>JAQNCA010000017.1:11994905-12032592 GCA_029783725.1 Acanthurus tractus | reverse complement strand
GACTCGTTGAGCCACTGCCAACTAATGATGGCATCTACTATTAGGTATCATCTCATGTACCACAGAGATGTTTACCTTCCTCTGCCAGGTCCCTGTTGAGCACCAGTTTGCCATGCCTCAAGTAGTTCAGCACTGGCCCAAAGTATGTGGGGTCTCTGTCTATGAGATAGGCACCAGTTTCATCCTGTTGACAGAGAGGGAAAAGAAAGAGATTTATTAGAATAGCACTGTACTCAATAAAACAATCCAAGGGTTAAGAAATATTAACGTCTTGTAAAACGCACACTGGGTTAACACTGATTTCAGTGTTGATTATACAAATCCAGTGCAGGTAAGAAAGATTTTTAAATCTCTTCATCTTATTTTGTGCAAAATTAAAGCGGTACTTTCCCAAAATGTCAGTGTTTCTTTAAACAGAAACAATGAGCAAGGGTATACCTTAATCAAGACATAATCTGTTGGAAATAAAACAACAACACTGAGCTTCAATGGATAAAATTGAGTATTACAAGGTCAGCTCCTGTGCTGATAATCTCAACAGGCGTCGAAATGACATGCGCACAGAGCTACACACATACAACAGCTTTGGGATATCACTCCACCGCTCCCAAAGGCCTTGGGTTTGATCCCAATTCCTTCACAACCGCTGGGTATTCCCTTATTTCTCTAAGTGCTGTGATTAGACCGTCTTTGTCTCGTGGGGAAAAAAGAGGCTAAAACAATTAGAGCAGAACAGAAAAGGATTTGGAACAGAAGGCTGAATTCACCAAGGGGACCACGAGAAAGCACCTTGGCTTACAACTGACAATTAGCCCAGTCTGGTCCTGTCAGTCCGATCCATATGAAAGTCAGTTTGTACAGAAGTTCAACAACTGCAGCCCAAACTCGTTTCGTACTAAAACTTGTTTGACATGATATGACATTTGGTAAGTCAAACATGCATGACACCAACATGAACAAGCAGTGAAACACTTGGCACATACAAACAGCCTTAAATGTATATTGCATAATATTTAATCTTATTTAAGAGGTCTCTTGATAAATAAAAGAAAAAAAAAATAACAATGTCATGCAGTAGCATGGAGTCATGAGATTTGAATAATTCATTGTTAAACAGCCACCACGCAGATAAAAATCTATCTGCCTTTAGTCACGTTTGCTTACTTCCTTTCTGTGTTACCCTGAAGCTGTGATAAGCCACAAAATGAAATGCATAACTATGCATACGCATCAGACTGTGAATTGCTTTAGGTATGAACCTGGTCAGAAAGACTTAGACAAATAAGTACACAACTCAACAAATTAAGTTACAAAGGCTCATTTTAAGACATTTTAATATTATGCATTTCAGCAAATTTTGTGAATACCCTCAACTGTTGTTTTACTAGTTTAAATCAGGAGCAATCTTGGCAAATTAGGTGCATTGCTGGTTGGTGCAAAAACCCAGCAATACTGTCGACATAAAGCCAAGTACACACCATAGAATCAGTGAACATTCAAAGTTACCTTGACTTCACAAGTCCAGACATGGATTCAACTCAAATCCCATTAATCTTTCAATAATGAGAAAAGGTCCCAGTGCATCTTCCTTTGTAATGAATCTCTGAACCTTCTTAGCTGGCTGACCTCCTTTCCAAAGCAAAAATATCCCATTGGAGCCCACTGGAGCTCTATTCTGGTCTCATTGCCCTGTGTCACTTCCTTACAGTTCCACAGAAGTTTAAGCACAAGCACGGGTGGGCCTGCATAGAGGAAACAGACATGGCCAAAGCTGCACAACCCACCACATTCTAAACAAGCCGTGCATTTTTTTAATGTATCAGAGTTAAAGATTGTGACTACTGAGTCACATATTGCAACCTTTTTTTCTTTTAATAAAATGTCATGAATATAATAATTTGGAGATACAGTGCAAATTGTAGCGATGTTCATGTTGACTTCTGGCTCTAACATTTTTAACTGAGCTTACTAGAAAATATTACAAGGTTGTAATGTGTGAGTCTTGTCACAAAGCAGCATTCAGAGTAGGCTAAAGTTTTATTACTTATAGAAAAATTGCATGCAAAAGTCCATTATCAATCTTTTCTTTTCATGTCACTCTGTCTCTCAACCACACACTGCAGGCTCAGTTCCTGGGCTAGATGAAAACTCTGTATATTTTCACACCTGAAACTATCTCTACCACTTAGAGATGTTTCTCAGCTCAGTTGCCTTTTCCATCAATACAAATAGATGCCTGGCAGTACATGTTCTGCACCAAAATACAGTAATCAACTCAATACAGCCTCTCTGTTACAGTTTTAATAGAAAGAGAAGCATCTGCATCTTTGATGGTTCTGAAAATCATACCCTCAGGATTTTTAAATACCTTGCCATACTCTAATACCTTAATACCACTCAAGCCTTCTGTTTTTATCCACATGAGCGTTAAACCAACTATGACAAGTCAAAATGTCTGCACTGAAAAGGTCTGTTGCACTACACAAATAACCAATTGTATACTCCTTCAAAAAACACACACTGAACAAACACCCAAAGCTCCCATATGTGTACTCTTCTTCTGCAAACTTTCTGCTTCCTGACCTGTTGTGCTGACAAGCCTGTTGCTGTCCTCCATGTGCACATGAATCTTTTTTTTTTGGGGGGGGGGGGCGGCTTGAAGTGACAGTGACCCATTTCAGGATAATTGATTATGGGGGGCTCTGATATGGGCCCATGTACACAAAGGGGACATTGTTTTTAATTAAAAACAAAAGGCCGTGTCTCAGGGGGCCCAGGCTGGGGAGCACTGGGCAACAAACAGAGGGGTGGGAACAGTGAGGGAATGGGAGGAAGGCTGCTGGGATGTTCTGTAGGCAGGAAAAGAGAAGGAAAAGAGAGAATAAATTAATTGAATTGGAAAGCTTAAAGCAAAGCCAGACAATATTTCACCATCTCTGGGCGAAAATATGATTGTGATAATGATTAAAATTAAATTAGCATCTATGAATATTAAGGTTGGAGAGACTAAGAGATCAGGGCCACCTTTGATTAAAATACACACACACACGGCTTGAAATACACTAAATCTTCATACCTTATAGGTGTCATTATTGAATAAAAAACAACACCTGCTTTGGTCTAACCACTTTAACCAAACAGACCAGATGATATTGATAAATACACTAACATGAGTCAATACCACATACAATAACCACCAGAAATAGGTCAGTTCAACGTTGGTCAGGCCTGCTGCTTAGTTACAGCGTGATTAGAGCTTGCAAAAATACAGAAACTGCAAACTTGCATACCTTTTCTAACACAATCAAAGTCAAAGCAAGCCTCCATGAAATCAAACTGATGATAACTTAAAATTGAGGTAGACAAAAGCTAATTGAAGGGTGAGCTTCAGAGCAGAGGCAAGTGTAGAGTATTAACCTTATCGGTCCCTTCCAACTCACAATACATATCCTCCCACAGGAAATACCATGGTGACCCACCCTTCATGCACATGATGTCCAATAAGGCTTCTGCAGACACATCAACATTGAAAGTAAATTCTTAATTCAACTAAATTGACGAGTTGCTGCATGTTTGCTTCTGCTGAGCACAAAACCTTGCCTGCAAACACTCACTAACTGGAGCAACGTAGGTGTGGGGATATTCACTGCTAAATTTCAGACAGGCTCTACAATAATACACCAGATGGTTGCCAGCAATTATCAAGAAAAAAAATACTGCAGGAGATGGAAACAATTAACACTTTCACAAGGAGCCATTCCAATTTGTTCAGGCCAAGTTTAAATGATGAATGAAAGAATAAAAGTACAATCAGACACTGCTTCGTGCAGACGAGCTGACATTCAAGTCTGCTGCAGAAAGAATACTTAAAGATGTTGCAGTAGATCTTCTGAGTCACATGACTGAACCTACTTAGCCATGTGGAAGTCTGAAGAGTAGGAGCCAGGAGTCCCTCTGGAGTACAAGCAGTAATGGCATAGTAAAATAGGCCTTCATCTTTTAAATAATACAAACATCACATCAAGGCCATATTGTATGAAATGATCTCATATTTCAAGATATCTAACGCTATCTTTTGAATTCAGGTTTTACCTTTCACTAGGGGTGGGAGAAACGTTATGCCTTTCTACCATTTTCAGCTGTGCAAGGCAACACCACCAGTGCATTTTGCAGAACAATTTATGATGGAGGAATGCTTCAGGCGGTAAATGAGCACCTCCTTTTAAAAGTCCCCTAAAAGCTTTGCTGTCATGATGAGAGGCAGTTAAGTAGCTCCACAGCTTAGCTGGCAAGCCAGGAAATCAGTGCAACCTGGAGTTTTTTCTGGGAAGAACGGGAAATGTGTATCGCAATAGAAAAAGGAGCTGTAAGGGAAACGGTTGGTCTCGCTGATGACCAAGTTTTGTCTAGAATAAAATTTTGGCTGACGACATTTTGTTTTACTGAAACAAAAAGCTTTGACTAGTTGTAGTAGTAGGTGTCATGCTTTTCTTTCAATAACGTTGCTTCAGACTTATATAACTGATAGGATCATCCTTGAGTCAAACTTGATTTGCCCATAGCATCATGTAGTGTCCTGCTGAGTCCTCAATGTGAGAAGACAGAACAAAAGGAGACAGAGATATCACCGTTAAATATTTACGTTGCCTCCCATGGTGTGCTCAGGCACGACATATAACCTGAATCCAACAGTAAATGCAGCCGTATTTCTCTCACACATGCCGCAGAGAGAACTTTTCTGGGCAGCAAATGGATATGAATATGAAAAGAATAGAGATGCTGAAGGAACAAGAATCCTTTGTGATGGGGTACTTGAAAAATTCATGCAGCTCTCAAAGCTCAAAAGCTGGGTCTCCACTTAAGTGGTCCTGAGCTGAGTAGTTTGAGAGCAGGAGTCTGCCAAAGGGATAGATGCCCATTGATGTGCATCTCTCAGCTCATTGACTGGACAATTGGCAATTTTGAAAACAGTACCCGCTTATGATTTTGCAGCATGAATTACTCACTTATGCCTATTAAACCTAGAAACAACAATGATACTCTGAAATGACAGCAAAGAGCAGCGTGTCCATTTTGGGATGCAAAATTAATTTTCTTTTTTAAATACAAGATTACTTAAAAATACAAGACAATCAGCTGTTATGGTTGTGCATGTCACAGTGCTCACAGTGCACAGTGCTTCCTCCACTTTCTCCCTGATCTACCCCAATGTGCAAAACAGGCTCCAGTCAACAACATGAATAATGCAGTTCTCCTCAAGAGTCCTGCTGAAGCACGTCAGCCTGCGTCACTAAGAACTAAACCACTCATTTCCTTGGCTGGGAAACACAATACTGCATTCGCCCAAAAAACAGAGCTCTTTGCCGATCAGTTACTCTGCTGAGCTTCCTATCCACATGCAGGGTTGTGTGGTGCAAAGAAACATGAAGACTGTTGGCTCAGTTGCATATAAAATGAAATCATGTCAACATATATAATTTGAAACAAGTGGCAGATGGAATGATATCCAATGGTAACCTTTACTTTGCAGGCAGCTATCTTACACCAGACTGCGTGCAGGAGAGAGGTACGATAATGGCATGAGAGTCTGATACACACTTAAGACAAGGGATTGAGATGGACTGATCTGTTACTCATGGGAGGATAGACTGTCAAAAAAGCAAGCTGATTATTCAGAGATTAAGATATTTGCATGAAAATACGAGATGAGCCATGGTCTCAGCTTAGTAAAAAGGGGAGCAGAGGTGAAGATTAAAACGTGCAAGTAGATGAAAACAATGAACAATGGGGCGGTAAAATGAATGATGAAAAGAAGAGCACATTAGACTATGTATGCGGACACTAATACATTGTGTTTGACAGTGCTTGGGGCCTTAAAGCACACACGCTGCTGTTGAAACTGGCAGATGGACAAACAGAGGGAAGGCTGCATCTGGAGCATTGAGGCCATTCAGGGAGTTGAGTGACTTCATCCCGAGCTCTCAGTTGTCAGCAGCACCTCACCCCACTTGGCAATGACTTATGTGCTCATCAGGGGAGCCTCACCACCAGCACAGAGACTGATTACTGCAGGGCAAATAGAGCCAAGTAACCTCAAGAGAGGGAGGTAAAAACACAAATTGATCGTGCAATAAAGTCTTATATGTATAGATCATTTGACAAGTTAATTATAGCTTGCAGACATTACAATGACTGTATGGGCCAGAGCAGAGCTGTAGATGAATAGGTTCAATAGCATACCAATATAATATGAAATTTAAACGCTTGTGCCACAGCTCAATTTCATGTTAAGCTAAATGGTGTGTGAGTGAAATTAGTAGGTGAAATAACCCACCTAAATATGACATCATAAACAACCACATTAAACATTGTACTACACTGACTAAAGCAGGGTTAAAAGCCAAATATTAAACAATATTTGATGTGACAGCTGTCCAAGGTAGGAGTAAATTCAGCTGCTTTTGACATTTGACACCTTGATGAGTGCAACGCAACGGCCTCAGATGGGTAAAGTTTCCAACTACTGTGGCGACTTAATATTTTGAATTTCAAAGACCCATAGAAACAGTTGAAACTGTGCGCTGTTTTTCAAATAAATAACACATTCAACCACACATTTAGATGACCGCAAGACTTGACCACGTATGTTGATTAAGACATAACTTGACAGCCACACACGCAAGCTAACGTTAAGATCGCATGTCATGTGGTGACTGTCGGAATCTAGCTACCTTACCGGGCTAATGCTAGCTAGCCTCAAAATTTTTAGTTAGCAATAAGTGTCAATGAACACTGACTTTTATAAAGCTGCAAGTCCGATATAGCAAGCTTGTAAACACAGTCACCGGTCACCCTACTTGCTTAAAAATGCAGTAAGTAAATACGAGCCAATTTACTGGGAAAGAGAATTGACTCAACGATTCAACTGCGTTCCTAACTACAGTGCTAGCTAGCTGGACTAGCTTAGCATTTACCTTGTCGGAGTCGAGCTCGGGGTCAGCTTGGCTCAGTCTGTACAGAAATGATTTGGGATCTCGACACAGCGTCTGTCTCGTTGTTAAAAAATACGTCCCCCCGACGTTCAGTCGAATCCATTTCGATGACCCGACACCGGCTGAGAGATTTCTCTCCGCCGGAGAATGGGCCAAACATCTCCGGTGAACGGAGCTGCTAGTCTCGGAGCTGTTCTCTGCCATCCCTCTCCTCCGCCCTCGGCTCGGCTCTGTCTGTGTGGCTGACAGGAAATATCTAAGCTGCAGCCACTAACTTGGAGTCCATGCAAAACAGGCTGCCAGCACCTCAGCCACTCCTACTAACCCACTCCACCAGCACTGACAGACACTTGCATAAATTATTCCAGAGACAGGAGGTCCTTCCCAGCTTGATCTACTGACGCTTTAATATGGAGCAATGTTTCCTTGATGCTGGAGAAAGGAAATGTCCTGGCGGATATATATGCATTATAACAAGAGCTATGGTGACAATCCGCAAATTCATACGATTTGTGTCCATGTATTTAATAATTAATACATAGATAATGCAGTTAAGAGTACAAAAAACAACCAGCTGTACAATTTCTCATGTGATATCTGCAATGAAAGTGTAAATTATTGTAAATAATTTTACGACACAAAAACAGATAATGGGCCGGTACTTTATTTACATGCTGCAAAATGTGAGATGCCATTGCCACTGAATGCTGCTGCTTTCACTGTGTCATGACTGTAGTTGTTAACAGAAGACAGGACACATGGCTTTATTTGTATGCCTAAATCCCTACATGCTTTAATTACTGGACTACCAAGCATTTAAGTGGAAAATTCATCATTCAACATCTACTGACCTAGCGCACAAATAATCAGAGAGAGAATGAACAGATTCATTAAATTATCAGAATATGATTAAATCACTGAGCAAATAGAAAATGTATGATATAGTAAGAAAAAAGCTGTAAAATATTATAGTTTACAATATTATTCACATTCAAAGGCTTTACATCTCAATACATACACAACATGGCCCCTGAACATGACTTCAATCCAAATATGATTCATATATTAGAATTTAAATAACACAGAATGAACTAGAGGCTAAACAATAGCCATCAAATAACCTTATACAAGAATAAAAATACAAAAACTGTATCCTAATATCATTGCATTACTTGCTTCAGATTTTAATAATACATCATCTGTACATCACAGTTCTAGTCAGTTACAAGCCAGGTAGAGCATTCCATACACAATGTAACCGACTGCCATCGACTTGATTCAAACAATTTTTCTAACTGGAGGAAAACACTTTGCTAGTGCCTCCTCAACTTTATAGACAGATACAGCAAATTCATCGGTTATTTGGATCAGATAGATATTCTTTAACTGACATCCAACCACATCGAGCCCTGGGCCCCAGGGCCAGAGGGTCCTATTCACCTATACTCCAGTCACACACTGCACACACAGACTTAGCTGAAGGAAGAGGACCTTTGGGAAGGACCTTAAGGTAATATGTCAAAAATTAAAAGCATTATGATAATACATATTGCTAAAACAAGAGCACAAGTTAAATCAATTGCTTTAATTTCTATTGGGCCAAATGTCAGAATGAAAACAAACAAACAAACAAAAAAAAAAACGGGCTAATGAGCCCAATGAGGCAGTTCTGCCATCTTGTCCAGGGACAACAGCTTTACTGTGATTGCTTCCGTGAATGATAGTATGTATTGTATCTGTTGATGAAGGTTTTCTGTTCAGCATGAGGTGGTCAGCACATAAGATTTTGTTTTCAATAGGACGTACTAAAGATGAGCCGACTATCCCACCAAAGAGGAAATTGAAGAATTCACACCACAAAGAAATAGCTAGTGAATGGTACAGAACAGCCAAATCATCCAATAATATTCGCTATGGTTGCCAATGCAGTCAAAAATACCCACCTTTAAACTTGAATAAACTATATCTCCAGTGCCCTAGGAGAGAGAAGTGGACAAGGCTGAGCTACAAAACTGGCCATGCAGGAAAGATAAGCAAGTTATGATTAGGAAGTACAAGCTAGTGGCATGTTTACCCGCCCCCTGTTAGCAATACATCCTCAGTAACGGCAATGGAAGGCTCACACTTATACACAGACTGATTCAGACCCATGTCTCACTGCAGACTGGCACTCTGCTTTTTTACACTGAGACCTTGGTTGGACAGTAATAAGCAAGTACCAAGAGACTAAAAAACAACTCAAATACCTTGGGAACATTTGGGCTCTGACAAAAAATATATATGGGATTTGAGTTTGGTAAACATGTGTGGCTGAATCAGCTTACAGTATCTGTTACGGCTATGGAGTATATGTATTAGAAGTGGGGCCAGAATACAGCTTGCACGTATGATGTAGGATTAAGATATGGTTTAATTAAGATATCAGGATAGGCTCTGGTTCATAAAAGCTAGATTTTGTGTCATGGTATCATTGAAGCAGGAAACCAGTCCTTGCATTTGAGATAGTCCGAGCGGTACCCAAGCTTGTGTCACTCTATGGGACAAGCTTGCCCTTCTCTACCCCCCCTGCAGAATGTACAAAAAGCAGATGTGCATGGTGGCAATCTTATCATCCATACATGGAAAAATGCAATAGAAGCCTCACAGAGAGCACAAAGAACAAGCAAAGCAACCCTGAATCCAAAGTTGTATTTTTCCCATGGTTCTACTCAGGAAAACAAACAAGGTCTAGATGCCAGCGTCTCTAAGAGTTTGTTTACATTGCGGTGATGAAGGGCACTAAAGAGGGTGTTACTCTGCTCAGTGATTGGCCTCAGAGCTAAAGAGGAGTGGCCACGGGAGGAACTGTGCCCCTATAGGCCAGGGTTTTGGTGCCTTTGATAGATCTTTCTCCATACTTCCTGGATTTTCTTGCACCATCTGTCAGCATTTCCACTTGGGTCCATCAAATAGTATGTTCGATTAGGCTGCAACATCACAGAAAATGGAAAAGAGTTACAATAGTTTCACATATTACATAATTTATATACATATATTTAAAAAGGAAGTCATACATGAGAGGGGACTTCTAAGCATTTGGCCAATATCAACATGCTGCTGGAGGAAGATATGTTAGACAAACATCAGAAATAAACAGTTATGTACCGTGTGAACAAAGAAGGTTTTGAAGTTCTTAGCCTCAGGGCGTAACTCTAAGGACCAAGGAATCTCCCCTTTCAGGACCTTGTTGACAGGATCCACGTAGTACAGGTGTGGTCCTTCAGTGAGAAGCAGCTGTCTCCGTCGAGCAAATAGACCCTGCAATGGAATGTCACACCTTAAAGCAAGGAAAAATTCTGTGCCTGAAATTTGTTTGGTGTTGGAACTATTGTCTGAGAGTAGGAGCAGTAAATATGAGGGGTGGGATGCTCATTCTTGTCAATGGCTCTCTTCAGGGGGAAAGCTTCAGATAGATGTTCCAGTAAGACAGGAACATTAAATCATATCTTTAACTTGAAAGGTCCAAATGGCCAATCATTTGATTATCTACTCACCTTTTTCTCAGTTGGTATGGTACTCTGGTAAAGGTTTTCTGATCCAAGAACAATTCTAAAAGCCATATGAAAATCTATGGGCCTGTATATACAGGAAGTTGTTTCTGAGTGCCTTGAGAGCAGATAGTGTAGGTAGCTGCTACAAGCACTTTTAGTTGACAATCTCTGAACTTTTCAGAAAGGTGTTAATAAGGCAACTAATAATGTATTAGATTGTGCAGACCTTGCCATCTTTGTTTCAAAACATGTAAAAATTTAAATTTAAAAAAAGGGAAAAAAGCTAATGTTTGACCTTTGTGGCTACTCAAAGCTACACAGTAAGTCCGAAACTATCACAACAGAGGGAAAAAAAAGTCAATTTGTGGGAAACATGGATCGGAAACTGAATGTTGCTGATGAGTGTTGTGCTTTTTATCCTCCTTGTTTCAGGATTGTTTTGAGCTATGTAGTCAACCTTCTGTTAAACATAGAGGTCAGTAAGCTACCTTATTATGGTCAATTAAAACTCACATGCAGTATTTTTTCCTCTCACAGCAGAAGTACTTCATCCCAGTGCACCCCAGTGCCCTTTAAGTGCGTTTTTGCCAAAAAAACCCCCAAAAAACCCCACATTGTAGACATGGGCCCTAATACCCTTATCTTTTAAACTATTCAATGCTTATTCCTCAGTTGGTATCTAAACAGTTTATGTCGCACAACAGGCCTACTGTTGTAAAAACAAGTGAAAATTAGTCTAAAAGTTTGCATAAATGATATTAAAACAAAGTGAATTAAAAAGGGTTCCATCTGGCTGTATGTGTTCATTTACAGCCAGATTCTAGCTACACTTAGTTATAAAATATGTGACATATTGTCAACAGACATAAATATATATAATTTTCCAATCAAATATGGCCTCAGCCCTGAGTCAAAATTTCAGCACGGTGCCAGTGAACTTAATGCCATGCACACACCTTCAGACATTAGTTCACCAATAGAGGAAGCTTTGAGGCCAATCAGTTTCCTTATCACAGCAGGGAAACCCCTTTCACTTTCCTAAATGCTAGAAGTCAGAGCAATGCCATGGGAAGTGACTTCATGTACACTGACACAACTTTAACTAATAAACTTGTTCACATTTCACTTTAAAACTAGTACAAAACACAGCTACTACATAGTCTAGGTGGCAGAGAACTCCTGACAGATTAATCCTCAATTATTAACATAAAGGCCTCTTGAGGAAACTTTTTACACCTTATTATGATGCATTCCACAACTCTTCTATTTTTGGTTCTCCCTCAACTTGTTAAAAAGTGCTGCTGACAAGTCCTCTGAATCAATGTATAGTTAAAAAAAACATTCAATTTCTTTAAATTTTAGGTTTTTTTTAGCCAATCATTACAAATGTTAAACACAGTTTCTTGTTTCTGTACTGTATTCAACTGAATATAAAGTAATGGGATTTGCAAAGCATTGCATCCTGCTTTTTTTTAAAAGTTTCTAAGTTGTAAAGAGTGCCCAACTTTTTTTTTTTTAAATCTGGACTGTAAATTGTATAAAATGCATGAAATACTCAAGTTCACATACCTTTCGTTTATCCACTGGGCCCATTTTCAGGATCAGGTTATTCTCCACAAACTGATGCCTGTGTAAATGAGGATCAACATATTACTGAAAATCTATTCCTTTAACTCAAAAGATAAATTTCTCTTATATCATACTACTACTACTACTACTAATTTAACTTGGTCAACAGTATTGGGACATGAACATGACTTCATGAAATGATTCAGGTCTAAATAGCACAATAAACCACACTTTAACACTGAAGTTGACACATATACTCACACCAACACGTTAACAGGCTGACAAGGTTATAACACTGAAGGGGATTTACCAGGGGTTTCCAGTGGTCTGTTTGTCCAGCAATAGCTGCTTCTCTTCTTCAGTGAACTGCAGGTCTAGCTCGAAAGAGTTATTGTCCAGGTCGTGGATGTACTGCTCAATGTTGCTGCTGGACCTCTGTGGAGGCGTGGATTCATGGGGCGAAAGGGAGTGTGATGAGCTGGATTGGGCCACCTGCATGTTGCTGAACTGACTCAGGAGGTCATCATACTAAGATAGGAAATAAAACAGGCAAGAAAAGGTGCAATGATGTTTAGTTGATGATTTGTGGAGTGATCGGGTTTTGAGGTATCTACATCTTTCAACAAAGCATCACACCCAGTTTTCTATGAATTGAGAGGAAAAAAAGGAGATGTGGACTGTGTCAAAATCTCTTACGTTTCCATAGCAGTCCTCATCATCTTCAGACATGGCTGGAAGGTAGGGGGTGAGCTTTGGGGGTGTCTGTATGTGAAGGTCACTCCAGGAGATCGTGTCGAAGAAGGGGTGCTGCTTCAAAGGCTCGTACCCTCCCATCTCTTCACACCCAATCCGCTTAGAAGGGTCTAGTGACTGAAGCGAAACAACAAACAGATATAGCATGTGTTTTCACTCAGGAGAGGAGCACTGCCCTGTAAAGTCCTAACACAGACCACTAACATACCACAATAATGTCCACACAGATCCAGTAATACTTTTTTTTATCCCACACATATGAATCATGGTACTTGATGACCTACCAAAAGCTGTCTGACGAGATCCTTGGCTTTGGGAAAAAATTTCTCTGGGAATTCATACTCCAGCTTTATTATCTTCTGGAATATTAGGTACTCATTTCTACAAAAGAGAAACACAAGAGGAAATGAACAGAACAGAGGGGCTGTTAGAGAAGTGAATAAAATGTTGTTTGTTATTCTTGGACCTTAAACTCATTTTTCTTAAATAATCTTGACAATACATATAAATGGAAAAAAGAGCAAAGCATTGTGATCAGTCATTATTGAAGCATGAATAATTGAGGATTAAGTGAACTGTGACAACATCCTCTCAGTACTTACCCAGCTCTGAATGGTGGTAAACCAGCCACCAGCTGATAGATTATACATCCCAATGCCCAAAGGTCAGAGCTAATAAAAAAAAACAGAAATATTTACAGATGTTATGCAACTTTTATCTGACAAATGTAAAATTAAAACAGTTATTAGCAAGGGTATCACTTGTACCAGACCAAACTTCATTACCTCTTGCAGGCAGATTTCTCCGTTAGCAGCTCTGGAGAAACGTACTGTGCTGTTCCAACAAAAGAGTTTGCTCTCGCTGCCAAATGATGCAAATAAAAGGTTAAAAAGACATTTATCATTTTGTGCTGCTCACAGATAGTAAAATGTCACTTTTATATCAATAATGTACTATGTTATACTTAGTATAGTACAAGCAAAATTAGGATTGTAGTTATACCTTGTCTACTGTCTGATGATAACTGTTTTGCTGTCCCAAAATCTGTTATTTGGATGTGCATGTCTTCACTCAGAAGAATATTCTCTGGTTTCAAATCTCTGAAATGAAAGAAAAAGTTGCAACATAAAGAAAAGAACAGTTCACAGGGTTTAAAAAAATATATAAAGAAACAAAAAAAGGACTAAAATATCAGCATGGACACAACAAAGTCTTACCTGTGTATTATCCCCTTATTGTGCAAGTATTCTAGAGCACAAACTATTTCAGCGGAGTAGAATCTAGTACAGGTCTCATCAAATGAACCAATTTTGCGAATGTATTTCAGGAGCTCTCCATTCTTGGCGTAGCTGAGACCAAAATCTGAAAAAAAGCTAGTTAAGGAACATTGTTATTACTAGTAATCTCTTGTTGCTGTCAATTACATTTTTCTTTGCAAAAAAACTACAGATTATAATGAACAACAACGACCATGATAAATTGGACTTGTTAAAGGATACACAACTTCTCATCATCTTGAAATGTGAAGTAGAGCTTGACGAAGAATGGGTGATCTAGATTTGACATCAAATCCCTTTCTCTTTTCACGTACTGGGCTTTGTTCTCCTTCATAATATGGCGCTTCTCTAAAATCTTAACTGGAGAAAATAATAGAAAAGAACATGTTAGGATAGAATATTATATTAGGATATATATCAAAAACAACCAGAAACTTTTTCATACTGAGAATGAAGTGTAATTTACCAAAAGCTTTTGCATAACTACTTACTTGCATATTCTTTTCCTGTTACCTGCTCTCTTGCCAAGACAACCTGGGGATACAACAGCAAAACATTACATGGCATCTTCGTGTCAGACTTGAGAGAAAAATTCATTAACTCTTATAATGTTATCTTATTAACTTAGGGCCTGTTTTGCAACTTCAGCTCAAATAAACTGAGGATGACTCATTCAAGTACATTAATCAAAAGAATGTTAGCAAGTAGCAACATCTACCCAGGTATAATTAGAAAATGGAATGCAAGTGACATACCGTTGAGAAGGAGCCCTCTCCCAATATCTTGCCAAATTTGAAGTCCTCTGGCTTCTTCTTGCGTGGCTGTGGAGCCTGGACAGCCGGTTGCGTGCGGAGGTCTGAGCCTTGGCTGCTGGCAGACGCTCCTACAGCACGGGCCTCTGAGGCTGAGCCCTCCATGCCGGGACAGTGGCTACTGCTTGCGCCTGGGATAGCAAGTGGCGAGCAGGAGTCAGGGTGGTTTCTTACCATTGATGGATGCGAGCAGGAACAGATGACAACGCTGGGCTGAATGGGCACAACATCATACTATAACAGAAGAGGGAACAAAGAGAATTTGTCAGTCAGCAGAGTGATGCAGTTGTAGTTCTTGTTTAAAAAAAAAGCCAATGTATACATAGAGGTATAATGTACCATTTGTAAACATATATAAGTGCTGTATATACGGTAGAAAAACCCACTGAAAATAGCTGATTGACTTGTTTTCCATTGCCAGTAGTCAAGTTTGTCTTTGTTTCTCTGTTTTTTGTGTGTGTGTGTCCTGTTCTATGTCATGAAACAAACAGGTAGCAGTAGAATGTAGCATGAAGGTCACAGACAATGTTACAGCAGTTACTTTTTCATATCCTGCTTCAATCTCTTTCAAACTTAAAGCCAACTGACTGATGGCAGAACAAAGACAGAAAGAATTTGTGGCTGACAAAAGCCATTTTTATGACAGAATTATTGCAACCTTATGATAATGTTCGAGTGCTGCTTAAACAGAGACATATAGAATCTTGTTGTTTATTGCAGTGTCTCCAAATGTGCTAGTACCAGTCTCCACATAGCTTTTTTCCCCCTCATATCAGTAGAAGCTATTTCAACTCTCTCACTCGCTGTCTGCCTTTTGTGTTGCATTTTGCATGGTGCTAAGAACATAACTGTTGTTGTCGCTGCACATTATTATGAAACTGAAAGAGGCAATGAATTATGTCAAAAGTTAATGTGCGACATGGCATGCCAACCAATGAAGGGCAAAAATTTACATGTTGACCTGGGTATCATTTTTACATCATCGTCTAAAGGAGCTGGACGAGATCAATACCCAAGACTACTGGGAAGTCATTTGACCTGAGAATGAACACCAATTGTACATATTCCAATTTTAGCTTGTTTTAGAGGGTTTTGTATCCAGTGTGACAGCATTAAAATTATAGAAGTTACTTATGGGTTCAACAAGCTTTGCCTCAATGATAGCTATAGTTGATATAGCTGTTGTCATGGCATCATACTGGAAGAGGGGCAAAAATTAGCCTGTCTTCTCAAGTGTCATGTTTCCATCACTGCCAATCAGAGCGGGAGCTGGTAAACCCCATGACTATTGCCGAGTCATTTAACCTAGGAATGAAAGCTGACTGTACCCTTTTCCATTGAAGACAAAAGCCTGATGTCAGGAATGTTATTTGGCTTTTTATTCAGAGTGAAAGTGCTATATGAGTATCAATCTGGAAAAAAGGAGACCTAGCATCCTAAGCCAATACATTCAAAACACACTTTTAAAGCACTGAAATTACTGCTGAAAATGCATGAGACATCTTTTCAATGAGATTAACAAACAAAACATTGGCAAGTTTAGGCCACCCATCTTTAAAAACCAAGATAATGCTGGAATTCAACACTAATTGATTAATGGCATTTTTCCACCATTCGTTGAGGAAACAGATTTAATGACAATTTCTTGGTTCAAGGACATCATAATTCACGTTTTTCTGAAAACCCCTTAAATGACACAATAGTCATAAGAAACAAGTAGCAAAGTTGAATATATTCTGTACCCCGGAGAAATATACACACTTTGATCTCGATTATTTGGAGAGACCCACCTTCCAAGGTCGCCGACATAAATTTACAGCAGCAACATGTTTGGTAGGATTTCATAACTTAAATACACATTTCTATATGAGACTAATTGAGGAGCAAAGTCTAGTATTGATAAGGACATGCAATGACCATTGAAGACGCCGCTTTTGAGCCTGGTGGTCCCGCCCTCGAGTTGTAAAAAAAATGTCAAAGTTACCGCTTTCATGTGACAGCTGTAACTAGTAAAACTTACTACCAAAACTGTACTGAACTTAAATTTGTATGTACATGATCAAACTGACTTGGCTGCTTACGCACATTAACACTGACGAGGAATCTACCAGATGATTGTTAAAACTTTAAGATAGCATACAGCGACAGGTTGTGTCTTCTAACAAACTATTCATTGTTTGTACTAAAGTTATGTTTAACTTACTGTACTACTGTACACTTAATACTGATGTTGCTCATCTTCTAACTCAGTTTAACGTTTGTTGGTATAGTTGGCCTAGCTTCTTCTCATTCAAAACCAAGGTGTGGCCATTTAGCTGCCTTATCCGGACTTGACTGTATGGTTGCCAACTGCTCGTAGAACTATCTGCCGACCCACTGCCATTGGTCAACCATGTAATGGTTGATAAAAAATGTCAGCTTATGTTAACCCAAACCTGACTACTTGGGTAACAACAGGCCTGTGTTAACTTTCTTTGCTAACTAACGCCAGATAGCAAGCTAACATTAGCTCCTGCTGCCTTGTCAAATAATGCCGGCCATCACTGACAGCGAGTTATAAACTTAACGCTAACAGCCAGTCAAGTAGCTAGCGTTAGCAAGCCAGGTATCAGATAAGTAACTTCAAATCCTTTTGCCATTTTTACGTTACGTTTCCTAGTCGTGATCAAAGTTAGTGTATCAACATTAATAACGAAATTTGAAAGTTAATGGGTTGACAAGCAAACTACACAAAGTTTACCTTAAAAAGCTATGTTCTAACCAAAGGTGGAACGCAATAGCGCTAATGTTAGCTTGTTAGCAAGCAGGAGCATCGCTCGAAAGCGCGAACATGTTTAACGTTAGCTAACATAAGCCAACAGATAACGCTACTGGCCAAGGGGAAATGGGCATTCATCCTAAAAACCTGATAGCAATCACTGATATATACGAAATCGGACACGGGATGATTCGATAAACCTTTATTTGTAAATAAAGCTAGGTGTTGGACTACTAGGAGCAACGTAGCAAACATTAGGTATTGTGTTAGCCGTCATTAGCGAGCTAACGTTGCTAGTGAGTCGTAACGTTAAACGATCTTTTGCGGCTAGCACCGCTCTTCAAATGAAGGCCCGACGTAACTATTTGTTGTCAAACAGCAGCCACACTGTACATTTTCAGCACCGGCTTCGAACTGTTGTTCATGTTAAAGTTGCAACACTCACCAGCTGACCTGTAGCTCTTGCCATGGGAGTTTTCCGCGAGTATTTATTTGGGATAAAATAATTAGAGAAGCTCCAGTAATGGCTGCCTCTGCGCCTTCATTTTCGAGCTGTGACGTCGTTCCACAACAATGTTACCGCAGGACAGCAGAGGAGAGTCCCGCTGTGTCCGCCCCCCTCGCCACATTTACAACCTACTGAACTTCATCTTACTGATTGGGGTTGAGTCAGACGGCAGCAGTTGTTGATATTCAAATACCACAGTAAACGTGGCCTATAAACTATCTCTGCGGTAGTCTGTTTTAGATTATGAAGATATTTACAGCTTTACAACGAACTTTATCTACAGGTTTTCCCCACCGTTTACATAATCGTTTCGTTAAAAGCAGTCTTCATTCACACGGCTCAGAAACCAGTTTCCCAGTCATCTCTTTATCCATCACACCTTATGTATCTCGCTGAAATAGTGAAAACAACCGTGCATCCTAAACGATACCTTCAAAATAAATGACGTTTGTAAATACTCATTTATTTAGTCTGTTTACATTTTAAAAAATCATACAATATATTGTAAGTTTGATTTTTTTTTCGACAATTGTACAAAACTATATAGCTCCAATAGCCTTTCAGTTTGTGTATAATTGATTAGGGTTGAAAAAGTTTCACCAGTCCTTTTGGCTGAAAAACATAACTGAAAAAAAAATTTCATTTTATGAATTTTATTCAGTCTCTTCCTCTGTATCATGATGGGAGGCTGATCTTGACTCAGTGTCACTTTCTGTTTTCTCATCTTCATCATCCTCTGAGGCGTCTGTATCCTCACTAGAATCATCATCTTCAGGTGCACTAAAAACACACAAAAAAAGACAATTTGACACACTTATTACCAATGCTCATGGAAAGCAAAATAGGTGTGCAGAAATGTTTGAAGAATATTTGGTGTTTTCAAGCAATAACAACTTATTGGTTTGTGAATTTTAGCTGACAGTTTATGTTGCAAATTTAAAAGTTGGACAAAATGACAAATTACTTGGAAAACAAATTTAGCAATGCCGGTTCTAAAAATGGGCCAACTGTCAGCAATATGAAAAAAGGGGGTAACTCCTGCAGACTTACTCCATGCCAAAAAAAAGTTAAAAATGACATTTTATTCCCAATTGGATCTTCATCAGGTCAGAATTTTTGAAAGATGGAAACAATGTAGGAAAAACACCAAGTGCACAAAAAACACAATAGAGAACACAGGAGCTGCATAGGAGCACAATGGATATCTAAGATGAAGAAAAAAAATAAAAAAACAACATCTTTCTCCAAAAAGAGGGTTTTTATATTTTCTCTCCCTAGACTCTCAAACCTTAAAGTCTGAATCATGAGTACAAAAACATGTTTTCTTTAAAAATATATATTTTCTAGAAATGTAGGTGCTGTAGATTTTGATATATGGGATGCTGGATCTAATATAAAATTCTGTGAGATGTTTGTTACTTTGAATGTTGCTTTTGTTAATTTCCTCTGGAACTTTCTAAATACTTTATTCAATTGTTAATTGTTCCTGTTTATCAGCCTTGGCAGTTTGGATGGTCAACCCTACCTGCCATCATTGAGCTTTTCTGCCTATCGGTGGGTATATTTTTAAAAGGTTTCCATTTCTCAAACATTTGGAAGTGATGAAAATCCAAGTCGGATCAACACATTGTCACTACTAAATTTTTGCTGAGTTGAGTAAATGTGCAGGCATTTCGCCATTCTTTATTTTTAGCTTAGCTAAAGCTTAACACCTATGTTTTGTGTATACCATTATTATGCTGCAACTGTAAGAAATAAAATGTACATATCAGCACTGATAATTTGTTAACAATGTATGTATCACTATACAATCTGCAAACAAAAATTGTGTCTGAGGGTTAATCTCACTCATTGTAGTTAATAACTGCTTACCACTGACGTCTGTTGAGATTCCTACATTCTACTCCTGAGTTAACATCAAATGGATCTGTGAATGAAACAGATGATTAGCTTTTATTAAAATGAGAGTAACTTCAGCAGTAGAGGTTGTACCTCAGAAAACAAAATGCATCTTCCTCTGTGTATGGGGTAAATTTTCAGAGATGCTGGAAACTATTAGCCTGGTTCCAGGCTTCTGAACCTCTGCCCACATATCTGATTTGTTCAGTGATTCAAATAGAATCAAATTTATCCAATTCATATGAACTAAGTGAAGTAAAATGGTCAGAGAACACAACTTAAAATGGCCTCTACTTTTTGGAATAACTGTTACACATTAGTGCTTAGTGCATAAATGTTCAATTGTTTTATGATATCTGCACCTAAAAAGCAGCAAAAATACAAGTGTTTCCAAAATAACAATGGAACAAGGTGAGTCATAACAGAAAAAAAATTCTAAGTGTGGGATCAACTATCAAGTATAATGGAAATTATTATACTTTGGTCAAGTTTCCCAAAATTGTTACTCATAATTCTGCAATTTTAAAAGCTTTTACCATAATAAAGTTAATAAATATGTTATTTCAGGACTATGAGTTGTGCATGAAGCCAAACCAAGACTAAAATAAGGACAGATGTGGAACTAAAACCCAAATGACCCCAACCACCTCCACTACACCAATATGTAGAGAAAACACTGGATAGGACCCCATATTATTTCTGCCCCATTTTACCAAACTCCTCCTCCTCCGGTTTAGACATGAGAAAATCCTTTTCAACAGAGAGCAGCTCCTCCTCTGACTGACAAGCAGAGTAACGGTCTAGCAGAACTTTATTGAGGTCCAAGAACACTGTCCCCCACTTGAATTTCTTCAACAAAAGCACTGCAAGTTATTCAAAGCCTAAAAAAATCAGACACTTTATGTAATACTGCCATAACTTGAAACAGGGTACAAAAAGGAGTCAGGAAGACAATATAGCGCATTATTCACCAATACCTAAAGCTATAGCCTTACCTACAATGCAGAATGTGGCAGCAAATGCCTCAACACAAGACAATTTGCATGGTTTGCCGTAGTTGACAGGGTTTGCAGCTACAAGGTATGGCAGTAACCTGGGATGAGTTCCAACCATCTTATTGAAGGGAGTCTCCTCCAGTTTGGCCCAAGAACAATCGATCACTGCCAACCCACTCCGAGCCACAATTTCTCTGTGCAGAAATGTCCACAAAAGGGATTGATTAAAAAAAAATACAATAAACCAAAAAACATTTTCTGTTGTTTAGTATTTATATAATTCTCATAATCTATTTACAGTAGTCAATAGTTTGTGGTAAAATAAAAAAAATAGTAAATAAGTTACATTTGGTGGTTGGTCCTACAGATTTAAAAATGCAAAAAAACACCCTGGTATCTTTGTTTCATTTCTTTTACAAAACATTCTGTTTTGTCGGATTATCAGACAAGACAAAAAAAGAAAGAGAAATCCAAGCATTACTGAATAAATTGCTAATTAGTCAGACTAAAAATAATGACTGAATTAACTGCTAAAAGTATCAGCCTATTGGTTGTCTTGTGAATTGTGATCATGTGTTGTTCTAATAAAAAAACAACAGATTCTCCATATAAACAACTCCACACACCTGTCCGCTGGCGTCACATACTTAGTGCCCATTGGACTAAGTATGAGTCCGTTAAATCTCTGATTGAGGCGCAGGTTGCGGACAAAGCCCTTGCGTACGAGCTTTCTTCCAGTACAACGCTTGGGATCACAGTGACCCAACTCCCACATGGCAAGTGGACAAGGCAGTTTCACCTGAGGGGCCTCTGCTCCCTCCTCTAAGTGAAGACTTGCTGAAAAGCACAGTGACAGAAGACAAAGTGTATATTACAATGTGAGTGTGAATAGTCTCACTCAGGTACTAGGAGCTTTCACTTGCAGGGTTTTTGTTTGGTAGAACTTTGCACCATTTAATAACCTGAAAAACAATTTAAGTCTTTTTATTACTGCAAAATGACTACAAACTAAGTTAAGTGAGGTAGCACACTTTCATATTTCTAATTAGCTAAAGAACATGAATAGCCAACACCTACTCACCAGTTAAGCTATAACATCTCTATGGCCCTGGACTAAAATACAGGAATATCATGTAAATTTTGTACTTCTACTTTGGATAGGTGGGTACATCAACCCTTACGGCCCCTCCCCTTAAGATTTGTAACACTGCATTTCACAAGCTCGTTAAAACATTTGAAACATATATTTAGGACACAAATAGTCAATGCATTATTACCTTCAAAAGCAGTGTGCATTTCTTCTGTAAAGGCCTCTAAGGATTTCCCCTTCATTGCATGTCTTTTATTTTTGCCCTTGCTCTCTGGGCGCACAAACTTGCCCTGTTTCTTTCGCCCCATGTTAGAGCCTGTAGACAGCTAGTTTGATGCAATTTGATCCAGATTACTGTCTGTTTTAAACCTAACCAGCATCTCTTTACGTGCTGAACTCTGACATTAGCTAGTTAGCAATCCCACTGACAACACCATGTCTTAAGAATTTGTCTCGCAGAAGTAAACGTCCCGTTTGTTTTTACGTACACAAGATTTACAAGTTCAATCAACGTATATTATTACAAGGCAGTTGGTACTCCTTTTTTATAATTCAGAATTTAGATTACGTGACTGTCTACTTAGTATCGTGGAAAGCACGTCGTAGTAGCCCAAAATGTAAGCAGCGCATGCTCAAGACTTATTTTGATCACGTGACTCGTCACCTGACTAATGACGAGCAGCAGGAAATGCAGCACCATTGAAAATTGACTAATACACTCCAATGTCGCAAAAATCAGCTATGAGCCGTCTTTGCAAAGCACAATGTTATTTATTAAGACTATTGATGGTCTATGTGTCTTTTTTAGGTAAGTGATAATATACTCCGCTGAGAATATTTTGTTCTAATTCATTAATACTGAAATAGATGTGCAACTTATATATTGTTATGGTTTGTGTCAATCGACTGAAGTCTTATGTCGACTCGATTTTTTTACACAGTAAGCCACGGAATCGGCGGTAAAATGAAGATAGTGGAGGAGCCAAACACATTTGGGTACGTTGTGCTAAAACACACCTGTCAGAGTGTGCACCTTTTCAACATTAGCACCTTGCTCACTTTCTGTGCCTCTGTGTTCAGGTTGAACAACCCGTTTCTGGCTCAGGGAAGCAGACTACAGCCCAAAGTGACCCCATATCCAGTGTCTGGTAAAATAGTTTGATATCATTTTAAGCCTACATTTTTCTTTTCACCAGACAAAACGTGCTTGACATTTTTGAAGGGAAATGCTTTTCGGGTAGATATTGATTAAAACTGATAAATGGCTTTTGTTAAGCAACTAAGATCACTGAATTTACTCTTCATATCAATACTAATGTCTTTTGCAAGGCCCTGCACATCTTCATCAGCTTGCTGGAAAATGCTTCAGTCTCATAGAGTCAACGTAAGTGTTTAAAGGCAGTTCATATTTGTTTTGTTCCTCATTTCTTTACGTGCATGAATTATTAGATTCAGAGTATCTGGTGAGAAAACAATACATAACAGGGTATGTGCATGTGGTCTTTTTGCAGGTATAAATATGAATTCTGTCCATTTTACAACGTCACCCAACATGAGCAGTCATTTAGATGGAATGCTTACAGTGGGATATTGGGGTAAGATGCAGTTAATTACGTGACATTCCCTATAGTAGCCATTATTAATAATATTAGTATTTTAAATGACTGGCAATAAGACAAATGTGTGTTTGTTTTAAGGGCAGCCTTTTGTGTGTTTCTAACAGGATCTGGCAGGAGTGGGAAATAGCAAACAACACTTTTAAGGGCATGTGGATGAGAGACGGGGATGCTTGTGGAACCAGAAACAGGGAAACAAAGGTTGGTGGGGACTTAAATGTTTTGAAACACTTAACGTCATGTAGGAGCTCCCATTAGCTTCTTTCAATGGCTTTGTTTCTTCTTGAATAAAGCTTGATCAAGTAACAACCTAGGAGATTATGAAAGAAACCTTAAGCAGCAACTAAGAGTCCAGACCCAACATTTAATATTGCAAATGATCTTTGAAGCTTCATCAGATGGAAAATGCTACAATCCAAACATCAGTTTAAATTCATTGGTAGGATTTGTTGTGTAACTTGCATCTTGTCATGTTTCCCACAGGTGATCCTTGTCTGTGGTGCAAGCAGCAAGCTTGCTCAAGTCTCAGAGCCCAGCACTTGTGTTTACTCACTAACTTTTGAGACCCCACTTGTTTGCCATCCACATTCTCTTTTAGGTAAGACGAAATCTTAGAGCACAATTCAGCAGGTTAAGTCAGTGTTAATAGTGATTAGTGATCATTTGTAGTTTTGTTTTCAAGTGTACCCAACACTGAGTGAGAAGCTTCAGGTCGAATGGGATGAAGCTGAGCAGGCTCGCTATGAGGGTCTTATTACTGATCAGGTAAAGACCAGTTTGGCTGACAATTAAAGCTGTTTAATTGCTTGATCACTTGCAAGTTGATGGAAAGTGTGTATGTGCTGAAGGTTCAGGGATATATTGTTTATTGTTCCATTTGCAGTGAAAATTACATAGTAATTTACATTTTAAAGTTTAGCTCTTCTTAAAATGCAATCTCTCTTTTTTTTTTTTTTTTTACAATTTTTACCTGTAGTTTTGTCATTTCATCTAATATCTTGTCAAGTAACAAACAGTATGTCTGTCAGGGATACAACAATCTTTTGAGGGATATTTTTGAGGATGCTGGTCTCCTGAAAAGCCAAAAAGTGAAGATAAAGCCGCCAGAAGATGCAGCTGTTTCAGGAACACACGACTCTTTACAGAAATGTACAGAGGTGTGTATTTCTGTACTTGCAAAATAAAAATCCTAAAAAAATAAACATAATACTGCTTAATACTCATGTACATTATATTTTCTCAAACAGAATCTCCAAAAACAGAGGGAAGAGATTGAGAGACTGCATGCTCTCCTCACACAACACAATATTCCCTTTGATTCAAAGCAAAGTAAGTGAACACAACTAAGGTGCATTCAGTGATTTTACAGCATTCAATAATTTTAATATGATTTTTATGCGCAATATTGCTACTTTATGTCATAGATGAAGCAAAAAGCACAGTCAGTGCAACAGTTAAGGATCAACACCTGAGGGGAGACAACGGCCTCTTTGATCAGCCTTGAAAATCACTTTCTCCCTTTCTTTTGGACTGAGTGGATCTGAAGATTTTGACTGAACAGGAATGTTGTCACTGGTGACAGCGCAAAAGGTTACCTCTGATTTCCTTCAAGGATTATAGACTTGTCAGACTTCTGCAGAACTTTTTTCACGAGGTGTTATGACACTTTGTTGGCTCTCTTTTAAGAACTTATCTTGTTAACTAACTCTGTAAATATGCAACATACTGAGAAACAAAAGAAACCTGGTTCAAAGAAAAAAAAAAAGTTTTGAAAGAACATAAACACCCTCCATAACTGCACCTCAATATACAATTCTTAAGCAGGTTTACAAACTCTACAAGAGAAAATTTAGTCCCTAAAAACTGTTTCAGGTGAGGACTTGTATTTTAACTATATTTTTCCCCTCTGTCACATGTTTTAATGGTGCACTAAAAAACTGGATGCAACGTGCCCAGTATGAGACACTATCAGAAAATAAATTCCATGGTTACAACATCTCGACATCTTGTGTGTGTGTGTGTTTGACTGACCAAAAGTAGTGTGAAATAACTTGGCAGATACAGTGATTGACACAGCAAGAGTCATTTTTGAATATATGTATTTGGATCATTGAGTGTACAGTATTTTGGTGTTTTTTTTAATCAAATCAGGAAGTGTTAACCTTCCCCCAGATGAAGAGACTGCGTTTCCTTCCTGAAAAGTTTGTAACCTGAATTAAGAGTCAAAATATGTGCCTTTGTAGTTAAGCCTTTGCAGGAGGACTACTTTCTTCCTGATCCTGCAGCAAGAACTGGCAGCTGCTCCTTTACCTACTGTACAACTGATGGACCCTAATAGATAAACACAAATCTTAAGAGCTAATGTATGGAACATAAACTGCTGGGAAGGAGTTCTTGTAACATGCTAGTTGTACCATCAAAACATGTTTGTTTTGCTTATACTGTAAGTGAATGAGAAAAGTTGTTTTCATTGGTGATGTCACAGGTTGTGGGCTTTGACAGGCACAAACATGTCTGGACTCCTAACATTCCTGAGTCTTTAAACTCCAGCAGTCGCACAGCTTTCTGTGTCTTCTTTAGGGGTTTGTATGTCATTGTTTTATATTAGTCAAACTGGACTCTGTAATCTAAATTTCTTACATTGGAGTTTAAAAAAAGCAAAAAAACTAGCTAATGTCTTGTAGGATACTGATGTACATGAATTGTAACTGGTAATAACAAAAAACAAGATTTCAGATTTTATAAAATAGTTTTGGTAATTGATTATGACCTGGCATCAGTGTAATAAGTTGAAGAAATGAAGAAGAAAGAGTAACCTAGAGACATTAAAATTTTTAAAAAAATATGAGCAACAATGGTAATTTAATTAGAAGTCCCTGAGGGATCGCAACTCTCATTAAAACAACATATACAACAACAAGTTTGAGTCCTTGCTTGAGATCAGGGCCATAATCCAGTCCACGGATTGACAAACATGTTTCAGTCTTTTTCTGTTGGACCTTGTGTCTTTCATGGTGGTGAATTCATGAAAGCAGCTGGATAACTTCTCTGGCTCTGTGCGCCCTCTGCTGGACAGTTCTGTCGTCAGGCGCTTGTCCTGATTCCTCAACCAGGGCCAAGGCCTTCTGCACTGTGGTTTCTCTAGCGCCCCCCTGAAGCCCCTCCAGGTACTGCAGCAGCACGGAGAACTTCTCATCTGGAATCTAAGAACGAATATTTTTAATGTTTATGTTGCTTGGCTGTTGTCTGTCCATTAACTTGCATATTAATGAGCTGGTAAGCAAGTAAGTAGTAGTTATTCATAGTAAATATTTTTATTATATTGCTCTTTTAATTCTAGAGAGCAGCAAAACTGAACATCTTGAGGCAGACCAGTGTGCAAAACTGCACTAAAGGGGTAAAATTATTCACGATGCTGAAATGAACGATTTGTTTTTTGTGAAAAGTTTAAAAACTCAACAATTATATAAAAATCAGCCATGAAACGTAACAGAAAAAACACTTCTTTCAGAACAGAGACGAGAGAGTTGGGTGGACAGGAAGATGTAACTTTGAGGTAAGAAGCTCCTCCACTCTGAACCTCAGAAAAAAAAAAAAAATCCCCCATCATCAAGCAGTCAGTTATTTTTACCTTTTCAAAGTCGAACATGTGCTGCAGTAACCACGTCTGTCTGGTCTTCTGAAACTTCCACTCTGCACGGTTTTCAGCCCAGCTGCAACGATTAAAGCATAGTGAGTTGTGCTGTGAGCACCAATATGACATCAGTTAACTATTGCAGAAAGCGGATACTGTAGGTTTATGTGGCAAGGGTTGAAGTTCTGGGAAATCAAAGAGGTGTTTATTTTTGATAACAATTTATTGCCTGACTTGTTTAACTGGGTTGCTGTAATTTGCCCTCCCAAATGCAAAAACAAGTGAGGGACAAAAAAACTGAAACACAGAGTAAGATCATGAGCAAGGTGAGCAGGTGGAGTTGTTGTGAATTTTAGTCTCTAAAATTGGTCAAATAATGATAAAAAAAAAATGGTTCAAAACTTTCCTACACTGCATCACAAAGCTTCTTTCATAAGACCCGGTCTGTGTGGTGACCACAGCTGATGATGCTGTCAAACTCTGTGGCCCCACGTTTGTAACACACTTTCTGCTGCGTCTAAAGCCAAGATCAACCTGATGACATAATCTGGGTTATTTTCTCAAACTTAACAACACTCCTTGAAAGACATGAAGAATATTATCTGTGACATCATAAGAGAGGAGACAATCCACTTAAAATAAGCAAACCACATTGTGCAGCAAGCTCAGCAAAGTTTTGAAGAAGTGTTTATCAGTTTGACTGGTGATTTTACACATGCAGTTTTTGTGACCACTGAAAGTGAAGTAACCGTTCTCTATCTATTTCATTTAGATAGGGTCTGTTTTTGTGAGCCAAAATAACTGCCGGGGGCAGTAACAAGCTGGCTGCTGGGTGGTGGGGCTTGCCTCACATGACACTGACAACATACAACTGGTTTTGTAGGCTGGGTTGTTTAATTTTTTGTTCATCTTTATGTCTAAAATCAGTGGGATTTTTCTTAAAAATATAATTCACACAGACATTGCACAACTGAGGTGCTTTTGAGCCATCTACTCCCTGGTTAAGTGAATACAAACATCAGGTTGTTTTGGATCTTTGCTTTCTTGGTTTCTTGAAAAAAAGAGGTGATTATTATAACACAGGCTGGAGGAGTTTCCTGTGGTAAATAACTAGCTCTTACCAGGTGAGGTAATCTAAGGCCTGCTGAGGTGCAATGGGTCCAGATGTCTCCGTTCTCTCTGAGGTCTTTCCCTCCGCTTTAAGTCTCTTCTTCTCTTCTTTTTTTAGGATCTTCTTCATCTTCCTCTCCAGGACCCTCGTCTCCTCGGGGCTCAAGTCCTCCAGCTCGTGTGTCCCCTCTGGGCGACAGGGTGGATCTGAAATCTGTCACACCCAAGCACAACATTTGGTCAATGGAGTTATCTACATTTCCAGACCTTCCTTTATGTACCCTTATCATCTGTTGGGTTTGTGTGAAACCATTATCAAACATCCATAATAACTCGCTCTGACTTTGATTAAAAGATAAGAGACATTATTAGAACAATAATTTCCTGTTTGTGTACATTAACAGCCGTTTCCTGCCTATTCAGACTGATTTTATAGTCTTCTAGTCAGCGCACGGCTTAAATATCTCAAATGTCATTTCCACGTAAAGCCTCAAATATCTGAAGTTTGACATTTGTAGACTGAAAAATAAAGTCACATTTTGTTGCTCAGCAGTGTCAAGACCAAAGAAAGCTGAAAGCACTTTTTTGGTTTGGATCACTTCCTGTTGCACTGTAGCTCAGAGGACGTTTCCTGTATCTTTTTTTGAGGTCAGCTTGAGCATTTGTGGCGTGCAACATCCCTGCAATGGTGCATCTGAAGCAGCAATGATTACTCACGTGGTTGCGTTCTTGAAAAATAACCACCTGTTAAGTCAGGCTTTGTCCTATTCATACAGCGAAACCGCAAAAAAGGGTGGGAGCTACAAGGGTGAATTTTGTTATTTGGATCTAAATGTCATATTTCAGTTTCTGTTGAAGACTAACACAAAGTTGCAAAAGGAATTGTTATTTTGTTACAGAGTGAAACTGCGAATTTTCAAAAGCTTTGCAAAAAAAAACAAAGTGAAAGCAATTTCACAGCTGTAGAGGGCAACCAAAAAGACTGTTTTTAACCCTAAGAGGAAGTTAAACAAGGGGCTCAGTATACTCTCTGATTTAACGGACTCCAGCTCAGTTTGCGCGGTGATGAAAAAAAAAAGAGGGAGGGGAGGAAAAAATGTTGATCACATGGCCACGAAGTCATTCTGAAAGTATGCTGACGGTGAATTGCCCACAGAAGTATAGAGGTCCTTCACAGCAAGCCATCGTGTCCATGCAACGAGCATCATTTGAGTCAAGCTTTCGGTCGATCGGAGCGTCGGTCTGGTAGATACAAAACAGAAGGCGAGTGGGTGACGAAAGCAAAAGATGGTAAGTGGAAACATGTGTTTTTACTGAGCAGGCGGCTCCTCAAAGGGAAGCAGACGAAGAGAAGCCAACAGAGACATAAGACTGAAAAAAGGCTTATGAAAGAAATATTTTTTTTTAAATCTAGTGGCTGCTACGTATATTTTCAGAGGTCCATGATGATCACGTTCAGTTAAGTTCAAACTTTGGCTCAACTGTGAGTTACTTTAGGAAGGAAATGCACTATATGTAGTAAGACTACTTTCCTGTGCAAAACCTGTGTAACGACACACAAGCTGAGCAATAGTAAACACTGTTAAAAACAGCAGATAAAAATGCATTGAATTACACAAACAAGGCTGATCTAAATAATACATTTTGTGCATGAAGGGAGCAGCTGATACACAGATACAAGGAGATGAATTCTACTTGTGTGAGTCTGCTGATAGTTCAGTAGATTTCTGTTCAACCCCTGAAGGGAGGAAATGCTTGAGAAACATGGGAGGAGGATGCTGAGGGCAGGATCTCATTAGAGGTTATTTTCTCTTTTCATTTCCAGTCTAATGAAAGCCTGGACCTGTCCTCCACTGAAGGGGGGACCACACCTCTGTTTACCAACAGTACCACCACCATGGGCCCCAACACTTCAACACCCTCCCCTCACTCAAACATTAATGAAATTGCAGCAAATGACATAACCTCCAAAGCAAACTATGTCTACAGTTTCTTTGCTTTACTGGGCTTCATCGCAGGCTGCTTCCTGCTCTACAGCTTCATCCAGTCCTACAGAGCCCAGAGACGGCTGGCCTGGCATGACTGCCTGCTCTGGGCCTTTTGTTGCCTACAAATGCTGCTCCTAATGCTCTCCCTCCACGCTGTGGCCTACAGACCTAATTACCTGCAGACCACAGGTTTGGGCTGTGCTGCTCTCTCCTTCACCATCAACACAGCCTCTCTGTGCAGCCTGCTGATCTTAGTGCTGATGGCTTATGTCCTGACTCTGGATCCACCGTCCAACTCCTTTCTGAGGAAGCCTATGGTCTCTGGGATTCTGGTGTTCCTCACTTCTGTCCTGACTTCATTGCTGCTGGCTGGGCTTCGTGGACCCCACGACGGTCTGCAGGAAAAAGGCGTTTGTTTGATGGATCCAGTCAGTGCGGGTGTTTCGTATGCAGGTGCTAGGTTGTGCCTGGCTTTTCTGATTCCCTACATCCTTCAAGTGGGACTTCTGATAACTGGCTGTGTACGGCAGTGGAAGTCTAGAGGGCGTTTCCTCTCCGGCTCTGAGGAGGGTCCCGTGTTCCTGACGGTCACCATGGTCATTTTTCTCTGCCAGCTCTTCTACAGTGTGGCCCTGGTTAGAGGGGCACAACTAAAGAGGGTGGTTCTGAGCCCTCATGAGCCGGCATTCTTGCTCAGGACGGAGGGTCTGAGCCAACTCGAGCGAGCGTTCTTAAGCGTGTCGGAGTTTGTGCTCTTCTCGGGGAGCAGTGTAAGCCTGCTGCTCGTGCTGTTCATGCACAGGCCGTGCCGAGAGAGTCTGCAGGGAGTGTTCAGACAGCTGAGGGACTGCTGTCGAAGCTCAGGGCGCACGCAGCCCAACAGAAACATCATAGCTCCCCACATCGAGATCACAGACACCCTGCAGGACATAGAGTCATAAGGGACAAAAAAACTCTCTCATCTTAACATAAGAACTCTTGAGATGCATCAAATTGAAGATGTTAGAGATCAGATGTATTAAACATATTCTTATGCTTTTTAAATAATGTTTTTGCTGTTTATTTTGCTCTTAAGCTACAATGAAAATGTTTTCAGTGATCCATTCTCCTTCTGAGTATCCCCAGTGACTGAAAGTTTGCATATATTTTTTAAAATTGAAATTTTTGTACTTTTATTTTTACAAAAATATATATATATTGCTTAGGAATTTTGAATCATTTCGCCACAGTCCTCACTGTTCCGATAATAACTATATGTTTACATAGTTGTTATAAATAAACAACTAAGAATGAGGGTGTTAAAAAGGACTTGCTGTTGGTAGTGTGTGTGTGATTTTATATCTCTTAAACCCTCTTTTGGACACTCCTTTTTTTTGAGAAACACTGTTTGAATTTACATAATCTGCACAAAAGCCCATTTAGACAAAGTGCCTGGAAAAACCTCTGTAATTTACTGAGTGCCACATAGGAAACATTTAGTCAGACCCAAAGTTACGTCAAAATTCTTCAAGTCAACTTTTAAAGCTGTTTAAGTAAAAAAAAAAAAAAATTACAAGCCAGACAAGCGTCACTTTGTGAGCTTTCCAACTGCTTTCACAATGGGCACCAGTTCCAGGAATAACTGACCTGCATGCATCACATAATGCATCTGTGCCAACACAAAGTGGCACAAAGTCAGGGACCAGTAGGAAAATTTAACTATGAGCCGGGTTGCATAAGATGTCGGTGAGACGTTGTGTGCCAGATCTTGCTCTCATAGTGTACAATTATAGTGGTGATACTTGATGATGTATATGTCCAATGTATGTCAAAAATCATCAGCTGTGATGCATTGCAGCATCAGCATGGCAAATGATTGACATCAAACCACTGACAATGCATCGAAACAACAAAGCTGAAGTGCAGCACAGCAAACTATGCTTTTGTTTTTCAAGGATTTTGTTAGAAAACTAAAGAAAGAATATCCTCACCTGTCCTCCATCTTGTTTAGTGTAAATATCCTCTGTGTCTGACTTCGCGAAAAGTCCCCTGACTCCCATATTTATATATTTTAACATTATACAACCATAACCATGTTTAGACTTCGGTGCCAGTGTTGACAACTTGACTTCAGATTAAAACTTAACACACTTATTTATGCAAAAAAAAAAAAAAAAGTTCTTATCAAAGTACATAAATGATGGCTAGAATGACAGTCTACTGTGTTTCAATAAACCAAAGTGAGGCTATGATGAAAAACTTTGTGGGTGGATATGTTTGTGTATGTTTGTGTGAGTGTGTGCGTGTGTCTGCATTGTGTATTTGTGTTTCTTGCTCTAAGTGGTGGGTGTCACCACAACACGTCTGTAGATTTTCAGCTTTCATAGTAACCATCATATCCAAAGGCAGAATAAAAAGGACCGCAGCGCAAAGAAGCTTTAGCGAAAGGTAGGTTGGAGTTATTTCATATAAATGTTAATGTATCACAAAGTGAGTTATATCAAAGCTAACTGATGCCAACCACCTGTTGTTCTTAACCAAATGTGACATAACAATTAAGATTTTGATAGTTTTGACAGAAGAAGAATTTTGATAGCTAACAGTGGAGAGATATCAGGCAACAAGGAGAGAGAGAAAATTAAATAATAAAACAAAGATCCTTTTGCCAAATGAAACCAGGGACACTGAAGTTTTTGTTTGCACCCTGAAGGGTCTAGACTACCAGTGCATCCAACAATTGCAACTGTGCATCCTTAAGATGGAATAGAGATATAAAACCAAGCATGCATCCTCTCTTTACAGCATTTTTCTTAATCATCTTTTAAAATTTGACATTATTATTGTCATACATTATTTATATATGATATCTGTCATTATATTATTTTCAAAAACAGCAGAGTAGAGCAATGACATACTAAGGAACTGTATAGTTTTGTAAATGACCTTGCTTGATAATCTTAAATGGTATGATGTATTCCATTTCATAAGGCTGAATATAATGATTAAAGTCAAAACAAAAAAAAACTTCCCTCTGAAAACAAGCTGTTGACCTACTGCACTTCTCCTTTTTGTCTAGAATGAGGAGTGGCAGTCAACTCTGCTGTCCATCCAAAAAGATCACGGTGCAGCGAGAGGACAGATGGCACCACACACACCACAGGAGGTTAAAACCCGTGAGAAACTAAGAACTATGGCAACTTAACACAAGAGCATCACAAAAGTGGAATACAGACATGACCATGTTTGTGGACTGTGAAGTCATCACTGAGTCTAACTTGACTGCTCAGCTAAATGACACACAAATGACAATTGTCTCTGATTTTCTGCAGGTGGCTGCAGAAAACCATCAGCATTATGTTCTTAGTCTCTTGCTTTCCGGTCTCTACATTATATTCCTGTTCCCTATCGGCTTCATTGGGAACATCCTCATCTTAGTGGTCAACCTGGACAACAGGGGACGCTTATCAGCCCCAGATCTCTATTTTGTGAACCTGGCTGTAGCCGACCTCACCCTTGTGGCCGACTCTCTGATCGAGGTGTTCAACCTGAAGCAGGGCTACTACGACATGGCCGAGCTCTGCACCTTCATGAACCTTTTCCAGCAGGTCAACATGTACAGCAGCGTCTTCTTCTTAACCTGGATGAGCTTTGACCGGTTTGTCGCACTGACTGGCTTCATGGGTCGCAGCTTGCCTCGCCCACGCCTCAGCTGCTGCTTAATCTGGGTGTCCTCATCTTTGTTCACCGTGCTTCCTTTTGCCATAGCTCAGACGCAGCATGCTGGGGAACTCCACTTCTGCTTTGCAAACGTGACCCAGATTCAGTGGCTGGAAGTGATGCTGGGTTTCTTGCTGCCTTTCTGCGTCTTAGGTCTGTGCTACTGGAGAATAGCACAGGTGCTCCAGCGGAGCCAGAGGGAGAAAAGTGGCCCACAGCAGAGGCCTCGCAGGCAAAAAGCCCTAATCATGATCTCAGCAGCTGTGTTGGTCTTCTTCCTCTGCTGGCTCCCAGAGAATGTGTTTATCAGTGTTCATCTTCTGCGAGGTGACACAGATGGGGGTACACTGTGGCAGGACTACCCCCTGACAGGTCATGCTGTCAGGCTTGCAGCTTTTTCTAACAGCTGCCTGAACCCGCTCATCTACAGCCTGCTTGGGGAGACCTTTCGGGATAAACTGAGGATTTTTCTTCACCAAAAGTGCAGACGAGCTAAAGTGCACAGGTCAGCCTCAGGAAAATCCATCTATGCACCAGCTGCAAGCACAAGCATCCATGCAACATGCCACAAACCAAGCCAGTCCCCAGATTTAAGCTTGAACATCCTTACACAAACTCTTATACTCCCCTCAAAAAAACAATTGGATACAGCTGGTAACACGGATAATAGATAACAATATGTTTGTGCAATGACTGTAAAGGTACTTGTTATAAACAGATCCTGGCAAGGACCGTAACTGTTGTGAAAATTTTGTGTTAAAAGTTTTTTACAGATCACTTTCTTACCTCAATATTCTTTGTCTTTTGTTGCTGCTCCTTCATTTGCTTCTTTTTGCGTTTCTTTTCCTTTTTCTGTTTTTTGTCTTCTGCTGTGACTGTCGCATGAGGACTCTGTTCTGGAGCCTCCTGTATTACAAAACATTTACTTTTAATCACCATTTTTAGGTTTCGCCATCTAGAAATCAAGCATATGTACAAGGTAGGTATGTTACTCACCTCCATCTCGATTTTTTTCCGTTTCTTTTGTACCTTCATGTCCATTTCTCCCACAGGAACCTCGGATTCACTCGTAGTTAAACTCAGCTTCTTCTTCTTCGGCAGTTTTGTGTCTGTTTTCAAAAATCGGTCTTTGGCCATGAGTAAATTGAGTCCTACCAACAAAAGCATGCATGTTAGAAAGGACAGAAACACAGACAGGTTGCGTGCTGTATTAAACTTACATTTTACATGATTATATGCAGGAATGAGCATTATATGACTGAAAAATATAAACGGTTTGTAATAGTCTAAAACACAAATGTTTGGCTGGACATAATGGTTGATACGACAGCTAAATAAAACTGCTAAAAATATGTAATCTAAATTATTGACCGGACATTTTTTTATTACTTTATTCTATGTAGAAATGTACTTACTTTGACTACAAAAAACGTGCAGACTTCTGAGAGGCACACATGAGGGTACACAACAAGCATGGGAACTCAACCAGGAAGTGATATCGCCTGGGCGAGGTGTGATTGGACGGATATTTCTCTTCGAATTGTGATTGGTAGACGGATGTGACTGCGTCAAGGAACATCGCAGAGCTAAAATATTTAATAAAATACGTCGTATTTCATAAACAAAATTGTTACTGTGCAAGAATATAAAGTATATTTCGTAGTTGATGCTAAAACTCAAATGACAACAAAAAATATACCCTTATGTCATCTAAAAAATCGAAAAATGAAATTGAGGCTCAAAGTTATCTTTTCTTTTTTAGTTGTTAAAAAATAAATAAATTTAAAAAAAGACACCTCGAGGTTAATTTAGCGGCTCAGATAATGGATTTGTACAAAAATCTTTAAAATTTCCGTTTCCATATTATCTAAGCAATGACGATCACGTACGGCCATCGAACGCTCCAGAACAGTCGCCAACGGACCGTCAGTTGAAGGATATATCCAAGCCAACTACAGACTGTTCAGGCGAACAAATCTTGATACCTCCATTGATGTTACACTAATGTTAGGTGTTTAAACGGTAACTTTCTAAATAATTAGCATGCGCAGTGATTTTGATATTTAATCTACATTTAAGTAGGACGGACCGAAGTGACGTTAAACGGCGGCGTCGGAGGGTATTCAGGGTTGTACAACGATGTGTTACATGACCAAGTCAAGGTGCGTTTGATAAGAAACCAAACACCGTATTTCCTATGATGACCAGTTGTCCGAGATGTCTACAAAAGCAGGACAAGTGTTTACTACTCTAACTCGCTCTGCTTTCAGTCGGGGAATATTGTTTAATCACGTCACTTCGACCGTAAGGTGAGTGTGAAATCTGTGGTAAGCTAACAGAAACCATGTTGACTCTGCGATAGTAGGGTGATTCAATGACAAGGATTTGACTGCAGTATGCGTTAAACACGAAATTTTAAACTTTAGCTTAGATTCTGTTGGCGAATATGAAAATATTTCAATACTTTCACTGTGAGTGTTTGGGTCATACAGTTCTGTCACTGACTTAAATTTTAAGATGTGACCCGTTAGCAAAAAAAGGAACTCCCAGGTAATAAACCATAGTCACATGTTTTGATAGCTTTTGACCAATAACAAAGACCTCATAGATGCAAGTAGTCTCAAATTTTATTTACAGTTTTGCTCATATCTGTTCGTAAATCAATAATATTAGATTGTCAGATTATAAAGTGTAAATCAGCGTACCAGGATTTAATATTGGAGATTAAGTTTGTGGACTTAAAAAAGTTTTAAAAAAGGTATAGAAATATATTTATCTACTTTCCATTTAGCCAGTGTGACTGCTGATGTATTTGTTTTCTTCCTTGTCAGAAGACTGAACAGTGCTCGGTTCCTGGCTCTGACGCCTCCGAGGACAGCAAAGCCCAAAGATGTTGAGAAAGAGATTAAGTATGAGCCCATCCAGTTCTCCACCAGTAAAGCCAGTCACAAAACCTGGAAAGTTGATAGCTCCTTGGGGAGCAAGCATCAGCGGCCCTGGTGGAAGGTCCTCCCCATAAGCTTGTTGGGCATCTGCTTTCTTCTGTGGTGTGCATTTAGAGAGGAGTCCGATATGGATGCACAACTGAACCAGCATCTGTATACGCATTTACCAGGCTTACTCTCAGAAGAAGAGGAGGAGCAAGATAAATCAAGTTGACAAACGTGGGACTTTGGATGTAAATATTTCAGGCTATATGAGAATATTTATTGTGACCATCTCTGTAGTGTGTTCGGCTTAGTCATCAATTTATTGCTTTGACATAACTGCAGGTGTTTGATGAAGCCGTCCAGTGCTTTGGGACTTTTTTTCCAGCAAAGAATGAAATGTTGTTGTAGACCACATTGCCTCAAGTTTTAGTTGTTTTTTTTTTTTTGGACTGTGGATAAAAATGCCTTGATTTGAATTGAAGTCTGGGTTTGGTCTGCTCTCTTTTTATTTCTAAGTTCCATATAACTTT
>JAQNCA010000017.1:11965729-11990724 GCA_029783725.1 Acanthurus tractus | reverse complement strand
CTGGGGGGTCACCTTGAAGCTGATGCATATAGCCAGTCACAGCTTGGTGACAAAAAACAGCTTTTTTCATTTTCTATAGAACGATCCTTTCCTGTTACCCCAAAGTCAGCTTTATCAGCAAACAACGAATACCATCTTTGTCTATCTAGTTTACTTCTGCCCCTATTATATTGCTTTAAAGTTACCTTAGTTCCTTTTCATGTTTTAGTTTCTCTTCTCCTAGCGTTAAAATGGACTTTGTTGTATTTTCCCTAATGTCCTCAATGAACTTGGCTCTACCTTTACAGTTTGTCAACGTTAAAAAACAGTGTTTAAGTTATATTAAATGGGCAAGTCGCATGTTGGCCAAACAACTCAGCCAGCGGGGTCGCGAGAACACCACCAAGCGGAACGACACGCGGTTGGGAAATATTTCCAGACGGACACATTCTCAAGTGACACCGGTGGTAAGTTTCTGAATACAACACGATTTCGTGGAAATCGAGAGAAATCATTTAAAATGTTGGCTAAAGCTTGTGCCCATTCCGTGTGTATTACCGAAATGTTTAGTTAAATAGTCCAGTCAAAGTGGCGCATTACAGCGGAAAAGCTGCAACACTGGAAGCATCAGCATGACCGAGCAAAGGCTGCTGTTTTTAGGTACATTATTATTATTATTTCATTACGAATCTTAGGCAGCATGGGCGTAAAGGGGTTTCATCGGAGCCTTTCTGCATGCATGAATGTAGTCTGCTTTAGAGAGAAAATGTGGACTTATATGTTAAAATTGACTGATAAGTCTGTCTTGACAAATTCCACAATTTATTGACAGAACTAAAAATGAATTCGACTCTGTAGTGAGCTAAAATGTCTTAATTAAATCTGTGATATGCAAAACATTTTTCCGTGTCACCATTGTTGATTACTGCTATTCAATTAACAAGTTATCCTTATCTTTTTTTGTTTTTGGCAAATGTTAATTTAACAGATATTGAACCACAGTCAAACAGCTCTGCTCCTGCTGAAAGCAGAGCTCAGAAGCCCCTCTGGACTCGCAGTGACAACACCTTCAAATTCAACTTCTTCTCTGACAACTCTTCAGCACTTCAAGAGGAAACAGCTGCATCATCAAAAAGGACTGAGACAGCAGTGAGCCAGATTTCCTTCACAGGTCAGAGCTCTGCTTTTGCCTTCGACTTTCAAATTCCTCCTGTTACACCTGTGGAAAACATGGAGACGACAGAAACCCCAGACGCTTCTTCTCCAAGCTGCCAAAAAGGTGACCAAGAAGAAAAGCCTACTCTGCCAAAGGAGAAAGAGGTCAGCTCTCCACCTGAGCAATCAGCGCAGTCAAAAGCCAAGAAGAAGAAGAAATCAGCAAAGAAAAAAACCTCAGATAGCAATGAGCCACAGCAGAAGCCAAGTTCAGCTGATGAGAGTCAAAGACATGAGGACATGGAGCTGGTCTGTGTTAAACTTTTTCCTTCAGAATAATCATGGTGGGTTCCAGTTCATTGGCTGATTTGATGTCTGAATGTATTTCAGAGTGCAGAAGAGCAGCTGAACAGACAGCTGGACTGGTGCATCGAGCAGCTGGAGTTGGGAATTCGGTCCCAGAAGGCTACACCGAAACAGAGTATGATGTTTACCTTCAACATCTGTTTACATCTAGCACTAAGATGATTCTTGGCTCATCTGATTAGAGGCTAAGTGCTATAAGTATAGGCTTGAATCTAAATTATGCCAGGGGTATGATAACTCAAAAAATGTTCCAGGGTCCACATTTGAAGCCTTGTGTAAACAAAAGTAATTCTGTTCTTCCCACAGAGGAGGAAGCTTCACGTGCCCTGAAGACTCTAAGAAGCTCCAAAGCTCCTCTGCCCAAGAAGAGGCAGGTGATGAGAGCCATGACTGGAGATTACCGGAAAAAAATGGAAGACGAGAGGAATAAGCAGCACAAACTCATTCAGAATGGTGAGTACATTGTAGATCCAGACTGGTTGTAAAAGTTGCTTATGTGTAAAAAGGTCTGTCTAATAAACAGGTTGGTTGGTGTGGTAGAAGTGCTGCTAATTGACAGATTTCTCCAATCCAAACAGAGATTGCATCAGCTCAGGTCAAAGTTGTGTCATGTTCTCCCAAGAAGTGTGTTTTCCACCGGAAAGCTGAAGTCAAAACTCAGACAGCAGCCACAGAGGAGAATCCAAAACAGCCCGAAGCCCAGGACTCAGACCTGAAAGCACAGACTCAGGATGAGACATCAGCTTTTGTCTTCACTCCATCAAAGGAGGAATTTCGCTTTAATTTTCTCTGATTTATACCCCAAAGACAGATTTCACTTTACATTATGTTGAGGGATGGCTGGACTGTTTGATATGAGCTTTTTGTTGGACATCTTTTGTAATAAAAACAACAGAAAGGATATTAAGCAAGAGGTTCTCTCAGAAATGATGGAAGAAAAACAACAATTACAGTCACAATGCTAATATTCAAAATCCTAGATTGTTGACTGTTTGTATCATATTTCTAAATAAAGCATTTTGTATTTTTGTCTGTATTTTCTTTATTAATGTGAAAAAATTTATTGACATGTGTATAAATATATGTAATTTTATAACAAACTATTTACATGTAAAGCATCATATGTGATAGTGTTACCAAAGGCTTGTCGATCACTTGGATAGTACTTTCTGGGGGGTCAAATGACTTTCTGGTAATTGTTTCTGTTTATTATGACCTGATGTTTATTTATTATACTTGTACAACAATCAAACCTTTATAAGTGTAGTTAGCATCTGTCAAATTACTCAAATATAATGTATGGTTGACACCACTGTGACACTGTGTTAAAATAATAGATTTAAAAAACATAAGGGAACCGATTTTCTTTCCTTCTTTTCCCTGCCCCCCTGATTCTTAAAGTTTAGCACTTGCCAGTACTTACAATACTTATATATATTGCTGTTTTGCTCTTGAGAAATTAAAGCGGTTGCTCTCAGACAGGAAAGGGCGGGGCATGGTTCAACTCGAGCACATTTGAGTGTGACACCAAAAAGTTTCTGCCGCTGAGAAAACAAACTAACATTACCTGTTGACCATAGGGGTTTCACGCTTTGACACTTAGCTACATTTTGAAATTGTAGATTGTCGGTTGACGCTTCGAAGGACTGATTTTTTCCATTGTTAGTTTGGTCGGTCTACGGTAAGGAAAAAGTTCATAGTGAGTTAACGTTATTTTGCACAGCTAACGGTAAGCTAGCTAAAAGAGCAAAGTAGTCTCTTGTTGAAATAAACATTAGCCTTATGTTAACAGCAAGTCACAAGCTAGTATTTTTAATTATTTGTTAAAACTTTACACTACAGACTAATACTTGGGATATTAAAACAGCACTTACCGTCTGATATTCAATAAGCGTGCCTTTAAGGTGTGAATTCATGGCTGTGTAGTCCTCAGCCTTTAACTTTTTTACTCGGTTTCTTAGACCTTTCTGTTTTCAGGTGTGTGGAAGAGTGAAAAAAGAGGTCAAAAATGTCTGAGCTGAGTGACGAAGCCAGTGAATCAGAACAGCTGGGTGCCAGCCTCACTCTGTGGCTTGGTGACTCCCTGGTGCGACCTGAGGAGCTGGATGTCCCTCTGGACCTCCACACTGCCTGCTCCATTGGTCAATACGACGTGGTGGCAGAGTGCATCAAAAAGTGGGTTCCTACATCATAATAATAGTTTGACTTAGTGTTCATTTCTTTCACAGACTTTGTGCCACTTAATTAAGATTTTTGTGTTTCCAGACGTGAAGTGGACTTGAATGGCAAAAACATTGGAGGATGGACCCCGCTGATGTATGCGTCTTACATCGGACATGACAACATTGCAAATCTCCTGCTGGAGGCTGGTGTGAATGTAAATGCTACCACTGCCAAAGGATTAACCCCCCTGATGTTGGCAGCAAGCTGTGGAAATGAAAGCATTGCATACTTTCTGTTGCAGGTACTAAAGGGGCTCTGTTAGGGAGTACATGCTCACACCATTCCCTGCTGGTGTGTTAAGAAATCTATTCCGAACAGCTTTTCAGATATGTACAACATTTTTAAAGAAAAATCACCATGCAACATGGTCACACTTTACATAATGAAAACTAGACAATGAGACCATGCTTGGTGATTTCATAGTTTGTATATAATAATTGTATCGAAAATAAAACCCAGAAAGTAAACACCAATGTCATAAATGCCTTTTCAATACAATGGCTGTAGTCCCCTGCATTCGTTGGATATATGATGCCTTCTTACTCAGAGTATGAAAAGATTTTTGTTTTTCTCTTTCTCTAAAAGCAAGGTGCTGAGTTGGAGCTGAAAGACTCTCGGGGTTGGACTGCCCTGTTCCACTGCACAGGCACAGGCCACCAGCAGATGGTCAAGTTCCTGCTGGATAATAACGCTGATGCAAATGTCAAGTATGCATCTTCATTCATCCCCAAACTATTCCAACATTCTAATCAGTCATAGGTTTTTATTATTTTTTTCTTTCATCCACAGGGAGCCAGGGTCTGGTTTTACTCCACTGATGGAGGCTGCTGCCTCTGGACATGAAATCATTGTTCAGAACCTGCTTGACCATGTGAGTAGGTTACCTCCACAAATATACTCACTTGAAATCAAAGACAAAGCCTCAGCAGTAGGAGATTTGCACACCAAGAGTGTGATGATGATGTTAGACAAAGAAGAGGTTTGCTGTCTTAAGGATCATAAGGTAATGCTTTACAATTTGAACATCTTGTTTTCTTTTTATCAATAACAGAAAGTTAAAGTTGATGACCGCAATGCTAAAGGAGAGACTGCCCGTGCCCTCGCCATGATGTACGGTTATACCAAGATTGTCAGCCTCATTGATTCACGTTCTCCAAGGATCAAACCAGGTTCTTGTTAAAAAGCTGAACTTCTGAATGGCTATCTGACTAATATACCTCATCATATATTTTTTTCTTTTCTGATAGTTTTTTATTTGGTGTGTGTCCTGTTTGTGTTTTCTGGTTTGTCAGGACATTATGAAGACCTGAGCTCCTCCGAGGACTCGGACAGTGCACCCCCAAGAATAAGGCTGGGTCGGAACCGAGCTAAAGGCATTAGCATCCATGATGGGCCGCAGGCCATCGCCAAGTTCCGAGTAGGAGGCACCAGCAAACTGTGTGGTAGTGTCACATGAGACATTCAGTCCACTAACCTGTATCTATGCTGGTCATACATTATGAGTGTGGTCATTTAGTCAAATTACACAAAATTTTCTGAAAAAGGGACAAACAATCAATCTGATTATTAAGAGGTTTGATGCTTTTATGACTTTGTGTATATTGGAAAGTTTTTCCTTCAGTGCCGGAAGGAATGGCTTATTGACACAAGTGGAAAAAGATCCAAAAACTGCGCTCTGCCTGATCAGTTACTGAGACCACTTTTCTCCTCACAGAGCCCCCTGCTGTCCCTCCAGGCTACATGACGTTTCGTGATACTGGTGAACAGAGTGAGGGCATCTGCTTTCGTGACGTGACTTCACCCATCAATGAGCTGGATGGTCAGAGCAACAGCAGCAGAGGTGTGAAACATACGATTACCTGAGTTTTGTGACACCTGCTTAAATAACTGCTATAGGTACATGATTGAAAGTAATGCATCACAAGAAATGCTGCACTTTGTATGATCGTTTAGAAATCAAGTCATGTCTTTTGGCATCTGACAAAGCAATTCATTTCATGTGAAACTGCCACAGATGACAGTCCATTCTTTGACAATGACATGCCCACCATGAGGAGCAGCAGCAGCAGCAGCGAAGGCCTGCCTCATGTGGTTGGCCTCAACTGGGAAGGTTCTGTGGAGAGTAATGAGGTGAACACAGGAACACAGAAATCCCACCGCATGAGTCTAACAGACAGATTTGATTCAGATGTCCAGTGACACTGTGCACCTTTCTCCACCAGGACTCTGACCAGTGCAAAAAGAGCAGCTCTCGCAGAGTCAGTAAGGCCCATCACTCAAAAGGCAAGAGTCGCCATGGCAGCAATGATGCAGCTCACTCCAGCGGCGCAGTGAACTGTGGGATGCGGTCACATGGTGGTCTGCCACCCTCCTACACTGGTCCAAAGGCATGTCTACTTTCTGACATATTAGATAATGCAACTTTTGACAGCATGTTTGTGACTAATGTTCAGTTTCTTCTGGACTGACTTGTTTTCTTGACCAGCCAGTAAATTTTCTATCCCTGTAGGATCTGGCAGAGTTTTTGGAGCAAATTGGCTTCTCCAAGTATCTCCCCTTACTTGAGGAACAAGACATAGACCTGCGGATATTTCTCACTCTAACTGAAAACGATCTCAAAGAAATAGGAATCACGTGAGAGACTTCAGGCACCTCTTTCACATTCACCACAGAACCTTAAGTGTTTGAGTTTTCATAATATGAGCTGCTGAATCCATTCTTGTCCTTTAGATTGTTTGGACCCAAGCGTAAGATGACCTCAGCTATTGCAAGGTGGCACAGCAGTGCTCGACCGCCCAGTGATGCTCTGGAACAGGCTTATGCTGACCAGCTTGAAGCTGAGATGCAGGAGATGGCCATTCAACTTCACAAGGCAAAGCATGGAGGAAAACCTCACCGCCACACAAATATTTCCCATTAGACTGCTCTTTGAGAGACAGAAAACCTTTTACTAACATTCGTCTGACTTTCTCCCTCTGTAGCGCTGTGAGGAGGTGGAGAGCCTGCAGAGCCAGGTGTCTCAGGAGAAGGAGCTGCGTACCGTGATGGAGGGATGTCTCATGGAGGACAAGATGGCATGGAGGAGGGTCCACACCGAGCTGGTGGAGAACCACCGGCTGGTTCAGGAAATGAGTGCCACATTGGCAGAGTCCAGGGCCCGCTGCGCTGAATTGCTCTCCTGTTTCTCTGCTGATGGAAACAGCAGCTCTCATACTGACATGGAGGATAAAAGGGAAGGTGATTCTGGTGTTAAAGGTGAGTTAAGGTGTCCTGTGATGGATAACACCTTCTATGTTTTGTCATTTAAAACAAATGATTTTTACTTCTCCTTGCAGCCGCAGAGGGCCCAAAACACTCCAGTGTTGTAGAGCTAATAAAGAAGCTGGAATCCCATGAGGAACAACTCGGTAAGATGGTGTAATTCTCAGTGATCAGAGTGGCTTTTTGTCGTCAGTTGAGTCTAATGCTGGTGTCTGGTCTTTTCATCATCACAGCAGGGACCCTGCAAACCGTGCTTCAGAGTCTGAGGCGACTTAGCGCCCCTGAAAAGGTCTCAGATAGTTGGGAAAGGCCTTAACCTTTACAAGTGAGTACTTTTAACAGACTTACATTGGACTGACACAACAAATAGAGCTTTACGGCTGTTAAAACAAGAGAAAGTAACTCCTAACTCTTGTCTTTGAAAAAGGCTTTTGCCAAAAAATGACGGCGGGTGATCTAACCACCCTGAATAATCTCACTGAAATGGGAGAAGGCCAAAGACGAGGTCGGTCCTGCTGGACCAGAGCTGCTGCTCCTCTGAGATTGGCTGATGGACCAGAGCTCGCCAGAGGAGGACAAGGCCAAGGGCAGCTTCTGCAGGGAAACGACAAACAGGCAGGAAGGGCACCTGGCCCTCACACGCCTGTGCTGGTGTTCACTGGACTCCTGTAGTTGGGTTGTGAAATGCACAGAGAGGAGGAAGGACTGATCGAGGATCAGAGCTTGTTATACTGTGAAATGTTTCTTATTAACTGTACTCTCTTCTTCAATGAAATGTGGTTTAAATTATGTTCAGGCCACCAGCTGAGGACATACATTTCATAAAAGTAGGTAAGGTTAAAATGAGTAGTTAAGAGGGTCCTTGCTGAATGAAATCTTATTTGACGCTTTTGTTCCGTGAAAGCAATATCCTGCTGAATGAATTTTTAAGAGCTTTAGATGAGAAATTATTTACATCAATACAATAATGTTACACCAGGGACATACATGTCTTCTCAAACCATTGTACTGTAATGCTGTGGACAGATACATTTGTAGATCGAAATATTATAAAATAAAAAATTTACCCCACCTCATATCCGGCATTTCCAAAGCAAACATTCCTGACAGTACACTTTAAAATTTCACTCAGTGGATTCACTGTGTAGCTTGTTTAACATGTAAAGCCTTAAACCTTCAAAATTCTTAAAATGCATGACAGCCCTGGTTGTATTAAGACATGAATTGAACCTTGTTACCTTTCGGTGTCTTTTGATTTAAACATATTTCATGCTGTAATCAGATGTTTAAGAAACACAATATTTTTTTATCTCCAAACACAATTATGTGACAAACACACTAATACTCACAGCTTAAATGAAATATCTGCAAATTTATTGCAATACCCAGAGTTCAGTGTTTGTAAGCAGAGATGGATGACAAGCTGAGTTTCTGCTTGCACATGTGGACAAAATGATCAGTATGAACAGAATGAGCAGTAAAAAATAGAAAGTACCCACCAACAGCACAGCCTTTTAGGGAGATTTCTTGACCAGTTGTATAAAAGAGGTCAAGTAGCTGAGTAGTCTACAACATAAATAACAAAGAGACGCTATTTCACTAGTGTATAAAAGAAAAAAGAAACAACCCTAGAATTAAATATGTTTAGTCTGTCTTCATATCCAGGAGGTGATGAGGAAGGACTTTCTCCCATACTTCAATATGAATGGTTAAATTCTGTTGCTTTTTGAGCAGCGGCAGAAAACTGCAAATTTATTCATGACTCTGTGCTGATTTGTGGTGCTGAGAGAATTTCAGGATGCATAAAGTAGAAATTAAACTGAAGCAACCCTGTGTACAGTTTGGGCTACAGTGTAGACCTGTGCTTTACTAATATTTTACACTTCAGTTTGGTTTGAATAAAAACCTTTTAACAGGATTTATGGTGCTCATTGGACTCAACACTAAGTGTCTCCTGTTTTTCTCTTGTTATCAGTGTGTAATTTTCTGATACTTGACTGCCTGTGCAGATGTTTGATCTAATCAGGTGGCTCAGATTAGTCTGATTCTATTGTTGTGGTCAATATTTGAATATTTGCTGATTTACACATATTGATGGCAGACGTGAGTGGAGGACAAAAAGAATGTAAATGTGGCCAAATAAACACAATCAGTGTTGAAAGTTGAGACTGGACTGATTAAATATTCTTCCTCTGTCAGTGATAATTTCGTCATGTCACGAAGGTCTGCCAGTAAAACTGACAATTAGATACTAGGTACTTAAGTGGTGGGATGTAACAGAAAGTGTGAGTCAAATACCACCCAAGACGGTGTTTCTGATGAGGTTAATCAGGACAGATGTTGTGTCTGTTGGCTTTACATTTATCTGATGTGTATTTTAACCAGCACCGAGCCATGTAAACTATAATAAGCAAATAACTGTTATTCTGAGCAGCACATTGTTTGTAGTCTGGCACACTGGAGGCTAGAGACATTGGCCGGTTGCCAGTTGGGATTTCTGGGCTCGTGAGAGTAAAGAGCGGTGAGGAGAGAAATGAATAAGTAGTGTTCTTTCCTCTCACTGAGGTGCCCTCGAGCAAGACTTTTCATCCTGCCTGCTCCAGTGGAACTGCTGCCAGGTTTGAAAATTGTGCAGCTGAATGAAAATATGAGGCACAACGCAAGTTAAAATGAGTTCAGTCTACATTGACTGTGATTCATCAGTATAGTTATGTACACATTGAACAGATGTTACGTTATTGTCTGTGAAAAGCAGCGGATAAAACGGACTCTATCGGTCTACAAAAACTTCAAGTGTCAACCTGTATTGCTTGAATAGAGCTATTTCTCATATAAGTTACTTTAACATTATCAACAGTGTTTCAAAATAAGTTTTATGTACAAACATGAACAATCCACTTACGATGAGCAGACAATTGTTTCTGTACAGCCTTCAGATTTTTTTCTGAGGGTTTAAAAACAATGTAAAATGCACCAAGTGTGAATTCAAGAAAAATACTGTTATATTCTCTGAACCTTTCATCTACTTATATACATATTCATCATGTTGGCTCTTCGATGGCTGCCCGGTGGAGCACATATAAACCTCTTCCTTTGACTCAAGACGAACAGACCTTTAACTTCAAACAAAAACGAAAACACACAAACACACCCACACACACACACACAGAGTCATCCTTCTTTCCACAGTGACAGAAGACTCTGGGCCGATGTGGAGGAATGAAGACATCTCTCTTGTCTGTGTTATGTGCGAGTGTGTGTGATCCAGGCTGGCATGGGGACTGATTCCCTCTCCCACAGGGCACCAGCAGTGTGAGCGGTGCTTGTGATGAGCTCAGGTGTACTCACACAGGTGACCGCAGCCTGCAGGACAGTGGGCGCTGCTCTTGAGCCAGTTCATGATGTGCTCCAGATGTCCACCATGGCTGCAGCCCTGACACCACACAAACAGTCCCTTCACCACATGGTGGCAAACGGCACACACACTGGCACACTGGTGGCACCTGGAGGAGGGACACAGGGTGCTTGTCAGAGGTTGGTTCATTTCAAAATTAATTAATATATGAAATAACAAGCAATTTAAAGGGGAAAAAAGCCATGTGAATGCATACACATAGCTCTCTTAAGTGGTGACACAGTGTTCATACCTGTCACATATCCAGCCCCTGTTGTTCATCGGCCGCTTGCAGTTGCTGCAGTTGATGTGCAGTGTTGTAGATGTCTGGTTCAGGCAAGTGATAGCGCTGCATGTGCTCAACTTGATGACCTCATTGGATACGTTCCACAACTCGAATCTCTGCAGCAGATCTATATAGGACATGTACCAGTGTTCCTGCAATGGACACAAGTTGTTTACGGCTTTTGTTGAGGTGTTTTAGCAGTGGACCTGTAAGCTATTTACAACTTGCAGTCATACATGAGGACGAATAATGCTTTATTTATTTTATTTACACTCTGAATTTTTCTACGCAAATACATTAAATCCAACCTTTTCACTTTTTTGTTTTAGAAAAACCTAGGAACTAGAGCTTCATGCCTCTGCCAAAGAAAAAGCTAAAGCTCTAGTTCGCAAAACACAAAACCAAGCATTTCCTGTCTGACCTGGGTGAGGTCGTCGATCTCTTTACGGATTCGGTCGCCCAGGACGATGAGCATAGACACGGCCATCTGCACGTCGCCCTGCTCGGCGTAGTAGCTAAGCATCTCCCGCACAATTGGACAGAAGAAGCTGGCAGGTAAATGTGGGCTGAAGAGCGGCTGGGAAATGGAGATGAGTGAAAAGGACTCGATGGGCGTAAGACAGGTGACCTCAGCCTCGTTGCCGCTGACGTGCGGTGAGTCGGCCTTGTCCTGCTGTAGGTGCTCTGGAGCAGAGGGGTTATCCATGATCTCGTGGCGCAGCTGGAAGGCCTCTTGGGGCAGCGTGTACTCTTGCTCTTCTGTTGTAACAAAAGGAGGAGAGATAAAATTCAAACAAAAGAGCGCTGAGCAGGAGGCAGTTATAAATAGAAGCTACTGAGGTAAGCAACTCCTTTCTCCTTTTCATTTCTGCAGAGACGGGACTGTGACTGACCTGTTTGGTTGTCATGCTCCATAGAGTAGAGGTCATCGTCATCTAACTCTGCATCACCAAACATATACTCGGCTTGGCCTTCACTGCCTTCTGTCTCCTCATTTTCTGAAGGGAAATTGAATGAATGGCTTGTTTAGAAACTTGAATATTATACAAAACATCATATAGAGCTTTGAGTGATGTAACGGCCACACTCACCTTCATTATTATTGCTGATGTGCGAGTTCCCAGGCTCCAGGTGGATGTTGTCCTGCCTGTTCTCACCTTTACTGCGCTCCAGCCTGCTCTCTGTGCTCATCCCTGAACCTAATTCCTTCATACTGAAACTACGAGCACAATGTGCATCATTATTACATGGTATAGTGTAAGTGACCTGCACTGCTGTTGTAAAAAAATGGCACAGTAAAAAGCTTGTTTACCTGTTCATTAAAGGCAAGGTGCCCAGCTTACTGAGGTTGTGGTTTGGACCGGGTGTTGTGAGGTTTGCTGGGTCAGAGAACATGATTCTCAACATGGTCCATGTTGTGGAAACCTTTATATCAAAGAAATGAAGAATAAGAAGAAACAAAATTACTTCATAGCATATGACTGTTGGAAGTTATGTGTTACAAAGTGTTGTGTAACTATAATCACATTTCTCTTTCCAAAAGTAGAGCACAAGTCATCAGATTACAGTTACAGATCTAACAGCGTTTCACTTTTTGTCACTTGTAATCATTTAATGCCTATTTATTATTCCACTTAGCATGTCTTGAGTTTAAATCTTGCTACAAACATGACAAGAGTGAAATGGTCATGCATTAAGAGATCAAAAAACTGAATAAGACCCTGCAAGTGAAACACAATACTGTAGGCTCATAGGGTGAGATGTCCAAAGACAATGAGTTTCTCTCTTTCACTACTTACAGTATTTCTGGTGGTTGGGTTATCTTTCATCTACAAGTCTGTTGACTCAATTAAAGCAAACAGGCCTTGCAGAGTCATTGTAGGGTTGAGTGCAAATGTATTTAGCAGTTTTGTGGTAAAACTAGAACTAAAATAATAACTCAGTCAAACAAAAAGAAAAAAATCCTGGCAAAATGTTATTTTAATGTAATTTTTTCCTTAAAAATGACAGAAACACCTAGATCCCAGCTCCTTAAATGAGAATATGTTCAAATTTTCTTTGTGCTCTGTCAAAGGACCTTAAGTTTTTGAGTTTTGGCTTGATAAAACAAGACTTTTTAAAACATCACCATGAGCCTTTTTTAAAGGATTTACTGACATTTCCAACCAGTCAGTCCTCAAGTATTTTAGAGATCAATAGATTTTGAAAATAGCTGATGCAGCCCAAGACAGTAAATTAATTTTTAAACCGAGTAAAGAGACAAAAAAACGAAGATGAGATGAGAGATTTACTTTGGCTTGATTTGTCTGACCTGAGGTCTTTTGAGCTCCTGAGCCACCTTGGCGTTGTGATCACACAGCTCACCAAACGGCTTCCCACTGAGGAGGTAGAGTTGTGCCGTCTTGACAAACCAGTCCATACGGTTACTGTCCAAGTCTGTCTCAAAGACGCTGAGGGCGCTGGACACATGGGCAAACTGTTCTGTCAGGTCTGGCTTCTTGAAGAAAAAAATGGGGTAGCGGCGGTCGCCTCCAGGATAAGGCTTTCTGTTAGAATCACTACTGATTAGACTCTCTTTGGCTGCAAAGGCCAAGTCACCAAACAGTCCAAAGCACAGACCCTCAGGGTTGGCCTTGTCCACAGGACGAGTGGCGTCCTTGAACATGTGTTGGTAAAGTGTGCTGTCCTTAGAGCCAGAGAGCAGGAAATGAGGGTCATGCTGGTGGCGCCAAACAATACCAGTGGTCACATCCTTGTGTTCCTCAAAGGTGGCGAAGGGAATGAAAGGCCTGCGGACATCCCACACATAGATGTTGTGATCCACCATCATGGAACAGGTGGCTAAATGGAACTTCCTCTCAGGCCGCCACTTGACCCGTGCAACAGATGCTATCGTCTGGACGCAAAATATCTCTTTGGCCCGGTTAGTGGTCATATCCCACACTTTCACCATCTTGTCCCTGCCCCCTGTGGCCAGCCATCCCCTAAGATGGAAATAAAAGGAGAAAGCTATTAATAAATGTTAATAATGAAAACCAGCAACAAGACTAGACTGCTAATTGCAAGTAGTCTTGCATAGTCAGCCTTGTCTTCACAGCATTGTGTTAGTGCAGGAGAAAGGTCTGGCTGTAGCTATTATCATTATGCTGAAGGGGGAAAAAAAACTCTGTCTTGTTTGCATATTTAATACCAACTACAATCATCTTAGGTGGCAAAAAGACCAGGATAAGGCGATGGTGTCCCTGAAAAACAGTTACCCTCAGACTGCAGAAAGGAAGGAGAAAGCTGACTGACATAATAGTACAACAGCAGGATTATACTCCCAGTATACATTCTGTGAGTCAGACTAAATTGCAAGTGCTGGTAACAGTGACAGTGTGATACCTTTATAAAGAAAACCTTAAATTTTTCAGTTTGACTGTGTCACACAGTCAGTTTCTCTTACCTGTCATCAGGGTGCCAGTCGCAGCAGAACACAGGACCAGTATGTGCAGTGAACATCCGCTCGTAACGGTCCGGCCGTCGGATGTCCCACAGCTGGACATTGCCATTTTCAAAGGATGCAGCAAATGTGAAATAATCCTTCATGCTAAACTGGACGTCCCTTACACTCTCTGACTGACCTAAAAGAGAGAGTGTGAATTAAAAAAAATTGTTAAGCAATCACATCTCCCTATTTCCAACAGTATTATTACATCTGGTCCAGCACAATAGTAACACCTTTTCTCGTTCAGTATTTGATACTTTTAAACCAATTTTCTGAACACAGTGTAACATATGGAGTCAAAGTATGCATTCATATACTATAATTTTAAGGGATACAGACAATCACACTGTAAGATGATATTAATTGTGTCAGGATGAGGTTTGTCATGCTTAATACTCAGAAGTTGTAATTCAAATGTAGACATATGGTTATCATACAGTACTCTACCTGAGAAAGTGCTGACAGATTCCTTTTTGCGCAGATCAAAGCATTTCATGAATCCATCCTGTGAGCCACTTAGCAGCATGTAAACCTCAGTAGGGTGGAAGCACACCTTGTTTACAGTACGTTTGTGCTCAGTAAAAAGCTGGTCCTGCTTGTTTCGAGAGGGTTTGCCAAGGTTCCAGGTGACCACCGCCCCATTGGTGGCAGCTGTAGCCAGCAGGTTCTCCTCCATCTGGTGCCACATAACATCAGCACAGCTGAAGTTGAGAGAAGGTTTGCGGCCGACACGTAGATTCAGCTTCTCCACAAACTGCTCCTCCTCCAGTGTGTAGATCTTGAAGATGTTGCGGCCAGCTACCACCACCTGTGTGGCGTCACGGCACACGCTGATGGCGTTGGCAGGAGCATCTAAGTGGCAGAACATAGTTCGGCCACTTACAGCACTGCTGCTGAGGGCTGTGGTAACCCGTGACATCTTCTCCATGTTCCTGGTGGAGACCCCAAAGCATGAATTTGCATTAGGTGAACTGCAAATTATTTTGATATTTTCACAGAACTGCTATAAAAAAGCATTAACCAAAATCTAAAATGATTTTATGCAAGTTCATCAAACCACCAGAAGGTGGCACTCAAGCAAAGTAAGATGTTGGATTTACTCATTATTTCGTGTTGTCGTGAGGGCAGGAGAGATGGCAGTGTGTAAAAAGACATATCAAGACACAGTATTATATCTATTTGAACATTTTAGACAACGAGATGGGTGCTAGACTTACTTTGTGAAGAACAGCACGCCTTATCGATGTCTGCAGCGGCACAGAGTCCTCTTCATGTGCTCCCATGAGAGCCAACTTACTAATGAGAAACTGGCACGTGAGCAACACAAACTAAGATACTATTTGTATTTAAAGTCTAGATAGGTATGATATGTTTTGTTATCACAAAGATGCCAAACCGTTTTTTAATTTACTTAATAAAATTTATACATTTTCACGTAACGAAAAGAAGCTGAAAATATTAAGTTGAATATAGCTACAAACCTCTTGAGGCCAACGTTTACCCTCCATTTTCAAGACAATTCTAACATGTAATAGTTAAGAGTTATATTTCTCAGCACATTATCTTGAGTTTTGAGTATTATCAGAGGTCTATTCTATCTATTTGCCTCTGTCTCGCGTGTCTCCTAGTTTAGTTTATGTAAATTGCCTTTATTGCTTGCTAGTATTTGATAAATAGCTACTAGTGCTCACGTGAGGACATGCCGATGCGGTCAATGACACAACGAACCATTCTAGGAGAGCCTACTCATCCACACAGAACTATAAAGAATTAATAAAAACTACAAATCATTACCTTCAATCCATCATATGGTGTTGGTTCGCTTAACTCCAAAATATGGTTATTTTGAGCGATGTGTATCCGTAAGCTTCTATGCAGAGTTCACCTGTCTGCTGTTGTGTTGGCTACGATTAGCAAGACTCTGTGTACAATGTACCTGCACCATAAACATGACTGGAATGTGATGCTAGTGTTAGCTAGCTAACTTAGCTACCGAGCACTTTCGGGAAAACGTGCACAACACAAGTTTTATAAGTACGTCAGAAAAATTAAGCAAAATGTCAAAAAGTATCCCGTTGAGTAGCAGTGTCTCTGCAAACTCAAGAAACAAAATATTTCAGAGGACAAACCTTCTAAAACTGTTGCTCACTGCTTGCGGTACCGGAAGTAGTATACTGATAATCTCGCGGGAAAGCCATATGTCATAACGGAAGTATCGTCACCTAAGTGCAATGCACTTATTAGCGAGTTTTATTGGAGACAATAAACTACGTAGTGGTTTAGTTTTGTTTTTGGTTTCCTTGAAACGAAGGTGAACGTTGTATTTTTTGATCAGTTTTGATACAGTTTTGAAATCGTGTCTGTGTATTGGCACAGTGTTCTGCTCCTGTAAAATAGAGACTTTGCAAGTCATTTTGTCTATGTTTGTAGGTGATGCTGTAAGCTCTCTGCTGCCATGAGTACTCTGTTTGCATGTGAGGACCCAACCACATGGAGGAGTGTGTATGAGAAGTACTGGGATGTGGTGGAGGCTAGGGCCAAAGGCAAGAAGCCCGGAAAGCTGCTGACCCTTGACAAGTGGTAAAAACTCCTTTTCTCATGGAAACAGTTTAGAAAAAATCACACTCAATTTCATTAGATTAAGGACTAATGTAAAAACTTTAATAAAGCTATGTAATCGACTGGCTTCCAGTATGGCATAGATTAGATTTTTCTTTTTTAAAGAATCTCTCAAAATACATTACTAAACATCAAGGTTTATTCATGACCTTTTGAAATCTTCACAAACCCCCACAACATAATCCCAACTCAAGATCCAAACTGGCTTTCTCATTACAGAGTTTTTAATGGGTTTACATTCCAACACAGCAGCTGTGTAGTGTATTGCTTCTCATCCTTGTTCACTTATGACATGTCTTTGACAGCTGTGCAAACTTAACTTATAATGAGGCCACATGATCTCGTGGAAAGATCTAGGGCAAAAAACAAGCTAGAGTGGACCTTAAGTTTGGAATTTGTTTGTCATATCCCTTGCTTTTGATTTCCCTGCTGTAAACAAATAGTTTCTAGTTGTGCCCATATGAGTGAAAATACAAAAATATGTGTTTGTGGCTATACTTCCTGTATGAAATGTTCATCATAAGTCTGGTGATGGTGACCCTGCTTCAAGTATAATGTTCAAGGTAGCTGATGCTAATCTGAATGTATCTGTGGTCAGGTATCAAGAGGAGCTTCCCACACTCATTTCAAGTCGACCTGACAGACATCTCATACTGTCAGAGCTGGTGAAACTGATGGAGTGGAAGCTTACTGTGAGTAGTGTCTAGACACTTAGCCATAATAATCCAAAGGAACTTTAACACACACCCACACAAAAGATGTTGTCACAGTGCTTCATTAAATACTCCTTCTAACATAAGGTATAGCAAAGAAGCACTGACAGTTCTGCAGCGCTCTTTGCATCAGCTGCTTCCTTGAGTGGTCCTATGTGCTTTTCTGCAGAGGGGGAAGTTCAGGCCAAGGCTGCAGCAGCTGGTGGCTTCCAACAGTGAGGACACTGTGGAGAAATGTTCCAGAAAGGCCTTCAGCCTCCTGCCTGATGTGCAGGCAGCGATTGCAGAGCTCAGCTCCCTGAAAGGAGTCGGCCCAGCCACCGCTTCAGGTTAGCACCGTGTCAGCAAATAGCAAACAGCTTAAGAATTTATACCAATAAAACATCTCTGCGATCCTCTTAAAGAACAAAAAGACTGCCCTCTCAGTAAACGTACAGTCACCACACCAATGAACTGAGCAGCTGGGACCCCTTGCTCCCTTTTTCAATAGTTTTTACTCACTGATTAGCTACATTCAGCTTGACTTGTGGCTGACTGTCCACTTTACTCCAGCTGTGTTGGCAGCTGGAGCTCCAGGACAGACTGCATTCATGTCTGATGAAGCCATGGAAAGTGTTCCAGGACTGAAGCCCATCCAGTACACAGCCAAGCACTACACTCTGTACCTGGGCAAAATGATTGATAAGACTGAAAAACTTAACAAAGGTGAGTTAATGGCAGGTACACAAGAGGGTTTTATAAGCATGTTTGCATGAGCCCACTTTGGTGTTATAGTGTTGTAGGTGCCTCTGCATTCTGGGTCATCAATATCCTGAAAAAAAATTATGTTTTGTTGTTTTAGAACATTGAATCAAAGGGTATATAATGTGGCCTTTTTTAATCTTATAAATAGACAAAGATTCCTGTACTTTGTATTATGCATTTGTAATTTAGATCACTCTGTGGAAACAGTTTTGCTTTGATTCCTCCCCTCTCATCCTCAGTGGATCCACAGCAGAACTGGACGCCCCATCGCCTTGAGCTGTGTTTGTGGGCGATGACCATTGCTGAACAGCAGCAGCTCCCACTTCTAAAGGACGTGGATGTAAAGGCCGGCAGTGAGGCAGGGAAGAGTTCAGAAACTGACCAGAGACCAGCCAAGAAGCTCAAAACAAGATAAAAATTATTGCACGGTTTTGTTTTGTTTTTACATAAACCCTTCTATAATTTTGGACTAATTTTTAAATTTTTTTTAAAGAATAAAGACTAAATAAAGTACATAAGCTTTTGTTTTTTATTTGTTGTGGCAGAACTTGTGAGCTCAATTGGACAAATGTTGTTAAAAGGCTTCAGCCACAATTTAAATATTAGTTATACTACATGTCAGAGAATGATTTTATTATACAGTTGAAAGCTTAGAGTCTCTAGTTTTTCTTTTCGTGGACTCACATTCCAGTGAAGACAATAACCTGGACTGCAACTAACAATTATCTTCATTATTAATCAGTCTGAATATGTAATTGATTAATCGATAAATAATAGACTATAAAACACCAGCAAACTATGAAGAAATGCCCATGCCCAATAAGTATGTATTTTTATCCAAACAAAAGTCCAAAAAATTATTTTGTGGAGAAAAAAAACCCAATATTTTTATTTGAGAAATTGACATTAGTGAAAAATATACCTTTAATATTGATGAGCTGATTAATAATTAAGCTATTGTGCTTATATTCACAGAAGAGCCTCAGGATGTTGCCACAGTATTGTTCTTTATTCATATTGTTTCTAAATTAAAGCAAAGTACAATGAACAGTACAAAATAAAACAAAATATATTCATATATATACAATATAAAATGGTTCCGTTCAGAACATTTAAAAAGTACAATAGATTGTGAAATAATTAATGAGGACTTTAATATAAATTATCCATTTGTAAATTTAGTTTTCCTTTAGTTTCCTCAGACCGAGAGAAAAATAGCTTCTTCTGCTTCTTCATTTTTGTAAACGCTGTGTTGGTAAAACCTCTTGTCTGGTCTGAGAGATTGAACCTCGTAAGCTTGGCACCATTTTATCGATACAAGTAAGCAGCTCAGAAAAAAACTACCACAGCAGCACAGATATGACTTGTTTTGTTGTTTTTTTTTTAAGTCTAAACTGTTGGAGGGAAACGACTGTGATTTTAAGAAACCACCTGTGATAGTTGCATGACCTCGAGTGGCTCAGGCAGGATCCGTGAACATGATAAGAATCTGCACCAAAAGCTAGAAACTGGAAAGCCAAGTCTTTGTCAGTGTACACTTTTAAAACCCAGAGAACATACCCTCATCTCCAGAGAGAAACCCTGAATACTCTTACAAAACTCTTGTATGCTAGTTTCTGGCTGTGGTAGACAAAAAATATCAGCGTTCACTAATCCACTTGAATATCAGAACGTTCAGAGGCATTCCTTATTTAAAGTTTACTAAGAATAGAATGGAAAGCTGGATATATCTAACTATGACAAACTGCAACTATTGGGATTTAGAGATGTGTGTTAGTGTGCTGACCCAAATTTAAAATCACATTTTAAAATTTAAGGTCCTGTGTGTAGGATTCTGGTGGATCTATTTGTAGAATATGGCAGAAGTTAAATATAATATCCATGGTTAAGATTTCATCAGTGTAAAAACATCTGAAACCAAGAGACACTCTGTGCCTTTTCTATCTACGGTGGGAACGGGTCTTCTTCCACCGAGTCCACCATGTTGTGCTGCCATGTTTCTACAGCAGCCCAGATTTGAGAGACCAACACTGGCTCCAGAGAGAGCCTTTGATTTATTTCATGGCCACCATAGTTCTTCTGTATGCTTTGGAGTGGAAGGATATTCAGTCAATCTGCAACTTTCCCATTAGATGCCACTAAATCCTACACACCGGACCTTTTAAATCCAGTTCAATCTGTACCCAGAACCCCTAAAACAAGCATTTCAGCTTACAACATCTTAAGCAAAATACTATGATTTTAAATGTATGCATTGGTGAGCATCCGATGGCTGTTATTGTTGAGTACAGGTCCATCTCTGGAGCTACAGCAGCCTGCTTTACCTGCACAGTCCTGCAGTGAGACCATATCTAAGTAGCACTAAACACTAAAAAAAAGGCAACTGGCTGGCTTGTTGGCAAGCAGCAGTTCAGAGCAGCTACTGGATATATGAACAACATCAGTTGTTTGCACTGCGGCGTCTTTCTCTGAATGGATCCTGCGCATGATCATGTGGAATAAACCAAACAGCAATGAGCAAAGCAGCCTTTCTGCCCGGTGCTCATTCTTGGACTTATATGCTATAAAAAGGCATTGGGCATAACAGCACAATGGATTGGCATAGGGAGGTAAAAAAGCATCGAACAATGTTTATGGCAGTCGAGAGAATATGGCACATGCCAACATGTCAGTTAATTACAATATAACGAGTAAAAAAAAAACAAAAACCCACATATGGCAAAATACAGAAAACAGGAAATAAGAACAGCAGTTGAAAATGTCAAGTATGCTGCATTTTTAAAACAGATAAGCACAGAAATCAACAGTATTTTGAGTGCAGTCACATCAACAAGAGTCCATGTATGCATGAGCGTGTTGACTGAAATGTTATTGATAGTCATGCCATCCCTCACCCATGCCTTTCTATACTAGATGGCAATTAAATTAACATCATGCAGCCTGTCAGATCCACTTATTAAAGGAAGATATCCTGTTTATAGCCTAGCTTTGGGCTCTGCTGTATCCTCACAATGGCCATGCATCATCCTGACACTGGGTGTGTTGTGACATGAGTGCGAAAGGATGGGAAGAGCACGCTGCTGCTTTACAGCCCCGCTAAGGCTTTGCAAGGAGAGCCAGCGCTGTCTGTTGTTTCTGCTGTCCCTCCATCCTCCACAAACCGAAAACCATCACATGCCATCAGCAAGAGGATGTGACTCAGGCCTCTATCACTCCTCTCCTTTAGGACGAGCTGCTGTCTGAGTGCAGAAGAGGCTCTTTATCAGACGGATAGATGACTTTATAGAAGGTGTGTCGGTGCTGTGGTCGGCTCAGGCTCAGGGCCAGGAGATTTAGCTTACAGAGAAGTAATAAACTACTTCTTCACCCCCCTCCTCCTCCCCACACCACCTGGTTGTTAAAGATACTTCTCTTTTTTTTTTTAGCTTTATTTAGAAGAGAGTTGTATAAATTAAAAGTTAATTGCACATTTCACTTTGTATGAGAAGAACTCAAGCAAGTTTCTTTTTTTTTTTTAAGGGGCATCAAGAATTCAAAAGCTTTCAATTTCAGTCCTGCATGTACTTCCAGGAGGAGTAATATTCACAGTTAATGTGTTCTACAAAACATAGCCATTTACTAGCCCTTTTTACAACCCTTCTGGGTTCCTATGAATCTTAAGTTAAAGAGGCACATTAACCTCCTCTCAGGCATCCTCTTTATCTTCATTATAGGCTAACAGGATATGTATGCATTATTCATCAATGTATATATGCTATCCCAAGCAATAATATTTCCTAGTAAACACAAGAGTTTCCATCAAGTATCCATTACTACTGTGTATTGGCTGATCTTCTCTTTTTTTTCTTTATGTGTCTGAAAATGGCTTATTCTGGCTATTTCATACAGATTCCCTCATTTAACATGAGTAACGTCTCCTGTTACTACTGACGGTTTCATGTAGAAGTGAAATGCTGAGGACTGTATTTATGACCAACTATCAAAATTGGCAAATGCATATTTTTTTTTTTTCACAGGCAGCCAGTGGACATTCAAATGAATTATTGATCGAAAGACTGAAAAATGGAACACAGCGTGAGTAAATGTAATTGCTATCCTCGCCTCAGCTTTGCAAAAGGCTCGAGCTGCTCTGCGGATAATATATGACAGAAGCCCTGTTCATAGTTTGATATTGATATCTACAAAAAGTAGAAATAGCGGCGAGGCGTCTTCACACTGCAGGGGTCAGTTTAGAGAGTTGGGCACTTGCAAAAAAAAAAAAGAAAATGAAAAAGCTACATCCACTACAAACGAGTTGGCGAACAAGCTGTAAAAATGAATCTAGCTACATGAAGATATCTGAAACAGTCCAGAGTTTCACAGGCTTGTACTTGCACAGTCAGTACTTGTCTTCTTTCACCTCACCTGTTGAATATTCATAATGCAGAAATGATGTTTTGATCACCCACACACACATACACACACACACACACACAAAAAAAAACAGGTTTCACTGAAGCTACCAATCAGCAGGATTCAAACCAACAAACACATTTTCTCCTCCGCTTTTGCCCTCTGGAGTTAGTTCTTTCTATGGCTTATTTTGTAAAGCACTAAAGATTTATAAAATCAAGTGAGCTCGAGTCATCGGTGGTCATTTAACAAACCAGGGGATTCTGCCTCATAGACGGTTTTTCAGAGGATCAAAGCCATACAGGAGTTTTCAGAACAACAATCAAAGCAATAATTTTGCACCATTTGAAACTTTTCTCTTTTTCCCTTCAAAGAGGAAAAAAATACAAATAAATATACTCTTGGTTATGAACATACAATATACACATCCACTATCAAATGAAAAACGGGGACAACTTAATAACACTCTTTTTTTTTCTTTATAGGTACATTCCTTTACAAAAGTATACAGTCCCTAAGAATGAGAGAAACTGAGGTATAGACTGGGCCCGACAGAGAGACCCCAATGCCCCCTGGGACACGAAGGTCAGAGGTCAGGTGATGACACATCCGCGCCCTCCCCAGTTCAGTCTGTCAGAGCGAGAACAGGCAGAGGCCAGTGTGTGTGTGTGTGTGTTTGTGTGTACTGGTGTGTGTGTCAGCATGTGTTTGTGATGTTCTTCTCTTCGGTTTGTCCACGTTGACCTACAAAATCAGGCAGTGGCTGCTCTCAAAGACAAAGAGGAGAAATGTGTGTTTGTTGGTGTGTGTGTGTGTGTGTGCTTGTCTCGCCGAGAGCCACAGAGCATGACATGGCATATTTTACACGGTGCGCTTAGCAAGTTGGTGTTTAGCGTTTGACGCAGCAACAGGGGAGGAAATCGCTTGCTTACGTAGAGACCATCCAGGAAACTTCAGCTTCAGGGTTTTCTTCTTTTTCTTTCCTCTCCTGTTGCCCGGCAACTTTTGTTTCCCCTCATCACCTCTCGTCCATGTTGTATGAACTATATTTCAGTATCCACAGTGTAGGTATAATGTCATGGAGATAATTTAGAAAAAAAAACTGATGTTGTCTTATTTTGAAAGACCCCATGAAGTGAAAGAATCCACATAAAACTTGCCTGAAAAGTTTTCCCTCCATTTTTCCTGCAACTGCTCTGGGGAAAGGGTTTTCTTATTCCATTTGCACTCGGTGGCAAGCAATTCTCGATGATGTCTTATCATCTACCTTGCAGCTCAATTTGAAGAGAACACTCTGTTCTCTTTTTTTTTTGTTTTTTAGTTAGTTTACCAGCAATTTTGCAGAAAGCCACAGTGACCCGTGTGAGTTACAGCCAGCTTTGAAACAAAACAAAAAAAAAAAAGTCATATTTTATTGGTGCTTTCCGTGTTGTTCTTTTTTTCTTTTAAATTGCCACCCCCAGATATAAATGTGCTCTTCCTGTAACTCTCCTTTAAATCCTCTCCTGCAGCACTCAGATTCAGGTGTCTACCATACTCAAGTGCTTTTAGGCAAAATGCTGAACACCTGATCCTGGTATCTAAACCTCATGAAAGAAACAACATTTCTCTTGGCATTTTGCCGGCGCTGTTGCTACCACAGTGCACACTCCTACTGTTTTCCTCGCTTTAATTCCCTTTCATCAAGGGCATACATCCTGATTCTTCTTATTTGAGGTCTTTACATGTATGAAAGATGCTCATGAACGAAACGACTGATGAAACAGCTTTTCAAAAAAAGTAAAAGAAAATGAAAATGATAAAGAAAGAGCACAATGACTAAATGCTCACTAAAAGGTTAGTGCTGGTCATATGGATGAGATATCATTGTATATATAAAAAGATATAAAGCTCCTCAAAATGGATCTGAGGAGCTTTCACCTGTACTTGTTGCTACTGTAATCCCTCTTTAATAAAAGAGACATATTTTCTTTGATTTGCAAAGTATCTGTAAAAAAGGATTCTTGGTCGATTTTAGTTTTGAATGGTATCATTTCATTTGGGTCTAACTTGAGAGGGAATGGGAAAGTTGAGGAACCTTTATTGGAGTCAGTGTGTATGTGGAGGGCCTGTATGTGTGTGTATGTGTGTTTTGGGTGAGGGCCTTCATCAGGGAGGAGGTGGTATCTGCACCCCCAGCAGCTCGTAAGCAAAGATGTTCCAGAAGATGGCGAAGAGGAGGAAGGTGATGAAGGAGAAGATAATGACCCACCAGGAGCACTGTTTCTGCAGACTCTCCTCGTAGCTGCGCAGAATCAGCAGCCCCATGCTGATACCGACCACGGCCCCTGACAGGTGTGCCATGAAGCTGGGCTGGGGCCCCGAGGAGGGCAACGG
>JAQNCA010000017.1:11940362-11962230 GCA_029783725.1 Acanthurus tractus | reverse complement strand
GATGATGATGATGATGATGATGATGATGATGATGGCAGTTACCATGACGACGTTAGCCAGATGCGCCGAGCACAGAGCGTAGACCCCCCCGGATCCCCCCACCACAGGAGCACGCATGTCGGTGATGGACACTGTCAGTGAGCCTGCAGAGAGACACAGACAGAGAGAGAGACAGATTAAGAGGTTAGACATTGGAGAGGTTGAGGAGTGTGTGTGTGTGTGTGTGTGTGTTGTTAGGAAAGGGGAGAAAGGAAAACATTTTAGAGCGGAGGGGAGAAAACAAAGGGAGAGTCAGCTTACTCATCACGCAGCAGCACAAGTCACCTTCCTCTGAGCAATTCAGAAATATCTCTGAGTTAAATCACCCTCTGTTCACAGGGACCGTGCACCGTCAGCTGACCTTCACATGCCCTTTCATTCCACACGCATGGTCCATGTTGTGCACAGCATTGCTTGAGCTTTTTCTGTATGTCAGCAGTCTGCTAGCAGTGCAACTTGCTAATTACATTTAAATACTACAGAGCTAGAAAAAAAAGAAAAACCTAATTGGATTTTCCTTCAATTAAAAAAGTCCAAATTAAAAATGATCTCTGATCAAAGTATAGAAGAACACTGACAAACCTTGCTGCAGAGGACATTTTCTAACTTACATGCCTAATGTGTTATATTATAAATATAGTGGTTGTCAAGGCAGCAACAAAGGCATGAACTTTAATATAAAGTGATTGCATGCTTATAACTACCTCAACTGGATATGCACCTGCATATGGTTCATATGAACAGTTAATCATTTTCAAGCAGAAATTTGGTGCAAAAATCTTGCAGTAGAGGTTTTCATTATGTGCCTACAGATTACTTAAAATACCAACAATGTAGGCTGTCGCACCCTGAGAGGCAAAAACAGACCACACAAGACGGAGGAAGCTGTCAATCAAATGCAGGCTTGCCTACACACATGCTTGAGAAGAGGTTAAAACAGGTAAAGTAAAAACACCTGTTTCGAAAGCTATTGAGAGAGCCCTTAACCATCAGTCTGTCAAAAACAACATGGAAGACAAAAGATAAGTATTACATGGAAGAAATAATATTTTATATCTTCAGTTTTATTGTTAGTAACATTTGATTGACATTGTTTGTATTATATCATTTCCTGTTGTTAAATGGTTAAAGCAGTTTAATTTTTAAACACTAACCATTACAACAACGTGCTGTAATAATCACATCATATACAGGTAATGTTATTAGTTGAGGTCTGCCTCATACAGAACATGTCATGTGGCTGAATTACATTATAGTCTATTAAATTAGCCACAAGCTTACTAATCAAGCTTCCACAAATAACCACAGAGGCCATGCTCTTAACTGGAATTACTGGTCGCATGCCTCTGCATACCAGGCAAGTTTTACATCCATGTCCGTCCAGACTCATATATCATGTGAAGACTCTGAAGGAATTTAATAAAAGCTAATTAGTGTGAGCACTTTATTAACATGTATGAGTCCAGTGAATAACGTCCCATGAGGAATGTGTGCATGAGGAAGATATCTTTTACAGAAGACTACAGACTGACAGAGAGGACAGACTGATAGAGAGCTCCATCACATGGTGCAATGACAATCACCTGAAGCTTTATAGCAGCAAAACTAATGAGTTTAAGGTTGAATTCAATGCTTCAAATATGGACGTGATGTGTAACATGGCCACAATCTTCTCTTGTGTTTCTGAGTTGTAGTGATGAATAACGTCAAAAAAGTGTTTTTGCACAACATTATGATGTTGCAGTAAAGTTAACCTTTGACCTTTTGGATTAGAAATGTCATCATTTCATCATTTTAGCCTATCAGTCACTTGTGTGAAGTTTAGTCATAATTTGCTTTGAGTTCTTGAGCTATGGCCAAAAACATGTTTAGTGACATTACGTTGACCTTTGACCCTTGATTACTAAAATGTAATGTGTTTATTACTGAATCAGAGTGGACATCTTAGTCAAATGTAAAAAAAAATCCCTCAATCCACTGAATTTTGAATAATGCTGTTTTATACTGTGGTATTGCTTAATATTCTACTAAAAGAAGTTTTATATTATATACTGTGTTGATGATTTCTAGGTCACATGAGGTAAGTCAGGGGAAAACCACAAATGATGCTTGATGTACAGGAGAAGAGCTGTGTTTTAGTTTGAAGGGAATGTCTTATTGTGATGTTTGGCCAGTTTTTATTGTCATGAGAGTAATGAAATATGCCAAGCAAATCAAGTGTACAGTCCATAGCCAGCAGCTGCTTTCCCCAGTGTGCAAAGGTGTATTATGATATCATCCTCAATGCAGTGCAGTGCACCTGCCACTGCATTAAAACTTGCAGTGACACTGTGAAGTAGGACAGAATTCCAAGCAGGAGAAATCACAGTGGCAGCTGCTTGCGAGGCCTGCGTCAGACACTGTTAATTATGCAAATGAGCTGATAAGGGAAGCGCAGAGGGCTGATAAAACAAAAAAGCCTCTTTTTAATCACAGCTGGGGTTTGCTGGAGTTGTGATCTCGGATCTATAATGCATGTTGTACCATTCATATTCTGTGTGCGTGTGTGTGTGTGTGTGTGTGTATGCGTGGGCGTTGTGGGACCGCAGCGAGTAAACATCGTCTTAAAGAACGCCTTGTCAGCTCGTGGTGGCAGTGATGATCACGGAAAGAAAGATGATAATCAGAGCGCGTTCCTTAGTCATTCATCTCTCTTCGCTCCGACACCTGGGCTGTTTTACCTGGATTTATGGGGCATATGAAGGTTGGTGCTTCAGATAAAAGATTTGAGAAAATTCACAGTGCTCCATTTTTAGAAGTTCCACAAAATTGCAATTACACAGTATAGCGTACAGTATGTGGTCTCTGATCTCTTTAAAGTAAAGCAAAAACTGAATTGGAGCAACTTCAGCAGCACCGACATCTAAGTTTCTCTTTCAGTCTTTTCCAGAACTTTACAACCCTTTTTTGCAGCTCATTTAAGACTTCAGTGCAGTGGAGCTGGGAGAAATATTAATGAAATATTGATACAGCAACATGAGAGATATTTTCTGGAGTTATCGCTTTGATTATATTGTATATTTAGTTAAGTTTTGTCTTTTACTGCTGTTAAAGATTCAGTACAATTAAGCGATACACTTCAGGAATTTATTTTACTGCTATAGCACAGTAATATGACTATTAACAATCTTTTTTTCATTTTCAGGGAGCAACATTAGCATTTATTTGGAGGTGTTTTATGGCTCCCAGTGTTCACTTCCCTTCTGTCTCTGTACGGGTCTACAACAAATCGTCTGGCAGATTTTTTGTCTCTTTAGCTGCCGAATGCTCAAATATGTTTATCAGCCAGTTGCTAACTCTTGTTTGTATTTGTTTGACTACATTTTGTATTGATTTTTTTAGCACTCTTTTTGGTGAAAAAAGCTGTAGGTGGTGGGAGTGATTCAAAGAGATAAAGTTGTGAGCTGTAAAACCAAAACAAAGCTGCAGCTCTTCATTGCTCAGTGAAACTGCAGACGCGAGGGATATTTGCAGCTTTAAGAGTAGCGAGGTGCATTGTTAAGTTTTCTAGCATGATAGCTAACACCGGGCCTGACCTCCTCTTTGTAGGAGACACTTGTCAAGGATGTGACACCACCATCTGTTGGTGATGAAGAGAAGACAACCTGAGACCTCCGGCTCAGAGGAAGAGACGGGCTCCACAGGGAGGAAACAAACTGCTCTCCTCCTGCTCGCTCCGCTTTGGCGAGAGGCTCCCAAATACAGTATGAATATTAAACAGGCCTGTCATGTGGGCTCCACTGCTTAGGGGGATTTAAGATTTAGGATTCTCACACTCAGCAGGAGCCGAGACGTGAGGTGTGCGATTATTTCAGTGCCAAGTTGACACATTCCATCTCATGGACAGATTATTTATTGTTGCAGTTCCGAAGTCATCATTGACATCCTCAAATCTTTTTGTGAGCTCGCCACATTCACAAGTGCACTGCAGTGTAGACAGTAAAAATGATGTACTTTGTATAGAGTAAAAGTCAACCGCACACTCAGGGCTATACTCCATCTACTGCAGTATAATCCCCAATGCAGCTGAGAGAGCTGAGCCTCTGTCAAACCATACTTGCCAAACCATTACTGTTACTCCAGGCTAGCCTTAAGCTATGGGTCAACTTTGTAGTTTTTTAGTCTCTCTGGGATAAGGTGCAGACAAGGGATGGTAAGCTGATCCAAGGCCAGGGTTTGACAGTGCCTGAGGCTGCGCCTCTCTGTAGCCACTCCAGTGGAAGCTGCGCACAGTAAATGTTGCAATAGAAGAAATATCCTCTAATCTCTGGAAAATATGCCTCTGCACAAACACTTGAGGCTTTTTACTCTCTGCTATCTAGAGTTTGTTTTAGTGGGTTCTTATTGACTGTGATTCCTGACTGACTATATGTGGCTGATGGAGCTTTTTCATTATAAAATGTTGTTGAATAGATGTTTAAAAAACTCCTAAATACATAGCACAGGACTGCAGGATGAATACAACTCCTGCTTTCTATCCAAAATTCAGCATTTATGTGTATGACAAGATTTCTCTGGTGCATGTTTGTTAAAGTAATAATTTATTTTCTTTTATGTAATAATGTATTGACTGTTTGGTGTGAAGTGGGTTATATAAAGTCATGGCTTTATTAAGGTTTTCACAGATAAAGCGGCATTTATTGATTTTGAGGGCAGCATAACAAGCAAAGCACCAACCCTGACATGCACTCTACTTATAAAGTTGATATGGGGAACATTTTTTAGCAGTTTGCTATTTCTATATCTGACTCCCACAGAAAAAACACTAGCATTCATTTGGAGATATGCTTCAGGCAAATGTAAATGCAATATTCAATCTTTTTTTAGCTTTGCTTGGTTTTCATTAACTCCTAAAGAAAACATTTGGCTTTTTAGCTGCTTAACAGTAAGTTGCACATATTGTCTGTCTGTCTCTGGAGCTGGACAGGAAGTGATCAATGTTTTTTTTTAGAGTTTTTTCCTGCTAAAACAGCTTCCTGATGTAAACAATGCTGATGAAAACAGTAAGACTGAACCAAATCATTAAAGTTTAAGACCCCAAAACCAAAACAACATCCCGATTAGTGAGTGATTCCCTCACATTAAACACAGTATTCTGACATTTGTTAACACAAACATATTGATTGGATCAGCTTTAAAACACAGATGATGAAACACGTCTCGTTCTCAGAGGCGTAAACAGATCCTCTTACTCTTAATTTGTGAAAATGTTTTCTAGAAAGTGTTTTCTGGGAACCTAAAGGAGGCCTGAGAGCATTAACATGCATTGTGTTGTATTTATTGGTTGGTCAGCCAATAAATCATTCAGAAGAGGACAATTAAAGGACAATGTGTGTTTATTAATTCAGGTGATTTCGTCAGTATTGGGTGCAATCCTGAGCAGTGCTTTTACTCATTTACTCAGGTTATCGGTTCAACTTATGAGAGGAGACCCTGACCACACACACTTATGCTGTCATGTTGCATTATTAGACATGACACATAAAATATTTCAACAGAAAAACTTACATGGCAGTATCAGTGAGGGAAAGCTCTACTCGATGATACTGTTGGATTGTTGCCTTTTAGCATGGGATTGCTGTATTTGTGCACACCAGCCTCAGACGGATCTATCCTGTATGCATTAAATCTTGTAGCCCTGCACAGAGATGTGCTGCAGTCAGCACTCCTGCGGTCACACGGCTGCCTCTGTCGGCTAATAAACTGGGGAAATGCCTGATCAGATTTATTTTCTTAGCTCAAATAAGAGGAGAGGGAGACGGGTGGAGAGACTGGAGGAGTGAGAGCATGACGAATGATGATACAGAGGACACGGTAAGAGGGCGATCATGCAGTCAGAACTACAGTTTTCTCTCAATTTTACAAATATTTTGCTGCCAAACTATGAACACAACTAGGTACCAAGTTTCTATAATGTTAGCTGATCATGATGCAGCAGTCGGCATCTTTTGGTTGAATTATTTTCTGGCTTTAATAATTAAAGTGGTAGAAAAATATCAACATAAGTTCACACTTCATATTCTTCGGCCAGTTTTCTTCATGTTGAGGATCTGCGTGCTATTAGATGTAAATAAAACAACAAGCTTTGGGTTTCGTAGTTAAAGCAGCACACAGACTTGGTCTCAGACATAATGATAGAGTTACGTGGTGCCACCTGAGCTTGGAAACCATAATTAGACCAGAATGAAACAAACTACTAGAAGAGACATGACCAACACGCTTGACAATATAATTATGTGTTTCCACATCTGTACAAAGTGCCCATTACATCGCGATTATTTTGACAAGAAAGCCATGCTGTCCTTTAATGCTTGAACTCATGAGTCCATGTTCAGTGCAAATGGCAATAATAATTTAGGAAAGAAATAATGGATCATTTTGTCTCTTGCATGTCAGAAAATAGTGTAAAACACCCAGTGACGCCTGATCAACACTGGGTTTATAAGGCAGATAACAATATTTGAGTTTAATTTTTCTAAAACACAAATATTAATTGAACTTTTTTCATGCAGGATGAAGGGGGATGTTGTCTGTTTTCTAAAAGAAACTTTTTGAAAAATGTTATTTTTATGTAAGAGGACGTGGAGGAGTTCGGAGGTGAACCAAGTAAAAACAAGAAAATGTCAGGGTGACTCAAATGGAAGCAGACCATCCATCACATAGTCTTTTGTCTACTTTACAGCCTATTTATTTAATGGAGTGGCTTCCACTTCAAAGACTCATTTCAGCTGTAATAGTGCTGTCAGACTGGGGGAGCTCTATTAAAGATATTTTCCACGTGGGAAGGAGATGGACTCCTGTGTGTCATCCAGGCAGAAAGAGATAAGGGAAATATCATCTCTCCTTAAAGTGGAACAGCGTGACTTGCAATCAGTCCTCATCCCATCTAACATCTTCATCCATCTCCTCGTACCCGGGTGGAGCGTGGGCGGGAGGCAAGAAACCCCTCAGATGATGTGAAGGCGCAGACTGCATCTGCTAAGTTATCTGCAGTGTCAAGCTGTGGAGGTGCCTCCAAACTGTCAGCAACCTCAAAGCGACAAAACACCATTCACCTGTGCCGCAGTCAAACCGGATCATTAGACAAACAACTTCAATGAGGGACACACACATCCAGAGTCAAAACACAACATAAATCAGGACTTCTCTTGTCAACAAATACAAAAAAAAAAAGAACAGAAAAAAAGAACCCGTGCTATTGATGCCAAAACTGGCCCAGAGGAACAGACACAATTCATCAGTCTCACTGTTTGCCAACACGGCCACTGTAAACACACCTTGCCCTTGGTCTCCTAAGAGATTGATTCTGTTTATTCTAACAATTTTCTGCCCTGTCCAAATTTGACACATGGGAAAAATATGATAATATTTATGCTCCCTCAGAGCCCAGGGGGCATCAGGAAAAATCAATAGCCTCCACAAGTCATATCCTCAGAGCTGCTGAGAGGAGACGGCTCAGCGCAGCACCAACCGTTAGTGGAAGAGTATAATCATATCTGATCTGGGAGAGTGTGTGTGGGCATATGAGCATGCATACTGAAGGAGCAAAGAGACAAAATTTGGAAATTAGAGAGTTATACATTCAAATTTGCTCCCGGATGTGTTTATTCTGTAAGAAGAGCTGTAATGCAATTTAATAAATTCCCGTCACGACCAAAGTTGTTATCACTCACGACCGCCTTTCAGATAACAAGCACAATGGCTGACCTCTGATGAAGATTGCAAAAATTTCTCCATAGAAAAAAAGTGCCTGAGATCACTTCCTGTGCTCAAGGTTGTAGAGCAACAATGATGGGTGCAGCGGGGGTGATGTGCCTCTTCTTTAGGGGACCTTGAAGCGAACCACCGACATAAATGCAATACAGTCTGAGGAGAGAAACAGCCTCCTCCGTAACTCCAACAGAGTGTCTGACAAATAGTGCTGTCCTGCATTGCTTTCACACAGCAGATGCAAATAGACACCCATAACCACAGTGGGCTCGCTCCATGCAAATGGTCCACCTTCAATTAGGCTGCATTACAGTAGAAATATTCATCATCGTGGGTGTTGTTATCGGCGAGGCTGCAGGGGGTTGTTGTAGAGGAAGTGAGCTCGGTGTCACCTAGGAAGAGTTGACTGTGGGGTTGGATGGGGGTGCTGGGAATTACCATAATCACGCTGGCAGCCTCTGCAACACACCAAGGTCACCCTGCCTCCTCCGTTCAGCTCAGCACTGGGGGAGTGCATCAGAAACCCAGGACCAGACTCTCAGGCACTATAGGCACAATCATGGCTTGTACACATCCAGCGGTCTGCAGCTAAAAGTTGGCTGAAAAAAAGACAGAAATCTGACCTTGCACCCCCCGAATAATGTTGCACCGTCACAGACTCACACTCCACCAGCTGGGAATAAATACAACTGAAAATTTATACAGCAAAAGCAACACAAAGACAACTCCAGAGCTCCCACAGCCCTTAAAACACCTCCTGCTCTCCACAAACCTTCCCAGACTGATTTGATTGACCTTGAGCCAATCAAATCAGCATGATGTTAAATATCACCACACCAGCACTTGATGTGAGTCAAAGGCAAAGTGAGGGAGTTGGAGACCGAGTCACAGCCCTCTGGCACCGCGAGTTTTTTCTCTGGGGCTCCTGTTCTGCCTCCTCTTGTCTTTTTTATGTCTGTCTCTCCTCATTAACTGACTTGGGTTGCTGATGTAGTGTGAAGGAGCAGCTGAGTTGCATTATCTAACTTAAGTTTAGTCCAAGAAAACTTAAATTCTCCAAAAAAAACATCCCAAAACCAAGAACTTCCAAGAACACCCCAACTGTGAATCAACTTTCTAAGGCGAGCGTATGTTTGCCGGGTTTGAGCTCCTTACAAATGATAAAATTTTGTGAAGCACTTGGAGGCTTTTCAGTTCTTGAGCTTCTCACTGTATTTCAGTTATAGAGAGCAAAGTCTCTGGAAAAAGAAAGTATGTGGACTTCAGTAAAATTTCTTTTTCCAAGGTCAAAAATAAAAGGTCACACTCCACTCATGATGTACTTTCAACCACGTGTATAAAAAGAAACATTCTGAAAGCATTCTTTAGTATTCTTTTAACAGAGAACCAAGAATCAGAAAATAACAGTGAATAAAACCTATAAAGTCAGTCTGTTAGTTAAAAATTCTTTTTTGTCCTTCAAATAATCAACTGCATTTATTGATTTTCATCTTGTAGATTTAATTCCAAGGCTGAATTTCTAGGCTTTTGGGGTTTTCATGATACAATATAACAGCTTGTGTGCCTTGACTAAAAATCAGTCATCAGCAAAATGGATGATAGACAAAGTCACTCTTGGCATGCACCACCGTCCTCCATTCACTGGCAGAATATACACATAATCATGTTTACTCTGCCATAATATATATTTCTTAAAAAGCATCAATCAGTGATACAACAGAAATGTGGAAACGGCAGCCTAACAGTCATTTAGAGTCTGAATAGGCTTTTATTAGTGTGAGAGAATAAAGAATCAGGAGGCTAAATTAGGACCAACAGAGCAGTGAGGCTCAAGGCCGCGGCAAAGAGTTGACTCTGCCATCATCCTGCCTGGTATCAGAACATTAATCAGCTTCTGAGGGATTAAACATTACATGCAACTTGGCACGCGGCTTCTCAGTAAAGACAATATCAACTGGCTTGCAACTGTAGCAGATTATCTTTAAAGGGTAATAAATGACTCTCACAAATAACTCCAGTTGGCTAGAGGAAGTAGCAGACTCACACTCTCTTTGGCTATCAAAAACAGTCAATATTTATATTAATCAACTGAATTTTACTTGAATTAAATGCACTTTAGAGCACATTGACATGCAGTCGTTTATCACGTTTCCATTACACACTTTAACCATATCAAGCCACATGCTTTCTCCTCTTGACTGAAGACTCAGATAAGCAGACTGAGCACAGTAGCTCCTAACAAATGCTGTTTATTGCAGTTAGCACTGGGAGGAGTAAATCTTCCTGAATAATTCAAACCATAGGCTCCCTCATTGGTGGGTAAAGCATCCACCTGCTCCTTAGGTGCTCAGTGACACAGAGAAAAACCTCTCAGGGTTTAGGGCTCAGTCACTCCAGTGCATATATATATATATATGAATTTTTAAAAGTTTTTATACATCCAGGGATGATGGTGAAAGAAGTATTTAAAAACATGACAGAATTGTATCCAAGCACAGAAAATTTACTTTACTGCTGTTGAAAAATAATCAGGTATGCAGCCAGTAGTGAAACTTGGTGTTGGTCTTTAGTAATTTGTGTTCTTGTTTTCTTGGCATTTTACTATGATTATCATATTCTGTGTGTCTGTTTTCCATAATGTATTTTATTGTGTCTGTTTTATTTTATTTTTGTTGCACTATGTATTTGTTTTTCCATAAGACCATCTGGGGACAAGTGCTGCAAATTAAATGCTATGATTCGTGGAATTATTTGGCTCAGTGAATAATCTATGTGTATGACTCTGTCCCCATTAAAATAATCAAAATTAAATGAACCAAAACAAATGTCTCCATTAAAATAATCAAAAATAAATTAACCAAAGCAAATCCAATTATGATATATATTTTTTTTCAAAATTGATCATTTCCGTAGCAGCAAACAGAAGAGAGAGCATGACATATGAGCAATGACATACAAAAACAAAAAGCAGGACACTTGAAACACAGTCACACTTTTTGCTATCTCTAAATCATGTCTTAAATATGTTTCTTTCAGTGCAACAGAATGTGAAGCTTGCAACAAAATTTTCAGATACTGTACTTCAGCAAAAATATCGGATGATTCAAAGTGAAAGCTTTACCTCCAGTCTTTGTTTGGTCACATTTATGTTTACAGAATTGACTCCGACAAGCAGCAAACAGCAGAGAAAATGCTGTATGTCAACACTAAAGCCTCATCAACACGCTGATATCTGAGCTGAGTGGGACCCGGTGAGACAGCAGACTGTTGTTAGAGGGCTCTGGATGATTTGGATCATCTTGAATGTAAGGTGTTAGAGGAGTAAGACACCCTGAGGCTCACACAAGGCTACGAAGGAAAAACATGGTGTTCTGGCACCTGTTGATGACCTAAAGCACATGATGAAGCTGAAGGATGTGTCGGCCCCGAGGGAAGGAGACTCAGAAGAGAAAAAGGGAAGAAGATGAAAAAAAGGGAATCCCTCTGCCTTTTCTTTTATGTGGAGCTGAGCTGAAATGTTAAACAAGACTCAAAATCTTATTAATATCGTCTGAAATTCTTACTGTTCCTGTTTGGAAAAAATTCAATTCAAGTGGAGCTCTTTAGCTACTGTTAGTGCAGAAAAACAATCTGGATGCAAAGACAGCAAGGACGAGGGCTGGAGTCTGACTGTCAGGAAAAAATGACAGAATTGTTCTTTTTGTCAGCAAACGTCCAAGGACAGAATATGCAAAGTCATGCTTTCTTTTCAGAGAGTGCACTGCAGTGCAGGACCAGTGCAACTTCCTAAAAATCAGGCCATATTCAAGGTTTAAAAATGTGTATAAAACACCACCCACACTGAGACCTTGTGCTTTATGGAACTGATTCACCTTCCCTTTTAAATCGCAACACTCATTCATTGAGGGGATGTACATTCAAGTATGTGTGATATGTGAGAACATTTTTATACTTTCACAGGTTTTGAGTATTTGAGGCATCTTCAAATGAAAAAGCATCTTTCTTCAGGCTTTGAAATGTAAGCCCAGGGCTGCACAAAGTCTTGCAGTATGCTCAGGCTCACACATAAAGGCACAATACCTGCAGCGTGTTGTTCCATAAGCGTGCTGCTATAAACCTGAGAGCTCTGCTGTTGCACAAAAAAAAAAAAAAAGAAGCAAGCAACATGCATGCAGGGGCTGATAGCAACAGCCTACATGATTGAACTCACAAGCTAGAAAAAGACTGTATGAATATAAACATGAGACAGCCATGGGCAACACGATGAGGGAAGAGGAAGAAAAAAAAATTCATTCAGTAATCTAAAGCATCGGGCAATTTCTAACATCTAAGCTATAGTAAGTTTACAAAGACTGAGAGAGAAAAAAAAGCAAAATGCAAAGTGTGAGGTAGGGAAACAACATGAAACAACCATAGTCTGCATAAAAACACACTCACACACATTTGAAGTAGAGTGAAAGCAGTGAAAGGAAGAATGGATGGCTGTAAAAGGGTTCATGAACAATAATGAGTCCTATATTTCACATAGTTATCTCCCCACCTGCCTGTATATTTCTCTCCAATTAAGCCTGTCATGTAAACTTAGACAAGGGAACATAAGTAAAAGCTAAACAATATGTCAGTAAGTCAGTAAAAGTCAATAAATTTCAGCTACAGTAGATTTACATTGATGCTTCAGTTGAAACAACCACAGCTAACAAATAAAAACAAAATGTTTGTGAGTCTAAAGCCATGTTAACAACTCTGTGAGGCTGTATTATTCCCGGCAGTGCTTTGAGCTAAATGCTAACATGCTAATATTTAGCAGGTATGATGCCGATCCTGTTCAGGATCTAAGTTTAGGATGTTAGCATGTCAAATTATCACCTGACATGTCATTTGTTTTTAAGTCAGAGGATCACTAGTTACTACAAGTCTTCCTGAGGTGGACATGAATGTCTACTACCAAATTTTGCTACAATCAAACAGAAAGTTGTGGAGACATTTCACTCAAATCCACAAATATCAACCATGAGTTGGTTTATATTTTCATATATTCATGTTAACTCACACAACTTGGTGAAAAATGCACCCTAAAATAATATATTGGCTAAAAAAGCCAATATAAAAGATTGTAAATTCTTATGCTTACTTATATTAAATCAGCTATCCTTTGCACCTGCGTGTTCCACGACACCGGCTGATAGAACCTGAGTGTTTTCTAAAATCCACCTGTTGTGTTTGCAGCCCAGGTGAAGCCTTCATCTGACATCTCACCCACAGGCACCAGAGTCGCCTCTCTGCTCCTGACTGAGCCAAAGTGCCTCCTGTCATTAACCCTGGGAGGGTCATTAACCCCCACCGAATCCTCCAAAACACCCCAAATAACACACGCACAGTCCGAGCAGGCCTTCCAACCTGCTTTCTAATGCACTACTTTCACATCTTTGTGTCAGCACAGCTCCAACCTCAACTCCTTCAGCCAAAACAGTGAAATTATTTATAAAAGCTGCTCTTCTTTTTGTGACCTTGACACATCTCAGCTCTCACTCACTGTTCAGGAGGACCTCAGCTGATTCCTTCCTCTTTTCTCATTTGTCCGACAGAAGAGCTTAAAAAAACTGTTGTGTGTGTTGATCTTGTAAATACTGCGTATATTGTGTTAAAAGTTAAATGCAGTAAAATTTAAATGTAATTCCAGAAAGTTATACATAGCTTCAACTTGTAAAACACCAGCTCAGGTTTTGATCATGATGATGTGACTTCAGCACGGAAGTTCTAAGGGATGCAGTTCAATTCTAGGCTCTGGAAATACAAATATCAGCATCTCCTCACTTCTTTCCTTCTTTCCTCCTTCTTTCTGTTCCTGGCTGAAGCTTAAATCTCCAAACAGCATCTCAAACTGCACTTAGGCTAATTCCCCTGAGAGAAACCCTGCAGTACTCTCCCACTTTTCCTCCTCTAAGACCCACGCTTGCTCGCTTTTCCCCTCTCTGTCATCATTGCAAAAATAAATCAAAGCTACAATAATTCATGAGTGTTAAGAGTGTGTATGCATGCGTGTAAGCGGGGTGGGGGGGGGAGTCTGACTTGACACAGCGCAAGGAGTTTTAACAGCTTTTCCTATATTTTTATTAATGTTTGTGCGAGAGGACAAGAAAAGGAAAGGAAGACCTAAAATCGTGTTACTGAAAATGGATTCATACAACTCAGTATAAAAAGATACTATTGCTCTCGACAGTAATCAAATAATGGTTAGCAAGAGATTTACGAGATCCAAGACAGGAATTGTTCCCAGTGAAGATGAAAGGGAAGAGAGGTTTATGTAGCCTGTGTTGATACGACTTCTGAAAATAAGCATTAACAGCAAAAAAAAAAAAAACTGCAGTGAGGAACCACATCCAGCAATCAGTGTGGATTTAAATTGCCAATCTCCAAACTGGCTTGGAGGGGGATGAAAGTTAATGAGGTTTCTCGTCAACAAAGACTTGAGTGCCGCAGCCAGACCTCTGGGCACAGTGAGTCACTGCGCCGCTTTCGGCTCGGTGGCTCGTGTCTTTTTCAAATGTCTGGGCCACCAGCTGGGTCGGATTTATCAAAACCATCAGAGTGGCCTACTCATGGATGTCAGCTTGAGGACAAGATGGAGGCTATTTCAGTTTTACAAGAGCTGCGTTTGATGCTGAGAGTAGCTGGTGGTTTTTTAAAAAGCAACTTGGGAAACGATGAAGGCACCGACAGAACAAATATCACAGCACTGTCCTCAGTAATACATCGTACAGACAGAAATGAAACGAAAAACAAAACTGGGTCGGCGCTCATGTACGATAACAAACAGGTTTTTCTTTCTATGCCATCATTTTAAACATGAAAAGCTCTGTTCATATCAAACTACAGATTATCAAAACCTGTTTGAACGTTTGCTAACAATATCTAAAGTATGTGTTACATCACTGCACAGTTAATTTCATAATCCTTTTTTTTTTTTTAAATGGCACCTCATACAACAAACACGTACACACTTTTCACACAAACCTGTCACGATAAATATCTTTTACGAGAATTTGATTTAACTAAATAGAAAAAAAACCAACACTGATGGAAAAATCTGAATCACTAAATATTACAGTTTTTATAATTAGCTGATAATTCAATTATGTTGAAGATAAAAAGAAGTTAACTAATATGAAATATGATAAGATATTGAAGTTATTTTTTAAAAACTGTGAGTTGCCGCTTCTTTAATATGTGGATTTGCTGTTTTTTTTTATTTATTTATGATAATAAATGACAATTCTCTGGGTTTTTGCTGTTGTCTGGACAAAAAGAAGCGATCTAAAGACAGCTTTGATAAATTGTGACAAGCCTTTTTCACCTTTTTGACATTTCATTAACTAAACAATTTATCAGTTCATTTTGATAATGTTGAGCTGATTAAATGATGATTAAAAAAATCGCTTGGTGCAGCCCGACATGAAATAAAAGAAATGAGAAGTTTTGGGCTGCATGTTTGTGAAGATTTGCAAATATTTACTTTAATTTAACACAAACAATAGAAAAACATATATTCTTATTGTAAATGTGTATCTTTTGATCCAAAGTAGAGCTGTCACTATTCTTAGCCGCAGCATTAAATCTTATGAATTCACTTTGATGTATTAGCAAATGTAACATGAAAAAGTTGATGAGTGCTTAATCTTCAGCAGATGATGCATCCTCTCTTTGTTAAGAAAAATTGAGCTGAAATAATGTCTTAAGGCTTCAACTTCAGAAACAGCTTGTTTGCATTATAAAAATACTTTAAATGACACTCACCGGCAAGCACTCCTGCCATGTAAAGCAGACTTATTCGTAGGATGCCATGGACCATCTCCAAAGGAACGCCAATCATCAGCTGCAGTAAAGCATTGAATCCGAGCTGCTCCAAACTGAGGACCGAGCACAGAAGAAAAACAAGATTGAAAATGACAGAAGACGACATTTGTTCCTCCTACGGCTGTGCAACATCTGCAACAACCGAGTCCTGCAGAAATCAACATATTGCGAGTGGAGACCCGTACCCAACGTGCATGAACATGTAGCTGAAGAAGCGCCACACTTGTGCGCGGTGGCCTGGATGGTAGACCAGGGGGCTCTTCATGAAGTCAGGCTGATAGGTCTGCAGCACCCACTTGTTTAGCATGATGCCGTAGCACATAAACACGATAATCTGCAACAGACGCAGAAATGACACCAAACTGTCACTGCCTGCTGACATTCCTCTTAACAAGCTCTCTCCGCAGATTGCTGGTACAAAGGTGGGAATTTTACTGCAAAACAAAACCCATTGTGTTTTATGAAAGAAACGTGACGTTTCCTTGTCTTTCTGCACTCCTCAGCTGATGCTTAATAGACTTGTGGAGACAATTACTGCCTGTAGAAAAAAAAAAATCTGCACATCTGGTTCAATTCCATTAATTTCTTTTCATAGAATAATGACTCATTGTCTCTGTGAATTAAAATGAATGTGAACCGTTATTATCGCATCCTCATTGTCATTACAGACCGTTCAGTGCCATTTGGAGGCATTATGAGAGCACTTGGCTTTCTTTCCCCTGAATTATAATGATTTCAGGGGAAAAGGTTGAAGTTCCGTTCAGAAGCTTTAGGTTATTTTTGACGCTTAATCCGTAACCATTCAACAGTGGTCTGTGAGGGCGTTTGTTTTAGTGGCTTTCTTTGTTTTTTCAAATGAACATAATAGGTCATTTAACGCCACAATGGAGGCCAGGGTGCCCACTGACCTGGTTTCCAAGTTCCAAAATCTCTGTCTGGAAAAAAAGAATCCCTGCATGCAGGCTGACTGAGGGTTTCAGCTTGCAGGAATGGCATTTAATGCACCCACTAAGCCTCTGACTCCCAAATGGGTTACCAACTCAAATCGAGCTCACAGTAAAAGCGTGTGATCAAAGGCAGAAAATCTTTTCAGAGAGTCTGAAGCGAACAACTGAGCCAACAGAACAGAACAATCTACAGTCAGTGCTGTGGGTTAGTAGCACATGCTCAAGTAAAATATTGCAGACCAAACATGTTTTGGACCAAACAGCTGGTAATAACATCTGTTTCGGCTAATCCAATCACAACTGGACAGCTTTCAGTGTAGGTGAGAATACACCCAATGTGTCCTCAGGGCAGCTTAAGATCTGATCGCTGTGATCACATTCAGAGGTGGTCTGTGACACATGTGACCACATTCTCTCAGCAGTGTGTATGATAGTGCGTCATTAGCTGCACTGAAGGACTGACTACTCGACTAATGTCTTCTGTAAGTACATATGACACATGCCATCTGATGGTTGTGGATGTGACGTCTGTTTCAACTGATTTCACTGACACCCCCCGACTCCCTTAAAAAAATCACGCTATTTTAAAAGATATTGAGTAACTAGAAAAATGATTCAATATTGCAAAATGATACAAAACAAACTCTTAATCATTAATGTTTCCTTGTAAACTCGGCCTTAAATGCATGAACTTATCCTCCTTACTTCCTGATAAAAGCATCAGTTCTCACCTGTACGATGGTGACAATGGCAATGAAGACAGGTGGGGGACACAGGCGGTTCTGGTGGAAGTACCAGCGTCGGTCTGTCTCGCAGGGCAGGATCTCATAGGCCACGTAGCGAACAAAGCGTTTGTACAGACCCAGCCCCGTCTCGTCCAGCAGGATCTCCCTCTGCAGCGTGCGGCGGCCATTGGCGATGGCCCGTCGGAAACTGCTGGAGCGCTTACTGCTCATCTAAAGAAAAAATAAAAAAACATAAATGTATTTCTCTCGTGGCTCCAGAACAATATCTTATGGGAAGCTGTTTGGAATTTATAGGAACTTTAAGGAAATATTAGGATCTTTCTACAAATTTGAAAGATTAGAGCATAAAAAAAAAACTTAAAAAAAGAGGGGTACAGGGGAAAAATGCAGATTTTTGCTCTGTTCAAGGCTAGTAACTCTGCCTTACAGCACATCATCTCTTGTTAATTCGTGAGTTGCTTTTATGCCAAGTTTTTAAACCACAGTAATATATAAATAAATAAACAAAAAGCAGTGTGTTTATGGTTGAACTTGGTGGTAGGTAGATTGTTGTTCTGTTCTGACATTGTCATGTTTGCAGTCTTTATGCTAAGCTAAGTTAGCTGAAAAAAAACTACTAGCTGTACCTCATATCTACTAGACAGATATGAGAGTCGTTTTAATATTCTCATCAATCTCACAGCAAGAGAACAAAAAAGCCTAGTTCTCAAAATGTAAAACTACTGCTTTGTGAATTCTTCCAGCTGACAGACTAGTTTAATGTGACTTTGAGGAATCAGCAGACAGCTTTGCAATAATTCGCTGTGTTTGTTGTTTGCAACTTGATGACTTAATGTCTTAGTTTTGCAATAAACTTGTCTTGGGTTGTTTTATGAGTATTGTCATCAGCAGCTGGAGGACACCTTCGCGGATTGAGCGGATCACATGTCGCCTTTTCATCGCGGCAATTAAGACCATAAACTTTGCACACACTAAGTGGATCACACATCAGAATGGAAAGATAGCTTATTTTCAGGAAGCTCATTAGTGGGGCTAATCTTCCTAGATGGGGAGCCAACATTCATAAAGCGCTGATTTCACAAGGGGGAGTAGATGGTTTTAGGTTACTTTTTATCATCAAATAGTCGGAGAGGAAGGTTGGTGACACTCTGATCTTCTTGTAGGATTTTTTTGGTTGTTCTGACAGTGTTAAGAGGTTTTAATAAACAGTGAAGTTTCTCCTTTTCACATTGCTTCATTTAAAGGTAATTTCTTGCTTAAAATTTTAACACTATTCTCAATTTTTATGTGTGCATTCAGGGTTTTCAAATCTTTTTTTCATGGATGAGTTAGCTAATGGAAATCCCTTTTTTTGAGCATAAAAAGAACAGCTTCATAAACAAAATGATTAATTGGCCTCTTGAACAGCTAAAACCTGCTCTTTTTCAATCTATTTTTCAATCTATGCGACACACAGATAAAGCATGGATGCTGGTACTGAAAAACTCTATGCAAATGTTTGGTAAGATAGTGTCTATATGACAGATTTCACTCAGTAATAAATGCTTAATAAATCTGAAATGAAGGTTTATATATAACTGACGTTAGAAATACATTTTCAATATTTAATATCAGAGCTGTGGAACATGTATAAACAACTGGTGATCCCTTTTATGTCACAAGAGATACGACAGAACTGCTGCTGAATATTCAAGGCTGGTAAGAAACTTAAATAATGTATAAGTGTTTTTTGATTTAGACAGAATGTAAGCGTGACTGCCGGCAGGGTTGAGTGCAAGCTCAGACATCATAACAAATAGGATGTTGAAGTGATTTTTGCCCTTGAAAAGCAAATCTTTGTTGAGAAAGAGAGAACGTGTGTGTGTGTGTGTGTGTGTGTGTGTGTGTGTGTGTGTGTGTGTGTGTGTGTGAATTATGTGTGTGTGTGTGTGAATTATGTGTGTATTCATGTTATCACAGGCTGCAGGTTTGCTTAGTGAGCAGGAGCTCTGCAGCAGCCCTGCAGGCTAGGACCAACCCTCGATAAGTTCTTTAATATAGGCTTAGGATGAAAACTATCCTAATGCCACTATTTTGACAGCTGAGGCAGAGAAGTGACGGGATAACAACACAGGGTTTTCTTTCCACCGGAGTTACCACTGAAAATACTGTCTGACCAGCTACCTGCAGCAGGGATCCTTTGGAAAAAAAAGCATTTCCTGCATTTCCTTACAGACACCAAGCATGCTCCACAGGTAAAGAGTAATTAATGGCTGATACTCAATGTCAACACCAGATGCCTGAAGTCTCCTGTGTAGCTGAAACAATACAGCTCCTTTGGGGACAACTGGCTGACTTAGCAATTATCTCTAAATCACGCGTTATGATGTGATGTGACACTTTATGAAAATTAGTTTCCGGGAAAAGCAGTGTAGGAATAGAGACAGTTGACAGTTGCATGTGGGCGGCAGCCGCTGCTGTTAGCAGTGTAAATCTACAGCAGACCTCATGTATAGGCGTCTCATAATGGCAACCTCTTAGACGTGAACTGAACTGAAACCTCAAAGGGGGTCTGTAGGAGGTGTAAGCGCCATTCAAGTACACCATTCATAATTCACTAGCCAGGTACTGCTGTTAGTGAACTCATTATACGAAGACACAGCAGGGGGAATAGTGACTGAGACTGTTGGTCAATGGCTATAAAACCTAACGAGCTAAATATACAGAAAGACAAAGATGGTAAATTAATAAGCAAATAATAAAGAAGTAATGAACATATCGCTCCACAATTGGAGCAGCTGTCTTTTTTCCTTTTCAAGAAATCACTTCAAAATACAGGGAAAGAAAAAAAACATACTAATCCCTTTAGGAAGTTAGCAGAGCAGGACGTGGTAACTACCCTAACTGTGGGTAATTATGACACCGGTGGTTGTACAGTGAGGGTGCAAGGGCCTGTTGCATGGCGATAACCGGAACGATGTCGAGCTCGGGCTGCTGGCTCTCCCACAGATGGGAGGGATGCATATTTAGTATGGAAATCAGGCCTGGAAAATGCAATTATGCTATACTTGAGGCAGGGAGTGAAAGCCGAAGAAGAGGAGTAGAGGGACATTAGAAGGCTGAGAGGAAGGAAATGAAGGAAAGATGAAATGCCTGCCTGGGTCTGCTCAATCCACAGATTCCAGAGGCCACAGATGAACAGCGAGGGTGAGACACCTACTTTCTAAATATCTTCATTATGTTAAATTCCCAATGAAAAAGGGAAGCAAGTTTATATGAAGAAAAGATATGGAATAGAGAGGTTAGGGATATAAATACAATTGTGTTTTCTTCCTCTGTTGGCTTTTTTCTCTAAATAATATCTCTGCCTGACTTTATTTCATCCGTATTTGGCTCGGTGACAGTACCTGCTGCCTCTTCACTCTACACTGTATCCTCTCCCATTCAGAGAATTTGTTCCCACGAGACACGGCTGAGCATAGCTGTCACTCTGCGTCACCCTCCCTGCCGTGCGTTGCCGCTGCCACTAAAGTGAACATTAGCAGCCTTTTGAAGCAACGACAGGAGAGAGACGGCGAATGAAACAATAAGGTGCACGTAAGCAACGCAACCAAGGTGAGCGACGGGGCATGATGCATGGAAAAATCCAATGACAGCACAGAAAATGTAGGATAGTGGGGGAACATCTGACTCGTGTATCTGTAACATCAGAAGCTCCCTGACAAGGCAATGTCTGCCAGGGCATAATTGATGCTAAGGCTAAGAGCACAACAATTAGAATTGTATTCCCCTTTAGGGACGGCTGAATGGGCCAAACTGACAGCTGTGTGTGTGTGTGTGTGTATGTGTGTGTCAAACAGTGAGGGTCCATCCTCCCTCTTTCTGTTGCTGTGTGTTGCCTACTGTACATGCTGCTTTCAGCTCAAGTCAATCGTCCTTGATGGATTAATTAGCCACACCACATGGTCAATACCTCACAGCTCAATACTAATTAGTAATAACAATTAAAAATATGTGGTTTAAAGGCCATTCGGGCGTCTGAACTGTAGATGCAAAAAGAAATCGATATATATTTATAACCACTGAGTTCATGGTGGTGACTATCTTTCACTAACATTCATTGAATAACATATTATAAATCATTCATAGTGGCTCGAATATTCAAAGCCTGTGCCAATTAACCAAGCTTACATGGTGATTCACCACCGCTAGACCAACAGTGTTACTACAGCAATTTACTATTTAATTTGTGAGTCATTCAGAAGACCAAAATCTGCCTCTCCCTTGCTCTCTTCCTCCCTCTCCCTCATGCATACACTCATGCACTCGCGCAGCAGAATCTAAATCACTGCGGATCTCAGCCTCGCTGATTCTACCCTGACCCAGATACTCAGGTTCTTTCTCGCCCAAATCCTTTTAAAATGAGAGTCCACCTTTTTCTTTCTTTTTTTTTTCTTTTTTTTTTTTTGCTCAGCAGTTTTGCGGCCTTCCTTAATGCTTTAATGATTGTGGTGCTATGACATAAAAACCATCAATCCAGGACACTTAAGCAAA
>JAQNCA010000017.1:11919037-11933614 GCA_029783725.1 Acanthurus tractus | reverse complement strand
CCCCCCCCCCCCCCCCCCCCCCCCCCCCCCCCCCCCCCCCCCCCCCCCCCCCCGTCGGAAGAAGGAGGGAAAAAAGCACTGAGAGGGGAAGCAGTTATTGAAGCGATCCAACACTGGTGAGGGCGACACTTTGACAAGCCGCATGTGTTGCCATGGATACCAGTTTGCTCGTGTGTCATCCCTTTTCTTGCACCCCCCCCCACCCCTCCTTCCCCTTCTCCTTCTCCTTCCCCTCCGACATATTGGCGTTCCAGAGGCAAAGGAAAAGCATGAAAGGGGGGTGGGAGAAAAAGGGACGACGAAAAGAAGGGCAGGGTACAAAGCAGGAAAGCAGACGGCTGCACAGAATAAGGTGGTAATGAGACGAAGGCAGGGTTTAGATGATGAGGTGGGGTGTGGAAGATTATGGATGGATGCTGGCGTGATGGCAGAGAGGGCGAGTGAACTTGGCTGGCTCAAGAGCAAGTGGGAGGAGATGGACAAGACACAGGTTAAGATATGTATTCAAGAGAGCGTGGAGGAGGAAGAGGAGGAGGAGGAGGAGGAGGAGGAGGGCAGAGAGGAGTGGAATGCTGACTGCAGGAGAATGATCTCAGTCTTAACCCCTGGGAGTTGTATCACCTACAGCGCAGCGACTCGGACTGACCTCAGCCCACAACTGACTTGTAAGTGTGTGTCACAGGGGCTTAAGAGCGAAGCCTCCGGCCTGGTAACAAACCACAAAACCCGGCTACGACGCAGGAACAGACAGTCAGACCTGTTGTTCCTGCTGAAGACAACCAGTGACGAGGCCTGTTCTATGTGGCCGACATGAAGCTAATTATCACAGTGATAATAAACAATGGCACAGCTTTAACTTTAACTCTTATCATACGCGTCCTGCTTTTTCTTCGGTAGTCACACTTTGCCAGAGCTGAAGCCTAGTTGATTGAACATTTAGTTGGTCAACGGAAAATTAATCAGCAGCAATTTTGGTGATTTTCTGCAACATTTTCGCAACAATTTTGGTGACTCTTTGCAACAACAACAACAACAAAATTCGCTTCATGGCAGTAAATTGAATTTCTTTGGATTCTGGGCCTTTGATCAGATGATATTTGCAATCGGAAGATGTCACCCTGGCTCTGGGAAACTGTGACTGGAATTTTCACGATTTTCTGATCACTACACAGACTAACAAAATAAACAAGAGGAGCAGAGGCCACAAATTTTCACATTAGGTTTCACTTCTACTAGCACAAACAGGGTTCCAGCCGACTTTAGGCATCCATGTTTGCACACAACTATGTATTAATTACTTGTCAGATATGCTGAACTTAAAGTATTCTGATCTGTGCAAATTAGCTTTGAATTCACTTCCATGAGGAGGGAATGCTGCACTGGTACGGTTCCCAGTCTCTCTGCCACAGTGCTAACCCGGTGGCACAGAGCCAATACTACAGTCCGCTTTGGTCTCTGCGAACAAGACTGTCAAGCTTGAACAGGGCTGTGTGTCTGCAGAGGGCAGTGGCATTTACAGGGCAGAGCATATTTGCATGGCATCAGATAAAAACCCTTTGAATTGTGTCTGCTGCCCCCAGGACTCTCTGGTGTTCACCAACAACTGGGCCACCGACTCTGTAATTATCTCAGCGCACGTTCTGCTCTGCTGTTAGCATCATTACACTCAAACTTTACCACTGTGGCACTGCGATGTGATGGCTGTAAGAGCCAAACCACCCTCTACTCAAGTGGAGGCTGCAGAATAGAGATATCCAAAGACGTTTTTTTTCTCGATGCAAACAATCTAACTACATTTCCTGGCGTTCAAATGCAGTCCAAACAGCCAGAGGCATTTTCAAATACAGCTCAATGCAAATTAGCATTACAGAATGATAAAAAGGGACAGTGCATAAGAGCCTTATTCTCTCCATTTGACATCAATATGTCAGAATAGTATTCAGAACCCCAGGTCCCAACGGAGGAGGGATATAAATAAGCAAGATAAGACCTGGATGACATGCGGGGAGATATTCAACAACTAATGATAGCACGCTTGAGTGGCTGAGTGCTGACGACCATCAAGTTATCTTATCAATGTCGCCGCAATGGAAAGACTATCAGAGAAACTATGTCTGTCAGGGTGTGTGTGTGTGTGTGTGTGTGTGTGTGTGTGTGTGTGTGTGTGTGTGTGAGTGTTCTGATGATGAGCATATGTGTGTGTTCCCGCATAGGCCAGAAATAGCCTGAGCTCAGCATCGCAACCTCCTGCAGACAAAGACTAATAAACTCACTCATGTTGCCACTTTTGCTTTCTCTTTTCTTTCCCTGCAGCAGTTTCATGTGGTTCAGTGTGACAGGGCTGCAACCCCCCCCTTCCCCCCCCCCCTTTTCCTCCTCCTCCTCCTTTACACCTGCAGTGCTCACATAAACTGATGTAAGTCTGGGTTTTATTTTTAAGGCTTGACTCCAGGAAACACTAAAAGCATTCAAGTTTCTTGCCTTTACTATCTGACTGAGGAAATGTTTTAGTAGATGTAGCTTACATTTAAATGTTTGTAAAAAATATGCAGCATTGGAGGTTTATGAGCCGAGACTATGATAAAGCTGTGAGTGTGGCTGGGTAATCTTTTCCCTTTACAGACGACTACAACTACAGTGCCCTTAGGCAGAGCACTTGACCTCCAGGTGCTCTTGTGGATTTGATTGGAGGCCAGTGGGACACTGTGGTCATTGTGGGAAACCTCTAATGTGAACATGCCAATTTCACTGTGGTAGGTAGAGCTGCAAAAAAAAAAAAGTGATATGCATGCTCTGTAAAACATTTTCCTAGATTAGGATGAGAATAAAAGTGCCCAATATTTAGGCAGACAGTTAAAGACAAGCTCACCTGTGCACAGTCCAAAAGCCGTTGGCAGATTTCACATCATTCTAGTTTAATTAGAGAGACCTTTTCCAAATCAAAGGCCACCGTATGGAGTCCCGAAGGTTTGAAAAAGCCTGTCAGCCGGTGTGAGTGATTCGGTCTCCACTTGCATTTAATAAGACTGCAGTCAGCTCAACCGTGGCCTTGCAAACTGTCTCTATGAACAAACCGGCACAAGCAGAGTAGACCCCAACAATCAATAAAACAACCAGCTATTAACGGCAAGGAAATATCGGTCTCATCTCCAGCCCGCTACATTAAGAACTGATATTGACATAGATGAGTCAGCCTCTTTTATGCCGCATTAACATGTGTCTATGAAGGAATATGTGGTTTTGAGGTATCAGTAAGAAGTCGTTTTCACTGAAGTGCTTATACAGTAAATGACTCACCAGTGTGACCACAGAGCATCTTCTCACTCAACCCACATGGGCTTCCTCCACTTGTTACAAAAAACCTTCACACTCACACACATTCATAAAAATGCAACCGTGTACATGATCGCAGACACACACACACACACACACACCCACACACACACACACACACACACACACACGCACACATACCCCCCAAGGCTCCTGAGTCTGCTGGTCAATGTGTTGCTGATGGGCCACTCTTGACCCATAAACTCTGCAGCTAAATAATCGATTTCTCCCCCTTGGACAGAATGATTGCCCGACCAATCCGTCAATCATCCCAAACCCCAAAAGACCAGTTCATCAACAGCAACACAAGACAAATTAAAGAAAAAAAAAAAAAGCATAGAGTTAAACACAAGACAGCTGGAAATACACACACAATTGCATGTTTTTTTAGGAAGCCCAAGCCAAATATACACATGCTTTCTGGGTAGAGTCTGTCTTCGAATCCATTTCTACTTGTTAATTTCGGAGATGGTAGACCAAAGCGTAACTCAAACACAGATCTGAGTAGACAGCAGCAGATGCCAAAGAGAGCACTCTTAGCTGGGATACATATGGCCACTAACGCTGTGTTTTCAAAAGTGGGGCTGCATATGAACAGTAAGGTTTGAAACCAAATAACAGCTCCCATTCCAGAATAAAACCCAGAGCCTGGACTTTACAGGAACTGCTTTGTGACTCAACTCTTGGGAATTCAAACATTGATATTCTTGCATTTTTGGCTCTGAAATGATAAGGTTGGGGAACTGGTAAACACAGGAAAAAAAACAACACAAAGAAAAAAATCAACAGTCACACACTGAAGTCCAGACACACAAATTAAAGCCCATCGAGCATGTTTGCTGCAACCCCTAATGCAGCAGCTTTAATCAGCTATAATCTTGATTTTTGCTTCATTCTTGAAATAGAGGATACACCAATCATTCATGCAGTGTATCCATCCATCCATCCATCCATCCATCTATTTGCAAACACACCCCCTCCCTCCCTCCCTCCTCTCCAAAACCATGACATGATGGCCCCCCTCCTGCCGCGGCTCATGATCTGACCTCGCGTTCTCGGGGCTCACATGGCTCCATGATGCTGGCGTCTGTCCTGTCGTCTCACGCTCTCATTTCGTCTGTGCAAAACAGCCCCCTTGCTATCACTCCTAACATCAGCTTTCAGTCTCAACGTCTCAATCCCTGGACAGACGGTGAGGTGGCCAGGAGCCCGTAACCATAGAAACCTCCGCCGCTGCCTGCCCGCATGCTCACTTACCTGCTCTTGTATGAGCTGAAACAGGGAGCTTCTATCCATATACTGGCCAGGGAGGTGAGAGGAGCCGCCGAGGACAAGGGCATAGGGAGGAGCAAGAGAGGAGTGGTGGTGGCGGTGTTGGTAAGGATGGGGAGAAGGTGGAGGGGGATGGGGCTGAGGTAGCAGCTAGTGCCAAAATTGTAGCGTCAGGCCCCTTTGTAGCTGCTGCGTCCCCCCCTTGATGATGGAGAAAGCCCAGTGAGCTCGGTCCCTGGCTTTCCTTGCTGGTGGTCTTGCTGGAGTAAGAACCGGCGCTGTGTGGCTCCGTGTTGGCACTGAGAGCGCAGACGGCGGTGCAAATGGGCCGTGACTCTGCTCTGTGCCAGTGCAGCGTGGCGCGGCAGTAAACCCAGCTTCGGCAGACGACGGGCAGGCGCGCAGGCAAGGCAGATCCAGCAGCTCTCATTCACTCTCCTCCTTCTCCTCCTCGCTCTCCTCTATCCCATTGCACTGACTGCTACCTCTCTCTCTCTCTCTTCCCTCTCCTCAAACACACACTGCGCCGCCTGCATACCAATGAGGCAGGAGAGGGAGGTGGCCTCTGTCTTCCAATCGGAGAAGGGGAAGGAGTGTCTGTGGGCTGCGGCTCCTTTCCTCACTACAAGTAAGGCGTCTCAGGGAGGGAGCAGGGGATGGGCTCCACTGCGGCTTTGCGCTTACTACATACACCCCCCCCTTTCAACACACACACATGCACATGTACAAACACACATGTACACACAGATGTCTGGTCTGTTACTGACAAGCACCAACACAAACCCACACACTGTAAACAAGACAAAAGCTACTAGAACACAAGCATATGGTGAAGTCAACCATGTGACGACTGTGTTGATTTTAGGGTTACAACAAAGGAGCTGAATGAGATTACAGACAATATAAAACTACTCACAATATCAATAGGACCAATAGACTCCGAAACAAACCACAGACTTCCCTGCAACCCTTTACATCTCTGTGCTAATTATAAGCATTTGGCACATTTGCACATGCACTGCTGCACAATCAGGCACACTCCCACTCCCGACACACATGCACGCACAAAATATTGAATTAAACTGTTTGGATGGCTCACTGATCCTCCAGTGAGCTCAAATGAATACCACTACAACAATAACACAATGCCAGAGCCCTCAATACAATAGTTTATAATAAGTAATACCAGAACAAAAAACCCTTTTTATGTGAATCTAATGCATGATAATGAGACTGGCATGGGGGAGGCAGGGTGAGAGGGTCAGAACATACGAGTGATGAAAAAGGAACTTGTTACTGCTAACGTGGGCGTCAGGCAGTTGCTGCGCTTGAGTTCATTGAAATCCCCTTTGAAAGGTGTTTTTTCTCTTTTGCACAAACCCGCAGTGACCCCCCCCCTCCTCAGGACAATGGCGGTGAGGGGCAGGAAGCAAGGGGACGTAAATATTACCTCGAATAAAAAGTGAGACAGCCATAAATGTCCCAAGGGGGGTGGAGATTGCAGATGAAGATACCAATGCGGGGTTGCGACCTGACAACGCCGTTGCCGTACAATGCGATTGAAGCAACCGTGTTTCTTGTCCTTGTCTGCACTGTTTGCTGTGAGATTTACTACCAACAGTGTAAGTCAGTGTCTGGCTTGGTGACAAACAGTGCCTCTGCCTGTTTAAATACCATAACTGCACCAGATGTTTATAAAAATAAAGCTAATATGTCCTTCTCGATGCAAAAGAAATGTGTGAGAAATATCCGGATCCTCTCATTACAGCAAAGTGTCTTGTTTTATTAGCTCAGACTGAGGCCGCTGATGAGATGAGGCCACAGGTAACCGCTGTATTTGTCCTGATTGATTGGGCCTCAGCCATCTTGAACATGGCAGAGCTCCCAGACTTTCCCTTTGTCACCTTCCATTATGCCCAACTGACACACTCTTGTTTAAACAAAACTTGATAATGATTGTCCAAGTCTATAACAACGACAGGATTCCCTCCTTTTTTTGCACAGACTGAAGTCACTCCACCGGGCTTCTTTGTTCAACTGCTAATCAATGCCGGAAATTAATTTGTCTTCAATACTGTGTGGTTGTGAGCATGAATAAGACAAATGTAATTATAAGGTCACTGCTGGGGGATTTGCAAACTGCAATAAGTGAAAGAGATTGAAAGAACAGCCCAAATGAAACAGGATTCAACTGTTGCCTTGGTAACCTCAAAGGACTCCCATCAAACAATGATAGACAAGTACCATGAACTAAAATATTCAGTGGGGGAAGAAAATAAAGCAGGAAACCTTCTTAAGAAAAGAGCCTCGCTGTATGAATAGCATCAGTACGGCACAGGCTTCCTTGACCATAAAGAAATCTAACATGAATGTAGCACTTTTCAAGAACACAACATCAAAAATGGTCTTGATGAAGCAAAAAAAATGCACCAGAAACAGGTAAATGGCATTCCCAAATAAATGAACGAGATGTCAGTGATGCTCCCAGAGTCCCACCAAGGTTCATGCCAGTATCACTGTTTCCATTACACCACCACCAAGTGACATTATCCAGATGACTGACAAACCGAGATAAGCCTCCAGTGAAATATGGCCCCCGGTGCCTGAAGCGTCTCCAACTGAACAGTCTCTCATGAGCCTGACTACACCCTTCATATTCTCCTTACTGCTGGTGGTGGATGGATGCAGACAGCAGGATGAACCGAGACAGCCGGCCCCTCTTTTAACAAAGCCTGAGAGCGGCAGACAAAAACACTGGTCCAAACTTTGTGTGAGAGCAGGGGAGAGGATAACGAGGCCTTTCAGGGAGGAGGAAAGGCACGTTAATTAGACAGACAGTCTGTGCTCCTCCTTGCCAGCTTAATGACCTCCAGGTCCATAAGGCAGGTGTATATTTATTAGTGTGTGGATAGTTGTGGTTCTGTCAGTGACACAGAGTGTAAGAGGAGGCTGTAAATGCATGCAGTAAAGGTCTAAATTCAGTCTTAATTACAAGCAGGCAGGGTTTTAAGGTTGTTATGTAAGGTGACATGCAAGGCAGCAGTGCCATATGTGTATTTGTCTATGTGCAAAATAAGCTCCTCCAACTCAACAGTATTAGGACGGTTGCACCAACAAGATGAATTTAAACCCTGCTGCTCAGTCCAGTTTTTAGACGTCAATGAAATGAGGCTGTGTGTGTTCATTTCAGACTATTATTGCAAAATGACTGCAATATCACAACATCTGGGAGTCATAAAAGTTGTAGCCGACACATAACTGCACTTCAGTAAATCTTTTTAAAATAACAATCTGGCAACCTGTTTGTACTTAATCGAAGATAAATTGAGAATGTTTAAATATAGATTTGTGGGCACTCAAACATTTTATTTTTCATTCTATCTTTTTAGAGGAGATGCAGATTCTGTGCTTTCAGATGTGCATATTCTCATATTTAACTTTATACAATAACAGATATGCTTCAAGCAATCATCTAGCAGACATACAGTTTAAGAAAGGCTAATATAAAAGCATTATGTAAGAGCAGAATATATGTAGGGGGTTGTGAGGTGGGGGCTATCAAAGAGTAACTCATGTAGATATATCCAAGGAGCCGTGGATTTGCCTACTGCTACGAGAAAATAATCAAGTTAAAGGACTAGTGAGTAGGATTTAGTGTTATCCGGCACTGATTGCACCTGACTTAATACCCTGACTTAATACTTAAGGTAAAGAAAACACAAGTATTGTTATTATACACAAATGAAAAAACCTCCATATAAATATTATATTCCATTTCTGCCATATTCTACAGATCCCTCTAAATCCTCCACACTGGCTTTGTGTCTCTTGTTCAATTCTCCCTGCAGCAGAAGAGAACAATTATCAGAAATACCTGTTGAAGTCTTCATAAATTGGCTGTTGAGGTGGACCGATGGCAAACAGACACACAGGGTTTTTTTGGGGTGTTTCTGTGTTGAGCGAGGTGGAGCGGTGTCCAGTGTATGCTGGGAAATACTCTTGTCATCTACCATCCTGAAAGAAATTACACACAAGAAGAAATGAAGGCCAAATAATTAAAAGAAAAGGAGGGAAAAAAGACGTCACCCACATGACCTGACCACAGGACTGAGAGTTCAAGGGGTGACAGCGTTCATAAAGACCTGCGCCAGTGTGTAAAATACAATTAACACGAACACTCATCTTTTATAAATTAGGAAGACATGCTGCTCTGGGGGATTTCTGAAACCTGTTAGCCTCAACTAATCATGTGAGTTAAAATAAACGGTGTTTCACACTCAAGCTGCTGAATGTCAAGCGGCAGCAATTGTGCAATAGAGGGAATCACCCGCATGATGAAAAAACAGCAGAAAAATGAATCAGGTCACTGAATGACACAGTTTTAGTCTAAACTGCTCTACTTAGAAGATCTCTCGGGGATGTAAACGGGATGAAGCAAGGAAGTGGGAGAAGAGAGTTAGAGGGAGGAGGTTGAAAAAGGGAGAGAATTTTTAAAAAAAGGAAGAAGGGGAGGTAATAAGAATGAGGACTGGATTAGAATCTCTATAAAATGGCTAAGATTTGAATTCATGTGGGAGCCACACTTTCAGCCGCATGTCTGCAATATTCATATCTTACGCAGCGGGGGAGGAGGGGGAGGAGGGGGCAGGTCTGTCTCCCAAATATCAAGCTCCTTTTTTTTTTTTTTGACATTACTGTGTCACACAGTGCCACTTCTAGTGCCAGTTGAACACAGGCTTTCTGAGCAGCTGCTTGTGATTGGTGTGTGCAGGGACCCCCGGTGTCTAAACCTGGAGTTGCATGCTGAACTGAGGGCAGCCCTCTTTGGCCGACATCCACATAAACAAACCACAGAGTGTCCAAGCAGTGCTGACAGATGAGTTCCTCCGGAGTTAACATGATATAATCGAAGCTCATCTCTTCAGCACTTCAATCGAGACTTGTCTAGGATACAAACCATCAATAATATAACTTAATTTCTTTGTTGACGGATTTATTTTGTTGTTTTCGTTTTTATCACTATCTTATGAGGTGCTAAAATACCTGATTAACCCTGTTATATTTGCGCTGTTTACAAGAGCTAATTACATTTAAACTTAGTCTTTGGTTGTATGGAATGCAAATAACACAATTATTCAGTTGTATTTAAGCTGCTACTGCCCTCTGTTGGCAAGACCAGCCCAGATCAATGTTACACAATATGAGTAAGGCAGAATACTTATGGCTGCTTTTATAAATTATTCATAGAACAATGCTGGAAACTATTGAAATCATTGTTAAGTATTTTTAGTATAAATTTTTGGTGTAATAGCAGAGAACAAAGTTAAAAAAAGGAAAGCCCGTTCATGAAAATTCTCCTTGCGTTTCTAAGACTAAGGACAGTTTTATATTTCAATTTTCTTATCAAAATATCTAATTTTTTCCAAGTTCTACACATAGATGGCTCTTGTTTAATAGCAGCCTGTTGCAGCGGCTTTTGTGACCCATGTACACTTCCTAAGTCTCTGAGTATTAAAGGGGCAAGGGTTAAAGTCGGGATTAGGACTAAAAGTGGAATTCTTGAAAGGCAAAGTGTCAGTGTCAAATCAGATTTTATTGCTCAACATGTCACACATTTAACTTTGAGGTTACAGCTTCAGAGATACTTTAAGAACTCCGTATTTTAGTTTTATACTCAGTCTTGAAACAAACATAATAGCCGACTGGTTATCTTTCAGTGGAGCCCCTCTGTTTGAAAAAACCCTTGATGAAAACGCTGCGTCATCTCGTGGCACGAGGGACAATGGCTTCTGTTAGAGTCATCTCAGCTGCTCTGACTGACAGCCCACAGGTGTCCTGACGGACTGCGTCCTATGACGAGCCTGTCATGTGAGAGGCCGTTTAACAGCTGACATTTTGGAAATAGTTATCTGCTCCACATGCTGACATGAGGGAGGCTGTTTCAGTGCGGGGAACAGTAATACATTCCCAAAGAGTGGGCTTGGTGTGGGCAGAACTGTCTGAGCCTCAATTTGCTCAGTGGCGCAGCAGTCAGTGTGACACCTGCTAACACGTCCAAGTGTTTTCACAACTGTCAAAAGCCTGAACACACACAAACACTGCCTTCACAGAGTACGCTCACACCCCAGCTAGCCTCAGGCCAAGTGTTTTAAAACTGTAAGCGTGTCGGTGCCGTGTTCTCACTTCCACATGTCTCAGCGTGGCGCGCTATTGGTTAAGTGCAGGTCTAATCACGAGACATGAACAGGTTTATCTGCGGTCGAGTAACGGTAAGCCTAACTAAATGATGCTGAGCTCCAAAGTCCACAGAGACAAGCATTAAGAATCACTCACTGTTACCATAAAACTCATCCATCTCAGCCATTATTTTTCCAGTCAGGCATCTTCAGTGTTTATTGAGACAGCCAACTACAGATTGTTTTATTTGTGAACAGGATTCTCCCTTCATATTTTAATTAACTGTGGTTGATTAAAGTCAACTACAAACTCAGACGTACATCTCAGTTACAGTTTGGTTTCATTTACAAAGCTTGAGTGACTTGCTCGCCATCTCATATTTTGCACTTTTGTGAACAATTTATAGAAGCTTTTCAATATTTCTTTCTGTCTCTATAATATTGTTTATGTCGGTTTCATGAATTATCTTTGCAAACCCCTCTTTAATTTTGCTTTATTTAAAAACCTTGCGTGCTTGTATATATAAATGAATCCAGGTGTGCGTAGTCTCATCTTTCTCTCTCTCTTTTCCATCCACATGATACATTTTTTTGTCTCCTTTTCCTGTGGATTGATTTGTGCACTGGCATGTACCGATCAAACCCCTGTGATTTTCTTTTGCACTTCCATTACATTTTTTATTGCTTACATATATTTTAATTTACATATTTTTCATTTGTGTTAACTACTAAAAAAGAACAGCTGGCACTTAAAAACTGCACTCATGTATGTACAGATGATATATGCAGTCTTTTTCAAATATTTCGGCCATTTTCATGTGTTGATTAACTACAATACATGATATTTCTATACATGATTGTTTTATTTTCTATTTGAGTTCTAGTCAAAGCACTCTGCTGCGACACACTGTCACATGCAGGTGATGGCCGAATACAGCACATATTCTTGATGAAACACATTTAGTGTATTTGATGCAATAATGTTGTTGAAGTTACTAAAACTGAATCAACAGTTTTCAGGCTGTTTAGGGGGTGTTAATGATATTTTATTTGTTGCTGTATTCATAGAAAAGTCCTCAAACTTGTAACTGTGAAACAGCTGCACAAAATGTGGCTCTGCTAACTGCATTACAGGCAAAACAGTCACCACAATGTCCACATCTTCTTCATTTACAAGTTGATTAATCAGATTTTTTGTATGTTGGTGTTACATTACTTTATCAGTATGTTGTTAGGTAAGAATGACTTGCATTTCTTTTGCGATTAAAAAAAAAAAAGAAAACATTACTTTTCCGTTTATTACATTTAAATGAGCCAGTAGCTTGCAAAGTCAGCCAGTATACAAATTTACAAATTTACATGGCAATAGGTCAAATAAATCTGACAAAACTATTTCCTCAAAACAGCAATACTGTGAACTCAGGCCAAAAGATGAAATCAGTTGTTGTGTTCAGTCAAAGAGCGTTGTTCCTCATTTTTTGAATTTTTTTTTTTAACATGGCTGAGTTACTGTGGGGTATTTACTTGTTTTGGATACATACTCAGTTTATCAAAGAATCATCTCTAAGAAAATGTATGCGGAGGGGTAAAATGCACGTAACAACAAATCTGTTGAGCAACACACTGAGGACTGGTGCCTATACCTGTGTATGTATTCTGCACACAACTGATTCATATAAAAATTGAAAAGCTCTTGATTGGTGCTTTTGGTTTAAACAAGCGCTCTGGGATTTTAGTTAAGAAAAGACTTTAATTTGGGATGAAGAATCGCACTGATCCTTTAGAAACATATGCAAAGTATTCATGCGTGTTATTGTGTAAGCGTAAAGAGACTGTAGGGATTCATAGCAGGAAAAGAAAGAGTCTTATCTAAAACCTGTCTCCAAACCGTCTTTTCTTACCACCTGAGTCAATAAAAAACATCTGATTGACTTTAACTTTATCTGACTTTTAAAGCTACAGTCTTCAAATCAAACAACCCAGAAAGAATGCTTTTAACGGCGCACAACTTGATTATGTGCTGGATAGCTACGGACCTCTTGACAACTGATCCACAGCCCTGATATGGAGCACACTGAGGCCTTCAGTATGAAATGGTGGGTGATGTTACCCAGAATGCTTTGGGTCAGAGGCAGGATGAGACTTGAGAGGGCTTTAGGCAGCTAAAATTACAAACTGGAATCAGATAAATTTAGAACTGCAATGCTAAAATACTCCGAACAGGATGGTGTAGCTGCCCTCTGTAAATTTATGTGTAATACACCTCCCACCTGACTCTCTCCAACTTCTGACAAATAAACCAGTGCTGGGTTAAGCATTACGCAACCTGAATATATTTGCACCTCAGACATCGGCATGAGTAATGATAAAACTGAGAAGCACTAAGAACAGTGTCTTGGCAACAGCAGTAAGTGACTGTATTTACACCAAGATGTCATATGTATCACCCTTGTACCAATACTACTCCATTAGGACATTTGTTGTACTTTTTGGAAATTATTACTGATAACGTGTGTTTTTTAACAGATGTTGTCATTATCACCGATTTCCTGTTCCTGATACCATAAAATAGGGGAAATGACCACTGTAATTTCCCCGAGGTCAAGGCTAAAAGAGCAAATTCCCTTTTTTTTTTATCCAACAAAACCAAGGATATACTCAAATATGTTAAATATGTAACGCAAAACAAAGCAAAGCAGCTCACTTTCACATATAAAATGAAGTACTTATTTTTGGAGGGAAGTCACACCAGATATACATCAAATCAATCATATATATATATATATATATATATGGTTATACTTCTGGCAGAGACAATTCGAAATCAGGCTTTGGATAACTTTAAATTATGTACAATTATCGGTCGCTTGTGAAACGGAAACGATATGCAAAGCCATATAATAAAATGTAACGATCATTAAGTTACATCTCATTTTATTCATAATTACTTTGAGATGAGGAGGGTCTCGGGAGGTCCAGTCAGTGAAGAGGACGTCCCTCTGTCGGCGGATGAAGGGAGTGGTCTAACCGGGGGAGAACTCTGTGTTTGGCTGCTGCCGCTTCCTAAACGGGGCGCAAGACAATAACACATCATACCAGACAATCGAAAAACAACAGGCCAATACCCTAAACCCCTCACCACGAAAAATCAATTCAATAAAAAAGAAAAGAAAATGTCTAAAAGAAAACCAAAAGCAATTTCTATTCCACATGGTGCGAGTGGGGCTGGCTAACAATAGACATGTTGTTATTATGATCACAGATTGTGTATTTATACAATATAAACAGCGCAGCATAATGACTTCCCTCCCTCATTTACTCGCTCCAGCAATAACGCCACTCACACATTTCATTCACTCAGTCATCCCAGCTCTCCTTACCCGCTTTATTCACTCATTCACACTATCATCTGCTTACACTCCCCCCCCCCCTCCCTCGGCTATGCACTTGTGCTACAGAGTAACTCACCCTTTCATCTACTGCCTCGCTCTGGCTGAGCCTTGCTAACATGAGAAAAAAAAAATAAAAAAATCACCCATTCACTCATTCACCCTCCCTCCCCGTTTTCACTCATTCTCCTCGTCCTTGCTCACTAATCCACTCCCTCACCCACCCCCTTGTTAAAATACACACACACACCAAAAAAACAAAACACTCACTCATCAACTCGCATTAGGGACACAGGTAGAGACAGAGGGACAGAGACCCTGATGTGGGCGCCGCCCCCCCCGGGGGGGGGGGGGGGGGGGGGGGGGGGGGTGGGGTGGGGGGGGGGGGGGTGGGGGGCGGGGCGGGG
>JAQNCA010000017.1:11905851-11918937 GCA_029783725.1 Acanthurus tractus | reverse complement strand
GTATACACAGAGGGACACACACACTTATACCCCCCCCCCCCCCCCGGATAAATTTAACTTGATATTGATCACTTATATTATTTTTCGGCTGTAATATACAAAGCATCCAGGTGAGATATAAAGGTAACTGGGCATTATATGTTTGAACAACAGTGGACACCTCATTGCCTCAAAATGGGTAGTATCCAAATGCAGTCTGTAGAGGACCACCTTTTGTCAAACTGCTTTTGATGTGTGTGTGTGTGTGTGTGTGCTTTTTTATATACCAGTGAGTGTGGTGTCGATGAAGGCAGGTAAATGGTTATTATCCAAAAATGGTGTCTAATAACTCTCATAACCGTGCCACAAAAGTCGCAGTAAAACACTACTTTCCAGTGGCTGTGACTTTCATATAGGAATCAAAATGGCGTTGCAGGGAGGGACATTAGCAGATATTAAAATAAGAAATAAAACAGTGGAATTATTATAAAGTTTGTTATTTGGGATTTTTTTTTTTTGTTGCCTGGGAGGCGCACCACGGACCCCCATGACAATGAGGAGAGCCAAATGTCAAACCTGTTATTGACTGTGGTCTGATGCGCCAGTTCCTGAACAAAAGAAAGCCATCACTGCGCCCTATATTGAAGGACTTTGGTGTCGGCTGCAGTCCCCCTTGCAGCTGGACTCACACCTGGTCACACAACCGCCACTTAAAGTCCCATCCGAAACATGATGATCGATTTTATGATGCGATTTCAGAATCCCTGATCTTTGGAGGTGTTGGCAACTTTCCTGACAATGGAGCTCGAGTGGCAACTGCCATAGTGACAGTTATAAGCAATTCTGTCCAAAAACCAGTTAATACAGCGAAGCCAACCACCGCATTTCACCGTAAATAAACCCACATTATCGTCCCAAGTGTCACCTGTAACTTAAATACGGTGACATATAATTTATAGGAGGTTTAACACTAAATAATCTCGACCACGTCACTCAAAGTCAATGGCCGGACTGTGTTAGTTGGGAAAATGTGTCGATGTATTAAAAGGAAAAACGAACCCCTACACCGATCGAACCGCGTGCATCCGTTCAAGCATAGATTCAATTTTGTTATGCATTGGATGATTTCGCCCCAGGTTCCGTCTGTTTGGGTCAATTTAACGCGAATCGTGCAAAATTGTTCACAGCACGCGTTACTTCCAGCGGGTTTTCGTGGAATAAAAGTTGTTCGCCGGGGCGGGCGAAACGAAACGAGCGTGTCTCCGTGAAGCCCAATGTCTCTGCTATCAGCTCATAATGTTTTACCGATCAAATCTCCGCCGTAGCTTTTATATTTGTCAGGTGTTGGAGGATGAAGAAACACAAACGGGACGGCGCCAGTTCCATGGAGTCTGCTAGATCAGCTGCTGGCAGTTGGTGTTCTCAATCACGTCCGCAGCAAGGCTTCATAGGCTCACTGAAGCGCCTGTGGAATAAGACACTTAAGTGATCCACTGTGCTGGCACGGCACTTTGCGTGGACAATTATAACAATATATTTGAAATATCATCAGTTGACGAGATATTGTCCTTTAACTCGGACTTTTTGGGGCAAAAGCTTGATTTTTTTTGGTTTGACTATTTCTTGCTGTTTCTGACGCTCCGTTGCACCAGCTGAGCCGGGTGAAATTACACCTACTGGACTTTTTTCTGGTCAACTAACTCAGAAGAAAAGTCCCCATGGCAGAGACGTCGGCAGCTCCAGCCAAAGCCAAAAAATCATCCAAGCCCAAGAAAGCGGCTTCTCATCCCAAATATTCGGATATGATCAAAGCAGCGATCGTCAACGGGGCGAGTCGAAGCGGAGCGTCCCGTCAGTCCATCCAGAAGTACGTGAAAAAGAACTACAAGGTGGGCGACAACGTCGATGTGCAGATTAAAATGGCTTTGAAGAGGCTGGTGGCATCCGGGATGCTGCACCAAACCAAAGGCGTCGGCGCGTCCGGATCCTTCAAGCTTACCAAACCAGAGGGCTCCAAAAAACCAAGCAAAGCAGCGGCATTTGTCAAACCAAAGAAGCCGGTGAAGTCCCCCAAACCCAAGAAGGCGAGCAAGCCCAAGAAGGTAAACAAATCACCGGAGAAGCCCAAGAAGACAGCCGTAAAGAAAGTGAGAAAGGTCGCGAAAAAGACGACCCCAACGAAAGCCAAAAAGGCACCAGTCAAGAAGTCCAAGCCAGCCAAGCCCAAGCCCAAACCAGTGAGGAAGACATCCAAACCCAAGTCAAAAACAGTAAAGAAGGCAGCCAAAACAGCAAAAAAGAAGTAAATGGACAATATGAGAATTGCAAAGTCTCTGTAAATACTGAAGGAAATGTTTTCGTATATGTATTATTTTTGTAAGGTCTCATTCAAACTTATGATGTTTTTACAAGTAGTTTTTCTCCATTTCACTGTTGCCTATAGATGCTGTAGAAATACCAGTGAGCATTTTTATTTGGCGTTTAGGCTACTGTTCATTTCTGTCAGATTCTTGGATGAAGAAAAAAAATGCTAGTCTGGGGTCTTGCTGAAAAGAAGAAAGATGTATATACAATTGAACTATTGAATAGTTACTGTTACTTCACGGGGTCACACTGAAAATACAAATGTGTCAATAGTGGCCATTGTCGAGCCTTCACAATGTATAGACCATAGGCAGTGAACGTCAGCAAGATTTTCCTAAAGGTTCTATAGTTGTCATTGAGGCTTCATTCTGTATATTTTCTCATATTCAGACGACTCGTAATATACAAACATCTCACTGTGTTCACTCACTTTTAAAAACTGTTTATACTGCAATTCAATAAACCTTTTTTGTCATCTTCTACAAAAGTGTTTGTCAACTTATTGCGCGCACTTTACGCGTGCGTAAAGTGTTTTTTTTTTTTAACGTACGAAATGTTATTTCATGCGTCTATTGTGCGCCAAGATGTTGCAGACAAAGCTCACCTAATGAAAGCTCCGATGAGAATGAATCTGCTTTTATGCAATAACGCTGAATGACATGGGTTGGCAAATACTCCGTAGGTTCTACTGTTGTTTGTCAGGTTATGAGATGGTCACTCGACTTCAGAGCAAAAGCACTAAGTATCATCAGGTTATACCAACTAACCAGTCTTGTACTCTAAATTATGCTAGAACTGCTCTACCATCCAGTCACTGAGGGGAAGTGGTGGGGTTTCTGTGATGTGAGGTAAAAACCTGTGGACCATAGAGATTCCTTTGGGAAACATCTACAGCGTTAATGTCCCTTTAATGAGCAGATCAGTGGTACATAAGGGAAAAGATAATATACCTGGAAAACTGAACTCAATACTCTACTGTATTGAACTCAATACTCTGTATTTTGTCCCAGCACATCTATCTACACTCAGAATCCCATCATTCGCTGTCCTTCAGATCGGTTATAACGGGCTTTGAAGACACACCCAGTACTTACTTCTCCTGCCTCTCACCTGGGATGCGACACTGCCATCTAGTGGTGTCTTGTAGAAACAGGCGATCTCACGTCTCAAGTGTATTTGGGACTGAGGTGCCGGCGGCAAACAAGACTGGAGTCAGACAAAATTACAAATGATCCTCTGTATAGTCATTCGTTATCATCATTAAAGTAAGATGTTAGATAATGAAACTAACCTTGCTAAGGTGCTCCAAGCTAAGAGATTAAAGCAGAGAATCCTGGTAAATCAACATCAATTTAAACACAGCAAAATATCACCTCTGTTAGCCAATACTTGTGGCAAGAGACATATTGTAATATGGTATCCAAAACACTTTTACTCTTGAAGTAACACAGAATAAAAAAACTAATGCGTTCAGGTGTCTTCAGCCAATAGTTGAAGATAGCGTTGGGAAAGCATATTAACATAAAGTATTCATGAAATATTTTTCCTCTTTTGGGAAAAGGTCCCCACAAAGTCCAGTCTGGTCTTTTATTAAGCACCTAAATCAGTTCACTTTCAAGTAAGAAAACAGCCATATTTTAAAAGTCACACACGTGTAGTCTGCAGAAACAGCAGGTCCAAAGCTAAATTAAGCAACAAGACAGACACTAACATGATTGACTCATTTAGAAAATATCACAATGTTTATGATTATGTCAAAATCAGAGTGAATGCACAATATCAGGTGTATGTAAAGCGAAATAAAAAGATGCCCATCTATTTCATTTTAAATCAAAATCAATTAAATTTCAACACAAATAGAGGAAAATGGAGTGAAAGCAGAAATCATTTGACCAGATCGTTCTTTACATTCCGTCATTTCAGAGGTTTGCTTTGCCTTCTCTAACAGGAGAGAATAATTTCAGAGTTCTTGCAGATGCATTAACAAATCGCTATTTTTATTCATGCAGATTTCACTCTGCCACAGCAGATCAGTGGAGGGCTCTCTGCTAAAACTTTAATTAAAATGTTTCATTCTCAGGCAAAAATAATATGCCTAAGGGTCAAACAACATGCTAATGACTACTCAATGCTGCTGTAGTTATTTGGCAAATCTGTTTTGAACATCTTGTATCTATGGAGGCATGGACAAAAAGAGGTGTTCGTCGACGAGTTCCAGCAAGAGAGTCAGAGGCAGCCAATCAGAACGTTTGCTATTAAAAATGCTTAGCATGCTGCCTTTTGGTTCTTCACGCTAGTCAATTTGGCATTTTTTTTCAGGAAACACTGCATGTATACAAAATCTTTCCAATCTCACCATTAACACTCAACAGAAAAGGAGGGGGAAGAAGATTAGATGCAACTATTTTTCTGCATTTAGTCCCCTCTGAAAAAAGCACCTGTTTGGACACGAACAGTTCTTTACGCATCAATGCATTAATTGCTCACAGGCTTACCTCTACTTAGCCTGGTTGGACAATATAAGGCAGCAAAAGCCGGGCACAACAGCATGGGGCAGATATGATTATATGATCACTAGCTTCCAATACCTTTGGACTATTGCGATCAACTGACTCAGAGGTTAGGACAAAGTGATGAAGTCAGATCCTGAGAAAGGTCAAAAAAGGAGAGATTCCTGGGAGTCTTCAGGATGAAAAGTGAAATGATGCAGATGAAGTCTTGTTCAGACTGCGATGGGTCAGGATCTGGTCTAGAAGGTTTGGTCTTTATGGATGGAAGGAAGCTTCAGAAAACAAAAAGTTCAGCTGGTTGTTGGTCATTTCAGTCTCAGTCTGGTAACAACTCTATAGACAGCAAAGCCCAGAACTGCAAACACAGCTGAGCCCAATGCCACCCTCAGCCAGAATGATGTGTTGCTCATGTAGGAACCGTTCATGTGTCTGAAGACATAGAAGAAAGATATTATTAAGGATCAGTCATACAAAGCAACTCACAGCTTATGCTAACAGCAAAAAAACACATCTAGTGTCTCTAACATCTCCCTGCATTTTTTTAACAACTCTGTTTTAAACAACACTCTCCTCTGAGCTATTTTTAGACTGTATATTCAAAGTTTTCAGTAATGTCTGATTTGACTTAAAAGAAGTAGGTTGTCCAACTAGAACATACGGGTACATGGCTGCCCAGGCAAGCCTGGTGTAGATGTTCTTGCTGGTTGAATCAAGAAGCTGGCTGGAGAAGAGCATTGGTGGAGGCAATCGGTGTTTGTAACAGAACTCGGCTGGAGTCATCCCATGGAACTGCTTGACCCCAGGAAGGTCCACCTTGGAGGCCACCAGCACACATGGGATGTTACTCTCCATGTAGTGTTGCTAAATAAAAAAAGAAATGGCATTAAGGGTGAAAAGAAATTAGGTGAGAGAGACAGAGTCCACACAATATTCCTTTTAGGAATATTTTTGTAATTCATTTAAGAAACTGTGGCATGCAAACAATCCTGATCACAACTATCCAAGATCATTCTGGAATTTAGAAAAGAGCACAGCTCTTAAAAAAACAACAACCGCACAAGTCTCTTGTCCACTGCTTTGTCTTCACGAGGAGCCAAAGTCACCCATTGGCTTAGTGGGTTTTTATGGGATAGACTTACTTTTAACTGATGTTTACTAACTACCATGTTTTTCTGACCCGCACCAGGAGTCGGAGCTGACCTCTTTTGTTAGTAATGTTTACAGACGGAATGTTGTTTCACTGTAACACACATCAATATAATAATAATGTTGCTGCAAGCTGATTTCGATGTAACTTGTTTGCCTGCTCCAAAGTGCTGGGTTAGGTTACATCCCACATGTTAGAGCCTCTTCCTTTTATAGAGCATGTTTACTGTATGGTTTGTAAAAAAAATTTAAAAAAATCATGAAAAAAAAAAGGTTCATGCAACCAGTTTCCAACATGTTACTGTACATCCAGAATAGAAAAAAATTACAAGACAAAACAAAAAAACAACAAAAAACACACACACATGTACAAGACAGCATAATCAGTCTTCCTTTCATCATATGATGGATTAATATAACATTTTCAATTTCCAACTCCAGAATTCGCCATTGTAATTACAAAAGCAAGTGGTAGAAACTGCTAAAAGCACTAAAATGAGCTGTGGTGCTGCATTACTAACTAGGCTAAATGGGCAAAGCACAAGAAGGGCACAAAGTAAAAATCACAATAAATAAACTTTGCTTAGACTAACCTTGTATATGCTGGCACAGTAATCAAAGGAATGTGGGTCACTGGCGTCATACATGAGACAAGCAACATCACAGGAGGCATCTGATGCCTTCAGGAACTCCACCTCCACATCCACCTCATTCAGCTGCACAGAGAGGAGAAGAGGGAGGTGCTCGGGCTTTTGTAAGGGTCAGAGGTTGAGGATCAGCATAAATATCAGGAATGGAGCTACTTACGATAAGGTACTTCTCCTGGTTGCCCACTTGGACAGTGTTTATGGCGTAGGGGGAGAAGGCACTGCTGGAATTTCCTTTGTTCTGTAGAAATAATAAAAAAACAAAAAAAGAAACAAAACAGGAAAACAGTCACTACTCAATGTTACCAATTTAGATAATGCAGACTGTTACAGGTTTATCACAGTTACCGATATGACATTTAATATTTTCAGCTTTGCTGTAGCAGATCTTGCCATACCACAACGTCGTGGGACAGGAAGGCCTGGAGAAAGGCTGTCTTGCCCGTCCCCCGCGGTCCAATCACTTTGCAGAGAAACACTGACCGCTGTGTCTGGCACTTCTCCAGGTCCACCTCTTTCTCTCGTGTTACTGCACAGACAAAAAAGCAGAAACACAAAACATAGAGACAATGCACAAATCCACAGGCTGCCATTTTGTCTGTTAAAATATGACTATTTTAGTTACAAAAACAGAGCTAAACCCATGCCCTTGCTCACCAGATGGTACCAATGGTCTATGATAAAATGGTCTATGATATACCAGTACAATAGACAGCATTTGTTAGCTAATCATTGGGCCACAATCTTCATTAAAAAGGCCAAAGCAAAGGATGCACTATTTGCAGCAATTTAAGAAGATTAGCCTTCCACAGGAGTTGCAGTTTAAGTTCTACTGCAATGGAAGAAATAAGTTTGTTCCCTCTTGCTTCAGCTCAGTTTAGTTTTTCCTGAAAATGTGATTTTGACTGAAACAAGATTTTTGTTTGTTAGATGATCAGCAACCCTCACAGCTTACCATTCTGGTCCAATTTGCAAATGCAAGTTGGTCTGCTTTCCTCTCAGTTCTTTTGTTCTCAATTTTCCAAAGGGGGTTATCAACTTAAAAGCCTCTGGAGGCAAACGGATGAAGCCAAAAACCTATCAGAGCAACAACATGTGTGACATTGTGCTAAGAAATACATGCAGCATCACTGCTTCTCACTTAATAAGCCTGTTGCCACTTGGGCGGGAGAGAACTGAAAACAAACTTGCAGCAGCGGAAACAGAAAAATGGAATTTAAGACTTTGAAATCTGGACTGGTACTCAGTAACAGCAACACTCCTCTTTCAGTCTTTGTATCAAACCAGCTTCATATAAGATCAATGGGAACTTGTGCAAAATGGGCCAGGATAAGTGGAAATCTCTTAGATTTTTATATAAGTAATAACAAAAAGAAAAAAGCTAAATCTTGAATGCTAACCACTGATGACACAAAAACTTCTAAGTCTGGCATACAGTATACAAAAAATACCAGGATGTAAGTAAGTCTGCCTGTGCAGTGGAAGAAAAGGTCGCATAGACTAAACCAACAAGAGAGCACAGTGAGAGTTGACAGTGAATTAAAGTGTAAGCACAAAAGTATGCGATTGGAATGCAAGGTCTGATTGTCTTCCAAACACTGTGGCAATCCATCCAACAGTTGCTGAAATATTTCACTCAAGGCCAACATATTAGACGGACAGCTCAAATGCCATTGCCTTTCTAAGAGCAACACCACAAGCAAGGCTAAAAATACATGTGAATCAACATTTAATACCAGTACAACTTAAGGCTGTTTTCGGCTGCACAAAACTAATGCTGACTTTGTAAAAGATCTGTTGATCATCCATAGTAGAGACGACCTGAGGTTCTCGCCTCTGCGACAGAATGTGTGAGATTAGCAGCATTGAGACATACTGTATTACATCACACTGTCCAATTGTGTCCGAGCTTCACTGACAAACTGCCCTCAGACTGCCACTAGTTCACAAACAGTTCGTCTGCAGAGACATACTACATAGCTATAATCATTGAAGAGCAAAATGTGCATTGTGTGGTGAGAGCACTGCTTTTAAACAATGCATGTGCAAATGCGACAGCATCATGCAATTAGCAATTTTAAATTGTATTCCTTTATATCTCTCGGGTAATTGTACATGTATTTGGCTGCAGTGCACAGTGGACTAGATTAAGAAGAGGAATCCTCCTGCTGATTAGTGCTTTAAATTGTCAAAGAGGATGTGCAGTACATCTCCACATAGAAGATGGTTGATTTACATGGAGGTTATTGATTGAGTACAATCACACACACACACACACACACACACACCTGTGATTGCGGAAGTCTGTGACTCCTGCTCAGTGAGGATAGGGTAGCCTAGGTATCCTAGGTGCTCCAGGCAACGGTGGATGTCAAGGTATGCAGAAAGCCTGTATGTGAAGGGATTGATGTATATGTGACCTTTGAGCAGTGCAGAACATACCTCTTTGAACATCAAGTGCATTAAAGTTTACATCTATTGCATGCATATGATTCTGAAAAATTATTCACAAACGTGTGTGAGTGAGATACCTACGTCCACTGACAATGGAAGCCCTGCTGAGAAATGTAGCCCTCCTCTGTAGTTGGAACTGTCACATAGACTTCGGCACCCCATGGCATGTAAGGACAGACACAAAACAGGTTCCTAAGCTCTGTCGGTGACAGGGCAGAGTCTTTGTCCTAAGAGGGAACACAGGTCAATTCTTCTAAACATGAAAAACCAATACTGAACATGTCACATAGAAAACTGAGAGCCACTGCTGAAATTTTGCTGTCTAGAGGGACACTGTTACCAAAGGCAGTCAGGTCAACTCACTTCATCGTATTTGTCAAACAGTCGCTGGAGGAACTCATGACCTAAATGATTGAGCTCTGTGGTGCAGCCAACAGGGACTCGTAGTCTGATAACAGAAAAAAAATAAATTAGATAATGAAATACCTGAGCATTCCTACAAACAATATCACAAAGCCAAATAAAAACACAAGAGAAGTACGGCAAGTCTGGAAAGGTAACTATGTAGAGTGCAGGGGCAGGGATTGTGATTCTTCTATATAATTCAGGGCATCCTGTTCTTTATCATAGTTAGTATCAATCTAAAAATGTACAGCTTAATTGACTGAGACAGTGCAATAGTGTCACATACTCAGGGTAAAGGTAATCATCAGTTAGCTCAAGACTGTCGTCATAACCAAACTTTCTGAGGATAGTCCACGTGGTTTCATGTCGGCCCCTCTGTATAAATAATGTATTGAGGAACAAGAAACCTGAAAAAGAAGGGACATTGTAATTAGCCATAAATAGAGTGTAGACTTGCAACTACACATTTTACAACACAAGCGTTCATTCATGGCTGATTTTTACCATTTAAGGTTAGGCCATTGTCTTGCACACCGTCACTGGTGTTCTTCCACACCACTGTTTTAACATCGTCTAAGGCTTGAGGTGCCAGAGGATTCCCAAAACAAGATTTCTGCACATACAGATGGAAGAATGTTTTTTGAGCACAAGCAAAGCGCTTTGAGAAGCAAAAGAGGAAGAATAACTGAAAAGACATAATGTTAAGTGGCACCTGAAAGGAGTTGAGTTCAGCGTCACTAAGGATGCGGTCATTGTCCTGATCGGAAATGAAGAATATTCTGCTAAGGGCTCGGACACACAATGGCTTTAGCTGTGGAAAAATATTAAAGGACAGAAATTCTATCACTATTCAACCAATCATTTGTATGCACATGTGTAAATAAGTGGACTGAGACAGGCAGACAGACTGACTCCACAGTTGCCATCCCGTTTCCAAAAAAGGCTGACCTGTTTGTCCTCAGGGTCATAAAGAGGTGCAGTGGGGTGAAGAACTGCCTTCTGTGCATAGTAGAACAGCTCTGATATGTTTTTCAGGTTCTTTGCAGAACACTTGAAATAGAAAAACAGCAGAATGAATATTTTTAAATATATTTATCAAAGTAATCTAAAAGCCAGATAAAGTGTGTAAATATTAGAGTGAAACCTAGCAACCGTGTGTTTAGCAGGAGCTTCCAGACTGCAGAGATTAGCAGACTGGAGAAGTTTGTGACAGAGTTCGGCCTCACCTCAACACATGTCTCAATCTCAGAAAACTGGTTCATGATGGGAAGGATGGTTTCCATTGAGCTCCCACAGCGCAGGTCAGACTTGTTTCCAACGAGGATGATGGGAACTCTAATAAAATATGAGAGACAGGGTAGCACTTAATACAACACTATCATGACCTTAATGTGTTGAAAAATGACATTTCAGTCTTGCACAACATTTTATCAGGCAAAGCAGTTAACATTAAAACAGTGTAGAATGCATGTACTCATACTCCCCACATTTTAGGCATTTTTTTAATGCTCTTATGTCGTATTCAGGGTGATTTAGTCAGAGAACAGAAGAACAGACTCAAATCTCCAATCTCCAGATTACAAAGTTTGTCAACATAACATGCAAACAGTAGGAAGGAGAGCAAAGTTCAGTGGACCAGGTAACACACACCCATTAACAGCCGATACATACTTGTTTCCTTTCTCTGCGTTCCCATTTACTAGAGGTATCCATTTAGTTCTGATCTGGAAAGACAACAGGGAGCATATGGCATAAGTGTGATGTGTGTATATAAAATGCATAAATCAAATGTGATTTACAGTAAGTAGCTGTACAATATAAGACAAAGTGGCAGGTTACTACCTTGTCTATCGTGTCCTCGTTTGTTACATCATACACTACACAAACCACATTTGCCTGTATGGGTCAAAGACACAGCAGAGAAGGATGTTTCAGTTAAAACACAAGCAGCTTCTTTTGGTCATCTTCTTTTCATCAAAATACTAAAGAAATGTCATGATAAAGCAGAAGGAATGCAAAAATGACCAGAGGAAAGGTGAGGAGGACCAGAATTGATTGATCGAATGTCAAAATATTCAGTGCCTGCTACAAAGTGTAAAAAACTACATGCAAAAACAAATATGTATCTAAAGAAAACAAAGGATTAGGGAGATTTAGGATGCTGGGAAAATGACTTTGGACCTAATAAAATTATGACAAACTTCAGAAACAATTATATTCATTTATGTGGCTGAAAGTTGCTATTTTAAGGGCTGACATGGCATTGCTACAGAATGTTCTAGCCCAGTTCAAGCGTTTACTGTGTCTGGTTTTGATTTCTAGTGACATTTTCAAAGGAGTTTTATCTCTCCAAACTGATGTTAGGTATGTCCGTTAGTGCCGGGTGGTACACTTACCTTGACGATCTCATCTCTCAGGACTTCATCATTCTGCTCTTTTTCTGTTGGGGTTTAGGACAAACAAAAACAAATCTTAGATGTGCCATTCAGAACCACATGCATCATCTGTGGCATCAACAAACTGAACACACTAATACAACATGGACTGAAAAATGGTGGCACATATTAACCTTCAAGTTACCTGAGTAGTCTACTATATGTGTGGGCACCTTCTCTGGAGTCACGTCAGCAGGGATGGTGATCTCTTCAGCTCTGGGCGGAACCTGTCCAAGATTACAGGCCACCAATTATCTCTTGGCCATTATTTAATTAGGCTACAGCTCCCTACATCACAGGGACACATTCTCTCTTTTCTAACAAGCATGGACACACTTATGATCGCAGATCAAAGTATGTCACTATTTGTGATATTAGATATAAAATCACATTCCTTAAGACCCCATGATAGAAAATTGACATTTTGCTGTCTTTATTTTAAAATGAACAGGACAGAAACAAGCCACATATTGCTTTCTTCAATGAACAAATATAAACTGTTTTGCTGAATCATGATGACTTTAAGGCTATGCTTTTGTAAACCATGGTGAGAAAACAGTTTATACGATGAACATCTGTTCATTCAAGTTTTATGTATCACAGGAGATTGTATTTTATAATAACATATTTTAAAGACCCTTGTGTCCTCATTCCTTTAAAGGCCATTGTAATTGATAATAATAACTGAAAATGTGATATTTTCCTGTGATTATAATCATAGTGCAAAAATTTCATACTATTGCCATCTTAATAACTAAACTGTGGCCAACAAATGCTTCCACATGCAGATAGTCAGCAACTAGATTTTCCACCTGCTTTCATAGACAAAGCTTCCATTAGTAAAGTGACTTTTTGACCATAACACAGCAGTGATGAAGAGCTTGTCTGACTCACCTCCTCTGGAAACTCTTCACCAACCAAAGACATGATTAGTGACGTCTTTCCCACTTTGGCTGTTAGAGGACATAATAAAGGAAGATGACAGGAGCAGGTGAGAAACACTACAAAATGATATCTGTGAATGTTCTCATTCATCCAGGTCATAGTTATTCTAGGCAAGTAAATCGAAGTCAACTGGAATTAGTTTCATGTATGTGAAAGAAAAATTGACAGTCAAATTACTAATTCCAGTTGACTTAGATTTAA
>JAQNCA010000017.1:11885723-11896210 GCA_029783725.1 Acanthurus tractus | reverse complement strand
ACATCACTGTGTAAAACATTACGTACCATACTTAAAACCATGTTGGGTGGAACCAAGTAACTGCTAGACAGTGATATGAGCTATAGTCATTGCTGTACCTATTACTGCCACTTGCTTTTTTTTGCATCAGTAATTTATTCATGCAGTACCTGTGCATCGTTTGTGACTGCAAGACAAGAGATCTCCTCACTGTGGCCCAGCAAGTGTCTCTGATTTCCCGTATGGAGGTACTCAACCACCACCACGCAGCCACACGAGTAAGCAAACAAACCTGCAACAAAGATCAATCATCAATGACAGGTTGCTATAATTTTAAAAACTGACATGAGACAAAAAGCTTGCTGTATATTTGCCAGTCAACATTTCATATGTGCAATATTTCCACACAGTTTTACTTGAACTATATTATGATGACCTTGATCGGGACTCCACACCATGTTGCCACGGCCATTGCCATTATAGCCAATCACTGCTTTCAGCTTTATGCCCTCTTCTCCTGAATGCGGGGCCACAGCAGCCTAGGTCACAGAAATTACTAAGGTGGGACAGCAAATAATCTAATACACTCAGTGACCATTACACTTAGTCTGTAATTCAACAAAGTACTATTTACCTTATCAAGAGTTGAGGTCTTGTAGCGTGGGATAAAGTGCCTGTAGCAATCAGGACGTACAGGCTTCTTCTGTTTCAACTCAGCTAAACAACAAAACAGCATAATAGACAGAGTAGGTTCAATTCTGCCACACAGAAGAAAAGAATAATATAACAAGTCAGCTAACTTACTAAGTTATTGCCAAACAGAGCAGCTGGGCACCTACCGGTGTCCATATGACTGTTTTTTTGTGGAGAAGTGTAGTCCATCTCTGTGACTTTGAGGAAGGAGACAGCAGGTCTGGGATCAGAGGATGGACAAACTCCAACTGGTACTGGAATGGCTGGGATGCTCGGACTTTCATCACAAATAGACAAGGAGCCCAAAACTGCAGTGGAAAACAGATAAAAGTGTGCTTAGAGTAATTAAAAAAGCCTCATCAAAGTCTCCCTGATCAAAGTGTCCTGATATGGCCACTGGCAACTAATTACATTTTGGTTACAAGTGCTATGCGTAAATCTTGGTGTTGCTGAGTAACTACAAAGAACTGGTTTTGGGTTTTACATTTTCTGCTTTGAGCAAATATCTTTTGTTTCAACCAGTGATTCAAACCAGTCTGTGTGCTACATGTCATTGTGGCTCAAGTTCCTGGTCATTGTGTACCCGGTTCTGAAATAATTCAATTAAGAACAAGTGTCTGAATATGCATTAACCACTATAGTGACCATAAATGTGCTTTAACACTGCAAGCAATACCATCAACAAAGAATCGAGTTATTTACCTCTGGCCTGACTAACAAAGTAAACTCCACCAGTATGCAGATAGTTAACAAATCTCTTGGCCATAAAACAAAATCTCAGTAGATACAACAGTAGATACAAATTGAATGCACCATAGAAAGCATGCCAAGTTATGAACTTGCCAAGGCAAGTTTTGTGTAAATACATCTTATTCTTCTGAAGAAACTTGCAATTGTCAGAATTAAGTCAGACATCAGATACAATTGTTTGCACATAAGTTAATGGTACAGTTAACAATAGACTTGACATGCTGGTGGTTCATTTAAAGGTATAAAAGAGGACTCACCCTGCTGATCGACTTGGTCAAGAATGCTGACATCCAGTCGGGGTGGTGGTGAAGAGGGGAGGGGCGCTGTCTGTCGAGGCATCCCAATGGACAGCTGAACTCCACTCTGTTCAGCTTCAGGTTCAGTTAGATCATGAAAACACAAGACCAACAGTTTATTTATAATAGGTCAGACCACTTGAGCAAGGTCCATCTTATATTATAGCAGGATGACTGGGAGCTCTAAATGAACTTACCCGATTTAGGGGCTGAGATGTGGCTTAGTCTGAGAGGTGAACTGTGAGTAAAGACAGAGACAGAGGGTGTCACACGTTTACCAATAAAACTATGCGATAATGTAAGCACATATTGACATCAAGATTTAAACATGCAGCAGGGCTCATTACCATCTGTCAGTGATAGAGTCAACAGGATGCGCAAGGAAGTCCCATAGGAATATGGCATCTCCCACTGAGACCACACCCAGTTGGTCGGGGGTGAAGCTCACCTGGCGGATGGGCTGACTGTGGCCTATGAACATCTGGTAAAGAGAAACCGCTTCAGTTACTACTGACACATGAACTACTGAGATTCCTACAGTTATATGAAATGAAAGCAACATACATTCTATGCTAAGCTATTCTATGCTTTGCTATTTGGCGTTTGAATCATAAGTCAGATCAAACAAGAAATCTGAATGTGCTGATTTGCACTTTGGTGAATTAAATTGGGTATATTCAAGTATTACTGAACATGTTAGGGACAAATGATTGATCAATTAATTGATACAGCACATCTTTACATTTATAATCTACACAATTCTTGTTAAAGAAAATGTTTGTTACTTTCATAGGAGGATTAATTCTGATTTGCATACTTTGATTGACGGGTTGTAATCTGTGTCAAAACACTTAGCTGAGTTTAGCTACATTGCTTATTTGGCTCATACTTCTAAAATATAAAACAGCAACATCAAAGTCTTTCTGGAGTTTATTTTCCAGTCAGTAGTACTCCTTCTGAAGGACAGATATTCTACCTGTGAGTTTATATCTAGCAGCATGTTGTAATCCCACACTTTGACAGCATTGTGTCCTGCTGTCAGCAGGTATCGACTATCTTCACTCACAGCCAGTGAGGAGCACTGGTGTTTGTGCACCTTAGACACCTGTCAGGAGAACAGAAATACAGACAGAAACAACAATCAGAAACATCACACCATCTTATGGCAAATGGACCGTATTTAATATGCACTTTTTCAGCCCACTGACCACTCAAAGTGCTTTACGCTGCATGTTCACATTCAGCCATTCACACTAAAATAACAGAGGACAACAAAGAGCTAGCCTGCACAGGACAAACATACAAACTCACACAAATAATGAAGAGCAATCGAGAGGACTTTCAGGCTCAGTATCTTGCCTGAGGACACTTTGACAACCAGACTGGATCAAAACATCAACCATCAGCTTTACCCCTGAGCCACACCAGGTTGCAAGAGTCAATTAAATGTTTTTTGTAGACCAAATTTGCAAATGAAAACGTTCTCCTGTGTACAGATGTATTTTCCACATTCCACATTCTACTCCTGTGAGCTTCTTCTTATCAGTATCTCTGTCAACTTGCCTAATATCAGACAGAATTATCAGCTTGTTACACTTAGTTTGCCTCGATGATGAGCTGATTCAAAGGTCTGGACACAGACAGTCTGTCATTGTCTTAGTTGATAGATTGCTATCTGGCTCCCAATTTTGGCTCAACCCAATAACATCTTTAGACTTTAAGAATGAGCTCCTGTGCCCAACAGTTGAGTACAACAGAAATCATTGTTTGTTTTTGCTCAACTAAATAAAGAACATAAAATGTGACAGAATATGCAGGGAACAGACTCTGCATTTAAGTGCTAATGGAAATTAGATCTTCTCCAAATTAAAGTAAATGTTGGCTCCTCTGAACAAGTAATATATTGATTTTCAGTGCTACTATAGGTAAGCCGATGATATAAAGTACAGTAGTGTTACCTCTCGGAGCAAACGTCCAGTCTTCGAGCTGACCCAAAGAATTTTATTGGCAGATGTGGAGACCAGCAAATGTTCAGTGGAGGCTGGGGCAAAGCAGACCTCCAGTACAGAATCAAGACGAGGGCTTTCTACATCCAAAATACTGACATCCACATGGAGTAACTGGACAGAGATAAAATGATCAATGTGGACATTAAAGAACATACAGTAAGACAAACAAATCTAGAAAAATATCACTTTAAAAATAATTTTCCTTGCTGAATAAAGAGAACTTTACATAACCAAAGGGAATGCTTTCATAACTGAAATCTGATCCAGATTTATCTGAGAGATCTGACAAAAGGTAGAGCTAAATAGTGACAGTGTGCAAGATACCTCATCCAGAGACCGCGAGTCAGCGATGGTGACAATGTACTCGGAGGGGCCGACAAAAGCCAGACAGCGGCTGTCGCTGCTCACTGTGAGGGCGTCTGGAGCGCGCTCAGTGCCTCTGGCCACCATGTTACCTGGCCAAACAGGAAGAATCAAACAACACTGCTGTTAAACATGGCTGCCTAGTATACTATATACTGTATATTGATACAAAATATTTTACTAAATGAGAGCTTTATCTTAGTGCTGTCAATTTAACATAGTTTATGTAACAACTGTTAAGTAAAATTTAATACAGTAAATTCACAATTGTTTTACCATATGATTATGTCGACACTGATTCATATAACTGATAATTGTAACACACAATGTACTCAAATATAATTTGTGTGTTACATGTATACATACACATTACTCTGATAACATTGTGTTCTTCCTCAGAGGCGTTGTAAAGTGCCAGAGAGCCCTGGGAATCAGCACTGTACATGAACTCCCCATCCGGAGAGAAGGCAAGTCCCACCACTTCACCTCTGTGCTGCCTAGAACACATATATGCATACATAATTAAGAAAACAGAACATACAGAGAAACACAAACACCAGACAGTCATTACACTCCCAAAGCCTTTAAAGTACATCAAAAATGACACACACAAGGATAAGTGCATCGAACCATCTAAGTTGTGTGTGATAATTACATCAAAGCAGAATTGCAAATGTGTGACTTTACCATCAGTGCCAACGTAGGTTAATTTTTGTTGTTACTTTATAGTGTATTTAGGGCCTTGAATATGTGTAGCAACAGCTCAAATCATCATAATCAATGCACCATATTGTGAGTTTAACTTATTTTGACATATTGTATTGTGTACACACAAGCGCTTGGTATCCAAAAAACAACTCCAAGAAATCACAGTGAAGCCAGAGCCTCCATGTTAGTTAAAACATACTTGTGTTCAGCCAGCATCTTGGCACTGGAGATGTCAAAGACCCGGATGATGCCAGAGCTGAAACCACAAGAGAAGACTTGCTCGCTGGGATGGAAGGCCACGGAGCAAGGGCTGTCCTCTGACACAAAATCATATAACTAAGCACAGGACACAACAACAGACATTTAGCTTCTTTAATTTTAAGAAACTTTAAGTGGTTTTTAGCAGTGACTTAAATAATTTACTCTAAATAATTTGATTCTGTGGTTAAGTTTACTGCCAGGGAGTTGCAGTTGAAAAATAATAACTCCTAAGTGTAACATTTAATCTTGTTTGACTTTGGAGACACTGAGATGGAGGGGAATAAGGCAACGCACTATTGTCATTTTTACCAGGACTGCAAAATGTTTTTTCAAACAAAAAGTAAAATCTGACAGATGGTATAACCGCATGGAAGTTAAACACATAGGGGCTTTAAATGAGGCAGAGACTTTACCACAGAGATTAGGTCTTTTAGAAAAAGAGGGTCATTGGAGGTCCATTTTGGTAATAAAACACAGACAACACTAGCAATTATCTCTTTTTTTCTAAAGCACATAGCAGTACAACAGGTAACAAAGACAAATAGCCACATACAGTATCATTGTTATATTCTGCCTGGTTTAACTAATTCAAACACAAAGTCTCCTAAATGAAATCATGACAACATTAAAATGCTTTCCCATGAGGCCTTCTGGTAAGTTTTAATTAACAAAGCATTCAAATTGTGGGATCTGATTACTTTGAGGATTTACAATTGCTGCTGAAAACATGTAAATGTGGTGTTAACTGAATGACCTGATGCAAGGAATCCATGTCCCAAATTCGCACTGTGCCATCAGAGGAGGCAGTTGTGAGATGCCGTCGGACACCGTCCACACTGAAGCCAAGCACTGTGTCTGTGTGTGACCTCATCAGCGTGTTGTAACCACGGCTCCTTACATCAAGGAACCCCAGGTTACCAGAAGAGGTGCCTGCCAACACCTGGAGGCTATCTGATGAGACTGACACCAGGCTCACTGGTCCTTCATGCTCTGGAAAAAAAATCATAATGACATGTGTTAGAGTTGATGCCCAAACAGAGAGAGGGTGTAAGAGTGCACATATACATCTCTTATTAATAGATATGTGTATGTACACAAAAATTATAACAGCCAAAGAAATGATGCACACATGTCAGTTTTTCTTTTTTTGTGTTGCTGTTATTTCAATAAAAAACCAACTTGTACTACCAAAATTAAGCAACTCAGGACAACCTTAACAGTAAAAGTTATACATTTTATGTGTTTATGGCTTTGAAAGTTTAAAGACCACTGGTGGTGACTTTTGTAGAGACAACTAAAATGATGTTGATGATATAAATTTTACAGCTAAAAATGTCAGAGTTGTTGTTGAAGACTGTGGTTAAATATGACACCTGATGAGGTTCTAACGTGGTGTGAAAGTCTGAATTTCCTGTTCTTTTTTTAAACTTGGGGATTTCTTAAGTGAATTCACCCAGTCAACCTGACAAATATCTCCCCTCCGCAAACTAGACAATGACTATTACTCATACATGAGCTACAGATTACATCGCTTCCTGTAGATCGCTGTTAGTTTGCTGCCGGTCATAAGGCCTTCTATGCCTACCAGCCTCCAAGAAGACAGCAGAAAAATCAAGAGGCCAGAGCCGCAGGAAGCCATCTTCAGAGCCCGTGGCACAAAAAGATGAGGATATACTGATGCTGTTGATGGCAATTCCAGGACCTGGGACACACACAGACAGACACAGCTTGATGTCCTCACAGATTCTTGTCAAAATTCTGTCCCCTCTATCAAAGCCCTGCTTTAAACTACATAATAACAAACACTTTCTCATTCCAATTCATTTCAAACACACCTGTGGTAAAAGTCCATTTCTCCCTGCGGTCTGCATGCTGTGGCTGTGCAGGCAACAGCCTCCTGACATTTCTGATGACAACTCTGCTGTAGTCAATCTCAAAGATAAACCCACTTCGACTGCTGGCAAATCTATGACAGGACAATCACAGAAATGAAATAACCCTTTCAGCAGGTTAAGACTATATTTATGCTTCTCTCAAAGCTGTGTAAGGAAGTGACTGGTTTTCTCTCTCACAGTGTTCGATCATCAAGACAGTCATTGGGGGAGTCCCCTTCTTCAAAGGCAACATCGGTGAAGTCCATTGAGTGGTATTCACCCAGGTTGACTGGACAAGATCGCAGTGTCCCATTCCGTACTCGCCACAGCCGAACATTATCCCGGCCACATGACACCATCCTGAAATCGGCAAACTCACACGTTAACCCAGAGACTTGAGGTTCTATTTTAGTGCAAAGAAACCTTTTATCTCTCCTCCTCATGCAGCTAGAACCTTGTCAACTGTCTCATTCACTCACCAACACCTTCTTCACCTTCCATAACTTACAATACCAGACATAGGAGGTGAATGTGAGAGTGAATTTAAATCCGTCCATACACATTTCAATCAACAGAAAAGGTGTTGCAGAGCTCCTCATTATAAAAGAAAAATACAAACACATACAAACACAGCGAAGACAGATTACCTTGTATCATCAAAGGAGGCAACCTTCATGGTGTGGATGTCCACATCAGAGTGTGCTTTGGCTAAGATGGTCACCTCTCCACTTTTACTTACGTTCAGAGTGTTCCACACCACCACCAGCTATGAGAGGTTGAATTAGGACGACAAACATAGAGAGTCAGCTTGCAACTGTGCAGAGTCATAGACTCTATGTGGTGAGTAATTAATAGCAAGTGATTATAAAGTAATGATATAGAGTGCTATTTAGCATTTTTTAATTTGTATCTAATGATACCCGTGGCTCTCTCTTCTGGTTCTGTGAGCAGTCAGTGCTAATGGTCTTTAAACACAAATTAGAGACTTAGTCCTTCCATACTTGTGGGAATATTTGCAATTGTGGTGCTTACAGTTTTATTGTGACTGTCTTTACCCACTCCACAGAGAATCCCGCCGCTATATGAAAAGCTATAAGATAGACAGAACAAAAACAGGGCTTAAAATTAGCGTAAGCAACAAGAGCTTTGGGCTTCTTGTTTATGTAAGGAAACTGAGTGTATGTGAGTGCTTACTCTTATGCAGTTGTTTACCTGAGAGAGGACAATGAATGCGCATGAATCCTGAACATGGCTAGGCAGTTTCCTTTGCAGTAGTTCCATACTCGCACTACACTGTGGGGGCCTGTTTGCGCAGAGGCCAGCAGTGTTGTGCTGCCATTAAAAGCCAGTGCAGACACCTACAGAAAAAACACATGGAGGGATGTTGCAAAAAATTAACTGGATTGTCATCTCTCATCAATGAATGCAACTGCAGTAGAAGTCCAGAAATGAATGACTATGGACAAAAATTATCCCATGGCTACAATCCAGCCTTTTTACATGTCAGTGTCCATTAATATGCACTGTCCCTTCATAAAAGAGAAGAGAGAAAAGAGAATTAGGGGAATTACCAAAGTAAATTGGAATACATTACAGCTTATTTACCTTATCAGTGTGGCCGATGAAGAATCTCTGCTGGTTAGAAGATATCTTCATAGAGACGATAATTGCATGGCAGGGATACACCACTGCATCACCCGATTTGGTCCACAAGGCCTTTAGCATAATAAAGTACAGCTGTTAGGCCTCTATCTATCAGTCCTTGGTCTAATGCATTTCAGTCCTGGCCTTAAAAAAATCACATTACATGTGAGAAGCAAGCCTAATAAGGGTCTAATTCTAAATGAGCATACAAATTTAGTGGTGGCTCCTCCAAAGCCGATGATGCGTTTGAGTCTGAGAATCGGGTCTGGGAGCAGCCTCTAACAAGGAGAGCAGAAGAAAAGCAAAGGCAAAGATCTGTGATGAGCTGCTTCAACAAATGATGTTTTTCACCAGCTTGTTTCATTTTACTCCCTGCTGTTCTCAACTCTTACCTGCTGTCTGTTCCCTTTGGACGATGACAGATGAACAGGATGTGGAACAGGAGTGCTAACAAACTGAGAATATAACAATATTAACATTGTTTCCAATTAACCCAAAAAACGGCATAAAAGGCACACTTGAGTGATTTCTTAAGCTGACCTTGATATACAAATGTTATACAAATATAGAAAGGAATGCCCTTTGTGATGAGGTCCTTGTGCTTCAAATTAAATGTGTACAATCTTGTCAACATGTAGTTTTACCTCCTCTTCACTTTCCTCCTCTTGTTTGCTTGAACTGTCCTCAGGATGCACATACACGTGAACTCCCCCATCATCAGTATCACAGGTTGGCCTGAATGTGGGCTGGTGTGAAGTGGAGCATGTTGACTCCTGCTCAAACTGGTCATCATTATGACAAAACCTGTCATCCTTCTGGTGAGTGGAAACTACCCCCAGTTCGGGTATGTTGGTCACCAAGGGGGTTTGATTTCTGGGGAACTGAGGAGACAGAAAGGGGTAACTGATACATATTCTATTTAAAAAAAACAATAATAGAAATTTACATTAGTGAAACAAAGGCTCTAAATCATATTTCATATTTTCACAAACAAAATTCTGGCAGAATGGAATCACAGAGACTTGATTTTATCGTTCTAATTGTTATCACTCTTACTGAGGTTGGAGAGGTGATTTTTTGGATAAGGGACACACGGTCCTGAACAGGTTTGCTGAGACTAACACTGTAATTCTCCTCGCTTATTTGACTTCTTTGGTTAGAGACACAACCTGCAAAAAAGAAGGATATTTAAGTCAGTAATTTATAATTTACAATACAGACAAACTAGCAGCGTGCCAGCTAAGAGAAACTGTCTTGTGTCAGAACAGCTCTAATCTCATCTTCGTCCAATAACAGTGATTTTTTTCAAGTTCAAGCACAATTAAAAAATGAGACAAGAATAATCCATTTCTGGTGCAGAGTGATGAAAAAATTAATAAGATTTTTGTAAAACCAAGTAGAGAAAAAAGACATTTTTCATTTTCATTCAGTTTTAGGGAATAGCTAAAAAAAACTTTTCAGGAAGTTAAATGATGATAAGTGTGATATATTTAATGACTTACTAGCCTCGGGTATGGGATTGTCCTTCTGAATGGAGTCAAAGGGTAATTTCGTTCCCTCTGAGGGAAACCTGTTGAGGTAGGACAAGATGATGGATTACACAGCAGCACATTTTGATAACTTAGGTAAATTAAATTTTTCTAAATGAATAATTAAGTACACTGCAGGTTTCGTTTTACGCAACTAGTTTTTTAGGCAAATTAAACTGCCAGTAGTATCTCTGTTACATCAAAAGCAACCTCTTGTTCAGATACTTTTCTACAGCTATATGATGATTTTTTTTTTTCATATTGAATTCCTCAAGAATTGCCTCTTGTATGATAAATTATGTTGTTCATACAAAAAGTCAATTCGGGTGAGAGGCTGGTTTCATAATTTCACTGAAAGGGTCACATTAATAGGCATTTCTG
>JAQNCA010000017.1:11852510-11881646 GCA_029783725.1 Acanthurus tractus | reverse complement strand
TAACAATGTTTTCATATCATTTAAACCAATTAATACTTTTGCACTGGTGTAGATATACCTATGATGTCTGTCAAATACTGTGGTTGATACATACTGTATGTCTAATCAGTACATGGTATGTAGGATAACAAAAAAATAAATGAAAATATGAGACAAAACAGCAAACCTCTTTATTGGCATAGCAGTACAGCACAGCCACCAGAAAACCCTGTGAAGAAGCCAAATTTAAATAAAAATCCCTGTTTAGTTTTAGAAATGTAAATACTTTTGCCATAATGGAACACATAGGATAATTATTGTTTTACAACGTCTGACATGTTAACAACAGCAAGCAGTCACTCTCCAGTTCATTTAAGGTAAACTCAAACTAACCCACCTGAAAAGAATTGAGAAATAGGGTGAAGAAGACTTTAATGTAGCGCAGAACGCCTGTTGTCTGCTCATCTGTGGCGAAGATGAATATGATCTCGTGAATCCCAAAGAGAGGGACGAGTGTAAGGGTGGCCTTTGCAAGCCTAAGAGGATAAAATCAAACAGCAGAGCAATTTGCGACAACAACATACAAACACTGTTATTTTGGCAGCATTTATCATTCTGACAACCTCTTTGCCCCCTCTTCCAAACAAAAGCCATTAGTGCTTTTCCGAGACAGCCAGAGTAATAGTCTTGGCTTGAAAAGAGGACAGAGGAGCTTTATAAATCATATCCATCATTGCTGAAAAAATGTAACTTGCCTTAGTTTATAATCTGGGTATCCACTCTGGTTGTTGGCTCGTAATTTGGAAAGAATGACCTTCAGAATCTTCATGAAAATCAGAAAGTTGATCTGTTGATCAGAAAATCAAAATATTAATATTGTATCCTGTGCAAAAATACATATTATGAATATGTTGTTCAGAAAAGTCCAAAATGCCAGACAACAACACATGCAAGGTTTGCAATTAATCACTGTGTTCACTATCTGAATCCTTACTAGTGAAGCAAAAAGAATTGGAAAACGAATGATCCACCAGTAGTTCATGTTCTGATTGACAGCCCAACACCTGAGAAGACAAGGCGCATGTTACCGTTTCTCCACCATCTAGTTTGAATCCGTGTGGACAGGGGGTCTCCACGTGAGGTGTCAGACACATGGAAACATCACAAACACCCACACATACACTTACTCATTGTTCTCTTTAAATAGCTTCATCATCACCCAGGGAACCACAAATAGAAGTGGAGTTCCTATGGCAAGAACAGCAAGTATTTTTGTGAAACTTACTGAGGTTAGCTTCAAAACTTATATCGCCATTGCAGTTGTTGTTTGTAGGTGCACTTAATGCGGCAATGTGCTTGTTTTGCCAGCGTGAGCCGATATGCAAGTAAAATTAAATCATAAAAGATGGCTAAGGAGGATTGTCTTCTACGTATCCAGGAAACAAGTCTCAGTAAAGGAGAAGGAACTTACCCCAACCAAGACAGATGTAGGGTAAGTATTTGTTGTTGTCGATGAACACTGAGGCAATAAGCACAGAGTACAAATAGATTGCCTCTCCAAAGAACCAATAGTGGTTGGCCAGGACACAGTACTGCATCATCACCTGTGCTACCCTGCAGCCAATAGCAGCCTAGTAGAAATAGTCATAAAAAAACATATTACATACAAAGATTATATTCCAACTTATCCCATCAAAGTATCTGAAAGTGTCTCTTAGTCAGCGTTACATAGAATGAGAGTTTTAGTGGCGATGCAACAGTAAATTATCAGTAGATTTAAGATCTACCCTGTGACTGAGCATCTCTCTCACGTCGGTCTGCTTCATGATCTCTCGTCCCCAGTGACGCTCAAGCATGGTGTCCTTAACGATGACAGACACGGCCCGCAGGATGAGAGACAGGAAGAGGTTTGCATGAATGTAGTTTCTGGTGCAGTGAAGTTTCCTGTCAGGAGACACAGAAGTACAGAGAACTTTAACTTTGACTTCACCTGAGTTGTCTTTGATTTTTCAGATAAATTACCATAAAAAAAAAAGTCTAACCACTGTGCACATAAGAAGTAGCAAAACTAGTCCCATACAAATGTAAAACTGAGATCTGTTGATCCCATTCAACATTTGCTCCTAGGTTACACATAATTGTAGGTTATCTCATTTGTATTTAGACCGATGCTTCAAGGTGTATCCTTGTCTGTCAGATAGCTTACCTGAAGCTCAGAAGAATGATAAGAGCCGTAATGAGCGTGAAGAGGGACAAGGAATAGCCGACAGTGTACAACATCTGGAAGCTCACCATCAGTTGTTTGAACCAGAGCTGTAAAACAAATCCACGCCAGTCACATTACGGAGTTCAGACTTTAGAAATGACTTCACTTATATGATCTTCTTCTACTTAGCTATTAGAAAAAGGACCCATTTTTTATTTTTCAGATAACTTTGGTGAATTTTCTAAAAGATACAACCGTTATTTGGAAAAAAATCTTGGGTTAGTTTTATACTCACTTATTATTTTCTCAACTTATTGGCGACAGGTTACAGTCAGTCATTAAGTCAAGAGAACTGTCGAGAGCTCATTTAGCTCATTTTACTCTTTTCAGAGTGAACAACTCCAGTTTGTTACTCACCATTTTGTCCAAGGATTTGACTAAAAACCTCCAATTTGATAAAGCAGAAACAAACCATTTACCTCATTTTATCCTTCCTGCATTGTTTACCCGTGACTTCATTAAGAACTGCTTCAAGGTTTTACTGTCTGAACCTGCTCAGTTCTTTCTGCATGTTCTAAATGTTCTCATCTGCAGGTTATGCATGTGTCTGGTCTATTATTCTAAATTATGCTACGCTTTTCTAAATTGTTCCATGGTGTGAATGAGTACATAAATGATTGTTTATCTCTTAGAATGTCAGCCCTGGGTTGAACCCAGCTGCTTTCTCAAGAGCACAGAGTATGGGTGGTTAAAGATGATAGATCAATGTGTTATGAATGGCAGTGTGCATCATAACAGGTGCTTCCACTTATCCTGCCTCGTTTAACCTCAGTTCAAAGCTAAACTGGGTGAAGCTTTGCATAAATTAACATGAGGTGACTCTGCAACCTAAGAGTCAGAAGATAATTATCTGTGGGTTCATCACTAGAAGCTTATCTCTCACAAATGCACAATCATGTGATCTGTTATCAATAAAATATTGATTAATGCTACTTTTAATGTTTTTTTCATATAGGCTTTTAGTTTTACTGTTGCTGACAAACTTTTTCATAGATATTTTCCTCTTATGAATTCTTATTTAGTTTCATTTTATTCCTGCAAAAGTAAGTGAAGTCGGGTTAATTTCAACTATTTATGATCTGCTCTGATAGCTGTCTCACAAATCTTTCAACCTTTCATATTAAAGCTTTTTTGCACTTTTTTTAGAGGAGACAAAGGCCGCTAAGCTGACATTCATGCTCATACGTGTACACTCACTTCAGGGTTTGTTTTCTGCCAGGATGACCTGCTTCTGACAAGAAATGACACCCATTTCAAGCAGAGCAGTTAACACCTACGTAATCCAAATGTAGCATCAGTCACTTATTCTGAGCTGAAGACACTTTGGCTTTACCTCCTGAGATGTGACCTCTTTTTCCTCTTCACACTGGGTCATATCCCGCCACACCTGTCCACTATCATCTTTCTCCCAGAGGCCATCAGAGCTGCACCGCCGACGCACGACGCCCTGGGAAACTGTGAGAGAAACCGTCAGCCCTTTAGCCAGCATCCACTTATTACTAACAAAAGGAGAGGGTTGAAACCATTAGCAACTGACACCTGGAAGGAGAAAGGTTAATAGCTCGAGCAGGTTATTATTCTAGCATAAAGAAAAAGACGCACACACACACACGTACACACATGCACACTCTGGCATAATGGCTACGAAACCATAGGTTTACACATGCAAAATGATCAAATAAGGTTTCAAAAATGTTTGCAATCCAGATTTTATGACATTTCAGAAAATATGTTGCATTTCCTTTTTGCTTTCTTGCAAATAAAAAGATCAAAATGTTGATTGTTACCACTCTTGAGTCTACATGGTAAAAATAAAGCGAGCTAATTAGTTTGGTGCGAAAGCTGTTCACTTGGAGAAAAAAGATAGTTAGCTTTGAATAGCCACAGCATGATATTTTGACACTCCAGTTTCTGTACTGATAGAAAACTCCTACATATTACATGTTTATCAGGGTGCTTAGAGGTGCAGTTAGATAGACTTTAACTTTGGACAGAGTCAGGCTAATTGTCACCTATTTTAAGTCTTTGTGTTAAGCTAAGCTAAGTGTCCCCTGGCTGTAGCTTGAATGCATAGAAGTAAGACTGGTGGCAATCCTCCCAAATAGTATGTATTTTTTCCAAAATGTCATGAATATCAGTCACTTGCTGCTTTACTATCATTATCTATCTGCTATCTTAGTTCTAGTAATGGGGATTTAAATTAGTTTTGGGTAAGTAAATATCTACAGCAAATTTCTACTTCAGCATTTTTTAAGATTTCCACGTCCACAAACATCCGCCCAGGCAGCAGAACCCTACATCAAAAATACACTCAACTGGAAACAGATAGAAGCACTTTTACATTTAATTTTGGTTATTTTGTCAAAATTAGACTCACTAAAGCATGATTTACCTGTGTCATACCAGGGCAGGTAAAAAGGGCATGAGATGTTGATCTCAGAGCCAGCAGGAGTATCCGGCCAGCAGGCGTATCTGTCAAATGTCCTGTTACAGAACAAGGCCACTGGGAAGACGAACAATAAGACACTGATATCCCTGTTTCTCAACAAAAAAGCCATAGATAATTATTTGCAGTGCAAATTCAAAGATAAAAGTTTACATTTTCTTCTCTTTCTTTCCTTTCTTGCCATATTTCTTTCTGCAAAATGACCGTATTAACTATATGAATGGAGTTGCTCCATACCTTGAAGGAGTGGTTCATTTCCTATCATTTTAAAACAGTCTTCTTTATACTGGACCCACTTTCGATAGGTCTCCTCCAAGACTTTTCCACTGGCCATTTCAATCTGCATGAATATTTATTATTAGAAAAAACCTCAGAAAAATGTTCCTTGTCTCACACATTCAACATTGTACCAAGTTTTCTTGATAGACAGTTTCTGAAAATGGAAAAGTTTCCTCAGTTGGTTATACTCTCAGAGTCATTCTTGTCTTTAAACTTTCCACTTAAAGGAAAATGTGTTATATTGAATGCAAGCAAAACGGACCTTTGGCAGTTTGAGACACAGCAGATAGAACAAAACTGTTATGCCTTTCGTCTGGATCATCACTGCTCACTTTTGCTTTATGATCTGGAAAGCCTGAGAGGAGGAAGAATAAAACAGTCTTGACTGTTGAAAGAATAGGTCATATGTCAACAAGTATTTTTTTAAACTGTAGTTAAAAAACATTTGAAGGCGTGTGCATTTATCCATCAATTGATCTGCAAAAACACGGGTTGTTCCAAAAATGTCAAAAGTGACAGGAGGCTTTTGCTTCCTTAGACCTAAATGTTATACTTGTTATACATCGTTAATGCTACTTCGTACACATCCAAGTAATTTAGGGTATGAGAAATTGTTGCCTGTTGGGATCAATCATGGTCAGACAATGTGAAATACCAGTTATTTTCAACAGCCACCAACGAAGGTCTCCTACAACAAGCCCTGAGCTTGTAAAGGCAAGTGTTGTTGATATTTTCACCAAAGCACATTACTGTATTTGTTAAAGATTTCTGAAAGCATGGAAATTAAAGTGTTTTGATATCTTATTGCGTCTGACCTTATTTCTCATTTTGCTCATTTGCTTTTATAATCACACATGCACAATAATAAAAAAAAACTGATATCAGTGGCAAAAAGAGGTCTACCCTTTGTTTTGAACCTGCTTACTTTTTGGGAAAAATGCAAAACACCATCATGAAAGTTGAATGAAAAAAAAAGCAAGCTTTTATGAATAAAACTGATACAGCAGCAAAGGTTATCCAAAACTAAGAAGAAATACAAGCACAGTACTAAACCACGAACTGAGATACACAGGGCTGAAAAACAAAACAGCAAAACGACAAACAAAATGACAACCCAAAGAAGGACACAGAGGTAAACACACTTTGCAGAGAAAACAAATGATGGAGAGATGAAACTCACAATTAATCAAAAAGCTCCGGAAGGCAAACAAAGACAGCAGGCAAAATAAAACATGAAACATGTAACTTGAAAATAAAACAGGAAAGAAGTGAGTTATAACAAAAAACCAACCATGACAAATTCTTCTATAATTTTCACTGTTGAACATGAAATGTCTCTCTCTTCAATAAAACTTTTTCAATACAAACAGTCTTTGACCTCAAGAAAGTGTACATTTTCCACAGAACTTAGATAAAACACTCCATCAGTTCAACCTGATTGTCAAAAAAACCGTATTATTGTGTCGACAAATATGCAGAGTTGAAAGCTTAGCTAACTTTGGTCCTTCATCTCTCGATAAGGCCCCTCTGAAGTGGAACCACATTAGTTAGCAAAGCAACCTCAAAGGGCCCCACATCCTCACCATCTGTGGCGGACCCCTCTCAGGCTCAGCGCAGCCTGCCTCTGTGTACAAACTGACTGCCAAAACACTGATTTGATTTCTCTTGCCTGGCAGGCAGCACTTGACATTCATCACCTGTGGCAACTCACAGAATGGGATCATCGGTTTACTTTCTTATAGATTCAGACACTCACACTATCCCTCTTTGATAAGATGTGAGCATAATGTCACTTATTGTAACAAAAAAAACCAAAAATAATGTTGAGTGGCGTTAGCATATTATCTACAACAGGTGTTGTGTTTCCAAAATCTTCTTGCTAAAAGGAATCTCACATATTTGAAATTTCAAACATCAGGTATCCCTTATATCTCTGCCAAACTTTGCTTCAGATCAGAATTTTCTTAAAAAATCCAATTTCAAGCTCACAAGGGAACTTTTGTAAAAAACGAAACAGCTGAATTTTAACCCACCAGGACTCAACAAGCCATGAATGCTCAAACTTTTCACTCTAAGTTTCAGGTGTGAACCCCTGAATTACTGAAATAGCAACTCTTATGTGATTTTCAGGTGCTAAAGAGCTACATTTACCTCTGGCCTCTTACCTTATGAATCAGTGCAAATCAGACCACAGGTATTTGTCTTCTCTTTAGGACTCCAGACCTACAGCACTGTGTTTTTTGTTCAGGTAGCACTTACAGAACCAACAAACCTGTCTCCATTCTATATTCATCTCTATTCTTCTCTGTTACTTCAATATTTTACCTACATGTTTGTTCACATAGACTGGCACATCGAGTTTCACAAAGCAAAACGCTCTCTTCCTGCCCCTTCACCTCCTCTTCTTGTTTTTCACGGCCAACAGCTTTCACTTATAATGAACAGTAATAGTAGACTTAAAGCCTCTATTTAAAAAACAAACAAACAAACAAACAAAAATCTGGTCATGACTATCATAATGTCAACAAAATAAACAATGACTGTCCTTCTCATTTGCAATGACACAACTGAAGTAATAATAAAAGATCTTAAGTGTTTTTCTTTGTTCTTGTTGTTTGTTCAAAAGCGAAACAAAGAGCAGAAATAATGTAACACAACACCTTTACAGCAACAAGAATAGCGTACAAAAGCTCCTACAGAAAAACCCTATGGCAAGCTCATGTTTGTACATAATGAACATTAAAAAAAAACATTAACGACTTATTTGCTTCATGCAGTTTTGAACTTAAAGACTTTTTCAGCACTTCCAGATCTTGGCATTGGATATACTGTAGGCCTCCTCTGTTCTCCGCAAAAGTCGACCATAATAACAGTTTTTATGCATTACATGCATCCATATTTCTATAAGAAATGGTCATCATAAGGGAAAAAACGACACTTAAACAATTTTCATGCATAGAAATAAAAAAGACATTTCATATTGTCAATTAAACATTTTTTTTTAAGGAATATTGGTGTCAATCTTCCCTTTGTGAAACGTTTTATGCATAAAATACCTTCATTCTAGCACATGCCCCGCAATAAAATGGCTCTGGTAGATTACAACTACAAACAAGAGATATAAGTCCTCATATCACTTACAAGATAGATGGTCCTTTCGGAGGATCTCTGCGATGTGGTGTGAAGCTGCTTCTTCCCGAGCGCGACTGCACCTGAACCTGCACGGAGCAGCTTGTCTCGCCGTAATCATCCGCTCGCCACAACGTGCCTTTCTATTCTCCGATTTCTCCAGTGGCATTTATCATTTGTGCCCGACGTTACAAAGAAGCATGTCAAATTAGCCAACTCCTCCTAAACCACTAATAACTTCTCTGTCTCTGAAAACACTAACTGATTAAAACAAAATGCAGGGAAATATTTATGTTTCATGTCATTTCTCGTCACAGGCGAACGTCTTTTATGATAAGGCAGCAACACATTTACGCATGAAGTTTATAGATGAACATGGCCATTCATGACTCCAATCCTTCAGTTTAGAGTTTAATTTGACAGGCTTTTACTGTAAGTTAAGCGGTGCCTGAATGGATTTACTACAATCTCAGATATGACAAGAAGTTAAGAACTGTTGTCAAACCAAATAAAGTAATAAAACAGGTCATTAAAAATAGGATATCAAGCTAAATCCCTTTTGGTTTATCATCCACCTCATGAACTTTCATTCCTGGAGTAGCTTGCAGATTTAATAATGGTAATGGTATCAGAATGATTATTTTCCAGATAAAGGTTCATGCTGAAACACTTTGTTGATTGATCAATAAGCCAGTCTACTTTTTAATTTTTTTTAAAATATTTGAAGTCATTACTTGAGCAAAAATCTTAATCTTACAGTGATAGTCTTGGATCAACCTTGAAGGTCAGTTATCAGATGATCTAATCATTAGTTAATCGAATTCAGGGTTAAATTGGAGTCAAAGTTTTAGCTGTTTAAAATTAGATGTAAAGATGGATACCAACATACCTGCCGCTAAAACATTCAACCAGCAGCTTGTTGCAATTATTTTCAAAGACTGGAGACTAGAAGGAAAAACAGCAAGCATAGAATTGTCTCTGTCCAGCAGTTAAAAAACTCATCTACATAAACCTGTGAAGTGTCCCAATTGCTTTTCTTTTTCATTTATTCAGTACTAAAAACTACCCCTCTGAATCTACCGTTTCTTCGCCTGGCATAATAGCTTCCTGGAGTCTCTGCTGGTTGCCTGATTTCTGCTTTCAAACTGCTCCCAAGAAAATCATTTGGCCGTTTAACAGCTAAATGTCCCAATATGTTCATCAGTAATGGTCCTTAACGCTGTCCGATCGGTGCTTGGCACAATAGACAGGTGGCAAAAACATCACACAGTAAAGTTTTGCCCTGTGATAGAGCGTGTTAGTCTATAAAGGATGTAGCCTGCCTCCTGCTATTGCATGCTGGGTTGAGAAGGCCACCCCCACTATGAACCTGCACATTGTGGATGAATTCAGACTTTCTTTCAGTTCATTGAAATTCCAGGTATAAGAAGCAGGCTGTTTTCTTTCTGTCAGTGAGAGCCATCAGGGAAATCATTGCTCTGTGTGGTTTCATGTAATCTTTTTCGTCATGGTTGAACAGCACAACCACATTGAAGAGAGGTCTCATCATGGGCCTGGACATGACTGACAGCATATTCATATAACTCAATGCTTCTTCGAAAAAAAAAAAAAGGACAGTGGAATTGCAGAAATATAGCTGCATGTTATCCAGCTGCATGTTTTTATCCATGTGGTTGACTCACACCAAAAGCATTTCCGAATAACCAGAATATCTTTACAGTTCATTTGATGTGCCAATTGATCACTAATCACTTAGAGAGAGTTAAAGGAGTCTAGCTCAGTGTTACACGGATGAAGAAGGAGATGGTGTCCAGAAATCAAGCAGGTGAGAATAAATATTTGAGGCTGCCCTTGGCTCACAGGGAGGCAGCCCCCTGAAAGAATCTTATGCTGTATCCAGCTTTTTTAATGGAATAATTTTCACAGCTGGCTGAGATGAAGGTCTCCACACGCCCCCAACAAAGTGTGCACATACACTTACACACTTTACCTTGACACACACTTTTCTAATAATTTCTGGCACTCAAGTAGCCACATTTTCCAATTAAAGTGCAACAGTTTACCTTAAAGGTGACCACTGAGAAATTGAGTTTGTACCCTTGCAGGCAGACGTGATGAAACATCAGGACTACATGTTACTTGTACTTTACACACACTGATGTTGTACAATGAAAAAATGTGTGTTGTGTGTGTTAATTCAATTTAACTAACAAACTGAAAACAAATTCAAATATATTCTTTCCACGTTGGTTCACTAATTATTTTTGTGTGAGAAACTCTGACCAGGTGGGAAATGGCTTTTTGTTTATAAATAAGCTATTTAACTATATGAGATTATAAGTTTTCTTTACTTAGAGTTTGGTTGCTAATGCACAACATGTAGCTTGCCTATCAATTTGAACTAGTCCTTTAAATATAAGCTTCCTATGTGAGGAAGCTGATATTAACATTAAAGGTTTTAGATGTTTGTGTTTTGTGCATTTGTTAATAAAGCAGAGAGTTTGCAGAGATGATGAAACCAATGGCATGCTTTTTCTTTGTTTACTGTCCTCCTCGAGAAGTTTTTTGGATCTCAGGAGATTATAAAGATTTGGAGGGCCTGAGCACAACCTCTCTGAGGATGATCTGGCATTTATATCATCAGTTTAGGTTTAAATTGATTCTTTCATCGTGCTGTCTGAGTCTCATTGCTCTGATTCAGACCTTGGTTAAACTTTATTTGTTGTTGTTGTGAGTTTGAATGCTGCAAAGAGGCCTCACTGTCTGTGTTTCACATCAACAATAACTGTTCTTCATTTTTAAAGTATATGGGAGGAGAGGAATCAAGGGGACACAAGGATAATGCTGTGTCTGATGGGGACAGAAGGCCAAGTGAGGAGAAGAGCAGAGGGCTGGAAAAAAAGAAGAGACCTGAGGACAAAGCAGCTGCTCTGATGCAGCTGGAATCAATGCTTGAAGGAAGATGAAAAGACATTTTTGGAAGTGGGATAGCAACTATTTATTACCTCTCTGATTCATAACAATTGGTTACAGAAATATGGTGTATTTCAAATTTGGACAGCAGTTAAAAAGGTTGAGTGAGACATGACATGTAGGGAGTCATTTTAGTTCAAATAACTTCAGTGTCAGGAGCTAAATAAAGGCAAAGTTTACAGTGAACGAAACAGGCAATGCATTATGACTTGAAACCTGTATCACGGTTTCATTTCAATGCTATTATAAAAGTCAGTGTAGATTTAGGAACTCAAGTGGCACTAAAAAGCCACTTTGGGTATTTTAAAGAACTTTAAAGCTTAATGAAACAAAATATATTAAAATATCAGACGAAAAAGAAAACACAAGAAGCCTCAAGACGTTACAAATATTTTGATCAAGAGAAGTGTTTTGAAATAATGCAGTTTACTTATTTATAGAGAAGCGCACTGAAGCAGAATTTTAAAGTCAATATTTAGAATCAGACTACAGCTTTGTGAACTGGGGTGCATGATTTTCTCATTTTCTCAAAGATCCTCACAGGTGGAAATCAAGTTTGTTAACATAGTCATATGGTGTTTCTTTTGCTCCAAGATTTATTGTAAAGAAAAACATCTTAAACTGCAGCATACCATTCACGGTCCATATGATGTACGGATTTCAACAAGATTCTAAATGTGATATATTGAAAGAGCAAATCCAATAACAAATATATTGATATATTAGTATTTTTGTAAGCTTAGTTTTCATTATTTGACAGTGATGTCAGAGACTTATTTAGTTTTCAGTTGCAAAATAGCACAATGTGGAGGGGTAAGCCTTGACATGAATTTTAATTTATATTATATTCTATCTTTAGTTGTATTGTACATGCCTTCAGAGTTTTTTTCATACTAACTTATGAAGAAGCTATAATTGAAACATTATGATGCAGGCGCTGTACATATGCTCAAGGAGCTGCTCTGGCTTATCAATCTGGAGTAGCTTCTTTTGAAGAACACCGTGCTTTTAGATGTCATCAATTTTCTCTGTCATTATGTTGTGGACGTAGAAACCATGATCACTATTATCACAGTCAATTTGCAAAAAGCTGTCAAGCTAATGTTTTGTGTGCTGCATGTAAGTTTAGGGTCGTCTGCCTCCTAAAGACTCAGAGGGGAAAATACCAGAATTCATGCTGAATTAAACTTAAAATTGTAGAGAGGAAGGAGACATTGTTGCAGGCTGGATATGTGTGACTGAACGCTCAATATTGTTTACCTCATGGCCACAGCATGCACAGGCCCACACTGATTTTGAGCTAAATTTACTGCAAGACTTATGTTCTTGCAGTGATGGGCTTCATAATTATTTTCCTACAAATGTTGTTTTGCTCTCATAGCAAAGCAATAATTGCGCCCACTTTAACTGTTTGTGCTGTTGTGCAAAGAAGTGCTGTTCAGTTAGCTGTTAGAAGTGTTGGTCTCCCTATGGTTTGAATTATACAGTACCTGTAAGGTCTAATGTCCTTTTTCCCTTTTCTTTTGTATAACAGCTCTTTTGTATTACATAAATATTCATTAGCAGACCTCTGGTGATTATCAGTTTCCTTTCAGATCTGCGCTCATAGAATCTCTTTTTCAAAACCAATAAGAGGGAGTGTGGTGGTGATACTTATGCTATATAGATGTATTATAATGGATACCTGGCATGGTGAGGTCACCATAACAGGAAGCAGTTTAAATAGCTAATTTTCTGAAACTTAGTGGCTGGTTGGTATTGCTGAGCGTGAACCAAAATAAAAAAGGGGGAAATTTGAAATAAGACAATATTATTAAATAAAATTTGAAGATATTGCATGTATCCTATGGTGGATCTGCATAAGAAATACATGGAGAAAACAGTGGAAATGCTTTTAATAATTTCTCTGTTTGTGAAAACCTGTCTGCTCCACCAGCCGAAAAAGATGGTGATTGCGTTGGAGGTGATGCATGCATGACTTTTGTGCATTTACACTGCTTATGGATGAAACTCCAGAAGTATTACAAGGAGAAACTGGGTTTGCAAGTGTGTTTGTGTGTGTTTGACCAAGTGCAGAGTGCTAAGGCAAAAAACTATAAATAGCTTTGTTTTTCTTGAATTTAATTTGCAAGAAGCATCATACACAGTCTGTTTCTGCAAACTTTCACAGACTGAAAAAAGAAACTCAAGCAGCAGATTGGATACATGCCAGGCACAAACCATCAGGGGTTTGGAAATAATCAGCTAACCTGGACTACCGATAACTGCTACTTCTGGGCTAATTCCACCAGTGAGTCGATTACCAAGGAAAATTGTATTAAATTGCCCAAATTAAAGATGGTCTTTAATCCAGAGTTCATTCAGTCTCCTGTAAGGTCTAGTCGTTCCTCTGTTGTGTTTACTACAAATCATCCCCTCTGATGATTCACAACTCTGGTTTAGCTCTTCAGGTGGTCCTGTCTTTAGTGTTAAATATTTTGCTTTATGTACTGACTCCTTGTGATTAAAACCTAAAAGTTTTAGCAGAGCTGGACAACGTTACTCACTAGAAGAAGAGCAAAGAACCACACTGAAGGCTTCTCTTGATGGAAAAGATGTTTTCATTCTTCTCGTAGCTGGCTTTGCAAGAGCTATGAATGGGATGGAGAGAACGTTCGTCCAAACAACCTCCAGTTTTTTTTTTGTTTTAGACAACCTGCCCTTTCCAAAGCTGTCTATAGGCTCTTTCCCAGAATTAACATGTGAAATATATCCTATGGATATGTGAAACATTCCATCTGGTGTGTCAGGTTAGTGAACTTACAGACTTGGGGTTGCAATTCATTTGGCTGGTTAAATAATTCAAGGCCTCTTTTTGTGCGGTTCTTTAACTCTCTGTAGTGTTTTCATTATTAACATGAATTATATTATTGGATTTTTGTTGTGAACACAGTAGAAGAGAATTAGAATTGGAAGGCATGATAACACTGGTAACTTACTGGTTAAAGACACAACATAACTTTTTCTAAAGTGCATAAAATGGTGAAACTGAGGCTCCATACTTGTTGTAACTAATAAGGAAATGAAGAAGGAATCTAATTTTTGTTGAACAGTATTTTTCATTCATCATTGTTTATTTCTGTGGTCTCTATGTTCATTATTGTTTTTAAATGGTCTTGGTAAGAGTTTTATGCCTTTTGTTGTAGTGCTCATTTGATACTTGAAAGATCACTTCCAAACAAAACAGACTTGTCATTGCGATCTCACACCTTTACCTGCATGTGTTTGTGGCAGCAGCTTGAATAAAATCGACATATTGGTGACAAAAGGTTAGCAGATTGCAGAAATATCTAAGAAAAGTAAAAAAGTTTGCTCATATTTGGCAGGACGCAGTTAAATATCCCCTCTCTAGTCAATTGACAATTCAAAGTGCTTTATAATGCAAGTCAGCAATCACCAGTTCATACACATACAGCAGGGGCTTCTTCTGTTCTTCGACATGCTCATCAATAACACAATCCAGCACCCACACACCAATGGAGAGCCGTCTGGCGCAATATTTTTTTTGCACTTAACAGTTTCTGTATGCATTTTAACAGCTTTATATTGAGAGTAATTTTAAGTAGCAACAAACTTCACACACTGTTTAAACTAGTCTCAGACTTTTTAAGTTATCATCCATCATCTTTGTGTGTGCTGTCCTTGTAATTTTTTAATTTGTTTTCACCTGATTAAATAGTTTGACTGTTAAGAGAATCACAATCAATTCAGTGTCAGTTTTTTTGAAAACCCCTCTTTTCTACCTTGTACCTTTCTGTAGATATTTCTCATTGCCCATGGAAAAACATTTTCTCCAAAAATGAAGCCTCAGTCCATTAGTCAAGTCCTGTTAGGCTGTTATTTGCAACTTATTTGCTGAAGTGTCATGTTGTTTCAACCTCTTTTACACCTTTTCTAAAGTTAGCCACTGAGCGCTTAGATTAAGAAGAAAGTTGCCCAAGTGTGAAAATTACTTAAGATATGTATGATGTAGAACACTAAACTAAGAAAGTGTATATAAACCATGTTCACCATGTTATATGGCAGATATTAAGGCAACCTGCCAAGCATCTCAGTGTTAGCATCCTAAAGCTGCTTGTATGGACAAATTACTATAAATAATGTGGTTACTAAAACTTACCATGCAATGCTGACATGTGTATGACATGTGTACTAGTTAAGAGCAATTTGTCAGGGAAAAAATTTGACATTTAATTCATGAGAAAATTTCACTGCGGGGTAATCAGCAGCCATTGTTGCTATGGTGGAGGTGTAATGGGTCATTCTGATTGTTTGGTTTGGTTACAGAGAAAATAAGCGGCAGCAGTAAAAGCTCTCAGTGGTTAAATATCAAACCGCTGCTCAGAGGCACATTGTTACCAACAAATAAGGAAGTGAAATGAACTTGCAGAGAAGGAGGATCACAAAATTCAGCTGTAGGCCTTCTTAATCATTTTGTTAGAACTGTGTCATGATTAGCACTGTCACCTAGATGTTTGAGTGTGGTGGTCAGAGCTTCCATGGAGGTCTGCACATTATCCCATTATATGAAGGTGAAGGTGTGTGTGGCTGAGTGGCTGAGTGATGTCTCTTCCAGTCCGATGCTCCACAACAGTGTTTTTTTCCATGGAGAGCCTACATTTCCCTTGAATGCCAGTGAAGTTGTTCTCTGTACATTTGGGAAAAGGCCTTGCTCTATTTACAGAGCTATACTGTAAAGCTAAATAAAGTGTGTCTGCTCAAGTAAGGCTCTTGAGTTGTTTTTCTCTAGACTTTGTGTTATTTGCTTTGGGATTAATAATGCTTGTTGCCATGGATACGAGTTGAAGCATCAATCAAGTCTTTAACATAAGATGAACGGTAGAGATAATTGGCAGCTATAGATGCACTTATGCGCCACACATTAGGTTGCTTGTCAGGACAGCCAAATTGAGGCCATGACTCACAACAAATTTGAACAAATCCGTAAGAGTCTTATTATTTAATCCTTATAAATTTTATGAGTAAAACATTTATGTATCATTATATTTAAAAAGAAAACTGTATTAAGTTTTTTTTTGCTTCTTGACACTGGTGTACATGCTAAAGAAGCTCTGAAAATACAGAAACAGGCATTTGTGAGTATTGGAATAAATAAATGTTTGATCATTTAAAGCTAAAAAAAATATAAAATGTTAATTAATATAACTGCATGAATAATTTGTGTTCTATTCAACATGTGTGTAGCATAAAAGAACGACACATTTGGTACAATAACAACAAAAAATGAAATTTACATGCCTTTGTCTTTGTTTAATTCTGTTAATGGCATGTTTAAAGTGTATAGCGCATGTACAAATACATATTTTTATTTCACAAAAATACACACAAAAAAAGATCATTTTCGAGTCAGTTGTGTATCCAAGATTACCTCCATGTTCGGAAACCCCTAGTTCTCCAAAAATAATTTTTTCATTAGGAATTTTGTTTGTCAGCATAACAGGAGTTTAAATGAGTGTGAAATAAAACTGCCATGTGAATGGCAGTGTCCATTTATTTATTTATTTATTTATTTACAGCAAATTTTTATGTGTAAGTACAACAAATGTACAGAAAGACAATATAATCAGGACATTCATAGTGAGACACAGCTCCACTCTGTCATTACAGATGTTGAGTGTATTTTCAGTACACTAACATATGGTGCCACTCATTACAGTCAAGTCTTTTTTCTATCCACTTGGAGGCAACTGGTATATCAAAATAATGTCTTAATAAATATGCAAATATTTATTTAAAATACACTAACAACTGACATAACAGCTTTTTAGCAATATTCAAGTTCCAAAATAGAGATAGAGTTTGATAAGATTACATAGTTTACCACCTGAGCTACATATATAAGGTCACTGAAAAGAAACTCTATTTTTCTTAGTCAAATGTCCACCACGCAGCCAGGAGCGTTGGCTCGTATAGCATCAGATATGACCTTCGCTCCAGATTCTCCAATGCCATTTCCCTGCAAACTGCAGAAACAGTAGACATAAGTAGACAGTAACATTTTTAATTTTGTAGGAAAAAAGTCACTACAGCCTCCTGTGAAAGAGATGGCCGTGAAAAAGAAAAACTCACTTGATATATGTCAGATGGTGGTTTCCCTTCAAGGCTGTTGCAATGAATATCGCTCCATCCATGCCCAAGGAGTTCTCCTGCAAACTGATTACGCACACATTTTTCATATTTACTATGTTTATCTGTTGGATTTTATTGTTTAATTTATAGCACAATTTTAGATTTATGCACTTATTTGTCATGACTATTTCATTAATTAATCTTATCTAAAAGAAATGACATTTGATTTGGAGACTGTTTACTTAAATGACAAAAATATAAGCAAAAATGATTGCATGTTATTGTCTGTTACAAATGCAGTGTATGAATTTAGATTAAACCACCATGACAAGCCGAGAGACGGCTCAAAAGAAGTGATGTAATACAGCAAAGCAGTGCATTGTGTCTATTTACACACAGTATGTCTAACAATGGCACACATGGTGAGGATGGAATTGGACACAGCCTTGGGGTCGCTACTGTCAGCAGCAATGGCAGCTTTTCTGCTATCTAAATGGACTTGCATCATGATAACTGTTGGTCAGTACTTACTTCAAAGACTTGAGGCTTCTGTTGCTTTTCAGTGCATTGGCCAGAGCCTTGGCTCCTTCCATCCCTACAGTGTTCCCACGAAGACTAAAACAGTGTAAACGGTTACAAACACTGAGTTTAAAACACAATATTTATTGTACATGCATGGCAGAGCAGGTCATAACACTGGCTAAATCAGCAATGAAAGAGAAATGTAAGAGGTATTATTAGACTAGGATGAGAATCTTTACTGAACGAGATATTTCCCCTGCCTAATGTTATTTCCTTCTAGTGTTATTGCAGGGTAAATTGCAGACGTTTTTTAAAAACCTTAAATGTGATTTTCCTTCAATATATTATGCCTGTTCTTTGATGCTGTGTAATAACTCGATTCGGTTTTTAGTTTTGTGATTTTTTGCCTGATTTTTGCAACTTACACACACTGAAAACTTTTCGAGTTTGGACTCACTCTAATGTTTGCAGGGTTTGGTTGGCCATTAGAGCATTTGCCATTGCAATGGCGCCACTTGTGCCTGCTGAGACGCCCTGGAGACTGAGACAGAAAAGAGTGACCACATGGGTAAACAGAAGAAAACAACAAGCTGACACAGAGAGAAAGATTTTAGTCAATCACAACTACTGCAAATGTAAATTTGTGCATATTTGCATGTATAAAAACTTGTCATCAGTTTTAATTAAAGCCCAATATAAAATACACGTCAGTGATTTTAATGCCAACCATAATGTGAGTAGGGATGCGTTGGTTTTCAGGGCTTCTGCAAGAAAAATAACGCCGTCATTCCCAACTGCATTCTCCTGAAGACTGCAGCAAGAGAAAGACACAAACACACAGACACAGTTTCTATTAGAAATAACAAAACCAACCCACGTTCGTGCAATAAAATCCTGTGTCTTGCCCAAACCTCCTTGACAGAATATAGCTTTGAAATTTTTGGGGGGATCAGTTGAATTACAGAGAAAAGACTGTGTGGGAAAGATGTGAGTGAAATGAAGCTGAAAATGCAGACGTCTGAACTACATATTGGGCTTACTCCAAGAGCTGCATTGTGGCATTGGAGAGGAGCGCATGGGCCAGAGCTTTAGTGGCTGTAGACTTGATGAAATTCCACTGAAGACTGAAAAAAAAGGAAGAGAGAGATGTCAGACTTAGTAGAGGAATCCAGACTTTATGAATCCTTTAATAATTTGTATTCTGATATTATTTTCTCTCGCTGAAATGAAATGTTGCTGAAATGGTTAAAAATCGAACAATATTGCATGATTGCATAACTTGTTTAAAGGCTAGTGGAGTGGATCTTTTATAGGCTCAATCATTTGTCACATTATGGCTCAGGAGCTCTGGATAATTTTCAAAGTGAGTGCTGCTGGTGATGCTTGATCTACTTGCAAGGTCTTGTATTCGCATAACAAGCCTGACTTACTGCAAAGAGGTGAGGCCTCGATTCGACTTGATTGCACCTGCTATGGCTTGAACCCCTTCATCATGCAGTAGGTTGGCTGTGAGACTAAGATAGATACAGTGACACACACACACACACACTTATATGCAGTAAATGCAATACAATCACACAGTGTAAAAAAAGAGACATTTTCATTGTTATTGAGTTCATTGTAATTCTGTCTATCAGTGCTTTTGTAATATGACTGCTTTTAAGCTGATAAAACTTTGGCTTTGAAGTTTGGAAATTTTGCCTTGTTGAAAATGGAAAAGATGATTAAAGGAGAAATTATTATAAAAACGGGAAAAGACTCATACCATGAAGACTAAGCTCTAAATTTCACAATATCTGTTCAACATTCATACAATAATATCAAGGGATTTGCAGTTTTCATTCATACAATAGCCCTAAGTAACACACCACAGTCTGGGGTAGTGACATTTTCAGACGAGTCAAATATTTCCATTCCTCTGTGGGATATCACACTATGAACTGGAATTAATGAGGTGACTCACTCGAGTTCTTGTAGAGAGTTGTTCTCATACAGAGCACGGGCCATGTTCTTCGCTCCCTCAACACCAATTGAGTTCTCCCTTAAACTAACCAGTTAAAAAACACATCAGAAAAACACTTTAAAAAAGGTAAAACAAAAGCATGAGACACGACAAACAATCTCAACACAGAGAAAGCCCTATCTTCATTTGATATATCACACAAGGATAAGGAACTTTTTGACATTTTGGAAATATGCCTTTAGAGTGCGTGTGTCCCTAAACCAGAAATGAATTAGCGGTGTTGAACTCTCGTTTCTCTTCTCAAAGTCAGCAGGTTTTCTGAATAGTGTTGTCAGTTAGATAAACTAAATAAGGTCTGTGGTTGAGCTGCAGAAGCTTGAAAGACTCTCACATATTGTTCCACAGCGTATAGCATGTCAGTAAATAGGCCACTAATGATTTATGACGCTTTTACATGTCCTAAAAAATGCAATAACTATGTTCTACTTCAAAGATAAGAAAGCCTCACTAAGATATTAAACTAAGATGGAAAATAATGATAAGTAAACAGGAATATGTTTTGTTCTTCAAGAGAGCGATTACAGAAATGCAGTATGAAAACCTGCAGCATCTTTAAAAGCTAGTGGAACAAAGGCAACTCTATTCATGACTCCAAGGCTTTGGCTATCTATATTTACTGTCCAGATATGACCATCAGTTCCTTTAATAAAAAAGAGAATAGTACTTAACTATTATCAAACTAGACCTTTGTTAGGTCCAATAAGGTTTAGACTAGGTTTGTGTTTTTCTGCTATTTGTTGTGATGACCACTGATCTGACCTGCCGGGGACTACAGATGGAAATTTGCCTTCTTGCTAACTTTGGTATATTTACATTGAAATGTTCATTAATATGCACTGTCCTTATAAACAAATAAAATAAAATATAAAAAATAGAATAGTGAACAAGGATCAAGAAAAAAGAGGGTTTTTTTATAAACTGATCACAGGCGTCTCAGTCAAAGAATTATGCCACTGAGTTTGATGATAAATACTTTATTGCAGGATTAAGTCCTAAGTCAAGTCCTTCAAGTTGAATACTCACTTTAAGGAGATGAGGCCACGGTTCTGCCTCAGTGCTTTGGTTAGGGCAGCCATCCCTCTGTTGCTGATTGAGTTACTCTGAAGTCTGCCAAGAGAAAGGTCAAACATAAATGTAAAGATTGACTTTCAAGATTGATGATATTATTGCTACACAATCTGCATTTGTGGTAGACTTTTGAATAGAAGGTGGTGCAGAATGTGGAGGCTGCAGAGGGGACTGACTGAAGCGAGAGCAGAGTGTGGTTGACTGTCAAAGCCTCTGCTAAAGCAGCTGTTCCTTTGTCCCCAAGCTGGTTGCTACAAAGACTGCAGACAAGAACAAAAAGAAGACTGTACACATTAAGAAAAATTCAAATAATCAATTTTAGCTATCAGTTTGTACACCTATTGTATAAAAAAAATTAAGCAACAAATGAATTTATTACTGAGCTACTTTGTAGCTGGATCCCAAACAAAAGTACAAAACTAACCCAAGAACATAAAAAGAAAAGAAAAGCTAGTGGACTTTCATCAGTGAGCTAAATCATAAGTGAATGTATAATAGCTTGTAATTGCTTGTAATTATGATATCACTCATGTTGATTGAGTGAATGAGTATGTTAATTTAAAATTACATAAGCTTTGTGAGAGTCCGGTTTGTCTTCAGTGCATCTGAAATCCTTTTGGCTCCTCCAGCTCCAATTGCGTTCTTCTGTATACTGAAACATTACATGCAAGAGAGTGTTTTCATGCTCATGTTGTAGAGTTACCAGTTTTCCCAAGCAAAGGACATGCAACAAGTACTAATGCAAGGAAGACAAAACTCACTTGAGATACACAAGTTTCTTGTTGCACTGCAGTACTTCTGCAAGGGCCTGAGCACCTTCCTCCTCAATGGCATTGTTTTGGAAGCTGAAGAGGGTTTAGAAAATTGAGTCATCACACCTACCCAAAATCTTACTGCAGCATTTTGTAGGATAATTTTCTGCATGAAATTAAATCAATGGCAATCATACGCACTTGACTGATACCAGGACTTGATTCATTTTCAGAGCCTCTGCTAGGAACTTTGCACCTTTGGAGCCGATGTTGTTGTTCCGGAGACTAAATAATAAACAGATGGTTAGATGTTAACAATGCTGAATCATAACATATGTAATATATAATTATGACATGTAGTGTAGACAAAATCTAACCCGTTGAGTTAGAAAGTACTACAAATTCAATAAACCTGCACAGAAAAGAATGTATTCATTTTACAGAAAACTGTATCAAAATTTTTGTAAGACTTCTGCTTTTCAAACATCTCTGACCTGAATCTTGTAATATTATTCACAGATTTTGTGTCTAACTTATGTCTGCTACAAATGTGTGTCAATGTGTTGCATTTTACAGGACCCGCTGATGAGTGCATTCAAATCCAGCGTTTGTTTGTTTGTTTTTTTACCATATTCCAACTAAAAGCTTTAAAAAAAATAACAGGTTTTGGACTTTTGGAGCATTTGGATTGCATCTGCCTCATTTTTTTAAGGTTAATATAGTGTTTTTTGTTACACAGAACAAACACCTTATGTTTAGTGCAGGACAAACAAAAAATCTTTTAGAAAACCCTTTTATAATGGCTTTTCATTCATTTATTTAGTAGTAATCAGTAAAAGGCATAAAACAATTCTCACTTGAGAAAAGTTAGTGTCCGGTTCACCAGCAGGGCTCGACTCAGGGATTTGGCACCTTTGTTCCCGATGGTATTCTCTGCCAAACTGAGGGGGTGAATAAAGAAGAGCTAACCTTATCATACAAAAAAATGTCATTATTCATCCTTATCTTGCAGCTTAGAATCACTGCAGGTCATAAAAGAGACATGTAATGTAATCAACAGGATTTGTGCACATGAGCAAGATCTTGTCTTTTATTTTGTGACAGTCAGCAAAACTGCAGGCTGCAGTCTTCTTCTTGGCCCTCCATGGCACGAGTTTGACATCCCTGTGCTAGACTGTCAAATTCTCATTTATTATTGAAATGATTCTTTGCTTTACCTTGATATGGAGTTAAAATGTAAGTTTAAATTCACCTTAACTCCTGGATATGGCAGTCTTTGGCGCTCAGCAGGCTTCCCAATAATTCCATGACATCATCTTTGAAGTGATTGTTCTCCAACCTGTGGAGTAAACAGGTTATGTCACTCTAAATGTCACCCTTCAATCTTATTCCTTTAGCTTTAGCTTATTGAGAGACAGTGCTTCAGGTAGCTGACCTTAAATGGCTGCAGTACAGCAACTGTGGGAGCAAACTTTTCACTGTTGTGTAGTTCAGTGAGCCTGTTAGGTTTGTCTGTTCGCTGCACTCTGGAGACACATGTAGCAGGTAACCCAGCACAACGCAGTGAGCCCGTGTTAACTTCCCAGCCAGGGTACCAAGCTGTAAATCCTCCTCTACACTCCGCAACAGCTCTGTATGTTGCAGCTCCTGCAGACAGTAAGCCAGGTTGACTGCGCGCAAGGACACAACAGCACCGCCGCTGAGCAAGAGGCCTTGTAAGAAACCTGCTGCCCATGCCTTCAGATTGCCATCATCCTTTCCAAGGGCCAGAAGCCCACCAAGAGGTTTGATTGCCACTGAGGACAGCAGGCCCGATAGAAAGCGCACAAACACATCCAAGTGACCGTCTTCAGCTTGTTGTGAGTGCTGAAAGGCACTTCTGAAGTGGTTCTGATAACCAATCTTGGGCCAAGACATGGTACTCTCTGAGAACAAGTCAAAGATGGCCCGCTTGGAGGAGACATGGTAGAAAGTAGCTGCAAGAAACTCCTGCAGAGTCAAATGAGTGAACCGGAATGTTGTGTGTATGGCAGACTCCTCTCGAACCAGAACTCCAGAGCCGAAGCTGCACTGAGTTAACAGCAGATCTATCCCATAGGCCCTGAGATCCTGTTCACTGAAGGTGTACTTGTGTTTGAGGAGCCCGTAAAATGCCATTCGTCCAAGATTCCCCAGCAGTTTACGATTGCTCCCATGGAGCTGCTCCACTTTTACAGGCTCCCTGCCCCTTGGTTCACCTACCTCTGCCTTCATGGAACAAAAGTTAGCATACAGCTCTGTACAAGTCCTTGGAAGGCTCTCTTGTGTTCCACTCTGCATGATGTACATCAGAGTATCAGCTACCATCCAACAAATACATGGTATGTAGCACATCACCATCAAGATCTTATGGGACTCCAGGTGTTCCCATATCTTACTGGCAAAATCCCTCTCACAGAAGTGGTGGTTTAGAAAAAGTTCAATATCCTTTGGACTGAATCCTGGGATCTCAGTCACTCTGTCAACCAAACCTCCCGGGATGAGTGATGCCACTCCTGGTCTGGAAGTCACCCACACTGCTACATCAGGGAGCAAATTCCCCCGGATGATGTTAGTAACTAGGTCATCAATGGATACTTCTTTTTTTGGGTCACTGCAAGGAGCTGCATCTGAGAAATTTAAAGTGCAGCGAAATTCATCCAAACCGTCAAGGATGAGCAGTGTGTGACAGGGGCTACTGAAAACCAGACTGGGGTCTGCTAAATGAGGAAAAGCCATTTTCACCAGCCTCTCCACAGAAAGTTTCTCCAACAAGTTCAGCTCGGAAAAAGTGAACGGCAAGACGAAGCTAACATCTGTGCAGATGGCCCCTTGGCTCCACTGTCTGATGAAATGTCGGACCCAGGTTGTCTTGCCAATACCAGCCACCCCGACTGTGAGGGAGACCCTGGGAGGTAAGCTGACCCGTGTCAGCGGTTCCAAGAGTTGGGCCAGCCCCAGCTGTCTGAGATGATTTCTTTTCCTTCCTCGAGTCACCCCCACCTGCATTAAGTCATGCTCCTTTTGTTGGAGGTCAGAAAGCCCATCAACAAGAAGTAAAGTTCTAGAGGAAATGTTTAGTTTGGGGCAGCTGACCAAATCTCTGTCTCTGTACTGCTCATATCGGCGTAGCAGCACCTCTTTGTGCTCCTTCACCAGGGAATCTGCAGAAAAGAAAATTGACTCTGGTTATTTTTGTTGATTATCAGGAAGTTAAAGCATGAAAGTGATGGCATTTTCATGGTGTTTTATCCCAAGAATGGCGCAAAGCGTTCTCAAATACATTACAATTAATGCACACATGCATTCACTGATCACCCCTGGCTGTGTCTTTATCACCTGAGCTAACAGATGTCAAAAATATGTGCTTTTGAGATTTTTTACTTCTCATCTTTAAAAGAATGGCCAACAGAGAGAGCAAATCTCATTTCAAGTGTCTTACCATGGTTTAAGATGAGTTGGGCCACCGGAGAATCAGAGCTCTCTATAAAGCCCTGAAGGACATCAGTCCCTTGAGTGTCTTTACCAGTGACAATAGTTGTGAGCATTTTAACCTTGTCCTGCAGCTTGCCAGCATCCTTGATCTTGGTCTCCTCAACAGAACTCAGCACATCCACCTTTCTAAGGTGAGTTAACAATCCCTCCAGGAAGGAGGTCGTAATGAAGCGTTGTAACTGGTCTTGATGCTTCTGAATCCAGCCAGGATCTAAACCAAGATGAAAAGAAAGAAAACAGCTTAAGAAATAATTAAGTGATAACAAAAACTATGTCTTGAGCCAAAACCACCCTTTTTAATAAACAGCAGTATACTGAAAAAATGGAACTGGCAATCTGTTGGATTTACATAAACACCTTTGTGCATTTAAGACAACTGTTTCATGTTCTGAAGCAAAATGCGACAGTATAGTGTAGAAACTACATGATATGCAGAGAGAGTACATGAACACGTTCAGCTCATATTGGAATAAAGTGAGTCAATCGTATCAGTATTAATTATCTCGCGATATTCCACGCAATCCCGCATTGTGCACAATTGTCAGTAGGAGAAGAGTCAGTCTCGGTCACGACTACCTCCATTGCCGCGCAGTACGCCATTAGCTCAGCTGGTATGTGTGGATTTTCAATTTTAATATTGACTAATGCTGAACTATATGTAGTTTAATGCCTTGAAAGTCGCTAACAAAGGTTAATTAACTGCTGTGAAGTTTTTTGCTCGCGTTGTTTTATCGCCATGTCTGTTACTTTCCTGCTTTTTTCGAGCTGGCGCCATTACTGTTAACTTAAGCTAACTTCGCTGAACGTGGTGCCTGTCGTGTCTGTTTGAATTTCTATGCATTGCTTAGCTGACCGACAGTAAAAGCGGCTATGTAAAGACAGGCTATCGAGTTATTTTTTTAGTGTTGAAACTTGACTGCTCGTGCTTTTAGGCGACATCCACACTACATTTTCGTTTTGTTGAAGGAGTACACTGTAAGTGTCGGGAAAAAATGTAGGTGGTGCCTTTGCCACATTTTAAAAAATGTGTTTGTTAAAATATGTTTAAAAAATTAAGTAGTCTAAGTTATAAGAGCTTAATTTTGTCATTTCATAGCCCTGAGGTGTAATGGTTGAAATTATTTGTTTGGCATAAGTAATGCTGTGTTTTAATGAGATTGAGTTTTTTTTAAAAGCCTTGTAGAAATTCTTTATCTTTCACCAGGACATGACTGAGGCCAACACACGAAGTGCAATAGAGGGAACCACAGTGGGAATCTATGTTGCCAGAGAGACTCCTAGCAGTGACAACTATGATGTGGGAGTCTTCATCGAGGGTGTGGTGGCACTTTGTGATCTGGAAAATGTGGCCCTTGCATCTGCCATGCTATTAGGACTTTTTTATACCTTACATATGGGGTATCCGTCAAAGCGGATAACTCATATGTAAGGCTCAGCTACACTTTTAAAGCCATGCAAAAGGTAATAATGGATGCAGCTGAACTACCAAGAAAGGTCCAGAGCTTGAAAACTAAATTGCACCTGTAAGGAGAGCTCACTGTTCTTGTTCCTGGCTTACTGCTCCTGGAAAAATGTGTGTGTAAGAAACTGAAACTCTGTGGTCCTGGACTGAGTGGTGTGACTGAATCTCTTGCCACCAGCATTGATGTCTCATAGTTGTAATAACTGTCAAGCTCTTTGCATATTGTATTGTTAACTCCATTTGTTGTTTTTTACTTGGGATCAATCAATATGTTTTTCACGGCCAATACAAACCCTTAGTAATGTAGGAGACCAATTAATCATATTTGGAACTGACAGTTGATTTCGAGTTAAAAAAAAAAAAAGTCTTGGTGTCAAAATTTAGAATAACACAAACTCCAACACAAAACAGAAATTAAAGAAATGTTATAAAAAATAAATTCAAATTTATTAGAACTGTGGTACCATGTAGCAGAGGCGGCTGCATTAGAGCTAAAGTTGCACATTTTAAAATGAATTAGTTTCATTTGCAATCGGATAACACTGATGATTATTGTAAAAATGCTGAATATCGGCTGATATTATTGGCCAGACTGATAATTGGTCTATCCCTAGTTTTGACTATTATTGCTGTGCAGATCTTTGCATATTTGGTCATGCAATGCATTGTTTACTAATCTTGACATCTTTGCATTGCACAAGGTGCACTTGTTCAGTATATTTCTTGTCCAGGGATATGTGTTAACGGTAGACACATCTACAAGTCAGTGAGAGGAAAGGAAAGAATTAGAACAGACAACAGTTGTCCTTGTTTTGTTTGGAACCAAGATGACTGCAACAATAAGGTCAGTGTTCATTTAAGTTTTTGATGTCCATTGAGGTTAACCATTGTCTTTGTTTCTTCCTTGCTGTAGAGGAAAGCTCCCATGTTGTTTCATATTGAGGTATGCAGTGTTTACTTACACCACTGTCATTGTCAGGCAGGCCAACCTAATGTTCATTGAGGATGCACAATATTGGTTTTTGTGCTGATATCCAATATACTGACACTTTCCAACTCATTTGGCAGATGCCAATACTGATATATGCACTTTATTCCGACCCAATTGCAAAGAACACAAAGTTTCTCATGTTGTGTAATTAACATATTATGCCTACTCTTATCAGACTATAGATGCAGACATACATTGCAATGCTTTTCAAAATGTACACATTCCCTGGGCAAAATAAGAAAAGTACTTCCAACTTGACATGTAAAACATGCCATATTGAAATGTTCATTTCTGGCCAATGACAATTTTCGTTCTAAAGCAAATATAAACCAATGCATCCCTAATGTTTATGAGGAATTCTGGCTTCACTCTGAATTTGGACACCTGCTGTTAATGCCAGGTTCTGAAATAAAGGTTTTGAAACAAAACTGTTCTATAATTTTCAATTCGGGAAAAGGGTGGGTAATGTTAAGAATGATCAAGAAAGTTAATTGAAATAGTTTTGCAGTAAAAGTGACTGAATAGTGTTGGAATAAAGTGATCACATTTTATAGGAGTAAAATGATCAAAGAATTTGAATTACTAAATCACATTTCAATAACGTTAACACAAAGTATTTCTGTTGATTAAATATGAATAATTTGTATTGATTTAACACAATTCTGTAAGTTGCTACCAAAGCAAACGATCTATGTGCAACCACTGTCCACTATTGAATTGAGTAAATCCAATGTGGTTTTTTTTTTCAGTGTAAAATGTTATTACAAGAAGAGCAAGTTTCACCTCTTCATTTTTAATTTTTTTTGGTCAGTCACTGTAAACTATAAACTGATGTCAGTCCCCTCAGAAATAACATCAGTAGTCATTTTCATCTTTTTTGTCCTTTAATATTTGCTATAAATGTCATAGCTATTGTCAGGTACATACCCTCTATTTGATATTTTGTTCATCAACACGCTTTGTCTATTTATTTATCAGACCCGTTATCTTGTAACACACTACAAATTAAAAGGAGAGAGAGTGTATATGTTGTTGTTATTTATTTACTTTGGTTTTTGTAAAAATGACCCTGATAAAGGCCTGAGATTATTTCTAAAGCTAGTGGATGCATTTATAATGTAATGATTGTTATTGTTGTTTATAATTGTTGTTGCTGTTGTATTATTCTTATTACTGTTGTTGTTTATTGTTTATTATTCTAAGTTAGGTGCAAATAAATTTTGGTATATTTACAGGTTATCAGCCTTTCTTCACTTCATCTATTTACATTCAATAACTGGTTAAATGGCTCTTGGATCTTTGTGTTTAAATTTGCACACCAGCTAGATGCTCAATGGTCGAGTCATCCTTGTACTAACCAGGCATAATCATCTGTATCACATAACAAGTTCACCATATGTTTTTTTGACATATAGTCAAATGCACAGACATGCAATAGATGCTACAAAATACCGTATTTTCGCCTTGTATATGGATCAATATTGGTCACTTGTGGCTCCCGTAGTCAGTGGGCGTCGCCCAAGTAATAGCGGTAAAACAGTAAAGGGGAGATCCAGTCTCACGCCCTCACGCCACTTGTGCGTATATACTTCGAGAGTTACCGG
>JAQNCA010000017.1:11829908-11852410 GCA_029783725.1 Acanthurus tractus | reverse complement strand
GTGATGAAGTGCTGTGGCAAGTTGGTGAATTATTGGTCTCAACTCTGTAATGGTAAGACTCTTAGGATTTCTGCCACGTAAGTAATCATACAGATTTTTATCAAGAAGTTCAAAGTTCAGGCAGATATTATCTTTGTCAAAGAAAAAGCCATTCCACTTTGCAATGTTGCAAGTGTCCGGATCAAGACACTGCAGTCTTTTAAGGATGGCAATTTCTCTTTTTGCTTCTTTATTATTTTCTTTCTGGTTATGGTAAACCTTAATGGCCTCTGCCTCATTTGTTACAGTATTGACACATTTGGTTACATGACCAAAGCCTCCCACTCCAATAATAGAATCAACTTTATGGCACTTTCCAAGTTTGACCTCTGTCTGCATATTTTGTTCGTCTTCTGTAGCCATTTGCTGATTGACTTCTGGTGTTTCTTTTTTGTCAATTAGTCCTATGCTACATGTATTGTTGATGTGTTTTTTTGTAGTTATCAAGCTGCTGTCCAAGGTTTTCCATTTTTAGGCAATCCTGTCCTCTTTTAAGACATAGCACAACATCAGAGCACTATGACATCATCGCATCACCATGACAACTCCACGCCACTTAACATTCTAATGTGTGTGTGTGTGTGTGTGTGTGTGTGAGAGAGAGAGAGTGTGAGTACATTTATTATTTAAATTAACTACTTTCCGTTAAACTTTCCTTCTAATGCAACAAGCATATTTACTTGATGGATTGGCACAAAGCATGATAAAGATGAAGATGATCAATGGCAAATTCTAACATCTTTGTTGAACCTGACTTTACTATAGAGTCTCTATGAAGTTTTGTGTATTTGTATTTGTGACTTTGAATTAAATGTCTTAGAAACTATTGTATAGATTGGCGTGTACCTGCTCTGATGAATTTAAAAAAATGAATGATTATCTTCAGGTCAAAATTCGAATTTGTCCAACATTTTGGTTAACCAAATGTGCGTGAAAACTAATGAGATTCCTATCATCCTTAGCTGTAATTTCTTTTTAGTACCAATTAGCAAATGTCAGTCTGTTAGCAGTAAAATGTGTTATAATATGCAAGACTGTTTTTACACTCTAGTCTAATAAATTTCCAAATACCATGTAACAGTTCTAAAATGATGCAGTTCCAAAAGCACTCATTTCTAATTCATCCAGGGAGCCTTTTGGGAAATGTTTTTGTTCAAATCTATTGTGTTTCTAATGAATAAAAAAATTCCATGATGCTTTCCATTCTCATAATCTTCTCAAAAGAGCATAATAATCATTTTTGGTAATGCAACATCACTGTATATAAAGAAATTAATTCGTATATACCTAAATGCATACTTAATTCAGGAGTAAGGTATGAAGTAAATAACAATAAAACCTAATTATTGCAAAATAACCACTTAAATATATATCAACTCAAACAATCAGAATATGAAGTTTCACCACAATCTTTCTTTTCAACATGCCAAATAGCAATTTAAAAGAGAGCTAAACTGAAACCTAGTACAGTAATTTCCAGTTAAATGTTACTACAGGAACCTTATAAAAGTCCTAGTTTCTGGCTCTTGACAACCATCAAAGTAATGTAAAAAAGCTGTGAGCTGAAGCTTAGCAGAATCGGGGTTTCTCCCTGGAAGGCGGATGTGGTAGACAGTATGTCATAGTTTGCAATTATTATTCTCTACCTGCCACAAACAAAAACTTAACCGTTGAATACTGCCTCTTAGAATGACCCTTTTCAATTTTAAATGTATACAATGCATTTTCTAATATGTAAGAGTGGCCCAGTGCCAAAAAACACAGACTTTGAATGCGGCCAATGGCCCTAATTCAATTGTTCTTCTCACATTAAAAAAAGTCATTATCCTCAGCTGTTAAGAGAAAAAGAGACAAAAAAGACTGGTTTCTTGCAGTGTTAACTTGTTGACACATTTGTATTTTCTTGTTTGTATTCTCATAGCATTTGGAAGATTTTAAAACACTTATAAATTTCATGCATGAATCACAGGTTGTCCTTTTAGCTCATTTTATTCAATACAGCAACTGTTGCCTCACTGATTATGCTTTAATCTCACCACTGTAGCTTCATATTCAAGATAAGGACAACATAAATGTGATGAGGGGATATTGATGATAAGAAGCTGAAAAATGATCAGAACTTGGGATTGATCTTCAGTGTAATAGAACCGGGGCTTGGATTTTGGCTCTGTTGTAAAGTATCCTCTGATGTGAACCACTCCAATGACAACAATGCATCAGAGATGAAATGAATCTGTTTGATAAACTCTTACCCTCCGTCTCTGCTTGTGAAGAGACTGAGTAGGACGTGGACTGCAGATCCACGTAGCAGTCGTCCTGCCACGTAATGCGTTTGCTTCGGTCCAGGATAGAATCGTAATGCGCCTTCCTCTCCATGAGAGAGCCCTCTGAGATAACTTCTGCCCTCAGATGTCCTGTTTGGGTCAGCACAATACAATACAGCATTATTAACACAATGTTCAACCTCTGAGAAATTAACTGAGGTCACAATGTCTTCTAAAAACAAAGTGAATAGGAACAGTTTCTTTTTTGAGACGCAGCAAATTTGTTGTTTATGTTTATGAACATGCTATGACAATACAGGCATTCAATTCAATTCAAAAAATTTGTTTGTTGTCTAATTAATACTCTAAATGTCATTTTATCCTGTACGAATTCATGTATTTCTGATTGAGCTTTTTTGTTGAAAATCAGTAAATATATTTCCTTTTAAAATGAGACTGCATTTCACAGATTAGTTTACTCCAAATTGTTGCCTGATAATGTTAAGATAAAGCTGAAACAAGGTTTTTCAAATGTCTCTTACAGCTGATTTGCTAATGTGCTTCTCAGCTTCAAAACGATAAACTACAAGACAAAAGGGGCGGAGGCACAATGGTTCATTTACATCCTTTAGCCTCTTGTGTTTTTGTGATTTCTTCACTTTTTTTTTACAGCCGTATTCCCTCAAATTCAATAAGTCCAAAGGGTGGAATTTTTCCACATTCAACTTTTGGGTATTGATCTTTAAAATTCATTCATTGTTAGTTGTCAACATTTAACTTCTAAGCCATACTCCCACCCAGAAAGTCCATTTTAACTTGCTAATATTCCACATCTTTTCTAACTTTTGAGTATGTTCAACATTGTCTTTCTGGTGAAAGTTTTCAAAAGATTCAATTCTATTTAAAACTTAAATATAAAAGAAGTTTATTAGATAATCTTTAAACTCACTCAACTTCAACCTCTTTGAATTCATACTTTTGCACAGAAACTCTCTTCAAACACTAGGATGGCCACAACATTTGGGACTTCAAATGATATTAATCCATATATATATGACCTCATCGCTAGTGGTGTGGAGTTGGAAATTTTTATCTTAAAATCTCCTCTTTGACTCATGCTCTGTTATTTTTTTTTTCTCCACATATGTAATTTATAGATTTAAAATGTAGGACGGTTTGTGCTAATTTGTGTTTAACTGTTGCAGACAACAGACTTACTATTTGGAAATACAGAGTTTGCCGGGGACAGAAAGTCTGAGCAACGGCTGCATTTACGCGAAACCAACGGAATTAGAAGACAAACTTTCGCAGAAAAGCAGAGACAGACATTTTTTTAAACTTCTCCTGTGGTCAAATTTTTGACTCTACATCCACAAATTTTACACTGTGTGCTCAGCAGGTCCTCCTTGTTCTTAAAATATATTTTTTTAGACAATAGTATAGACTGACTTTGACTGAGAGGCAGGAGTTTGACAGGTCATTATTAGAAATGAACTCTCTGAGCTGTGGGCCACACGGCAGTTACCATCACCGTGGCAACCTCTGATTGCAGTTGGACACACATGAACTAATAAGTGCAGAAAGACTCACACACACACGATGAGGACTTAAAAATCCGAAGTTCAAGCCATTTTTAAGTGTTCATCATTTCAAACTGACACTTCATTGAAATTTTAAATTGTTCGAGATCTTTTAAACACAGAGAACTAAACTTTTCAGTCTTATTTATAGTTAGCAAACTTAAACTGTGGGTGAATAGCTGTTTGCTTTGTCTGCATCACAGGCATCACACTGAACTTGCAAGGTCACGCCCATTTTTGAACGATCCAATCAAATCTGAAGGATTTAAATATAATTACTCATGACAACCAAACGTCTGTTCTGTTTGGCTTGGTGATACATCACATCATACATCACAACAAATACATCACAGCTGTTTCACTGTTACATTTGAAAATGCTGGAGACCTGAAAAAGTGTTTTTAAGGTGTTTTTACTCAATTCGGCTTGTTGATCATAATCACATTGATGACCTCCACACATGTTTTTAGGACAAAAAGTTTGTTACAGATTGGTTAAATTTACGGTGGTAGATCAGGATTAAGTTGACACATCCAGACTCAAGAACAGGCTGTGCACTTCCACTTAAAACACACAAACACACAAGATGCTTGAGTTTAACTGGGACTAGTTGTATCATTCTTTACACACATTTTTTTTTCATCACTTGCAAGTCACTTTTTTATCACACATTAAGTGTAATTAGTTTTTTTATTAACATGGTTTTACATCACAGCAAATTAGCAAAACTGCAGTGAAAGTACTGCAAACACAAAACTGAAGTGATGTTTGAGGTTTTGCTAAGACAAACGAGAAATAGCATATGCCTTCCTGTGTGGTTTATGACTGATCACGCAACTTCTCTCAAAGGAAGCTGATTCAAGAACCCAGACCTCAGGCCGAGACGGCTTGTCACCCTAAGTCTACTGATGTCTAATGGCTGAAACCACTGAAATACATACTGATGGTGTTAAAAAGGGATGGTAAGAGTTTCAAACAGTTGTAGCCACATTTAGCTGACAAACACCCATTAACTAAAGACACACACATGACTTAAATTACAAATAATCATCATCAGTGACAAGCAAAAACATTGAGTAGCGGTTTCATCATGCAAGTATGGTGGCAAGAAGCTGTGTTAAGACATAAAAGCCAGACAGATCAGATACACATTAAACAAAAAGTTAATAACTTAGTGCCAATACATGTCAGAAAAGTAACTCAGCTTTTGGCAAAGTGAGTAAATAAATAGTGACACATTTAATATTCTTGTTATTGTAAATAAATCAAATAAAGTTAATGCAAACGTATAAATACATTTTATGTGTTTATTTACTTAAAGGTAAGGTGAGCTTTCACATAAATCTCATGCGCTTAAGGTGAACTGTGTTGCTTTGTTATTTTAACATATTTGAAATGCATTACTATTGTATATATACTTAAACACAAAAAAATTATGTGAAAGTTCACCTTACCTTTAAGTGAATAAACACCTGAAATTTATGTGAAAGTTTATTGAAATAACATGGAAAAACTTTATGTAATTAAAATACTTAAAGTCAACTTTTTGGTACTATTATTTTTTTTCAGTGCAGATTAAAGGTCATGTTGGAAAGTTCATAGTTAATGTTCAAGTTAATGGCTGCTTCAACAGCTGTTAAGTGTTCAATATTGCAGTGCAGTGCATAGTAAGCAAAATGCAGGTAACTCACCCTGGGCTTGTTAGAAGTTGTCTGTTACATCAAAGTATGTAAAATGCCTCCTACAGATGTTTTATACAGTAAAGCCATAATCCTCACACAGGCAGGTGTAGGGCGACGACAAGTGTGAATTGGAGGAGTCTCAAAAGAGTGAAATATAGTTAAGGACTAGCAAGAATTTTAAATGTGTCACTAACCAACAGTGGCTTCATCGTAAGTTTATACTGTTGAGATACAGTGTTATGCTGCAGCTTCTTCCTGTCTTCTTCCTTCCTGTGTTGTGGTTAGCAGGTTGAAGAGCAAAAAGAGAGAGAAAAAAAATTCTGCCTTGCACTTGTGCTTGTGAATGTGAAACTGTCTCAGGCCTGACACGCTTCAGTCTCTTCTGTTTTGACTGTGACTAAGCTAAGTGATCGGTGCTGAAACGCCATGAGAACCGCAATGATAGAACTCTGGGAAATGACAGAGAAAAGAAACGGCAGAAAAAAAAAGTAACATAGGTGAAACTTAATCATAGTTTTGTGGAAGCATTTTATTTCAAACCTGCAGCTTGTGTATGACACCGGAGGGAAAATAAACTGGAGAGCAAATACAGTAAAAACTGTTTTTGAATTACATCCTGGGAAAGCAGACGGTACAAAGGTTTATTTCTAATGTTTTCTGTGACATCTGCTGTAGACGATGAACATGTGGTTTAAATGCTGACACATCTAATCAGTAAATATGCAGCTTAAACTATTTGTTCAGTCTTACAAGTCTTTTGCAATTTGATTATTAAAGATTATTGTCAGATGTTATAAACGCAGAGAAATGTTGATTCTCATGTTAAATAAGTGCTCTAAGCACATGTTAGATCCAAATCATGTTAATATTTTGATTAAATTGCAGTATTGTATTCAGTATTGTGCAGCTTCTCCGGAACAATCATGTACTGTATCACATTATTATTAAGAAAGAACATTTTGCATGTGAATGTATTATGAGGTGTAACTTTGAGGTGCAATTGCCTCCTTCTGTTTTTTTTAAAACTTTCTACATGTACCATTTTACACACAATCTAAAAAATAAAGACGTTTACAATAAAATACATTATATGATCATTACATCACATATTTTTGAGGCTGGGGAGGGAGGGTCAAAACTGTTTAGTTTCAAAGCTAAAAAAGGATACTTTCATTTAAATTGACCATGTCGTCTTTCAGTTTTGTTTTTTAAATACATGAACTTGCTGTGAAATGAATAAGATGTAATGTAGTTAATTTTGCTTGAGAAAAGTGTATTAATACATCAATACTGAGAACTATACAGCTGAGGAAAATGGCACTGAGGACAAGGTCATTAGAGAAAACATACCAAGTTCTTTGCACCCCAGCAGATGAGAGTAAGGGGACGCTAAAAGGTAAATGGCACATCAGAATGTTAAAAATGGAGCATAAAAAAGCTTATTTTCATGGCACTTTGTTTAAGCAGTTTTTAGGACTATTCTCAAAATTGGCTGGAATCAAAAGTGAATTCAAACTAACTGAGCCCATAAAATATAATTTTTTTTGCTCTAGTTTCTGTGTTTTCACAATAAGTTATCATTTTAGATAATTTCAATAACCCCCCAACCCAAAAAACACCAACATCATACCCTTAGTATTTACACTTATGGCTGCAACAGAGATGGCTGTACTTTCCCTCTAATAAATGAGGAATCAGCTGATCTAATGACAGCACACATGTAAAGGCACAGCAGAGGTTTCTGAGCCATTCAAAAAAAAACAAAAAACAAAAGCAGGACATAAAATAGCTCTGATTTTCTTAACATTAAGCAATCTCTCATTTCTAACAACAAATACTCTTCGTCCAAAAAAAAGTCTCAGCAACAGCCTTGCACATCCCTTTTTTCTAATTTTCAATGAAGAAAATGTAAACAGTTTGCTTTAAGTAGCATACAAAAGTGGTTACAAACACTCATCACAAGTTAGCTAAAGACATTCACATTTAAAAAGACAATCAAGCCCTTCAATGACGTGAGTCTACAATGACCTAAAACAGCAGGAACAGGAACTCGACTAATTTGAAGAATGAAAGTGAGCTCAAGAAGTGCTTTCTTTGTCATAAAGTCTGTTAAAGTCTGTTAAAACACCAAAGTACCAGTTGGTACCAAGATGGAGGAAAGGTCATTAAATTAATAGAGTTTCCCGATTAAATACTAAAAGGAGTGGTTGTTTAAATTTAAAAATTTAAAAAGGCATTTTCCACAGTACCATGAATATATCAACAAAAATGACCACTGAGAACTCAAGCATTTAAAAACAAAATCCTCCCTTTTCCTTTAGAAGTAGTAACCTGAACTGATCACAGGCAACTGTTGTACAACATTTACAAAAATATGTTATTATCTTGTCCTTTTTTAAATTAAACTCATGGGTTGTCTAATTGCTGCCATGTAATATCACGCCACACACTCGTAACACACAGCTATGAGTCATTGAATCACTTATTTCCCACAAAGAAGGACACTTGTGGCAGCATTTGTCTCAAAACAACCGCACTATCAGTCATGTACAGGTCAAATTAACCTGCGATTACACCCCTCTCTCGCTGCCTCTGCCCTGGAGTCCTCCAACGCACACAAGTCCTTCTGGGTGCAAACCCAGCCATTCGAAGCCTTGATTATAGATCTGACAGTCCCTCTGCATGTTCACTCAGCTCCATGGTGTAATAGTCCAGAGGACGCCTGAGAATAGAGACAACAAAATTTAAAAAACAGAATCAAACTTTTATGCCCTCAGAATCTTTACATAGCACTTATGCACCAAGCACTCAAGCTCAAAAAGATGCACAAGTCCCTGGGTAATTGATAGAACAGGGTTTCAAAAACTACTGAATAATTTTAACAAGTGTAAATAGTACTTAAATTCAAAAACATACCATAAAGTCTTTCAGTAACTGCTAAATGCTAAATTGCGTCTGTCTGCTTTAAGTTAGACAAACATAAAGAGAGACAGTAATTAAAAAAATCATAGATCATGCCATTTGTTTGACATTATGCATCAGCTGACCACTGCCCTGTGGCATCATTAAAGCCCCAGAGGAGAGAAGAAAACCTCCCACTCTCTCCAGGAGGTGACATTATCAACTCATGATTCACCTTCTGACACCCACGTTCACTTCTTGATTGGGTCTTATCAGTTTCGAACTGTCCTCCGCCCTTGTGACTCCTGGTTTATGTTTTCAAGCACACCTGCTAATGTTTGGTGTCAGTTCCACCTTGTCATTAGTCTGAAGTAAAGAAACCTATGTCTCCTTATTGCTGTTTTCCTTCATAGTCTTTTCTGCAAATAAGCAAAATGGCCCTCTACTTCATGTTTTCACGACATGTGCATTCCTAGAGTATGTCACAGTCCCATAGTGTGTGTTTTTATGTGTATTAAGTAAGTAAATTGGCCCAGTTTTAACACTAAAACATACTATTGTAGATGCTGCTTTATGCCTTGTCCATTTGTAAGGAGGCATATGATAAAATAGAGCTTTTTTTATGCATTCTCATCCACACAGGAGTAGCAGATGAAAAGATATTCTGAAACTCTGACAACATGCAGACAGGGGAAAATGGACTGTTATCTCCTTAGATTACGCTGGTTATATAGTGCTGGTGCTAACCTTACTGAAATGGCCTTTGACATGTTTATGCATAAATGTACTCTTACTGTTTTGCTCAAATAGGGAGGACAGGTGTCATGCAGGTTACTAAAAAATCAAAACACTCCCACCAACGTAGCAGGTTGTGGGTGAGAGCTTCTAGATGCAGGTTGACTGCTGGTTATTGTATGCTTTTTTCTCTTTTTCAGCAAACAAATCACACTCAAAATACAAGTCGAGCGAGGTGGAGAAAGACTTGAAATCAATGACTATAAAAATATTTTAAAAAGCATACCTAGGAACAAGTACATTTATTATTTTTTTTTATAGTAATAATGTGCACTGCCACCGCCTACTGTGACAAGGAAAGGAATGATGAGAAAAAGAAACGAGGCGCTGGATTATTAAAGTGGTATTATTATATGTTTACATTTAGCACAGTTTCATTTCATTTCATTTATATTATATCACAGCTGTTAACCTGTCATCATCAAGACCTCCTTATTGGATCCTACAGTCACAATCAAAAAACTCAGCTTCTTTCATTAGTTCCCCTTGTCAGATATAATGACTTAATGGGTGCCCCCCCGCCCCCCCCATTCTATTTCATTTTTTCAATTTTAATTCCATCATCTCAACCAACTCCCAGAAAGCAAATCAGAAAATTAGCGATCCATCTTCAATCAGGCTTGAACATCTAGCAGTGTAGAGAAAAAGACAGGGAAAATAATGCAGAATAAAAAGAAGCCTCACCTCCTCCTGTAGAAATATGTGAAGAGTGCAGCCCCCAGTCCAAGCAGCAGGAGCACGGCGACTATCAGCCCTATCTGTAACCCCAGCGCAGAGGCTAGAGAAAAGTCAAAAAAAAGCCTTAGTTACAGTTTCTGAACAAGCCAATATGTTTACACACTTAAAGTATGAGTCTTAAGACATCAGTGTTAGCAGTATTTGGACAGTATTAAGAATGTAGCTGCTTAAACTATTTGGCTTTAAATAATGTTAGATTTTGCTGTAAACAAATACTGTAAGAGAAAAAAAAGGGGGGAAAAAAAGGTCACTGTTTTACGTGGGGGGTTTTGTGTTTCAGGCTATTTCTTGGTCAGGACTGGTTACTTCCTGGAGCCTAAACTGGTTGCTTGGCAACCACTCAGAGCTTAAAAAGCAGACCGACACACTGTGGCTTTTGTGCAGATTAAACAACGCACACAGAAATGAATACAGAGGAAGTGTTGAGGTTATTATAAGAGCGATGCATTTACTTAAGGCAAACATGACATCAAAAACCAGGCTTTGTTTTAACATACGACAAGTTACATTTAAACCTCTTATAAGCCTGCTTCATATACAGCCCTCACTTGAGGTAAATGAGATGATAATTGTACTATTATTAATAGTGATTATTCTAAATCTTACAACAATATATCTTATTTGGCTATCTGAATGACATGACTATGTGTGGACTTCATTATACATGGTATCTACAATATGAGAGATCGTTTTGATGTGGCCTCATCAACAACAGTTGGAGGCTGTTGTGTTCAAAGTTTATTAAGCTTGAAGACCCCAGAGACCGAGGCTGGTCTGGTTGAATTTTTGACAGCACACTACAGACTATTAATTCATTGATTTAGCTTATTAGTATTTGTTTTCTTGCTGAAGTGAGGAGGATGAATTAGCTGTGCCACCCAGCATCTTGAGTGCTAACCAACTGTTTGCTTACCCCCCATTGCACTGGGGAGCTGGTGTGGTGTAGAAAAGATGTCGCTAACCTGTGCTCGTATAACGGTTCGTGGTTGGAGAGGAGCAGACATCTCCCTGAGCGGATGAAGGATTCATGTGTGATGTCTGGATGATAAGGGCCTTCTGATGGTCGGACAGGGCCTGGATGTTCCCCCACACTCTCAGCCACCCGGACACACAGGAAAAGTTGGCTCCTTGAACACAACAGACAAACAAATGCTTCATTACTTACATATAAAATTGTTGTTTTGCAGATATTTCTAATAAGGTAACTGGAAACACAGGATGGTTTTTTACTTTAAAATAGCACAGTAAATGACTATCATTCAGCTAAAATGGAGGATGCAAGGTGTAATAATTATATTAGAATTGCCACACCTGAGCCTGTCTGTTTCTTATGGATTTATTTATTAGAGAATATACTGCCAGAGCTGGTAATGGTGTGTGATGTTGCAGCAGCAGAGTTTCTGCTTTATTATTAGACTGATGAAGCACTGCTTTATTACTCAGAAAATGTGTTATATTAGATCTGCTTTCACTAATCAAATGCACCTTTGTACAAAAATAGACCAGGATTTAACTGAAGCAATATGTGTCTGCACCAAAACCACACTTCCTTCTCCATATGTCACTACAACACCATGAAAACAGTGACCTGCGATCGTTTTTCATCAAGATCCTTCCCAGAGATCTATGATTGTTTCTTTCTTTTGCCTTAAAGCTTTACAATAAATGTACTGGTCTTAATTAATAATGAGTGGAAGTGCCTCACCTTGAAGGTACAAGGCAGAGATGCCACAGTGACACTTCTGCTCCAGGTAGTCAGCCACCTCGGCGACCCTTTTCCCCTGGATTGGACCGCTGCAGTCTGGGACAAACAGAGAGGAAGTCAGCCTCTTCACTGTGATTTGACCATTAGGAAAAAAATGTCGCAGAACTTGTACATTTTGACAAGAATTCAGACAAAAAGGTTCTGTTTTTTATCAGTATCGCATTGAGGTTCATTATCTTCTTGCTGTTGTTTTTCTAAAGGATTTTTAGGGGCAGTTTTACCCTACTAAGCAGCATGAAACGTAGTCAAATTTTTTTAATCCTATGCACAACAATGAAATAGCATCAGATCAGTTAAGGTCAGTTGTTTATTGCCAAAAATCACATGTCAAAAATTTGCCTTAATGAATTTTAGTGTGTGTGAAACATAAGACTCTGTTCTTCTTTAACTCTATTTTATCCAGTTTTTAAACATCTTAGTTGTGTTAACTTATAACGCCTTACCTCCTGTCGGCTCCTGCCCGTCACTCGACAGGGGTCCGAGGCAAAGGTCGATGTGACTCGAGAAGGCGGAGCTTGGACAGATGTTGGTGCTTTGGGGTGTGGGTGAGGAGCTCGTCCAGGAGGAGGCACTCCTCACCTCACAGCATGAACACCTGCTGAGCGATACAGGACCGTCCTCCACTGACCTGCACAGGTTAAAAGACACATAAACAGTTCCTGATTATCACAAAGGAGAAAGAAGTCAGACATTTCAACTTAAGCCTTTTTATGGTGACCATTATGTATGCAAGCAAACAAATGGAATAAAAAACAGAGAATACAAGGCATCAGCACGCCTCGTAGTATTAAATGTGTACTGGAAAAATTTGAACTACTGACTTTTAAAGTCTTTGATCTTATGATGAAAAAAATCTATGAAAGAGCGATTCATAATAAATCAGCACTAAATTGATGCAGCTTGTTGTTGCTGGAGCTAAAGACGAACACTACAAATTTTGCCACTTGATGAATGAAAAGGTGGAAGAAATTAGGTACTGAATTTCATGAATTACTTCAGCGTGTCATTTTGCCTCAATTACTTTATTTACTGTAAAAAAAAGGGTGTAATGACATGGCAGCCAGTTCTGCTTTTCCACGGCTGTTTTCTTTTCAGATTCTTTTATTTATTTACCAATTTATTTGTTTATTTACCAACAGCAGCTAAAAAAGACAAGTTTGTCTCTAAAAAGAAAAAGTGATGTGAGCATTTGTGCACAGGGAACAGCAGCTATGGCTTTGCTCCCGACCTGACAGTAAACAGTGTTTTGTGTTCTGCTATACAGGTAAGCTATTACACATAAATTCCAGGTTTATATAGTAGATTTGTCAGTAATAAAGCAGCTCTTTTGAATGAATCCTGAGCTGCATCAGATCTATTGAGGCATTTTTATTTTTGGTAACTTAAAGTCCAAGTTAAACTGACCATCCTGTAGTTTCTCACCCCCAAGAAGATTGATAAGGTGCAGGTAGATACAGTACTTTATCTGTTGGCGTTTCTGACCTAATTTAGAAATCAGACAGAGGCTTTTGCATTTCCATCCATCAGATCATAACCTTATTTGGGCAAAAGGCTGCAATCTGACTGTAAAAGATCAAACATGTTAGAGCTCTTGTTGATTCAAGCTGTTGGGTTTTTTTTTTTCCTGTATCTACCTGAGTGCTGGAATCACTTGTCTCCCTCTGGTGGTGGACAGAGAGGACAGCAGCTGCTGGTTTTCACTGAATACAAGCACATCTCTGAGACTGGAGTTGGTGAGAGCAGTGCCAGCTCTGCAGACGCTGAACAGGTCATAGCACAGGACCACGGCTCCTCTCATCGGCACTGTGGAGCCCTCCGGGAAAGTCTGATCTATGCATGAGAGAGAGGAGGTAAAGGAAGATAGTGAGAGACGGTGGGAATATTGAGAAAAAGAAATAGGAGAGAAAAAAAGTTTGGGAGAGACTTCATCCCCAAACCTCATGGCCCTCACCTGCCTCAGTGACATTTCCGACAAAGTAAAATCCATCCTGGTCTATAGATCCGGTCAAAGGGAGGGCGATGACGGTCCCACCATGCTCCTGGTCAAACACACTGAGCACCAGGCCCCGCAGGTCTGTCATAGGGGACCCGTGAAGCTCCACAAAGGCCCTCTGTTTGCTGTGATTGGTCCAATGGCTGCTAGCCACCTCATTGATGACCACACCCTCTGGGGCTGGAGGGGGGCGGGGGCAGCTGTTCTCTCTCAGAGGGGTGGGTCGAGCAACCTGCACGGATTAATGCTTTTAATGCACTAATGATTTTACCATATGTATTGAAATAACCATACACTGCTCTTGTTTTTCATCATGTTGTCTTGCACGTTGCATCCCTTGTACTTACTGAAAAAGCAGACAGGTCATAAGGATAAAGGCCTCGACAGCGGCTGAGCGCCTCATCACCGACCAGAACCTCTGGATCCTCCAGCAGAGGCAGCTGTCCTGGGGTCAGAGCTTTGCTCAGCTCCTGCGCCTCCTTATCTGATCCTCTCTGCCGGTACACGACCGCATCCAGCAGGCCTTTGGTGGGGATCCCCCTTTGCGTAGCTGACGGTGGTCCGAAAGGACTGCGATAGAGCGCCACGGCATCCGGTCCATTCTGGATTGTGTTTGGTGGCAGGCGGAGCGATGGAGCTGGCACCAACCTGTCACTGCCCAGCAGAAAGTAGCCCTTTGAGGTGGTGAAGTGCCCACTAAGGCTGATCTCCCTGTAGGGTTTGTTGTTGTGTGCACTGAACAGTAGGATCCAGATGCCCTGCAGGGAGACACGGCGTCCCGATGGGTGCCATAGCTCGATGTATTCGCCGTCCTCAGCTGCACCGGGGGTGTCTGTGTTCAGCTCATTGATCAGGAAGTCACTGTTCCCCCAGGGTGGGAGGTGAGGGGGTGAATCCGTACCTCCAGGAACCACTAAAGCATGAGAAAGGTGTTTATTAGCTCCTGTTAAGCAAATCTTTTAACTTTACTACAGTTTTTCGATGGATTCAACAAAACAAGTTATGTTGCTTGATGAAAAATGCTGGCAGACAAAATTTGTTTCCTTTGGAAAGTACAAGCTAGCTGTGTCAGGTCTTTGTCCTAGGCTAAGCTAAACTGGCTGCAGCTTCATATTTAACAAACAGATATTGAAGAAGTATAAATGTTCTCATTTTCAAAAAGATGAGGAAGTTTAATTTCCAAAAGTTCTATCTTTTTATTAAATGAGCACTACACCTGAGCACTGAAACTATTCAAGGCATCTTTTCCAAAAGTCTACATTTGCAATATCCAAAATCCCTCCATTAGAGAATACAGTACAAATTATCTGTCATGAGTAAGATGATTTTTTTTTAATGATATTCATCCCTCATCCTTATCTGCCAGCTTCCTATAATGTCAAAGATACAAAGAAAATCTTTACTTAAAGCAGCACTTATGATTATTACTTTTTCTTTGTGTGTACATCAACATTTTATTCATATTTTGAGCTGGAAACAAAACTCTAAATATGTTGACAAGCTGCATCTTCTCAAACTGGGGACTGCTAGTGTCACTCAATAATTATGTGGTTATTACTAAAAGCAATTTATGCCCAGTAATTTCAAGATCAATGTTTTACCTTGGCTGGCTTATGAAAACAAACCAGTGAGTACTCATTATTGAGTCTGCTAAATAGCACATTTTCCACTCTGCCACAGTTTGACAGCATGTTTGTGCATATTTCATGAACAAAATGTGATTAGTATGTTGAGCTATTTTCTGCTGCGTGTTGTTGTTTTGAAACAGGAAAAACAAGCGGCGTGCCAAATCCACAGGGAACGTTGAGATAATAGACAAACGCATGCAAATACTAAAGCCTGCTAAAGAACTTTTTGAATGGATCACTGAGCACCGAGGCCAGACATTCAAGGCTTCATCAGAATGAAATGTTTGTTAGAATGAAATCCATCTCCTGTGTTTTTCAATGCATCAACAACATTGTATGAAAAAATATTAAAAAGCTGAAAGATTAATTTTCTGTTTTTTTCATGTTTACTAGATAAGGTGCAGATACTGATACAACATAATGGAATGCAATAAATTACAATGTTTTTGATGCTGCATTTTTCAGAAATGTTAACTTGTTGAAACACTGTGGGCAGGATAAAAAAAAAAATCTCTTTTCTGTCCACCGGCCAAATTAGCAAAAGCTAATGTACCAGCCATTTGCATATTTTACCAGCATTTGGCTGGTAACCGATGCTAATTTTGTGCTCTGACTGTAAGGCACATACATTTTTGATGTAGACTGTGAGGGGTAAAAAACCTGATGTCCCTTTCTTTTATCATTTATTACAGACAGAAGCTGTGGTCACTGGTATAAAGTAAAATGCATTTGTATTTATGTTGTATGCAAAAATCCAACAAAATGTTTACAGTTACGACTGGATCAGACTGTTTTTTATACTACATATCATCACATCCAGCAGGAGCATAATGCAAAATCACTGATTCAACTCAAAGTCATGTGACATCTCTTAATGAACTCTGAAGTATTACAGTGATGAGTTACACATGTAAACAAATGGTTATTATTGCTATTTTTCATGCTATTTGTACTATTTTTTAAGTAGTTTTAGGTACATTATGCAGGTTTTCTCCAGGTTTTGTTTTTATACTCTCCTGTCATGCCTTTGACAACGCAAGTGTGTGCACACGGCATGCAGGTATCACAAAGCACATTTCTGCTGGTTTCATATTATTCTGATGAACAGTTTGTAGCAGTAACATGTGGAACAATGTGGCAAAAGACAGGGAGGAAAAAAGGCTGCTGGAAAGTTGATGGTGAACTTGTTAGGAAGCAGTTGCTTGCAGTATTTACAAATAATGTAAATATTGAGCAATTTTAGCGATCAAATGGAGTCTTTAGTTACTGGTCCATGATTCACTTTCCTTTTAGCTCTGTTTATGTCCTCCTTCTTCCTGAACTGAAAAATATTTTTCTTTAACTGCCAAACTCTCTCGTCTGAAACAGCTGCCTGCAACAACTGAAAACAACACTAACAAAGAGAGCGCTGAGACTGAACCAAAACAATAAAGTCACTGGACAGAAAACCTGAACAACGGCCGAAAAGATGCCACAAGTCCGTAGAGCTGAGGCGGACTGTGCTGTCCAGTCATAATTCCCTGCCCCTCTTGTTTATGTGGTCTGTTTTTAATATTAAAATACAGGTTACAGCTGCTTTTAAAAAGATACAGAAAACTACTGTGTTTACTTGAAAACTGCAGCATGTATTTTTAAAGATGAAAGGCACAAAACAACATTTTCTAGGCCTGCAATTTGTTCTTTTCTCTGACTGAAATATGAGTCAAGTGCAACTTTCAACAAACAGTATCAGCAGTCCAACTCCCTGTAGCTCAGCTCACGTGGGTGTGACTGACTGACTTAGCATCATTTTGTTTCTCCTAAAATGAGTGAAAGCCTTCAAGGACTATAGAATGAAACCTCCAAGGATAATTCTGTTTCTCATATTTTCTTGGATTTGAAACAGCTGTATTATTGGATTTGATAAGGTCTGGAAACACTAAAATGAATAAAAAATGGGCAAGAAGCAAGCCGTCACATGACCACAGAAGTCGAAAACAATTAACACTTTAATCCCAATATCTAAATCCCTTTGTGTGAAGGGATGTGCACTTGAAGACTTCAAGTGAGCACATCCAAAATGTTAGATAGAATCTCTCACTGCTTAAGAAAACCGTTGGTGCACAACTGGGTTAAATGGCCCTTTGTGTTAGTTCAGCCAGAGCATTAAAACAGCGCTCACATCAGCTGATCGGTGACAGGAGGAGCTCAGTATCATTGGCTCACTGATGCATCATCCTTTTTTTTTTATTTGGCCACTAGCTGGCCAGAAGCATCCAATCACATTCATAAAACTGTTCTAAGGGGCCTTTATGAACTGTCAGTTCTCACCATCACTCGGCTGATTCCCTCATGCCAGCACTGCTTCCTGCTGCAGCTCCCTCCACCTCCCCAACCTCCTACTGAAGTGACTGAAGGGTTGGCACTGTTGATTTGCTCCTTCAGAGAGAAGATTCTTCCCTTTAAATTGGATTTATTTGATGTGACTGTGACTGAAACGCTGCAGGTTCAGGTTGAACCAACAGCCTTTTGTTTTTTCTTTGGCTGATCTGGAGAAACTTAATGCAACAGAGGGTAGTTTTAACATATCCATATGGTTTAATACCTGGCTGGATCATAAATGAAAAAGGGGTGTATCATATATAATGTGCCTCTGATTTAATATTTGCTAATAAAATGTAAAAAAGCTCAAGCATCCAATCAAATGCATCATGTCTAGATCAGGTGATACTTGCAACCACCTGTTAATCACCCATGTGTTACCTACACCCTTCCTTACTAGCTGTAGCTGCAGAGAGAGAGCAATAATATGTCTCTGCTGCCTAACATATAAGCAACAACTAGCCTGAGAAAAATAGGGTTTTGAGTGAAAGGGAGACTGAAATCTTTTTTTTCTTCTCTTACCAACTGATTGAGTCTAAATCAAACTGCATCAAACACACAATAACACTGAGCGTCACATACAGTTCCAGGAGTCATGAAACTCATTTGCTTAAACACTCACCGACGCTGTAGGGGCAGATCTTTGGCCAGGGGCACTGGTTGGGCTGTCCAGGAGTTTGCTGGGCCTCCCAGAAGACACCAGGATCTCGGGCCCAAGTGGCGACACCACAGCGACTCAGGCAGAAGCCTCCCTCTCTCAAACTAACAGAGGAATGAGATCATTAAGCGACAACCTTCATAAAATAACCCTGTTTTGGAGGGTTTTAATCCCACAGTTAATGCTGAGGGACAAATTCATATTTTGCCTGGGGTTACAGTTAGGATTAGTGACATCACAATGACATCATAATGCTACCCAATGATATAAACATTAAACACAAAGAAACTAATTGTAAGGCTGCATTGTTTAAAAGTATTTGGCCTCGCTAGCAATGTGCCTCCAGGGATCAAGAGTCAGTTGGTGTTACATTTTGCGCAAGAATGAAATATTTCAATGACTATCGGAAGAATTGCCAAAATATTTTGCACTGACATTTCTGATTCTGCGAATATAAATCTTACAAATTCAGTCACATCCAGACTCTTCTCGCATCACATGCCGATCAACATACTTGGCTTTTATTCAATGTTTTTCCAACTGCTGCCTAGATTGCCATTTTATTTTGGCACAGATACACTTGGTACCCAAGCGATGAACTGCTATAACTCTGGTGATGCTTTCCCTCTGGCACCACTGTCGGGTTCAAATTTTACTTGGACTACTACTTTTGTTTATGGCTTAATACCCACAAAACCAATGGCATTCCCTCCAGAGCTTAAACAATCAATCATTTAGGTGATTGACAGAAAAGCACTGCCAGACACTATGATAACCAATTGCATTTTTAAGTAATTTTCAAGTAAGTTTACAGCTAAAAAGCAAATGTTAGCATGCTTTCATGCTAAACTAAGAAGACAAACAAACATTAACCCTGATGATATTTAATATACTATAGCATAATATAATATAGCAAGCTACAACTGTCATTGTTAGCATATTAGCATGCTATTAGGCTTGAGTACAGCCCCACAGAGCTGCTAGCCTGGTTGTGAAACAGCCTTAGTGTAATTTTTTTCATTATGCACTTTTTCTCTCAAAGAGTTGCAATTAAAGACTATAGTCTGATTTGAGATGTGTCATGCTATTATCTATTAAAGTTTCTTGCAGTCAGTGAGAGTTGAAGCCTACATGTGACTTCCCATCTACAGTGATGACACATGCAATAAGGAAAATGTGCATCGGCAAAGAGGAACAGCAGTCACAAGCTGACCCGTTCTCCAACTGAGTGTTTCTCAACTTTGAAACTGTGGCCTCCACCTATTTTGAGTTACTCTTTTCGTAATTTGGGGTGGTTTTACTTCTGAGATTAAAGCAGTGGGAAAAACGATGGCATCCATTATAATGTCTTGCCTGTTGCTGAGTTGGTAGGGTTGTCTGCCTGGGATGAGCGTCTCTGTGAGGTTGGCACTGGGCTTGTTTCCAGGTCCGGCAAACACAAATGCATCCAGTGGCTGTAACTGGCTCAGAGAACTGCCCACGGGGAAGTCTGAGGCTCTGCCGCTGTAAATAGCCACCGCCCCAGACTCATCTCCTGAGAACAAGTCATAACAGGAACAAAGAACTTACAAAAAAATGAAAGTGACTAAATGAATGAAAACTGATCTTAAGACTGTGCAGCTCCCATATTTAAAACCTGATCAGCAAAAACAGCTGAAAAAAAAAAACAGCTTTCATACAACCATAGGCTTATAGTTTGGGTAAATGGCAGCACACTGACCTTTCATGTACTTCTTCTCTATGGTCAGTGGGATCAGCCCGTTCCTGGAGGTGGTCACATCCACATCCACACTAACACTGACCCTGTCCGTCTTCCCATCCAACACAACCAGCACCAGTGGACCTGCAGCAGGGGCCTCCGTCAGCTCCACAAACCCGTCCACCTGCCCTCCTCCCAGCTTCAGCTCAGTTATATAAGGATTTGTTGCAGGGGCAGCAGGTGGGGTGCAGTTATTCCTCTGCCCCGGGGAGGGCGAGGACACCTGAAAGCCCCAGCGATCTTCTGACAACAGGCACCTCTCAATTGACTCGTCCCCCTCCAGTGTGGTTTCATCCTCGACGAAGGCCGGTTCCCCAGGTGTCAGAGTTTCAGCGAGGAACTCTGCGCCCCCGGTGCGGCGAGTCATGTAGACTACAGCATCCACCATCCCGAGAGATGAGACATTCATCTTCTCACTGTAGCGAGCAGCAGATGTGTGGTAGAGGACGATGGCGTCTGGGCCGTTCTGAACCGTGTTGGGAGGCAAGAGGATGGCCGGTTTGGGCAGCATGTCCACCGAGCCCACCAGGAAGAACCCCCTGTCGTCTGTGCTGTAGCCTTTAAGGTCCAGCACCTTGTAGGCTATATTTCCATTCCCATTGTAGAACACGAGGGTGTAGCCATCCAGCGGTGCCCTTTGACCGCCGGTGTGATACAGCTCCACAAACTCAGTGGTGTCCAGTCTCGGATTGTCTGCGTTGATCTCGCTGATGATGAGGCAGGGGTCACCACTGACCACAACCACCAGGCAGAGGCAGGCTACACAGGCCAAACTCACCACCATGATTTACAGCTTGTTACTGGGAAGGGGGGGGGGCTCTGCAAAAAACAACGACCACCAGTTGATTATTTAATAAAACTACACAAATAAATGGGATTTATGAGTGGCAGATGACAAAAAAAATCTGACCACAGACGAGGACTGGCTGCTGCACAGGAAGCATGCTCACACTGCTGTGATCAAGTCATATGTTTACTACTTTCAGTGCAGATTCTCTAGAGGAGAAACCTCATAATATCATGAATGAGTCTTCTATGAGTCTATTTTTTGTTCATGGTGACACTGGGAATGCACGTCTTCTGCATGAGTCATGTAATGTTGCGAAACACACTGGCAAGCAGATGGAAACTTTTGCATGAAATGTTGAAATGCTTTCGCTGGGAATAAATGGGATTAAGTTACCAAAACGACAGATCATCTCAAATAAACTGCAGCTGGGTAATTATTCGGGATCAAGTCAAGCATATGATGCAATTTAGCGATATCATTTTATCCCATAATCACTTCAAATCGTCGCAGCTTCAACGTTCGCTGTTAAAATCAGTGCAAGAGAAGCTGCATTAGTTTGCACGACAGTCAGTGTCTTTGACAATCACTTAGGGACCAAAAAAAAAAAAAAAACGTCTTTTAGGTGAAGAAAGACTCTACAGAGTTCATTTCTGCCCTGAAATGATCTCTCGTCTAACGACAGCTATTCCGGTCACGGTTCGGCCGCTGTGCATGCATCTTTCCGTCGAAAAAAAAAAAAAAGAAAAGACCGCTGTCATTCTGCTTTCTATCAGTGCCACACTGGGTCCGAAAAGGCTTCGTGACTTACCCCGTGTTTTCTTGCTCCAATTGTCGGCGTCCAGGTGTCGCTTGTTGCGCCGTAGAAATCTCTCTCAGTTCAACGTCAGATCGCCACCAGCCGGATATAAAATTGGTAAAGTTTGTTTTCTGCCCTCCGCCGCTCCCTTTATTCACAAAGCAGCACTTTCTCCCCCCGGACTGTGGGCGGTCAGACCGACTGAGGGGGATGATGCCTGCCAGGGAAGCGCTCTCTCTCTCTCTCTCTCTCTCTCTCTCTCTTTTTTCCATGGCTCAGTACACCATTCAGACACCCACAGCTGAGGATAAAACACCAGTAAACCCAGTGAAACGTAAAGCTTTTAGATTAAAAGGTGGGCAGAGTATGATCTCCACTCGACAAATTCTATTTTGTACTGATTGTGTGCATTTGTGTTTTTTTAGAGCTACATAATAGTGTTGCCTTGAGTTCATCCCAAGAAGCCTTGTAAAAGGACCTGAAGGGGGCCCCTGACCCCACTTTGTGTAATAGGGAAGAGCGGGATCAGCTGCAACTCTTCAGTGACATACATAAGCCCCGCCCACCACAAGGTTAACTTTGACCCAAACTCATTTTTTTTTAAGTGATATTTTTCAACAGCAAAATTCCTTCCCTTCTTTCTTTCAGTTGTAATCTGCATTCAGTGGTGGGATTAACACTGAGATCAGCAGTTTACAGTCAGGTGTCATAAAAATACAGCAACTGATGCACCCTGTGTCAGATGACATATAT
>JAQNCA010000017.1:11811564-11829808 GCA_029783725.1 Acanthurus tractus | reverse complement strand
AAAGGTATTTGCTTCTTTTTACAGTCTTTTTACAAAAGCATTTCTTAATGTCCTGGTGTTGTGATGTATATTTTTGAAATAACTTACAAAAAAAAGAAATGTATAATGTTTCCATTTAATCATCTATAAACAGATACCCGAATGGGCTAGGTCTTTATAAGCCTATTGGCAGAATTTGGTTATGTTTGTAGTCCTTTGAGTAGAAATGGTTTCATACAGGTAAATAGTCCCTGCACATAATAATCCCAATTAGCCAAATGCAATCTCAAAATGCATCTCTTATGGCTTGCTTTTACTTGCATTTTTTAGAAGTATCTTATTTATAGACACTTATCTGTTTAGGGATCAAAATAAATGTTAATTATATATATATATATAACAGTAATGTGTTTTTCAACCTTAGATAGATAAAGAAACATAAATAAAAAAAACAATTGTATCATTATTTACCATTGTGATATTCCATGGAAATATTAATTATTTACATACACATGTACAAAGATACAGAAAAAGTATTCATTTTTTGAGGTGCAATAAACGGTGAAAATGTCCTGTAGATCCTACTGGAGCATCACTGTTAAAAATTGTAATGATCTTTCAGCTTTAAGCTCAGATTAAGCAATTATCTAAATATAAATGTCAATTGACTTATTACAGCTCATTGACTTTTTAGTCATTAACACACTTTGTACCAAAACATTTCTGAAAGAGTTTTTTTTTAATGACACTATTTTTGCCTCTTTTTTTAGAGAACTGTGTGACAAATGTTTCAAAATGTTACCACACCAAAGAAACTAAACAAGGCAACTGCAAAACTTTTCAACCTCATTCCTCCTGCAGACTTCAGGTTCCTCTGATGTCAGCTCTTTGGCTTCCGATGGAAAAATCCCATGTAAAACTGGATGTAAAAAAAAAGACTAAAATCAGTCTTGTACAACGTAATTGTTGTTCACAAAGTTTCATTTCTTCTCATTGAGGAACTACATGAGCAATGTTGTCCAGGGAGTTTACAAAATATTGAAAGAGCAACAAGTCTGATTTTCCATTTCTTTTAAATTGAACAACTAAACTTTGTTTTATTTAGCAGATTATCTTTATGTGTTGATTAATTTCTTAACATTGTACAAGTAACTTTAAACCAAATTACTCTTCAATAAAACTTACTGTACATCTCTCTGATTTTTTAAGTATGTTATTATAATTGAGTTTGGGTTTGTCAAAAAACTTCTGGTAGTTTCAAAGTGATTTATTTTTGCAACATTCTGAATTTTTCTGACTATTTGTGACTGTTTCTTAAAATTTAAAGACATGCCACCAGAATCTGGTCTCGCAATAAATAGCTTGTTTGGTTTCAGTGCTGCCACATTAGGTTGGTGTATTTGGTCAGCTTTGATAGTTAGCTAACTATATTTCCTGCATTTGATAAATAGCAGATCTCTAAAGTAGAATTAATATAAAAACAGTCTAATAAATGAAGCTTCCCCGGTCATAAAAAAGATGTGATGTGAGTTACCACATAAAAGGAACTGAAAGTATTAAACTTAAACTTTCCTGCGAAGAACCGAGCTCTCCAGTCTGTGTCAGAGGTTATTTAAAGCACAGTCTGCTATTACCAAAGACAAAAACATGTTTATTGTAGCACCTTTAAAACAACTGTCCATTAGTTTTCTAATATATTTTAAACTCTTGCTGTTCATTATGAAATCCAGGATTGTTTCGTGAGCATGATATTCCTGTGAACTATTGAGGAACTCATTAACCACAGTATTTTATCACAACCTTTTTTGAGGAATTTAACCAGACTACATCAGCCTTTTTCACATTTATAGCCCTTTATTATGAATCGTTGTTTACTATTTTAGTGTTTGATTATGCTTTGTTTCTTTATGACTTCCCTTTTGTTTTTTCTCATTACATACTGTGCATTTAAATATGCTTTTAGACAGAATAAAGCTTTTTTCATTTTATGTTTGTTGTCATCACTGTCTCTACTGTTATATGCAAGCAAGCCAAATAAAACATTTTCTCACTGAGTCCACCATATTGATCTTCACACGTAAATTAGCTATTAACCTCTCCATAGTACACAATAATTTGAGAGGACAGGCAGACATAAACTGTTTTAGTGTCAGAAAAGGCACAAAATAAACTTAAGTCCTTAATAAAAGGAACTGGATAGGATGATAGTTTTGGTGCATCCCAAATTAGAAAAGTGTCAGATTTTGTAAACTTTAAATTCTTCAAGAAAAATAGATTTTAGCTTGAGCTCATTCTTAAAGCATCTTGCAACTAAACTGAGATTTAATTCATTTTTTAAAGCAATACACCCCTATTTAAAATGCTTTGTGAGTGACTTGAGTGCCATTTAGCACCACAAGATGGCCCTATAAGCAAGGGAGTGTGTTCTTCATGAGGCTAGTGAACAAAATTAAACCGTCAGCAGGGAAAATTATGCAAAAACACCTCCAATAACTGAGATGCCCTGAGGGGAAACGGTTTTTAAACCAATTTCTGCATTTACAGGAGGATCTACCTCTAATATTGTGATGGATGTGAGGTGTATTGTGTGAGTTTATGTGCTGCTGTTTGACGTGATTAGATTCATCTCGACACAGAAAAAAAGGTCAGTTGAAATGTTAATGATGTACGCATTTTTGAATGTGGTGCGTGTGCATGAGGCCGGCACTGCAGAGATCATTCAATTGAATTTCTGTCAAAACACTGCTCGCCTCTCAGGAGTCAACAAGCCATTGACAAGGTACATCTAATTCATCCGGCTGGTTTGTTTTGATGACTCACCACTTAGTTGTTGTTTCATCTGATTCATGGCAGGGTCCCTGCTCACGGAGGAAAACACTCCTCCTGGCACATTATGTGGAGAGATTGTGCGCTTAATGTAACATAGGAGATCAACTTAATTAATTTGAAGATTTATTACATGCTCATTTGACCACCAGAAGCATTAGTAAGTCAAGTGAAGTATCATTTAATAATTCTAAGTAACTGATGAGAAGGGTTGAATCTCGGCAGGCAGACTATTAATCAACAGTAACATAGCTTTGTTATGCTATTTCAGTGTATTACATTAAATGAAGTGTGAGCTCTTAATGCAGGTAGCAGTTTATAGGAGTTGCAGAGCTGCTTCTTTCCGACCCTGGACCCCTGTTTTTTTAATTATGCGTGTCATTGGGAAAATGATACAAAGCCGCTCAAAGTAAACCAGTGGTGCAAAATACAGCAGGAGGATCATTTCATATCAGGCAAATGTGCTGCCATGTCACTTGTTGGATGGCTGTGCAGAGTGTGACAGCGGCTGCATGTGAGCGTTGAGTCATTTTGCTGGATGTGAAGACAGCCGGCATCATCCCTGACTCAATCATCAGATGAATTTCAGGAGTCGCAGCAGCAGGCTCGGGGGGATTTTTTCACCCACTGGCAATATGGGACCGACACATTGAACGCTGGAGCGGGCGCGGTCAAATAAAAACCATATCCTGCCACAGATTCCACACGGAGTACAGACTAAAAATTACACTGCAGTATTGCAATTTTAAAATAAATATCGACTCACTCTGAAAGATGAATTTCTGTGTGGTTGCACATTGATTAACCTCAGGGAAATTTACATTTTTTCATCCACTACAAATCCAAGATACATACCACTGTTGTTATTTTGAGAAACTGTCTGTGGCTTTTATATTGAAACATTCTGCTGAATAAATACACATTTTCTTCAGGGATTCCTCTAAGGTTTTTTTTATATATAAATTTGTTTTTTTAGATAACAAGCCAGTTAGTGAGAACTTCACATTTAGGAGAGGCAATGTCTCTAATTGACGGCAAGAAGCTTAAGGCTCAGATAGATGCACATTTTTAAGTTTTTCACATTTCAGCTGACAGATGGCACATATTCTCTTGAAAGCCTCAAGAATTAAATGATGAGGTTAGTGTTCATTTCACTTTTTTTTTGTATTTTCAACAAATCCCCATGAAGGAACGACACCAACAGAGAGTCGGTTCCCTGCACTGTCTGTGGCACTCAATTACTTCTTCTGAAGTCACAAGTCTTAAACAAAAAAAAACACAAATCATTTTTTTTTAAAATTTATTTATTAAAAAATAGGCTGCTTTCTAAAATACTTAATCCCTGTGGTTTTTAGTAAGTGTAACTCAAACAGAAGGAATCAGTTCTTGTTAGTGAGGACTAATTTCAGCGGTGGAGCACTACAAATTTGATTTGTTCAACAGTATTTTTAGCGGCATCAGGCTTGTTAGTAGAGACTGACTCAAAACAAAACCATTCCCATGTTATTGCATCAAGTTCTTATCACATCTTGCCAAACATGGCTGCTTTTGTCACACTTTTTTGCATCTGATACAGAAAGACCTAGAGGTCTTTAGCCTCTGTGTCCAACATGCAAAACCCTCCTGCCACAAACCTTTTCCAAACACATGGTTTATAGTGGCAGTTTGGTTAAGTGCTCTGGACTTCAGATGTGAGTGAGACCTGCCGCTCAAAACTAACTTTCATGACTCGAAGTTTGTTGCTCTGCCTGTAACATAGGGCGGAACATTTGCTATGAGTGTGATGCAAATTTGTTTACACTTGAGTTTGTTGACAGCCAGGTGCATCTCATACAGATGTTTAAGGGGAACTCCTGTATAAAAACCCCCCAAGGGCCATGACAAAATGTTAGCATTTCAGGTGCTAAGACAGACACTGAGCTGGCTTATCGTGATGAAGGAATTGAATTGTTACGGAGATAAATGGTACACAGGAATAGGCTATATCAGGCTTTTGCTACAAAGAAAGTACTCATTACTTGCATCAAGTAATTTAGATTTTTATCTTTTAATGAAATTTGTTAACATTAAGAAAAACCAGCAGAATTACTGTGTCTCTGCTGCTTTGGATGACCTAGCCCACTGAAACTTGGTCTCACAAACTGACGTCATCGATGGCCTTTTGTATGATCTTTTGTCTGTCCTGTGTATAAATACGCAATGCCCTGTCTGCCGCTATCTTACACCCAAAAACTGCTTTGCATGCAGCTGACCTTAAAAGCTTCCCTGGTGTGCCTCAAGCTAATTTTTCACCTCATTAGCCTGGACAGACATAAAAACTGGGACGCTGAGAGGACAAAGCAGGTTTGTGTATGTATACCGGAAGAAGTCATGGGACAATGCAGAGGAGAGAGAGAGAAAGAGAGAGAGAGCATGGTAACCGGAGTGTTTGTACACCACAGTTCCTCAAAGGTGTGATGACAGTGAATTATGAGATCAGAAAGGGCAGCCATGCATCACAGAGAGCCACATGTGACTGAGCAAGGCAGAGGTATTTACATCGATACATGATTGGGTGCACGTGCACAGTCCGAGGGGGAGGTGAGGGGAAGGGGGCTTGACTTTGATGAATAATGAGGGAAGGTCTGCCCTCCGCTCCCACCCTCTCCTTTCCTTCCTCTCTGTCTTGCAGGCACAGAGGAACCTTTCTCCTGCTTCTTCCTTTCTTTTCTTTTTTTTTCCCAAGAAGCACCCAAAGAACCTCATCAGCATTCAACATGCATCGCCAGCTCACTGCATCCAATCACGTGCACTTACCATACAGAGTGCATGTTTGTGTGTAGGTGTGTGTGTGTATGTGTGTGTTTGGATAATGTGTGTGTGTGTGAGATGGAGAGAGACAGGCAGAGACAGGCAGGGAGAATCCCTTTGTGTTCCCTGTGAGTCTCCAAGGTCATGTACAGAAACTCATGAACAGATTAGCGACAGCCGCCAAGTGTGAGGTGAGGTGGAGTTTATATTCCAGGTCATGGTGTGGGATTAGGATTTTGTGCCGCACATTTAGGTTAATGGCTGTGAAGGCATCACCAATGTGCCTCTGGCTGACCAGATGTGTAGGATTTTTTGATCTGAAGTGATGCCTCATTTCCCTTCCCATCAGCAGCAGCAGCAGAGAAAACCCCCCTCACAGGCTGAGTTGTGCGGCTTGTTTTCGCCGACGTTCACTTCCACCGGTGAACATCCCCACATAATCTGCTGGATAATCCGAAAGGGTTAACTGCTGAGAGGGGATGAGAGGTGCGAGAGCAGGAGCTTGGCCACAAGTCGATTTCTCCGAGAGATTGCAGTCATGTTTGATACCCAGTTCCCATGGCAACCAGCGACCATGGTGTACCTGACCTACATATGTGCTGTATGTACACAAACACTCGCTAACCATCTGTTACTGTCGCTTTGTACAGCGGCGCGTGAGGACTTTGAGTGGCGGTTGAATGAGTCTATCAGGGACAGGGAGAACAAACAGAGGAGCCAGGAGCTGCTCGCACCATTTTTGAGAAGCTGTCAATGATTTGTGTCAACAATGGCTGGAAGTCACATTGAGACAAGCTGTCTCTCTGTGAGGGTATTATTATGAGTTTGTTGACATATCATTTGTGACAAGACAGCAATACTGGCATTTTTTTAAGTGCAGCGATTAGTTACTAAAAAAAGACACGCACACATTTTAAAAAAATCAAGTCAAACAGACATTTTTGCAGCATAGTGGTTTGACAGTAAACTGACTTTACTGTTTTACCACCAGAAATGTAAGTTTGTTCACTCAAATACTGTGTTTGAGTAACTCCATTTTGTGCTACATCCACTCCATTTCATCTCAAAGGCAAATGCTATACATGTTACTCTGTTAAATTTATATGACAGCTAGTTAATCAACATATAAATGATGATTTATTATGACTGATTAACTGGCAGCTTTTGAGGCAGTTTAATCCATTAAGTCCTGATGCAACATTTGCATGCACATAATTAGTCCCACATTCACTATGCAGCATTACAGTGATGCTTACACATGAATGCATCATCAACTATATATGATTATAATGCTGTTGTATTTTTACTTTGGTAAAATGTAAAATGCATGACTTTTAATTATAACAAAGTGATTTTTACTGTCGTACTGTTACTTTTATTTAAAAGCAAAAATAAGTTATTGCCTACATCTGAGGTCTTTTTATCAAAACAGCATCTATTTTACATTAGTACACTTATATGTTAAAAAAAAATACCGTAAAGAAATAAAGAAATCCTTTGAAACAAAATACACACATTATCTTGATGTATTTATAGACATGTATTGTGTTTTGTTTGTCAGATGTTTCTCTTTCAATCGCTTTTGTGACACCGTCCACCACTCACACAAAGTCCAGTTCAACAAATAACCCAGTTGAGTCTGCTGATAGGTCATCAATAACTGATGGATGAGAGAATGAACATTAAACTGAGAGTGAAGCCAAAAGATAAAGTGTCAGGACTCATGACTGACCAAACAGCAACATGCAACACAGCTGACAAGATGACTGAGAATGATTTATAACCAGGTATAGTTGCAGCAACTGTTGGGTTGCAAAAGAATGAACAAAAAAGCCAAGAACGTGAAATAATTGTTTGAAGCTTTTCTTGCTTGACTTTCTTTCAACACAGAGAAAAGCTTTCTCTTTATATCTCATTTCACATCACTTTAAGTCATATTTCTGGTTACTTGATCAGTGTTTGTTCAATATTTGCTCCTCTTTTAGCTCTGCTTTTGGTCCCTACCAACTTCTGAGTGAAATGTCTTGCTATTAACCACCAACCAGCAGCTGACTTTGGTCTGCTTGCTGTTTGCTGCTCAACAGGTAGTTTACAACGGGCTTCAACAGCAGCTTCACTCAAAGCAACTGCTCGTGTGGCCAAAAACCATGATATGGGAGCGCTGAGAGGGAAAAAAATAGCTAAGTTTAGGCCAGAAAACCGAAACAATTCGCACAAAGATGCTTTAAAACTTTACTGAATTGAGGAGGCTGCAGACGTGGTCATGTGTTGTTAATGTAAAAATATTCCCACTTTTGATATCACTTCATTTTAAAACAGTCTTTCCTTAGTTGAACTATTTACTCTTCATGTGCAGTGAGAGTTTGCAGGCGAGTAGACGTCATGTTAAAATAGACTTCATGTTTAGCTCTAAAAAAAGAAAACTGCAATTAAAGCGCCGCCTGCATGGATGCCGAGCTCATGCACCTCATGTAGTTATCTGGCTAAAAGAACTTGATGACCTTCTGCCCTCTTGCTCGTCCCTTATCTCTTTTTCTCTGCATTTTCTCTTTTTTTTTAAATGTTCCCTATATCTCCCTGGTGCCCTGCAATCTAAAATAGCTGTTACTTCTTCTCTTCATCTTGCTCTTTTCGTCTCCTCTTCTCTCCCCTCCATGTTCATCGATTCTGCCCAGAAAGGGCAGGGGACAGTGTTCCCCTGTGGGGCATTCTGGGTAATAAATCTTATTCCTGTCTACATGTGGAGGCTCATGGGAACTTTTTCTGGCCCACTTTTCACCCAGATAAATATAACCACATAATGGAAGAAAGTGGGCCGAAAAAGTAGCAGAGAGGTGCACCTGAATAAATGTGTTTGTTCAAGTTCAGCTAGTTTTTTAATTCCTTTTTCAGCAGCGTCACCATTTGAAGGTTTTTAACTATTTGTTTTTATTAAGTTTTAACCATTTTGCATCACTTTATTTTGATATTAACATATATTAAAGAAAATATTTCCACTTTTCATTCATTGTCTTAAGCTATTTGAACAATTATGGAGTTGCACTAAACATTACTTTAAGCAAACTTTTCAGTGTGTCCTTATCCGTTACTGACGTACTCAGTGACTCCTCTGCTTGCATTGTGATTCATTTCCATGCACTTGTAGACTTTCCTTTAGTTCCTACAGAGAAAGTAGCTGATGTTTCCTACATTGTCATGCAAAAGTTGAAAATATGTATTTTCCAGCCTACTAAAACTATTCATGTCTTATGAATTATATCATTTCATGAGTAATAAATGGCCTCTAAATGTCAGGTAACAAAGACTGATTATTACAATATGAGGCGAAAGGCCACAATAAGACCAGAATATGCTGTGTGACTCACTTCCTTGAAAACACGGGAACACTTTCGCAGTCCGTCTTTCACAATACTCTTTTTAATTTTTTCAAAAAGTTTTTGTCCAATTATTTCTATTCGTCCTTGAGAAGCAGGAAAGAGCAGGTCCAGCGCATGTCTCCTGAGACAAAAATACAAAAAACACAAAAATACAGGAGTGAGATCCACATGTGATAGCAGCTGCTAGCTCAAGTTTAAGCACCAATCGTGTTGCATGGAGATAAAAGTGCACTTTGGGAAAGTAAAATGAGATGGGCTTGTCAGTTTCAGTTAGGTACAACTGGAGCAGCAACTGTCCAAAGCAGGAGGAACATGCATCCTTTTTTGTACAGCAGGTTGCTAGCAATTACTGCAAAGCACATAATGTTGAAATCTTTAACTTGTGACTGTATGAGTATCAATATTACAGTGTCAGAAGACACACACTACATTCAGAACTTTATTTAAGCAAAAAGTGCAGAACAGTTTGCATCAGAACATACCTAAATGACCAAAGATATGTCTCATTATGCAGAAAATGGTTCAAAACATATGCTATATGACTAAATTATAATAAGTGATGCATTAATGTGAACATAATATTAATGTTACTGCTGGTAAAGTTGGAGCTAATCTTCTAATCTTAGTATTTAGTTAAGGCTTAATCCGAATTAAGATAAGACAAAAACTGAAAAGATAAACCAAAATGCATAATTATGAAGCTTTTTCTTTGTGTGGGGATTGTGTCATTCATCCTGCATGTTCAGTCTTTTCATGACATAATTTTTATTGTTTGGTCAATACATGACAATAGACAACAGATATTTCAAAACTCCCAAAAAAGACATTTTTTCTTTCTCACAATATGAGCAACCATAAATGAGCATTGCTGTGGCTTTGGGCTATAATTGCACACCTTCACCTTTGCTAATCTCTTTCTTCCCGGGACTGTTTTTATATCTTGTGCAGTTCAGCTGCATGTGGCCTTAGTAATCTTCCTGCCTGAATGCGTCATAATAATTAAAAATGGAATATATAGTCTGGAGAGCAACCATTTCTGTGGGTTCATTAAATTTTAATGGTTTTCCAGAATAAGAATGGGGGAAATTACGTAAGATAATACATCACACTTTGAAAATCACACAGCACAAACAATATGAGGCGACACTTTGATGTCAACGAGTCTACTTTGAGATCTTCCTCCGAGGATGTGGTTTATTTACACGTCAAGTTTTCTTCCTATACTTCATCTTTGCCTGCCTGTGCACTCTGACCTCTACCTTATGGATACGAGAGCGGCTCATATTAGAAGTGCATTCAGAAGTGCTGAGCTTTGTGCCGTGTCACTTTTTTAAAAGAAAATACTGGGTTCAAATTCTCCCGTGTTTTCATTTTAGACACAGTTCATTTCCTCACAGCTGCCCACAGGAGACACAGCACCGTGCTTGCTGATACGCTGTGTATCAGAAGCTCACACAATTAGCCTGGAAAGCCTTCTCTCTCTCCCCGAAGTGCCCCTTTTTTTTTCAAGTTTTCATCTCTCCATTTTGCAACATGAGCGAGCTATTTTTGACTGCCTCGCTGGTGATGAATACCTCCGACAAAAAAAAAAAAAAAAAACAACAAATCAAAACAGCCTTATTTGTCGGAAGCCTTTTGTGTTTTTTTGCCCTGAGCTGAAGGCGAGCTGGTTGACTTGGCACTCAGATTAATCACATCAGAATGTCTCCCTTCATTTAGCAGCTTTTCCTCCGTGCTTAGTCACAATGTTTTTTGTTTTTTTTTCCCACAGTTTTCATTGTTTTCATTCAGAGGCATTTTGACAGCGGAGGAGATATGCCACCTCGCTAGGAAGTACACTGTGATCAATAGATATCATTGGCTTGCAGAGCCTTTCTGCATGCATAAATAGACTTTTTGAGGGAAAATGGCTGTCACAAGCCTCATGAATAAAAACACATGCATCCTCTGACAATCAGACATGTAGACATATAGGCCGAGTACTTTTTTTTATTCCTTATTCGACACTATTCCTTAAAGAACTAAAAAGTAAATTGTAACTTTATCTCAGAAGGTAGATTGTGCTGTCACCTATCAGGAGCTTAGTCATTTGATTCTCCAGTTTGTATGCTGAATGTCCCTGGGCAAAAACACTGAACCCAGAGCTGCTCCTGATGGCTGCTCCATCCATTTGTGAATGTCTGTGTACAAGCAGAAGTTGGCACTTCTTTAGAGAAGCCATCTGCCATTAGTGTGTGAATGTGTGTCTGGTTAAAGCGCTAGAAAAGTTGAATTTATTGTCTTTTTACATAGATAAAATTACCACCTTGAAAAAACAGTCAAGTTAAAGTTTATATCAGTGTTTGCCAAGACTCACTAAATGTAGAGGAAACTTTAAAGGAAATTACTATAAAAGTATTCATTTAGTACTATATTGACAAGTGTGATGCCAGTCAATACAATCCAGTAAGAAACAGGCCATTTTAACTTAGAGACAGTTTTTACAGAGGATCTGAACATCAGCAAAATGGAGCTTGTGGAATTCAGTCTTCATTAGCATATGAGCTCTTGAGTTACGGCAAAAATCATGTTTTGTTAGGTCACAGAAACCATTAATCGCCTAATTCTGATCAGATTCGGCAAAATGTCATCTGATCCCTGACTCCCAGCTGACATTTCTGCCAAATATGAAGAAAGTCCCTTAAGGTGTTCCTGAGATATCATTCATTCGACCATGGCTTTTGATAAAGCTTGATCTTTATCGTCTTTTGCCATAATCACAACAGCAAGACGAAGGTTTTGTTTCACAGCTAGGACATAAAAAATAAAGCATCCATGCAGGACATAAGTATCCCGACTTTTTTCTGGTTGTTATTGCAAGTATGATTCTCTGCATCTTCAGGGAGAATACAAATGTTACAGGGTGATTATTCATTGATTTACCTTGGAAAAGTGTACAGCACTGTAATGAAATTTTCAGAAAAGCTATTAATGATAAAGGTTTGACATAACAATAACAGACTGCAAAGATGCAGTACTATTTCAGCATCTTAAATCACTCACGACCACCAAAATATCTCTTTTACATGGAAATCTGAAGGTTAGACTGCTCCGCCTTCAACCCGACTCTCCCTCCAGGCTTCAGGCTGTCAGCAGAAATGAATCGATTGTTAAGTCTAACTCTACCGCTCTGATGATAGGAGTCCTGATTGGTCACCACCTTGGGAATATTGCTCATAGCTTCGGCTGGGATTGGCTGCCGCCGGCTGTGCTGGAAATGATCACAGCAGATTTAAGAATGTTAAAGGATGCTTTACAATGCACAAAAAGCCTGGGTGTGTTCCCAGTCTGCAAGGTCACCAGCGCACTGGCCTCACTGCTTACACGTCTGCATATTCAATCACTGCTGCCTAATGAGTTGTACAAATTTAATCATGTAGAAGGTTGTTTAGCTCACCACCAGGTCCTCATTAGACTGGGAGAGGGACAGGGTCTCATTTCTTCACTGTCAGCACGCAAGTCTTTTGCATAAAGGCACAAAACTATAACCTAACCTCAAAAAGCAATTATCGTGTGTATTCTCCATGGTCTCAGTATTGTTTGCGTGTGTTGTGGTTAATCTCATGGGCACACAAAAGCTTTTGGATAATTGTGCATTAGTCAGACTGATCTTTTAACCATATTTGTTGTTCATTTTATTCAGTGTGCACTTTTTTACGCTGTGATGACCATCTCTGTGTATTTATCTGGTCCATCTGCAGACATAGAAATGACCATCATGTCTTCATATGATTGTATTTTTACTTGCAGTACTCAAAGTCATCTCTGCATGTGTGATAAGTTTTTCCAGCATATATTTTTTAAATATATTTAAGCAAAACGGCTGACACGAGTTTGCTGCATTGCTTTCATGCTGTTCATGTTTTGTTAAACAAACCCGTCATCTCCAAGCCCGTTCTAACACGTCTCCCTGCATGGCGGTGCTGTTTATTTATTCAAGGGTTTGCTAAAAAGGCAAAGTTCCTCAGGGAACACTGGCTGCTCGCTGTGTGCATGTGTGCTTGTTTGCATAAGTGCTCATGTGCGTGACTGCCGGTGTCCGGGGAAAGGACATGTGTAGTATGGTTTGAAGATTATGTTCTTTTGAATGCCACTGACTATTTCATGTGGCTATTTTACACCAAATACAACAGAAGGTCAGACTTTGTGGTATTGTTTCTTGTTTTTGTCATTTTAGGTTAAAACACTGACATTTTCTTTTGCAGAAGAAAATTTCTCAGTCAGTGACACTTTCTGTTTTTGCTAATCCATTCATCCATCCATTCATCCAATCATTCACCCAACCAACCATCCTTTCATCTATCCATCCATCCACCTATCCATCCACTAATCCGTCCATCATCATCAGACAACCAACCATGCATGCAAGCATTCATCATCCATCTATCTATCCATCCATCTATCGGTCCATCCATCCAGTTACTCATCCAACCAACCATCATTTTATTTCTTAGCCATTTATCTATCAAGCAAACCATGCATCTATGCAACATCCATCATTCTTCCATTCATGAATCCATCCATCATCCATCCATCTATCTATCCAGTACTGGGTTGCCATGACACCTGGGTGATCAGAGCCACCAGGATGTCCTTTTCCTCAGCATCATTGTTCAGTTCTCCTCCTGGGAGATCGCAGGCCACCTGGCCAACATGGAGTCTCCCAGTGTGTCCAAGCTGTTTGCACATCTGCTCTCACAGGAAGGAGTCTAGTCCATCTTTACTGATGTAAAAAAAATCAGCCTGTGAGAAAGTACATAATGAGGACCGATTAGGAAATACAGAGATTTGCTTTGTGGCTCTCTCTTCTCCACCATGTTTCCAAGGAATGACATCATCATGGGACAGTCTCCAGACCTGCTGCTGCACCTTGATATCCTCCCTGCTAATCACACTCATCACAGAGATAAGCCCCTTGTGCTGTAAACACTGAGGAGACTTGCAAAGCTTCCTGTCCACTGCAGCTCAATTGGAAGGTTCTGGTATCACAAAACAAATCAAGAAGAATTGTGAGAATATTCTGCATTGCCACCTATTGGTGTGAGTTAGAGCTAACACAGACTTGTGTCCTCTATTATTGCTACAGAGATTTGCAGAGGAGCCCATGCACATGCAAATACAATCAGTCGTGTTAAGCAAGCTGACTTCAAGTCCTCAGATAAATAGCTGCAAACTTTTCTATCAGTAACATTACAAAAGAGGGCCAGTAACAATGTTCAGCCTAACATTGAAGCTGTGCTGAATATCTCCGTGACTACAGAAAAAAAACCCACCCACTCTTACAACAGAAGTGTTTATGGCACATATTTGGTCAGCTGTTCCCTTTTTTCATCCATTCTCACCACAGATCATCATTTTCCTCTTCACATGTGGTCTGTCTGCCGTCCCAACGGCCTCGCTGTGCCTCGGAAAATGGGTCAGACAGGCAGAGTGAAGAGGGACTGAGACCCAGAAACACACAGCTGGCCTCAGCTTGCTGCTTCGACTTGCAGACACACACACACACAAACACACACACACACACACACACACACACACACACACACACTGCACACTCCTGTGCTGAGGGAGAAGGCTGCTCAGCGCATCAGGGAAATCAATCGTCCAGAAGAATAAGACTGAGCTGCAGATGAAGATCTGATTATCCTGAGGGAGGTGGGTGTGTGTCAGGGGCTGTGTGTGTGTGTGTGTGTGTGTGTGTGTGTGTGTGTGTGTGTCCCGAGGGGGGCTCAATGTTAAACATGGATCTACTTTGCAATGAGGTAATGTCTGTAATATCTCCCTCACTTCCTGGATTATTTCTCAATTATCATCATTTGTCTCTTAAGATGGTAAAATCAATTACATTCAGTCATTAGATTTTCCAAAATACACACAAGCTGCATTTGCATATGCAGCCTAAAATGTTCTGTCAATATTGACATCACATTTGAAATGACACATATCACAGTCACGTCAAACTCTTTCATCTACAGACGTGTGTGTTTCCATCACATATGTCCTGATTGTATTAATAGTAGCTCGTCAGAAACGCCGCCAAGATCAAGTCTGCCAAGGACAGATGGCACTTCCCCTGTAAGCCACAGCTTTTTGATAAAGAGCACGGCGTAAAGAGTCCAGACTGAGGGAGAAATGAACAAGGCTGGAAAAAAAATTGCACAATAAAAAGAACATATTCGCTCTATGCAACCGAACAAATCAGAACACTGCGGAGCACAAGAGCATAAAAAAAAAATGTCTCCATAGAGGTTTGAGTCACAGATCTTTAAAGCTCAGAGGATCATATTGAGCTGACAAATTCACCTCACTGAGTCCTTTTTTTAACCACGGTTAACTGAATTTCCGATTCCCTGTTTGGATTTCCTGGCAAGTGTGCAGGCTGGAGTATTTTTGGTCCTCTTTTAATAACTGCCAGTTTAGATGTGATCCATCTTTAGCAATCAAGACTGGGGCACCTCTGACGCTGACGATGATGTAAGAGCATCTGTGGGATATGACCGCGAGGGACCCATCATTGAGGCATTTCTGCAGAGACATGAATGAAAGCACAATCATGCATTTATTAAATAGCGCTAAACGTCTATTATAAACTTTTCCCAAAAATACTTCAAGAGCCTCAGCAAGGATTTGGGGTTTTTTTTATTAGCCGTTTCTTCCGGCTGCAGCTTCCCTGCTATCTCTATCACTTCCATTTCTGAAAAACTCATTGTCTCTTGGAGATGAGAGAAAGGCGATTAATGAGAGATAAACCCCAGACTAATAATAAGAGATCAGCCCCCAGTGTCAATGTTGAGCTCTTTCTCTGCCTTTGCCTGAAATGCTGCTCTTTCGATGTCCTTCTAATGTCACCAGCTTCCAGGATTTATGTAATATTTCAGCAGCCCATTGGATCAAAGCACAACACAGGCCTATTGAAAAGGATTTGGAAGGGATATAATTAAGTTGTTGAGATTGCAATAAGAAGCATTATATTATCACATGAAGCCAATGTCAAGGACCATCTTTAGCCTTTGATTCAATTTCAGAACAACAATATACTTATCCACAGATTCATAAAACAATAGAATAGGAGGAAAACCGCACAGAAAAAGGATTCAGTTTAGTATGGGACAAATAGACAAGCAATAAACAACAACAAAAAGTCATAAATAAACAATTAAGTACAGATTATGCTAACCATTATACAAATATTGCATTTTTACTGAAATACTAATAGTATTTCATCTTTGCATTTTCTGTAGAGCAATGTTTTTACTTTATATACATTATACGTCATTCAGTCTACTTTTACTACTCTCTTTTTATGAGTATTTATTTGTGTTTGTGCTGCTGCAACACCTGAATGTCCCCTCTGGGGATCTATAAAGTCTTATTTTATCTTATCTTAGATTCTGAGTGCCATATGCCTCAGCTGATCCATTTTTTTTTTTCTTTGAATATGCAGCAAAGTACAACTAAAAAGATGTCTGGTTCATTTAAAGCGTCATTTTGGATGGGATACTTTAAGTCAATCCTAAATCGATCTTTAATTGTTAATGGATCCAAGCCAGGAAATACTGTATATGCATACAAATTGAGTGAAACATGAGCAGAGAAGGAGGTGCTTGACGCGTGACAAAGATCTTCATTTTGAATCAAAAGGAGATATGTTATGCATTTTAAGCACAGGGACAGAAACTCTGATTCTGTGGATCAGTAACAGCTTCCATCTACAGTATAAACAGATAAGTCTGATCCGTTTCCCATCCTTTGTTTGTTTTTCTTTGGATTCAGCAGCTTCTAAAAAAAATCCCACCATGCTCTGCAAAATAATGCCAACTGCACATGTTGGATGAGAAATATCAGATCAGACTTGTTATTAGCATTGGCAGCAACTCGCTGTTAATGGATCTGGATCAGAAGCAAATACATGTGATTGAGACTATTTTGCTTTTAGTACTTCATTACTGCCCAGCAGAGAGATCCCAGAAACAGATGCATGTACGTGATATACTAAATGTGTGTCTGTTTATGATGTACATGCATCTCCAGAGTGTTGAAGTTGAGCCGTCCTCCTAACACTCATCTCTGCACCCCGTTTTCTCCCTTCCCACTTTTTCTCTCCTTCACATTTCCTTCACGCCAACTCCTTCAGAGCCATCAATCCTTCCCTCTTAACTTCTTCATCCTCTATTTCCCCCCCTATAACTCTATCCTAATCAGTTCCTCTTTCTTACCCCCCCACACTTCTCACACTCGTCTTTATGAGGGTGCATTACAAAGCTCACTCCCCCCCCCCCCCCAAGGATCCTTAAGTAGGTCTGACGTAGTTGCTTGGGAAGAATGACGCAGATGTATTCATAAGAGTAGGTGGTGCAGTCCCACGGAGAGAAGCAGGCAGAGTGGGGGGAAGTGGCAAAAGACAAAAAGGGGGGGCGGGGGGCTGAGCGAGAAGGCTGGGGGAAAAGGGGAGGAAAGGGGAGTCGAAACAGGGGGGTAACAGAGGGAGACAGATGAAGAGGGGGAATGTGAGCGGGGACAGATTGATGAATAAATGTTTGTGCATGCCACAGCGAGGCAAATGCCAATTTACTACACCAAGCAAGTGTTTCGAATTGAAGTGATGTTTAGAAAGAGGCTGGAGGGGGCTCTGCGTCGATTCAAAGCTCCCTCTTGTTTTCATCGTCGAATCCCTCCTTAGTTTGGTTCGGAAAAGTCCAAAATAAACTCAACAAATTATTTAACCAATGCCTGAGAGTGATTATTTTCACGCTGAATACACATGCTGTGCATTGTACTGTATCAAAATAATAGCTGCAAGCTTTCGTATCAGCAGTGTTACACTTGGTTACAGCTGGACTACGAAAGCTGAATAGTAATCTGCTAAACACTGCAAGATTTGAGGTGTGCAAAAGTAAATGTCTCAAATAACAATCTGTAGAAATGTTTATGTTTTTTGATCAATATGGACCTGTTTCTGCTCCTGTTTGAGAATTCTTTCCTGCAATAACTAGTTTTTTTGGCCACTTGAGGGTAGTAGAAACATGTTATAAACACATTAGTGACATATCTTCAGTTTTAAGTTGATAAGGCCTTTGTTTTTCATGCTCTTTGAGCTCTGGTTTGGTCTCTTAAAGGTCTCTTATAGGAAATATCTGGCTCTTTAGCTGCTAAACACCATTATGTTTATCAGCTGGTCACTAACTGGATCCGTCTGCCTTTTAGCTTCAGTCATGTAATGCGCCACAAATTTT
>JAQNCA010000017.1:11769716-11790201 GCA_029783725.1 Acanthurus tractus | reverse complement strand
ACACACACACACACACACAGAGCACTTGTAATCTCCACTGCCCTCTCAGCCTCTCTCTGCACTACTTTACAATGCTACTTATACCGCTTTCAGACTGAGACAGCTCTCTAACCTTGATTTTTTTAAACCAGAGGATTAAACTGGAGACCTAAAAAAATCCCTAACAAGTCTTTTAACTGTGCTGAAATTAATTTCTCTGCAAGCTGCCTTGAGACTTTACAACATGCTGATCTGCCTTAACTGGTTATTATCAACTGTGAGCCATGCTGGCACAGTTTGGATCCCAGGATCTGGGATTTTTTTTCCTTTTTTTTTTTTGGATTTATGTTTTTAAGCTGACAGTCAAGACTGGAAAAGACAAGGTTAGAGGATAAAAACCTTCAGTGGGATTTTAAGGTCAGACTCACCCTGTGTCCGATGAGCCACCAGGTCCACCTTGCCGTATGTGCCTTTCCCCAGCTCGCGAATGTGCTCATACTGTTTGGCTACATCTGCTGCCGACAGAGAGGTGATGGCCAAGGCCTGCATGTCCTCTACAGGCACCCCTCCACAGTAGCCCATCTTGGATGTAGGGGAGCCTCCGCCACTGCCCACCCGTCCTGGCCCAGATGGAGAAAGAGACAGGCTCGCCTTGACGCTGTGAGGCAGACTAAATGAAGAGGACAGAAAACTGCTTAGAGCCAGTTTTTTTTTATTTTTTTATTATTGCTCTAATGATGGCAGGCGATATAAATTTTATGCAGACATGTGTTTATGACAGAATGCTCTTCAGTATCTTTATCTCTACTGGCGGACATCCATATATTCCTGTCTGTACAGCGTGTCCCAAAGGGTGGTTAAATCAGGGAGGCTTTAACAGACCCTCATTTCCATGCAATCAATTCAGGGTAGGCATCAACAGGGGAAGTGCTTTTCAGTAAATGTATTGGACTTCCTGCTGTCCCTCTAGATCACTCTGGCAAGCTTTCAGATATGGCTGGTCTCAGACAGCACTTACTGGCAGGCAGCTATGGGAAAAAAAATCAATATGACCAGGTAGAAGGCCTAACAAATGGAAACAAATGGAGAGAGCACACAGCTTCGAGGTGTATACATATTGGTAAGGCAAGCCACAGATCATCCACGACAACTCTGACTTGTTCCTAGAAATACATTCACCATACAGTGGAAACAGCAAAACAGTTTGCTTAGTTCTGCCTGGAAAACAAAATTTGGTTTGCACAGCGGTTGTTCTAAGTATTTTTGGTCAAATTGCTGAAACTAAAAAAAAAAAAGTAGTGCAGAAGAGAAAAGTTATTGCTGATTTTCAGAAGTACCAAGTTTGAAATAGGTCAAACTAATCCTAGGAGGGAAAAATACAGCTGCTTTAATTGCCAACTCAGATGGAGTCAGACACCCTCAAAGTGCCAAGTGACAACAAATTAAAAGTCAGAGATTAGTGACTGCACGTTAGCATCTGATGGTGTTCAAGTTAACGGTAAGTAACCTCAAAGAAAACTGAAACTGCTGGGCAGACTTCACAAGAACGGACCTCATGAGGAAATGAAGTGGATCACACTAATGATCTCAATCAAATATAATCACCCAGTCATGCATAGCGCTTACACACACATAAATACACACACTAATAGGCACCAAATCAGCACAAACATTTCTGCTGGAAGCCTTTTTTCATCCATCATTCAAAAGCAAAGGCTTTTGCTCTTTGTTCTTTTCTCCCCGCAGCCGGTTTCTCAGCACCACTGGTTTAAATGAGAGCATCACAAATGAGTCTGTGTTGACTGTCAGGTGCATTTTTAGATGGGGGGGGGGGGAGGGTCGAGCTGAATTAATGGGCAATAGCTAGTTGATGAAAACATGGCAGAGGAAGTTTTTGTTCAGACACTCTGAAGGTTCCTCGGCTATCTTGTGGGAAGAGCAAGATAAATATAGCTATTAGACAGCGAAAACGAAAATAGGATGCGACCATTTGCAGCCTTGTGTTCTTGGCTCATCATTCTTTGTCGAAGAAAAAAAAAATGCAGGACGCTGCAAATAGAAGGAGTGCGTCTCTGTAAGTAACACTTGCTTCTTGATTTTATCATAAGCTTGGAGATGGTTATATAAGAGACTATGAATATTGTAGCCTACTCATGCTGTGTGCCCACTGTATAGCCTTGAGCGAGTCAACAGTAAAGTTGATCGTTAGCCAGATCAGTCATTGGTCCAGGTTTGGTGATTAAACATTTAAAAAAGGACAGACAGACAGACAGACTGGAAGCACATTTCCTCTGACCGCCCACCCTGTACGGCCCCATAGCCTCCATCAGCGAGAACGAAGCAGGGAGAGAGAGAGAGAGAGAAGGGAGCTCTTGTTTACTGGCACTTCTTCCAGTCAGCTCCACGGGGCTGAATGTGCAGCACTCCAGCATGGATCTTAATCACATTACTTAGCTCCCACCAAGACAAAAGCACACCCCACCCAATAGCGCAGGATGCTTTTGCACTCATTTCCTTTGCAGAACTGGATTAAGCTTCCTGAAATATGATGAGTTGTTGGGAGACTTTGCTTTTCCGCAGCTGCGATGACGCTGTAAATGTGAACCCGAAACTGCAGTGTAGTGCCCTGGAGGTGTTAGGGGATGAAGTTATGTGGTCTATGGGAGATGATTGTGTGTGCGTGTGTGTGAGTGTTTGGAAATGAAGCGGCTTGAGAGGGGGTGGTGGGGGGTGGTGGGGGGGGGCTGGTGTATCAGTCGCACAGTGACACTCTATCAAAGGCCCTTTGTGTTGCTACCCCTAAGAGGAAGCAGCTGTGAGCCTCCGCACGGCTGAGCGTTGGTGCACGTCCACAGCCACATGCCCCGCTGATCTCCCATGCTGCCCTTTGCTCCTCTCCTGTCTTTTCTTCAGGCGACTAGAGAGCGAGGTGGGAGCCGCACGCTCCACATACAGATGAGGATTTTGGCTTGAGACTTTTAAGCCAGTCCCACTTATTTTTAATCATCTGTAAGCCTTTTAAAAACAGATCCCTGGGCAGCTCATTTAGTCCTGCATTGTTGAGGTACGACCTCGTAACTTCAATACTTGTGGTTTTAATGTTTTGATTGCGATTAAAAAAATGTAGACATCTGAGTGTCTGGCTCTTGAAAAAGGCACAGTCTGAGAACTAGTCTGTTTTTCCTAATTCTCAAAAAGTGGAGATAGAAGATTATCGCTCTGCAGCAACAATTGGTTTTTCCGGCCACTAATTTTCCCTCAAATACAGCTTGACAGTCCTGCTTCATGTAGCAATTAGTCAAACAGAGCTGAGTGCTTTTGCAGCATAACCCTCTTAAAAAACCCCGGATGTTCCCAGAAAAAGGTTAAAAATCCTGTTTTACGTTCTAATAAGCAGCGTCACGGTCTAGTAAAAAAAAAAAACCTGTCGTGGCTGACTTCACGTGTCACACGAGACTTAACCGCGGGAGCAGTTGACCTTTTCTTCTATAAACATTTAACTGGAAATGAGAACAGAGATGAACCCTGGGATACCACTGGCAAGCGTCTGTCTTGTCGAAGACTCCAAACAGCCTCAGGGTGGGACCTCTACATGGACCCGGTCTGATGTGATGCTAAGCTCTCGACTCTTTCAGTCTTACTATTGATTTCAGGTGGTATTTTTTTGCAAAAAGAATTCTGATGGGGGGCTGTTACTCTGGGGGTCAAAATGCTGAACCCCAAATTACTCCTGATGGCTTTTCTGCTTCCGTATGAGTGTGTGTTTGAATTCCTGATGAGCAGTCGGCACTTTGTATAGAGGCCAGTGCCATTAGTATGTAAATGTTTTGATGCTTACTTGTACCATAAAGCACTTTAAGTGGTCGAAAGACTAAAAGCAGTATATAAGTGCAGTCCATTTACCATTTTGGTCATGTTTAATCTGTGTTTAGAGATGAGATGCTTTATTTTCAGCCAACCTACAGCGGAGGTAGCAATGTCGACCGGTTGCTTTCTTCAATCGCTACCAGTTTGGTCCAAACTAAAAATATCCTGGCATCAATTGGATGGTTATTTTGCACTATATGAAACTACCAGTAAAAAAAATTCACACACATTCTAGGCCTCCAGATGACGAATCATGCCCACATTGTAAATGCCCTGTCAAGGTCTAACATGAAGTGGTGGATGACTGAAATTAAATATCGTACCTACATTCATGATCCTACATTGTAGAATAAACTTAAGGTCAGAAATTGAAGTCGTTCAACACTTTGATTTTTTACCAAAACACATTACTGAAATCCCCCCTCAGCTGCACCTACCTTCAGATGAGTGCTAATTAGCAACAGATGCCATGCAAACATGCTAAACTAAGATAGTAAAGATGGTAAACATTAAGCCTGCTTAATATAAGCCATGTGACAGTACGCTGATGTTAGCATTTAGCTTAAAGCGCTGCTCCACCCAGAGTAACTGCAGCTTCACAGAACAACCATCATGGCCTTAGACTGTCTCTTCCTCACATATTTAGGCCATCTTCAGAAAACACAGCTTTTCTCCAGATCTAACTAACATTACCTGCTCATTAACACTGGAAGCAGAGCTGACATGTTTTATCTTCTGTATTTTCATGTGTCACTCAAAAGGGGACGATAATTGTGCATTCAGGGAGCTATTGGTTCTCCATCTACAAACTGTATGAGTGATACAGTTGCAATGAACTGTGACATGACATTGATTAGCACATAAAGACTTCGTACAGTCGAGGCTCAAGCGTGAATGCAGATTCAAATTGAGCAGATGAAATAAACTGCGGTGGAGGAAAAAGATGGGCTATAGCATTGATGTTGTGCCTTCATCTGTGACAAATGAATTTTAATGCACACAAAATATATATCTGAAGTGAGAGAGAGGAATTAGTCAGCAGCTTTACACACACAGTTTGCCTTTTTTAAGTCCAGACATCTTTCCTTCTCTTTTCTTTCTCCCTTCTTCCTGAAATGTAAATGAACGACAAACTAATGAATAAATAGATTGCAGAGCCAGCCTCACGTTTCTCCTTCTCTCCATTACTAAATGGACTAGTTCTTTTGCTCTCGGCAGAAAAGACGTTATGGGTGAAGATCTCTTATATCCAATTTACTGTCAAAGTGCCCGATGCCTTGCCTCTGGGTTAGAAAGAAAACGGCGAGCGAAATACAATGTGACTGATGTGGTTTCTCTCACTGTCTGTCTGTCTGGAAATAAAACAACAGCACACAAAGACACACATGTGCAGACGGTACGTATTGTTGCCTTTGTCCTTGTCCTTGTTGTCTCGGTGCAGATCGAAAGAATAAAACAAATGACTGTGATCTTAAACAATCCATCAGTGGATTTAAAGCCAGCATGGCTTCTTTTTGTGACAGACACTTGCAGTCAGGACACTCTGTTCCCACTCAGGCATGAAAAACTGAATCACCTTCCTCCAGAACATCACAGCCAGTGGGGTTGGTGGGTTTAGGGCCTCCTTCGGCACACGGCTGAAGAAAACTCCTGCTGTGCTGTGATAGGTGAACCAGCAGCCTAGGCCACAGATGCACACTTTGACAAATCACCTGCTCTCAGCTTTGCCTGACTGCCCATATGGAGGATCCCTGCAGGGACTGGGTACTAAGTTACCTTTCCCTGACTTTTCTCACCTCTATTTTCCTTCCTTCCTTCCTTCCTTCCCTTCCTCCCTCTTTCTTTCTACTGTATGTAACACATCTCAGGGAGTTATCACATGCTGAAAGAACCCGGCCGAAAAGCTGGTGAGCCACAGCCTCCCGCTGGAATGACCCAAGACACTTGGGGTTACAACCCAAGGTTAAAGACATCCCAACACCCAGTGGGTTTACATGAACAGCTACAGTTAAGCTATGATAATAGCTATAGGTGTAGCTCACGTTGGCGAAGTTGAGACTTAAATCTACTGTGTTGTTATTCCAGTTAACAAGACCAACAGAAGAATCCATTTATTGATGAAAATACACCAGTATAGCCCCTTTCCGCTGGTTGTAATCAGACTTTGTTCCAGTTTGCCCATTTTTCCATACTTTTTTCAATAGCTCATAATTCCGTGTATTTTGTTCATTCATGTATTTAAGGGTCTTTAACTCCTCAAGCTGACACAGCACAAATAAACACACATCACTGCAGAAATGTGCAGTTTTCGCTTTAGAACCTCGCGAGATTATATGTCTCTGACAGTGCGATGCTGAACTTCTGCTTTAAAGACTTAAGCAAGACCGGCTCTAACCTATGCAACATGCACAGGACACCTCGGCCAATGTTTGGCTAACTAAAGCATACACAGATCTTAGAAAATCAGCAACCAGCTGCGTTATCTAAGTACGTTATTCCAACTCTGAAAAAAAAATTACTTAGTACAATTTCAATCGGAATAAAATGTTTACATATGTTTTAAAATTCAAGTTTTTAGCTGAACTAAAACAATTCATTATTTTTTCTAATATCAAATTGACTACTAAATGATCGAAAAAAGAAATAAGCTTTGAAAACAGATTACTACAAGGACGTTGACTAAACTACTGCTTGACAACAAGTAAACCATCAGACAAATAATATGTCAAATATGTAAAAAGTACGTTGAAAAAGAAAAACAATGCCAATAAAAGATCCCACTGCAGAACAAATCAATATTGTATTTTAGGATTAAGGCTTTGGGATTAGAAACATCTCATGTATCTCATGATAAATGCCATGTCATCATCGCCCATGTTGTAAACGTGTCCTTCAAAAAAAAAAAATCTTTCAGCATTGAAATATCACTGCAATAAGCTACCCAGGGAACATAGTGTACCTAACCCCCCACTCTATCACAATCCAATAGCCTCAAGTTCCAATAGGCTTCTTGTGACCAGAGAGAGAGAGAGAGAGAGAGAGAGAGAGAGAGAGAGAGTCAGAGTCAGAGAGAGAGAGAGAGAGGCTGCCTCCCTTTGATGTCAAATAAATGGGGAGATGGGACTCTAATATGAGCTCAGAAAATGGGGTCTAAAAGGGGGTGTGGCCATATGATGTAACAGCACAGCGCTAAGGAGGACATTGCAGGCTAACAATGGTGATTTGTGATACTGCTCATACACAACAGCCTCTAGCCACAATCAATGCACTAATGTTGATTGCTAAAGCTGCATTCAATCTCTCTCTCTCTCTCTCTCTCTCTCTCTCTCTCTCTCTCCCTCGCTCTCTCTCAAATTGAAATACAACTTTAATTGCATGACTGGATATTAGCAATTGCTGCGAAAACAAACAAGGGACACAGTGTAAAAGCCAAGACAATTACACACAAGAACACAATGTAAATAAATCAGACATTAGGGAAAAGAGAAAACACGAAACACTGCAAACGAACACAGGGCTGCAAATTATGCATATTCATACTATGAACACACCCACACACATACATACACACAGTGTGTTCAGTGATTGACAGTGGTGTCAATATGCAGCTATTTTCTCACTGATGTGGTAGCAGACTGGGATGTACTGCACAGATATATGAACTGTTTCTCTATTCTCACCCAGCTGGACACAGACTTTTGGACAGGAGATTGAAAAGTGCTTCTTGTCCTCTTTGTGGTCTAATTGATGGTGTTTTCATCCTTTCTATCCCCTGAGCAGCCATGTTTTTCTACAGTAACTAATCCATCAGCTTGACATCTTTTAAAATTTTGGTAAGTCTTAGTTTTTTTTTGCCAGTGCTCATTGTAAAATTGAGTATTAGTGCTCATTTCTTGGAGTTTTGTAGTTGTTCAAGGGGCATCAGTGGAAAATTTGGTCTTTTAATGAAGTTTACAAAATAGACTCCACTTTAATTAAAAATTCCATGCTTACATGTGTAAGGTGTTTTTGTTTTTCTGATTAACAATCTTAAAAGTGCAGGATTTTCCTTTTTCCAGGTCTCAAAGGATGATGTAATTTAGGTGTTACCTCATGAAAATCATCCGTATTAAGTTTTCCGGGGCATTAACACACATACCTGCTCTGAGTAGAGCAACTTCAGCTCCAAATTATTTTTTAATTTTGGCCGTCATTTAAAATAAACGTCCCAACCAATATTCCAGCTTCTCCCTACCAACACAGTGTTTGTGCCAAAAGCAAATCCATATGTGTCGGGCTGCTGTTGCGTTTTTCAGAGTGCATTACCAGCCTTAAGGCTCCGCTTTCACTGGGTTTGCTCTATCAAGTCAGCTGCTCATTTAAATGCATTAGAGGGCATTAACGATGAGATATCACCTGTCTGCCCTGGACACACCATAAAAGGGCCATTAAAAGTGGAGTGGCCCGGATGCCCTCGCATCCATCTAGCACAGGATGAATCAGAAAAGCGGAATGGGAAACAAATAGGGTCGGGTACCACGGGTAATGTGAGTAAAAATACAAATTAAGTCGCATCTTAACAATTAACACCAGTTAGAGTTCATTGGGCTAATGGGAAATAAATCAGCAGTGCTGTATAATGGCTGTTGATGCTTAATTGTACAGTGAGTTTATTTTTCATATAAGGATTCTGTCAATGAGAGTGTGTCAAAGTTGAGACCAAAGAGTTTTTGTACTCACGATTCAAAGCCACAAACAAACGCAAGCTCTTCAGAGAGCAAAACCAAAACAGCACACTGTTTTTATGAATTAAAAACAAAGCACCCGGTTATGAGATGTTATATATATATTTCTAACATTTTCCAACCGCGTTTTCCTCCCTGCCTTCCTTTCTCTGCACATTACAGTATCATGTACACTGACCCGGTTTCAGGCACCTCAGGGTGCATGTATAGGTGTTACCCGCTCACCTGCTGGCGACCTGTCTCTCTCCTCCATGGTCCTGCATCCGCTCGGCGAGCAGAGCTGCCGCGCTCCGATCTGCTGGAGGTCTGCGGGGAAGCTGATGCGTGAACCTCCTCGCTTAAAGGAAGTTATCGATCAGTTATAGGTGCTAAGAAAAAAACGCACGAGTCCTTTCTGGACAGCAAAATCTCGCTGTTTCAGCTGAAAGACAGAGCTTGGATGAGGTCTCCCGTCGTTACGCTCTGCCTTCTGCCCGCCCGAGATGATTCCTGTCCCGTTTCTGAAGATGCTCCTCACTTTGTGACTCTCTTTGGAGGCGGATTAAATCAAAGCATCATCAGATGCTGGAAGCCGAGATGAGGACACAGGCTGGGATCCCTCCTCTGAGCGCCCACCATCTCAACCTGCCAAGCAGCGGGAGGAGGGTGCGTGTTTATCTTTCGCTCCTCCAGTGGTCCGCATGACCCAGTTCAGCGCCACACACACACACACACCCACACATACACACACAGAGAGAGACGAACCCATTCATTCACATCCAGGGGGGCTCAGCGAACCTCTGCGCTCTGCAGCATGCATGCATAAATCTGCATGTTCCCACCTTCTCCAAAGTAAAACGTCTTGTTCTCACTGTCAGTCTGTTTTGTCCGTCCGTCCAGTGAAACTCTTGAGGTTGGGGTTGTGTGTGTGTATGTGTGTGAGATGTGGAGGGAGGAGGGGGGGGGTCTCAGATGTTGCTCCTCTGCTGGTCCTACCAGTCAGCTCCCTCATTGTTCACCGTCTCCACCCTCTGGCAAACGAATACGCTCACGTGTTCCGGGTCCTAGCGCCTGGACGGTCCCCATCCATCCATCCACCCATCCATCCATCCATCCAAACAGCCAACCTCAATGCGTCCACGAGTTTTTTCTTTCTTTCTTTCTTTGTAATTTTGATTCATGCATTGAAGGAACAAGCTGCTCCACTCTTGCATAATTCAACAGCTTATGGCCTCGAGTACTTCACGCGGTGACTTTGCCAACTGTCCTTATTAGGTAACAGCGATGCGAAGACTTTCAATTAATTCACTGCCCTGGCAGCTCCATCTTTTACTGTACATGATCAACAACCGGCCTCCTGCCAGGCCCGTTTGCCAACCAGAACAGATTGGACTGAGAAAACAGCATCAACATGACGGGGATAACCTTAATGCCTCATCATTAAACACCAGTGATCAGATGGGTCCAGAGGTGAATGACTGAAAGCTGTTTTATCTCGCATCAGACCTCAAATGTCACTCGAGAACTCCTTTTAAGATCCAAAATGTATTGTTTTTTTCTCTTCTCTGCATGTGCTTTTTATTTCTACTCCACTTTTTTACTTTACTTTTATAGTTCTCTCTGTTCTCTAAGCCCAGAATTGCATCAACATGCAGGCCAGGCTCATATACCCAAGCTGAGATCATATGAAGACTGAAAGATAAGCTTTTTTCCAAGCAGTCTAGAAGAAAGAGGAAAGAAGAAGAAATGCTTGGGGGAAAAAAAGTCAGTACAGGGGAATATGATCTTGTTATATCCTGAAACAAAATAATTTGACCCGGGCCGTTTTCCACCCTCATTGAGGAGTTGGGTGGATATTGGATAGCTGCATCTTCAGCACCTCTTTGAGACATTCACGTGCCTCACACAGCAGAGTTGGGCCAAACAAGCAACCTGGCGAAGAGTTTCCTTGAGGTTATCTCGGAAAGAAAAGTGTCATAAATCATAACGAAGGTCAAGCACCGCGGGCTGACAGTGGAGAGCACCTGGGTCAAACACACCGGTGGGGGGGGGGGGGGCAAACCCACACACACACACTTCAGAGCTGTGAACAAATAGAGCAGGGCTGCTCCTCCCTCTTCTCCTTTGCTCCTCCTCACTTCGCTTTCAGACACCACATTCACGTCCTAGTTTTTAACTTTTTTATGTGTCACCTCAAGTTTTCCAAATCTTGTTGCAAAGAGGTGGCCTTGTTTTATTCAATGTCCTCAAATTTATCTTTATGCAGAGCTCTGTGTACTTGGTGTCCTGGCTGCCCTATAAATTGTTGTGTCAAAGTGATGGGATATTTACAAGCTAAGAGGAGTTTCGTAGTTTTGGGGGCATATGCCATTTTTGACCACAAAAAAAAAAAAACTTTTAGCTGTTTATTAGAGCAGGATTAGGACTAAAATGTAACATAAAGCTAAGAATTAAACTTCTTTAGAAGGACACAAGAAAAGTTTTTTTGTGTGCTTCTTCCTATGCAGAAAACCAGATTGTGTTCCACAAGAAAAGTTTGTCTTTAACTATCAGGGCACACCATAAAACTCCAATAAATATTTCTGTCAACTTATGGGCAACAGAATTTTGTAAGAGTACTTGAGATATATGTCAAAAAAAACCTTTCTGCTGTCAATATTCTATGAAAACTTTAACTCAAACTCACCGCTTTGTGCAGAAAAACAATCCAACTAAATCTCTGGGGAATTTAGGAACATCTGCCTTGAACAGCAGGCACTTTAGTGAGCATGTGGAGTTAGATTTAGTCTGAGAAAAAAGGCTAGAATTAAATTCAAAACCATGCTGCTGTCACACAAAGCTGTGCTCCACCCTTACACCTCCAGGTGTTAGTCTGACCCTCCACAGCAGCCCCTCACAAATTTAACATTCTCTGACCTCGGCTGCCTTTACTTTTTCAGTCTCACCTGGCTCCTCCTCAAAGGTATAGTATGGTTTTGCGACTGCAGTCATAACAGCACAGACATTTTGCATTCTTTTTTTTTCTCCAATCCCAAAATAGAAAAAGCAGCTCACAGTCACATCACCCTCCCCCACTGAATCAAACAATCCTTCCCTTCTCTGCTTCTCTTTTATAAAACCCTGCAATGTCTCACCCTTAGATTCTATTTCATTTTGCTCACATGACATTTTTATTTCCACTGTGTAATCACAGGGACATTTGGGATATTCTCATGAAACCAAGTACAGGTAGTATAAATGCATATGAATGAAGTAAAGAAGTTAAGCTGGTTTAACACTTGAGTTTATATTTTTCCAGGGTATGAATAATGTTTTGAAAATGATAAAACAAATAATATATAGCTTAGATGATGAATAGATTCACTGGGTACTTTTATACAACTCCAAAGTAAATCTACCTTTAGAAATTATTGCAGTGTAAAGATGTATTGAAAAAGAAACAGGAAATAAACATTAGTTTAAGTGACTATTCTCATTATAACGTTAGTTCTTTTAAAAAATGTACATGATTCCAAAAGCCCAGCACCGATGTCTTAAACCAAAAAATCTGATTCTTGATTAAGTACCCGTTTCAGATGCGATTCAATTGGGACTACGTTTCCCAGAATGCCGCTGGCCAATCGCGCCTTGCGGTTGGTTAATAGGAGCTGATGACGCCTAAAGCATGCGCGCGTAACCTTGTGCAGAACAGGAGCCTTCCTGAATAAGCCACCAAAACAGCGTGAAAACAGGTGTAACTGTGTATATTATACTTATAGCATTAGTCGGGAATTATGAGTAAATATATTTTTCCAGTTTCTGTGTTCGGGACAGTGTTTGGAGGCGCTGTTTTACTCAAGTGAGTATCACATAAGGCCACCGTATCTTTATGTAACTGTACATTTTACACTGTTCGTCACATTGCTGCTAATATGAATATGCTATTAAACTTACCCTTAAGGCTTAGACGCAGTATGTTAAACGTTTAAATCTAATGCATAGAACAGGGAATGGCCACGACTAATCAGCTCTTAATATTCAGTGTTTGCTTAGACCAGAAGAGGTGTGTTGGTTTTAAACCTGAGTGTAATTGTGCAGTTTTGTATTAAACAGTCAGGAAGCCTGATTGTGTGAAGTTACTGAGTAAGAAGTTTTCCTTTTATAGTGCGTGACTTACTTTTAGTTTTACAGTCAGAAGTACAGTAACAGCCTCCTCTGCTTAGCCTGGTTGTGTGGTTGGATGTGACTCATAAAGGCAGCGTTTATAGCAGCGTGATTATATCGGCTTGAAAAAACTGTAAAAGTGTTAATGACAGTCTGCTGTTCAGCCATAGTGGGAACTTGAGGGAATTCTATTGTTTTCCATATGTCATTTTACTTAATGCTACAGAATACTGTGACTGCAATTTGTAAGCCACACTTTTAAATTCAGTTTAAGTCCAGGACCAAATACTCTTTGGTGAAGATCAGATCCAGCAGTTTAAGATCAAGAACACCAAAACAAAACCTATGAAATTGGAGCTCATGGCCTCATTAACTCTTATAGGGAGCCCTTAAGCACTTATACGCATTTTGACAACAATTAACCCCTATTTCTTATCTTCTCTGTGTAATTTGTACAGTCTTACTCTTCTGGAATCCCCATTTTGGTGTGGTCATTCGATTTAAGACGGATATACAGCATTTACGCAACATATAAACTCAAAACTGAAATAATTAGGATCTTTATACAAGAGTTTAAAAGCTCTGACACAACCATAGTCAAAATAACTTTGATGGTTTGCCATTTTCAAATACTTTGTTTGTGTGTGGACAGAGTTTGGTGACATCTTGTAATTACAAACACATCTCCACCTCACACTAACCCTTCAAGAGGTCTACCTAGCCAGTGTTTATGAAAACACTAGGAAAGCCTTATTATTCTAGTTGATATAATAGTTGAGCACTGAGTATATCCGTTAATAATGTAATGTTATGCAGTTATGCCTATTTAGATGTTGCATTAAGATGAATTGTGATGTATGCCTAGATAATGAGCTCTCTAACCTACAGCTTAACATCATCATCAATAAATGCATTAAGCCAGTTAAAAGGTGAACTGAGGTTTAATGGTTGTTGCATATTATACACAAGCATGATAAACTACAGTTGATTGTGGTTAATGGTAGGAAGAGAAAAATAGTTTGTTTTAAATTACGGGAAATCTTGTGGATGGTAATGCCCGGTTTTGATGGGAAATGGCACAATAAGTAAATCGATATTGAGCTTTGTTTTAATTCTCCTCATAGGAACCGTGTGACCGGAGGCCGGTGTCCCAGCAAAGCAACCATTAATGGGAAGACTGTGGTTATAACTGGAGCCAACACAGGGATCGGGAAAGAGACAGCCCGGGAACTGGCACAGAGAGGTGTGGCCTAAATATGGCGCCAGTTGCAGAGGGTCTCGACTATGTAAAAATTTTAGCAATTATTTACTGTATTGACTCACCTCTTTTTCCATTCCCACTTCATTAAGGGGGCCGGATCATTATGGGATGTCGAGACATGGAGAAGTGTGAGGCAGCTGCGAAGGAAATAAGAGGGAAGACCCTGAATCCTCATGTTTATGCTTGCCACCTCGATCTGGCCTCTCTAAAATCCATACGAGAGTTTGCAGAGAGAATCAAAAAAGGTGAAGAGACAAATACAAATCTCATGCAGTGTTTTGTTTTTAAAGCAGTGTAGTTGTTGTTGTTAAAGCATTTTTTTTATTGTTCTGCAGAGGAGCAGCATGTGGATGTGCTAATAAACAATGCAGGGGTCATGAGATGTCCAGCAGGAAAGACAGAAGATGGCTTCGATACGCAGTTTGGAGTCAACCACTTAGGTAATTTTTCTGAATGACAAAAACAGGCAAATTAAAAATTCAACTCTTATTCTTATAAACTCTGCCTTACTCCATCGCTACCTGATTGTGCTTTCTATCTTCCTCCAGGCCACTTTTTGTTGACAAATCTTCTGCTGGAGAAGTTGAAAGAGTCCGCCCCCAGCAGAGTGATCAACCTGGCCTCGCTCGCCCACATCGTTGGAAAGATTGACTTTGACGACCTGAACTGGGAGAAGAAGAAGTTTGATACCAAGCAGGCGTACTGTCAGAGCAAGCTTGCCAATGTTCTGTTCACCAGAGAGCTCGCCAAGCGATTACAAGGCAAGTCTACGGGCTGTTGCGAATGTGGGCATGTGTAGGAAGGAGTACGGCCTTTGTTCTCATTTGTAATTGGCCAACATATATATATATATATTTTTCAAACAGTTCTGTGTGTGTATATGTGTGTGTGTGTGTTTGTAACAGGCACAGGAGTCACAGTGAACGCTGTGCACCCGGGCGTTGTTGCCACGGAGCTCGGGAGACACACGGGTCTGCACCAATCACAGTTCTCCAGCTCTGTGCTCAGTGAGTATCCTGCTTCCTTATGAGGATTCCGAATTGAGAGAACTTAAAATGCTTACCTAATGTGTATAAAACAACTGCATAAGGCTGTTTAAACTCTGATATGCAGCAGTTTTTATTCTTATCTGCTTGTTTTGTGAAAATAAGCACAAACTGCAACTGACTTTCTGTAATGGAAAGTTTCAACTCTGCTTTTTGAACTAAGGCTTTTTTCTTATTTAATGGACAGTGATGGAGGCAGTATTCCCTTTACTTTAGTAAAATTGGCAATGGTTTCATCCATAAAAATGCAGTATAATTTGAAATGTCATTATATGTTTCGTACACAAAATCTGTATATGTAAAGAAATTTGTATATGTCGCTAAAAAGTGCAATATTTCCCGTTGAAAGTGCCTCAATTGTTTACACGTTTTGCTTCATAAATTAGAGTACAGCAGAAAGTATTTAATCAGCTTAATTTAAAACAAAATTGAACAAAGTTACTTCAAAGCTACAATACTCTACATCACCTCAACCACTTTAATGTATTCATAATAAATATAAAACATTATCATTTGAATAACACCAGAAATTCAAAGTATAGCCCAGCTACCAAAGTTTTAAATTAAGTATTAAGTATAAGAATTAGGTATTATTATTCTTCATTACCTGCTCTCAGGGGTAATAAAAAAAGCCCTACAATGGGGAGGACTGTATTTATTATTGAGATCATTTACAGTCAATGAAGAAAATAATAAAAATCTGCAATGTGCACCAGATTTAGATATCAAACTAAACAATTGATGTGCATTCATGTCAGTGTTTACCTTCATCATGGCCTAGGGACACCAAAGTGAATGGGATTAGTATTTAGATTAGAACTTGTCATTTGCAAATTAATTTATTACAGAACCTGTGTCCTGATAGAGTCTAACAGAGAGTTACAACAGAGGAGGTCTGGCTGAGTTTAAATCAACAAGCCTGTGATCTCCACCAACCCCCCTACAGGTCCCTTTTTCACCATGTTGGTGAAGAGCCCAGAGCTGGGGGCCCAGCCCAGCGTCTACCTGGCTGTGTCCGAGGAAATGGAGTGCATGACGGGAAGGTACTATGATGTGATGACAGAAAAGGAGCCAGCGCCCCAGGCTCTGGATGAGGAGGCAGCTCGCAGGCTGTGGGAGGTCAGCAGCAGGTTGGTGGGTCTGGAGGAGGAGGGACAGTCCGCCAAGTCACACCCACCAGCAGCAGCAGAAGGCCAGAGCAAAGCTGCAGAGACTGACCCAGCACAGACTCATGGACAGAGCCCATGGCCAGCTGCCAGTGCTGTGAGCCTGTAGGTCTGCTGTGGCACCTGGGCCTGCAGAGGATGATGGACCTTTATGGCTTTGAATGTGATTCTGGTTGTCTGTCTTATACATGCCTTTAAATCCTGCATCAGGATATTTTCTCTAACATATGTATAACAAGACACTTTTGATAACGGAATCTCAACCCCTTTTTTAAAGCTGTATCTATTTCAAAATAAAATATAAAATAATAAATAATAATATAAAAACACTTATGTTCACCTTGGAATAAAAAGTTGAATTCTGCACACTTACTCATCCTGCTAAACACCTGGCGGTTTTGCTGATACTGTCTCACTTGGTCTGGTATGAATTGTAGCTTCTGGTGGCTAATGTGAGCTAATGGTAATGAAGTTTAAATAGATATGGCTTTCAAGATTTTTTTTTTTACCTGTGCTACTGGTCCTCAGTGTTTTCGTATTCACCATCGAAAAAAATGCATGGTCTTACTTAAAGTTATTTTTTATTAAGTCCAAATGAATTGGAGTGCTGAAATACATCTTTAGGCTGTACACATTAGTGGGCTTAAACTGCACAAGGCTAAGAGACACATCTTGTTAAAAAATAAGCAAAAATGAAAGCATAAAAACTAAATATTCATCCTTTTTCATCTTAAAATCTGAATCGTTTCACCCTGAAAATCACATCACACATAAGTACAGGTAGTATTTCAGGTGCTCTCACAGAGTCACTGATAAGATGAGTGAATCATATTTCACTTTTTTGAGCAATGTATGTGTTTTCTGAGAGAAGCGTCCTTTTGCAGCTCTACTGTAGGTTCATTTAAATCACAGCAAATGGCTTATTGTTGTAGGTAAAGGTGGAAAATGATGGCAGATGGCGCCATCTGGCTGCCAACCATAAAAGTATGAACTGCTGCAGTTTTACATTTTATTGCATTTCTTTGTACGGATCATGTGTACATTAGTGGTTTAAAGCGGCATTTTTCATAAAAAATGTTTGTTTTTCTTGAAAGCCTAAAGATTAAATGTACCTTTTCTGCTTTAAAAACTGTTTGCAGATGCTTGAATATTACTTGACTTTGTGCATAATCACAGAAACGTCATCTTCATATACATCAGACGTATGTGAGTCTTGCATGTGTGGTATCTCACAGCAGATTGCAGTGCATTGCAGTGCACTGCAAATCAGTCAGGACTTAGAACTGCTGCTGAATTACAATGGCAATAAAGTGTTGACAATAAAAGCTGCATGCAAATTCATTTTCATAATCAATTTGGAAGGTTTGCTTACCGCTTTAGAAGGCCAGAGCAAAGCTTCACAGAAGGATCCATCAAAGAAAGCCCAGGGCCAGCAGTGAGTTTATCTACCTATATAACAAAGTAGAAAAAAACACATTCAAATTGGTATGCTTTGGAAAAAAGAGCCCTAATAATGTAAGATAGATGGTTTGTAACAGAAATGGGAAACATTGCAAAAACCCTGGAAGGCCATTTGAAGTAAAGACACTTGTGTATAACCGTCTCTGCGGCATAAAAATCATTTCAGCATCTGTTATTCTTTCTAAGTTTGAGCACTTTTATGAGCACTTATGTTCATGCGTTGTTTACTTGTGTCTTTTGGAAAACAAATCAGGTTACAAAAGCACTCATCTTACATTTCTGAACCTCTCAGTGCAAAGCAAAATATCCATCCCAAAAGTGTTTAAGGGATCCATTGCATAGGGCTTTTTCCAAGAGCAAATCCCAAAGTACAGATCAATAAGGGGCAGCTCTCTGCGCTAATGCACACTGATCAGCATCAGCCATGAAACTGTAAACCCTGGATCGTTAATTTCAGTGTTGGTTTACCAGAAAAGACCCTCCCTGGTGCCATCAGTAAAGATGATTGTTATTGTAGATGAGCAGCAGAATCACTGGATTTTTCTGTTACTCTGAAGACCTTAAAATCCCTGGAGTTTGATGCTGTCTGCATAAAGTCAGTCTTTTTTTTTTTGCGTAAATCAAATTAGTTATGACCTCTAAAGTTAAGTGCTCACGATATTTTCTTAATTTCGACCCCTCTTTTATTTTTATGTCCTCCAAATTGTGTGCCTTGAAGAAACGAGTGAACGTGGACAGTGTGATGTGTGTGTTCTTGAACACAGCCCGTCTGAACTTCAAAGCCCACAATGCAACGCCAAACGATGGCAAAAAAAGTAAGCGTCCAAGGTCCAAATAGCTCCTACAGAGGAAAACTCTCATATTGGCTGAGGAATACTCGCAAATGAGCACCTTTTGGCTGAGATAAGTGCTTCGTGACAGGGTCTTGGTTCACCTGATAGAAGCTGGACGGTTCTTTTTCAACGCGACAAAGCTAGCTTGTTTTTTCTCAGCAGGTAATTTGTAGGCTGCTACGTGAACTTGACTATTAGTACATTGCATGCCTTATACAAAGTTGTAGAATAGGCTTACAGGGGTGGACTAATTAACAAACACCTCCAAAGTAGGCAACGCCACGACAGACTTTAGCTTTTGAGGCCCATACTGAGTGTTTAAACAAGCCTTGAGATGCTTAGAGTTTGACGAGGCTTTGCTTCACTTTTGGTAACTCAGTTTTCCCCGTGCGTATCTAAGCTTATCTTTTGAGCTGCTTTACGTTAACTTTGACCTCTGAGCAGCTGCTTTCAATGCTCTGTAATGTGCAAGAAGTAAGTCAGAAAAGCAATGTCAGCATCTGCACACAAATACTTCAAACTAAAAGAGTAAAAAATTGAACTAGTACAGTCTTACCAGCAATGAGTGAGCTACTTATTTGAATTTTTTTTTACATACTCCTGCTGGAAATCTGCATTATTAGCTTCACCAAACTGCTGCACAGGGCTATTATACTGTAAGGTGTTGAGCTGTTATTTTGTGCATCTTCTGTATTCATTGTAATGGGACGAGGGTAATGCCAGTGTGAATGCATCTATTTAACGTGCATTATTTATCAGCATGGCAGAGCCACAGACAACAGGAGAGCAGCTGCCTGAAGATGTTGGCACAGATGACTGCTTGACCTCCTACACACACATTTACAGTCCTGATTTACTTAAGTAAGCAAGCAAACATGCTTTTAAATCCATATTTTTTCAATGATTGCCAGGTGTATTTCTATGTCTTTACTACCTTCATGCTTGCGTCTGTTAATAAATGTGGTTGACATGCTTGCCGCTGTAATAGCTACATAAAGTGACCTTTAAGGATTTGTACTTTATTTTGCAGGGATCAGGTCGCTTTTATCACAGGTGGTGGATCTGGAATTGGACTCAGGATAGCGGAAATCTTCATGAGGTGAAAGAATGAACTGCTTACTTCTCCAAAACATGCCTAGATCTTGCAGAAATATCTATATCCAGTGATATTTAACTTGTATTTTCTACCATCCACAATTACTCTCAATTAGTGAAATGGGTGAGTGAGTTAGAATGTAGGGGAAACTTTCAGCTTTGGTTGTGTTATGTCAGTATTTTGCATAAAATAGTTAAAATAGTTTTTTTTAATATGTATTTATGCGGCAGAATTATGTTATATTTTATCAAAACAAGTGACAAAACTTCTGCGTCCAGATGTCTGTCTGCCTTGTGTTATGTGTTGTAACCTTTTACCATGCAGACCTATTATCTCCTGTCCCTCACCCTTTGTCCTACCTGTTGCTATGGCCTCTTGTTTTCCTGTTAGCCTAATTTTTGCCAACGTTCTATTTATGTCCAAGTCAAATAAATATTGTGTGCTCTTTACTGATTTTATTATCTTTGCCCCCTTCTTTCAGGCACGGCTGTGACACAGTGATTGCAAGCAGGAACTTGGACAAGCTTAAAGAGGTTATACCTCTTACATAATGTCCACAATCCTAAATAATATACCTCACACAATTACTAATTATGAGTGTGCTGGTGTCATGCAATGTGATTGTGTTTCCTTAGGCAGCTAAAAAGCTGTCTGCTGCATCGGGACGCCGCTGTCTCCCCTTATGTATAGATGTGAGGCAGCCAGAGAGCATCGCAGCAGCTGTGGATGAGATGCTGAGAGAGTTGGGCCGCATAGATATTCTCATTAACAGTAAGTGACCGCGTCTAAAAATATATTTTTGAGCCCATGATAACCAAGTTTGTGGTGGGAGCTGTGCTGCACACATTCTTAGTCATTTCCTGCCAACATAGGTGAAGACATATTTAGTTTTTTTTTCAGGGTGATATAAGAGCCAATGCACTTTAAACA
>JAQNCA010000017.1:11757400-11769616 GCA_029783725.1 Acanthurus tractus | reverse complement strand
GTTAGTGTGAAAGGTTTTGGTTTAATCATCAACTTTTCCAGTGCTGTGTCTATTTTTTATCTTTTCACCTCGCTTCTACGAACTGTTGTGTCACTGCAAGTTTATTACTGTGGTTACCACATTAAATTTAGATAATCTATTCTTGATGATCTCTTTTCTTAAATAACTAATGCATCTCTATATATTGATATATAAAATCTGACTGAAAATTTCAAAAAAAAACCAAAAAAAAAAACTAATGCTTTTTTTGCTTCAATGAAGCATTTGAAAAAAACCTTAATGGAATACTTGATATTCCCCCTTTTCCTGTCTTCAGAAGGATCTTTGTTCAGCCTTGTGTCATGATTTTGGCTTTAGTTAAAACCCCAACATTGTTTTTGACAGATGCTGCTGGAAACTTCCTCTGCCCGGCCTCTGCACTCTCCTTCAATGCCTTCAGGACAGTAATGGAGATTGATACTATGGGCACATTCAACACCAGCAAAGTGGTTTTTGAGAAGTGGTTCCAGGTACATTAAATTTTCTGTCTGTGTGACTCAGTGTTTCTCAGTTTGAAAATGATGATAAAAGCACTGAATGCTCAGGAATAGAGTTGTAACTAATGATTTTCATATTAATTGAGCTGATTGTTTTTGTGATTAATTAAGTCATCATCGGGCTTGCTAAATGTCTAAAAATGTTAACAAAATGCTCATTTTAATGTCTGTGAGTCAAAGTAATATCTTTAAATTACTTATCCAACCAATAATCCCAAACCTCAAGATATTAAACCTTTTTGGTTTACTTTTAAAGACTGAAACCAATAATCAGTTTTCGAAGTGAATAATTTTTACGAATTGCGGCTCCATGCAGGGACATTATGAAGTCACTGATTAAAAACCTTCAACAGATAGTAAAGATCTCAAATTACTGAATGCTTTTTATTCTTGAAATGTAATTTTGCGCTGCCTGTGCCCTCTAAAGCTAAATTGACTCATTACATTAGTTTGAGTCTCCCTTTGTTTATGTGTGCAGAAACATGGAGGCAACATAGTCAACATCTCCGCAACACTCGGATACAGAGGACAGGCCCTCCAGGTGCATGCTGGATCTGCTAAGGCTGCAAATGGTAATAGATTTCCTTAACTGTTATGTGATCAAACTAAAATAAGAATCGAATGACTGATTGTTGCCTCTCCTGCCCACAGATGCTATGACTAAACACCTGGCTGTGGAGTGGGGGCCCAGCGGTGTGAGAGTCAACACTGTGGCTCCAGGTCCTGTCTCAGGCACAGAGGGCTTCCGCAAACTGGGTAAAGGTTTACTATAGCTCAGAAGTAAAGAATAAATAGTTGGTATTTTTGCTGAAAGTAATAAATTAACTGCTAATAAAAAATAGTCTAAATGGTTGGACAAAGTTAATAAATAAAAAGTTGAAATGTTAGCTAATACTAATAAATAAGCTGTTAAAAATAGTTTGCCAAAGCAATAAATAAAAACTGAAATAGTTAAAAGTACTGAATAACAGAAAAAAACTCAAAATGGTTTAATACAGTAATGGATAAAAGGTTTAGATGTCCAACCACCACTCATTATGGTAATGCTGTAAGTTGTAAATGTCACTGGCAGTTAAGCTGGGCTGCCAGTCAGAGTCAAACCTGACAAATAATGCATTTTAGTTTAACCAGCAACACCACAAAAAACTTGATCAGTTAAGCTTTTTCCACTTGCAATATGAAGGAAAATACACAAGAAAGCAAAAGTTACATTACACAGCAAAACTCCAATGTTCCAAACATTGTATTACACAAGGTATAACCGTGCAAAAATCCATCAATGTGCAATATGATCTACAAGCTACGTAACCCAGCCACAGTGTCATTCCCTTTGTGTTTTCTGTAATATAGGATGCTATATACCAAGCTCTCAATCTGGTCGAGATTTCTCAGGGTCATCAGTGTTCATATAAGTTGTTAGTAACCCATTTCATGGTCAGTGATCACCTGTGCCACCTGAATTGTTTTATGATCGGAAAATCTGGTGTTACCTCCAGTGCAGATGAAAGGGAGAGAGGTGGCAGGATTCTGGGACTTGACAACCAAGGGCAGTGGATGGTGGTTTACTGGATAGATGGGGTAGTGTATGAATGAATGATTAATCTGTATTGTGAAGACAAAAGAGAGAAGGAATTTCTCTACCCCCCTAGGCCTTTACACCTCTTTGTTTGCCACTACACTTCTTTGCACTTAAGTGGAGCAAAGTTGATGGTTGTTTCACACAGTCCTTTTGTTTTAATCAGTGTTGTGTATTACAGTTATTTGTGCAGACTCTTCCCATCTGCCCTTGCCATAGTAACCAAAGCTGGGGGTATGAATGTTTATGTTGTGATACCCAGTAAGATACTGAAAGTGTACAGCTTGACCTTATTTGGATACAGAGTTTGGGACTGATGACATGTGAGGACACAAAGACTTAAAAACATCTTACACACAGGACAAGACTCAGATTGGACTCAGATTGGTGGTGGCAGTACTCATGATTGCTTGTTGATGTTGCTAGCACTGATCTCCTCAGTGTTGAGTTCTGCAATGAATGCCTCTGCAATTATTAATATCTCTGATTTTTCCTTCACAAATAAAGACCAAAAAAGTAGGGAAAAAAGCAAACTTGACCAAAGCAACTTAAACACAGAAATTTCAAATGTATAAAATGTAAAATGTAACAAGAACTACTTTTATATGAATAATATTGTTAATTAACACACAGTTATTATAATCTACTCAGTGCAACATGATGGCTGGTGCCATTGAACTTGAACTTGAGCTAAAATGATGAGCAGAATGAGATTGTGAGATGGAAAATGACCTTGGATAATAACTTACCGTTGTCTTATTGTCATAAATCGGACTTAAATATTTGGAACCATGAACGTAAAACATTACACTGTAAGCAAAAGTTCCAAACATGGATTTTTTGTCCTCTAATCCCTCAGGTGGTCCCACAGCAGAGGCTGCTGGTGCTCTCCAGTCCATTCCTTTGCAGCGAGCAGGCAACAAGACAGAGATAGCTCACTGCACTCTTTTCTTGGCCAGCCGGGCCTCCTCCTATGTGACCGGAGTCATTCTGGTGTCTGATGGTGGCTCATGGCTGACCTCAGGCAACGACTTCTCCATGATGTTGGGTATAGCCTCCTCTAAATCTGCTAAACTCTGAACAGGGACTCTCTTGCCCTCCTCCTGGCCCAGGTGTGTAGGAGGAGGCACAGTTTGAGATCCATGTGGAGAGAGAGTATGAGACAGATTGTGTTTTCATTGAGTCAGAGCGTGAAAGTTAGATTGTTTAAATAACAGAAATACAGAATAACCCACATTAATCAAGTTGTTTCTCTTGTTTTCTTTCAGGTTATTGGGCATCTGAAAAGAAAAGAGACAAGTAAATGTTGAAAACAAGAGAGTAATTTAGGTGCCATCTCTATTATTGATTGGTTACATGTACAGTACTTGAGGTTTATTTCACCTGCTGTTGCCTTAAGAGTGTATTGCAAAGTGTCCGGAGAATTTGAACACTAACATACTATTCTTACTGTATTATACAATATGTGTGGGTAATCTTAGTAATAAATCAAATTCTGTAACAATTCAGGGGTTTTTTAACTAACTATGGTGCTGTGTATTGTCATTTATTTCATGTACATGGGTGTTAATGTGATTTCCCAGTCCTTCATTTACTGGTAAAACTTGTGTAGTTACAGTTAATATTGATTGCTGTTTGTTCTTCCAAGTCATTTGTTTCTCGTCCAAACAACTGTCCCCTTTTCCTTTGGGAGAAGATGATAAGAAAAGGAACAAAATAAAACTCAATACTGTTATGCAAAAATTGTTCTTTTGGCTTTATCCTGGTTAAATTATGGGTACTTAGAACTCCTTAAGCCTCTTACAATTTTATACAATTTTTTTTTTTACTACTCATCAAACTGCTCTCAACCCTTGGGTAAGTGAAGAGTGGATAGTTGACAATTTGTCTTAAGGGGTCAAAGTCCAAAAAGATTGGGATCCACTTGATAAAATGAGCAAAATGAGAGAGCAAATGTTAATCTGAAGAAAATCAATACCAACATATGTCTGATGGTGGCGCCAAATCATTACAAATCATTTTTATTTTTTTCAAAATAAAGAGAAAAGATCTTTACCTTCTACTTGAGTCCTCCAACTATTTTCAAAATGTTATATATTTATTTTGTAACGGCTGAATAATTAGTAACTATAGAAACACCTTTTAATTGGTGACCATGGAGGTTTTTCCAGACAAATATCTGCCCTGCTCTAGTGTCACTGAGCAAGACACCTCAGTCTCCTCAGGTCAAAGCTCCTACAGCTGGGCATGAAATGTGGCATCTGTGCGAAGGGTGCCTTATTTAGAAGAAAATTATTCTCTGACATACGAGCGTTAGGACAATGTTTGAATATTTGCAATGGGTTTGGCCATAAACAAATCATAAGTTCCCAGTTGTTAGCTCTTATTAAGCCAATGATACTGCGGGGTATTTTGTACGCTTGCGTGAAACGTCAGTGGTGTGTATGCGGCTGGAGGAGGAGGAGGAGGAGGCGGAGGATAGGACACTGCTGATGCTGATGCGAGAGCTTTCGGTGTCTGTGATCAACATCGGTGGACCGACTGCTAAACGATGGAGGTTTTTGACTTTATTTATTTCAGTTTTCTTTTCTTTGTGGGTTCCGACGCGGGACGCCGTGACAGACGTGATTTTTGAGGAGAGCATAGCTGAAGAAAATTTGAGGAGGGAAGAACGGTTTTCGTCTCGTCACCCGTCTGGCCTGTCTTGTTACTGACACAGGTGGATTGCCGCTGGAAAACGGCATCGAAATGAAGACATAATCCTGGACAATCACAGAGGCGACTTTTTTTGAAGTTTACACTTAAACCGTGGAATATTGACGCTTCCTTTTGATTTAATTCAACTGAAAAAGGCAGTAGCTGAGCTGTTTGGCGTGTTAGCGAGCTAATAGGCTAATTTCGCTAGCTAGTCAGTTAGCAGCTTCCCTGACCAATGGCACGAGAGAAGTGGGATGCTCGAAGGAGGAGTTACCGTTTGTTGCTAGCATAAATTTATTGGGAGCTTTGACTGTTCGTGTAATATTTAGTTTAACCGCCTCGTAATGACATATTTAACGTTATATATCGGTGTAAATTTTAGATTTGAATAGCACAGATGACATCGTGTCTTCGCTGCAGTGTCGACCCCTCGTCAAATTAAGTTAGCTGGATAAGGTTAGATAATCGCTTAAGAGAGCTAATGTTGACAAACACTTGGGATTTAACGCGTTTGTATCACCGTTTCTAATTGGCTTAAGCCAAAGACAGCGATGCTGTCGGAGGTTATTATTAGTATATATGTTGGTGATATGGCAGCAGTCAGGCCGAAGTGAAGCATGTTGACGCTGGATGCGCTGAAGCTGAAACATTTGATAACAACCAGGACCGGATCTGCCATGACAGAGAGAGACGTAGGGAGTCAAAACTCATCCTCACCGCCAAGATATTCGGTACGACTAGGAAACTATTATGACATTTGAATTCAAGTAATATCACTTTCGAGATGTGGATGGTAATGCCTGAGGTTAAAACAAATAATATAATTTATTAATCCGTTTCCTGACTCACATTATTTCTAAACCTTCCTGTTCAATTAAAACTGCCCCTGCAAGTCAATTTGTGCTGTTATTTATGAAATCTCGTTAGCTGGCAACATTTTTAAATGTCAGAGGCAGACAATGCTTGCTGTGATTGCACACATTCGTTTCAAGATTTCGTTGGATATGTATAATGTCATGAAAAAATGGCGTTAAAATTGAAGAACCGGATCTTTACGACAGCAGTGAGATAAAAGACGTCAGCAGATTTCTCAGGTTTGCAAACTGTAACAGTCAATATAAATGGAACCGACAGTCCTGTCTGGCCCTTTGGGGCAAACGCAGTGGGAGTCAGAACAGCCATTTCCTCTTGGATTTCACACACCGGATTCAGACAATGAAGGTGTGCTCTGTCCAAACAAGAGTGGCCTAGCAGGTTTGGATTTCACAGACGGTGACCTGGAGTCAACATCCCAACAAAGTGAAGAAGAAAATATTTTTCAGGACAAGCAAGTAGAGTTGACCAACCTCATTAACATCTCCAATTTTTCTTGTGGAGGTTTGCAGTTTGAGGGTGAGCAGACTATTGTGTCCCAAACTTCTCTTCGTAGTACTCACATAGAGGAATTGTCCCTCACAGAAAAAACTGAGGAATCTGATGAAATAAGTGACTTCACGTTGTCGTGGTTATTTTCTCCCAAACTTGCTGATGTGGTTGGGAAAAACTCTGCCTTTGAGGACCTTAGTCTCGCACCGAATGACCCTCTCGAGAGCTCAGATGCCCCCAGTCGTCAGGCTGAGCTAATAAGCCTCAGTGTACCACACTCTCCTTTGAAGACCAATGCAGGGGATCCATTTTTGTTGGTAGATCTCCTCTCAAATGAAGAATCTTGTATCCCCTCAGAGTCCTCAGGTGAGTTGAACCAGCAGAGTGTTGAGGAGCTGGTAGACCTATCACAAGAGGAGCAGGCAGGTCTCCCTCCCTCACAGAGCGTGGGGACTTTGTCACCTGAAACCAGCAACAAAGGTTTATTCCCTGATCAAGTGACCGATCTGCCTGTAACCTGTAGCACTACCCTGCAAGGCTTACCTGAGAACAGCCTCCCGCATGACCACAGCAGCACACCACTGGAGTGTTTAGAAAGACCTGTGCCTTTGTTGGATTTAGAGGTTCCAGATTGTGACACCAGTCTGAGCCTGTGCCCTGCGAGTCCTCCTTCTGCTACCTGTACAGGTGCACCACTAGATTTATTAAAAGAGGAGCTGGAGGTGGAACACACAGGAGCTACTGTATCTACAGATCTGACTTCAGAGCAACAAGCTGAGAGTGACTCACATGCTCTGAGTTTATCAGCGGAACCTTCATCACTGACGGTGCCTGTGGCTAAAGATGCCTTCATCCTGGGTGATTTCACTGGTGAGAGTCACCCTGTGGAAAACGAGATGAAGGATTTGATGGAAGACAATACTTGTTCTAAAGCCAGAACTCAGAGGAATGAGGCGATGGCTTTGGATCTGGGCTTGACTGCTGATGAGGTCCACGACGATGAAAGTTGGGATTTGAAACAACAGGAGGGGGTACAGAATGGAAGCTTTCCCGATCTCACAACTGAACAGAGGGAAGAGGAGAGATTGACACACACCAACCAGGTTGAAGGATCAGATAATCATGAAGTGGCTTCTTTGGATTTTTCAGTTCAGGACTTGCACACTCCTTCTCCTGAGGCTGGATGGACTAGTGAACAAACTGTAGAGTCAATATCCCTCTCTAAGATGGTGGTAGATGACTCACTGCCAATGGTGTCAGCTGTGACTACGAGGGAGGAAGATGTCTCCCCACTAAAAGCTGTTTTCGATGCTTTAGACCAAGATGGAGACGGCTTCGTACGTATTGAGGAGTTTATGGAGTTTGCTGCCGCTTACGGGGCTGATCAGGTGAGATGATGTATCTCTGCTGACTTCCTTGTTTTGAACTTGCAGCTATTGGCTGATGCATGCTGAGTGAAGATCTGTGTAAAGCCATATAAAAGCATCATATATGTAAATGATTGATTTTTGATTTTCCCCTCATTGAGATTTTTGCAAAATTCATGTTTAATTTAATAAGGTGAAATCAGTCTGGCTGGTATCACTCTGCAGTATTTTTGCCTCAGGATTTCAAGTTGTCAAGGATATAAATCTATTACAAGTTCATTATTGTTTGAAGGAAGGTGTGTATAGAAGCCTGAAGTTGTAAATTTTACGAAATTAAAGAAATTAAAGAAAGCTCAGGAAAAAAATTGTGAGAAATCAGAACCATCTTTTGGTCTATTTATAGACAGTGTGTTATTTCTTGAATTTTTCCGTGATTATGACTTCAAACATTCTAATAAACTGCATCAGGGTTATATTGCCCAGACCTTTAATGAAGAGGTAACCTGACCCCTCGGGTGCTGTTGTGTTTCACACAAAGCAGCTCTCAACATACAGTGTAATAGATTTGGCTAATACCATCTCATATTATTAAAGCCATGCCTAGATTATTTTGTCATCTGTTTTTGGGAAGTTTTCAAGAGCTGGGATTTGGGTTATCATCCAGATAAGTCTGTCAACCATATTGGCTGTAATGACTTCTGTCAGGCCTGGCACTCCACCGTATGTCAGATGACAAACACCCATCTTCCTATTTGCATATCTGTCGGTTTGGGGTTAATTTCTTGTGAAATGGCTGATACATCTCACTTCATCCATGACCCTCATCCATTTGTTGCTTAGGTCCTTTTTGTAAAATAGTAAACTTCTCTTCTTCTTCTTTAAATATAGAATTTGAATTTAAAGGCATCACATAATTATTTCAACTGATACATTTTTTGTAGTCTTAGTGAATCAATGTTTTTTCTGTATGAGCAATTAAACAGAGGAGAACCTGTTTGAGTTGTTTAAGCCTACTCAGATTTGTAGCTTTTAGCTTTTTTTCTGTGTAAAATAGTTTGATAAACTTTGCTACATTCTTTGAGATGCAAGATTAAGGTGTTGATTTAATCTTAAACTAAAGCTGATTTTGGTGTTTGATTGGTCTCACACCTCCCACATTAAAAAAGTGACGTCAGTGTCTTTTCCAGTCAGACATGCTTTTCTTTGTGCCTGTCTAAATGTTTACAAGGATTGGAATGTGCTTTAGTAAGTGATCACACCATTTGCAAATAACAGTATAAGGATGCAAACGATGATGCAGCCTAACAAGTAATAGAAAAATAAGCATGACTGTCAAGTGTTTCTACAATAAGCATACATGAGACATATTTTTCAACTCTTCTCTAGTTCTTCAAATAAGAAATGAGAGTAATCATGTGTCAGTGACAGTCTTTAAAGTCCATCTTTAACTGGGCACCTCTAGATATGTGGCTAATTTAGACTAAATAATTAATTTCAGTTTTATTACCCAACTTAACATAAACTCTTATGGATAACTGGACCAAGGCTTATGGTGAGGATAGGTACTTGTTTTTACTTCACACAGTGTGTGATGCTGGCTCTCTAATGCTTTTTAATCCCCTCTCTTCCCTGTTCAAAGCGCTTCTATTGCCCCCGATCTGTCCCGTGTCTAGCCGTAGGTATCTGTGGCTCCCCAGGCAGGGAATTGGAAAGGATTAAGAGTAAAATGTATTTTCCTGAGTCAGAGGGACTCAATGGTTTTGGTGCTATCCACCAACTGCCAATGACCTTGTTTTGTGGGACAGAGGAGCAGAGCTTTTGTCATGTTAGTCTAATGTAAATCATTTCCACCTCTTGTTTTGCCAGGCAGTGTTAAAGCTTGATACGTTAACGTGACAGTTGGAGTTCACCTCACTTTATAGGTGTGGTCTTTTTCATTGTTATTCCTTACTGTTTGGTTTCTGGTGGAATCCTCTCACCGCACCTCCCAAGTATGCAGATTCCAACAGTTTGGATCTTTGTTTCTTTGTTTCTTTAAGGTTTTCCTTGGACTGCTAACCAGATTGTGCAGATTGATTTACTTCTGCACCTCTCTTTGAAACCAGATACAGCAAATAGCTAAACACAAAGAGCCTCCTCTCAGGTTCCTGTCCTCCTGTGAACAGACAGAAAAAGAGATAAGAAAGAGAGACGGTAGTTTTTGCATGTTTGCCTTTCACAATCACAATAAGTAAGCCGACAGTAAACATACCTATCTGGAGAATTTGTACAATGTCTTATCATGCATGTAAACTTTTAGTAGTTTTGGCATTTGTTTGCTGAACCCAATTACCAGTGGGAAAGTCCGGTCTAATCTAAGAAGACCTACATACAGCCTGTCTGAGGTGTGAGTGCTGATTGTTTCCTTATTGAGGTGGCAAATGGCTCACTCTTTTCATATCAGTTTGGACTACACGTGCACTTTTCATATTTTCTCTGATATGAATGTCCTTGTGTTCCAGCCATCTTGAGATAAAAGTGGTTTGAATAGCCACCGTGCATGAGCGGCCCAGATTAGTGAAATTTTACTGTGGTAACACAAATATTTTAGTTGTGTGGTTTAGACAACCACACAGCAGTAGGTGGTACTAATTCATTAGGTTATCTATAAATAACACTTTAAACAAATATAATGTTTGAATTGCCATTAGGGATGTCAGCCAAATGGACGTGTGGTTAAGGGCTGCACTCAGGAAGTCGCAGGGAGTTTTGTTATGTCAGGAATTATGAGTGTGATAAACTTTTTTTTTCAAATGACTCTACACAATTCTGTTCTGCTTTCCATGTTTTCTCCCGCGCTTATATACAGCAGACATTCTTCAGTAGGATTTTGTATTTCTGTTTTTCTACTGTTGTCGTTAATTTGAAGACTAGCAGCAGGGTTTTCACGTGTATTATTATCCTGCACCACTTTGCAAATATCCCACCAACCTGTCAAGAGACAGCAGGAAAGTATCCTGAGGTATTTGCATGCATGTTTGGCTGGTGCTTGTATGCCTAGCATGCAAATGTTTTCTCCAGAATAAATTCCGGGATGTGATAGTGCCACACACACACTGCATTGTGTAAGGTTTGAATACAAGCGTCATAATGTAGAATCCTGGAATAGAAAACAGTCTGTTTTGTGTCAACTTTTCCAACATATGTGGCTCACACACTTAAGTTAAAGGTTAACCTCTATTCTTCAGCCCGTGCCTTATTATTCCATTTTTTGTCTCTTAGTAACTGCAAGGGAAAATCTTTTGAACTTTGTCTGGTATTGACTGAGAACACTGAAGCTGGCAGCAGTGAAAATATGCTGCAATTTACCGTACTCCCTCCAGGTGATGGCATGCCATCACTGTGTGCCCAATGAAAGTGCTTGTTTTTGTCCACAAAAAGCCTAGATTCTTATTCTTAGTGTTTGACAGCATTATGGAAAATGTCTTATTGAAAAAGTAGAGAAAGATCTTTTTCTTTTAAGAGTAGGATCTTCTTTTCTTTAGCTAGCAGCAGCAGTTAAGTGTCCCTTTTCAAAACAACCTGACTCCCATTTACGGACAGTAAATTTATCACCTTAATTCAATCCTAACAAACATAATAAAACATGTCAGTACTATCTCAGTTCATCTTCCATTTTCCCCAAAACCAACGTTTTTTTTGGTTTGGTCAAACTAAACCATTAATTCACTAAGTTAGAAGTGAAAATTTCTGCAGGGAAGTGAAAGATACTGTGGGTCCTACATCAGGGAAGCAGTGAGGAATAACAATATTACAGCCAGGTCATTTTCACATCCACACAACCTCTACAGCCTGTAGATATAAGGTCAGTGTCAGGAAATCATATGATTTATTGTAGTTTAGTAATATTTCTTTACTGTGTTAGGAACACTGCAAACAGGCAATGGTGACCTGCTGTTAGTTGTTTTGGTTCTACCACTGTCTTACAGGCATACACCAAATCTGGGAGTTCAGTTCAAAAGATCTTTCTGACCACCACTCACTGGTTTTGACCCTGATTCTGCACAAAAGCCATGCTGAACTGCATTGTGGTCATGTCTCTCCTGTCAGTCGACAATCCCAACCCTACTTTAGCCAGCCTCCCTCCCCTCACCCGCTGCTTTTATGTGCTGCCCCTCTAATCCACAATGGAATGTCCCATGCCCTGAAACATCCCCTCTCTTGAGTCACTTTTGTGTATGTGTGTGTTTTAATGTTTCATACATACATACATACATATATAGAGAGAGATCATTCCGCCATGTTTAATCATCTTTTGTCAACCCACTAGACTTATGATCATGGTTATCAGAGCTTTGTGTAGGAACTATTGTGAAATCCCCTCCGGGAAAGACTCTCACCAAACGTATTCTTCTCCACGGGGTTATGCACAACAGCGGTCTGTGTGGAGGCGGTCAGGCGTGCCCCGGCACTGATTAGACACAAATAGAGGAAACAGAAAAACCACAGTGCCTTCACTGCTCCCCTAAGCAGTAGAGCTGACAGAGTTCCCCAAGAGTTTAGTTGTTATCTGCCTTACCACTGTCTCTAAGGGCTGTGCTTGCCAGGCAGAACAATGCAAATTAAAGCTGCGAGCAGCGTTGGACGGGCCCGAGCACCTCTCCCCGCCCGTCCCAGCCGGCGCCAGTCGCCCTGG
>JAQNCA010000017.1:11737829-11757300 GCA_029783725.1 Acanthurus tractus | reverse complement strand
ACAGCTTTTATGATAATATTATGAATCGTATTTTAAAAACAAAGGCTAACATTTTTTCCATAGAGCAAAACCAGGCTAAATTGTCTTAAAAAGAAAAATGTTTGAGCCTGTGGGTAAACTCTGTAATTTGGTAGCTTGTTGCGAAAGCCATGTAAGAAGAGAGTAGAAGCAAACAGCAAGTCAATTATAGTGAACATAATAGACTGCATTCACGATTTTATTAAACAATATTAAGATTGAAATTATTTAACATGATAAGTTGTTTTTTTGGTAACATAATGTTTTTATTGCACTCTCAGATTTTAATTAACAGATGACCGCTTTCATTTCCATACTGTGCTGAATTAATGCGAATGCTCAAATCTTTGCATCAAAATAAGGCTGGTCCTTCTTCACAGTGCATTTCCAAGAGAGATAATCTAAAGGAAAAAGGACCAAAACTTTTTATGTAAGATTAAAACAAGAGAGCACTGTGTCACTGTCTGAGTTAAAAATGTAATAATGTCCGAGTTAGTGCTGGACAAGGACAGACTCAGTGAGGTTCCAAAGGGTAGAAAAGACATTATTCATCTTGACCTTAATGCCTTCATGGGAGGTTTTTTCAAGTTAGTTGGTATGTTTTGCAGAGAAGACATAAGTCTCATGCACTTTGAGTGCATGTTTTGTTCTTGCTTAACATAATTTGCTTTAAATCCAAATTACTTCCAAACAATGGATGATGATCCATTATGAGAGACGTGCTCCTCTGCTCGCCTCCTGCTTCAGATAGTTGATTGCTCGTCTTCTCTCTGTGGTTACTCCTCTACTCTAAACTGTCGCTGCATGTTAAGTGTGGGCGACCCGTTAAATAAAGACATCTCACTAGATCTCTGGTGTTTGTTTTAGAGGTTAGGAAGCACTTGATTTGACATTGAGCAGAGTTGTGTGTAAGCAAATCATACATTTTTAAATGTCAGTATAATAGTTGGTCTGTGAGAAGCAAAAATTGTGATGGTAATTAATATTTATTTCATTTAGCAACTCAATCACAGAGTAAACATTAAAGTAGAATGAGCACATGAACTAATAATCCGTGTCAATAACTTATAAATAAAGTAAATTGATGAAATGAAAATTGGGCAAGTTTGCCAGTTAAACAGCTGTGAGGAGACTTTTCATTGGTCTTGGGGCCAAATTACAATTGAACTGAACATCTCATTCACCTTCTAGTTTTTAGGTTAGACCTAGGAATAGCCACCATGCTCTGCTCACAAGACCTGAGGGGCCTGGCACTGCTGAACAGGCTTAACAACTCTGATGTAGGCCATGGATAGCTTCCACAGTATAGTAGGTTTATTTTGCTCTGGTTGCTTTGGCTGTCACAGCAGTTCAGGCAGGCTGGTTCAGTGGTGGGTTTTTGCAGTCTTTCCCTGCAGATGCAAGACTAATTTGCTGCTTTTTATAACAGTTATGTAAAAATGTCATCAGGACCACAGACACTTCATTTATCCCCCTATCACACCTCAGTTTTTTTCTCACCTCACCCAGCGGAGGTGTTTCTGAATAGCTGCATGGAACATGTTAAACTGTGACGCTTCATTGTGAAACGGAAAACTAAAATCTGTATTCAGACGTCAACCAGAACCTCAGCCACTTTTTTTTTATTTCACAAGTTCAATCCTTAAAAGACCCTGTTACTTCACCAGCACCAGAAGCCTACAGTATTCTGTAAAGCTAATCTGCTGTATGGAAAGGTTTAGCAAAGCAAAGATGGCAGTTGGACGGGCCTTGATTCCACAAGCTAAACTTAACAGTGTTAACCACCATTGAATGAAATCAGCCACTCCCCTCCTTTTACCAAGTACAGCTGGGTTTAATTCTCCAAACCCAGATCGTAAGCCACAAGGGTTGTCGGAGTCAGTTTATTAGGGGTTTCAGCCCTCTCAGCCTCCTGAGTCAGGGCTCAGCGTTGCTAAGCAGATCTGGGTGTTTTTATGTGCAACCGATATAGAAAGTACAGAAGAGAGAAGCCCCACACACACACACACACACACACACACGTACACACACTGGAGTTAAGTCTTGGTAAAATGACCATGTTCGTATTGTGCACTTACTTTTTCAAGGAATAAGCCGAAACCACAGAAATCTTACATGACTTACTCTCAGGCTCCCTCCCAGCTAATTTTGTCAGTGATACACGCCTGAAATTATACCGTAATAATGGGTTAGTGCAATTTCAGAATGGACGACTTTTGGCTTGGTCTATTATTTATGTAAATAGATCTTGATCGCTCGGCGCCACGAATAAGTTCTGCAGATACAGACGCATTTACCTCCTGGGCCCTTTGGAGCCAAATGAGTATATAGAGTTTTAAATATTAAGCAGGACAAAGATGGTCTGTGCAATGTCAAGGAATTTGTACAGGTGAATGCTCTCTCAGTGCAGATCCCATTAGATTTAATTTTCGATACACTAGGAGTCTGTTTTCGATTTTAAAAGTTGTTGATCTTGAGTCCACTGTTATTTTTATGCTCTTAGTCCCTTCAGTCACATCCTCCTGTTGCCAGGTTACTGACTGTAGGAATATACAGTATGTAGGTGCAATTACATAACCAGTTTAACAGCTGAGTGCTCAATGTTCCTGAGCACAAAATGCTAGATTGCGTCGCATGCGTGTGTTTAGAATAAGCAGTTTTCTGTTTTCAAGTAAGCCGTCTCCATATCCTCAGAAGATTAATGTAACCTCTAATAAAGGAAAGATTCCATAACCCATCTTTTATTTATTACCTTAAAAAAGTGTCTGCATGGTGAAAACACCTTCTGCAGCTGTTAAGCTTTCAGTCATATTTTTCTTTCGTCCCCCTTTTTTCTTGTCAAATGCAAAGGATATAAAGACCGTAACCTTTGCACACATTAAATTCTTGTAAACTCACTATTGCCCTGTCTGCAAAAACTGACTTTCTTCTTGAGGGCAGAAGAGTTCACTCTGTCCTGCAGTATAACATGTCGTAAGTAAACTAACCTTAAGATTGAGTTATAAGCAGTTTTATGCAGGTTGCGTTCTGACCAGGTACTGGCTCGTGTTTGCATGTGCTTTTCCTTAAAGTAGGCATGCAAACATAGCAGTTAAAGCATTTGCCTTGCTTTCATGTGTGAAAAAAATCCCCTTAACATCATTTATGACAACAAACATCTTGCAGATCAAATGATCACGTAATGGGATTTTCTTCTGTTGCCATGTTGAAATTAGTCTTGAATATTGTGTATCTTTTATTTCTCAGGTGAAGGATCTGACAAAGTTTTTGGATCCCAGTGGCCTGGGAGTGATCAGCTTTGAAGATTTCCACCGTGGAATCTCTGCAATTAGCAGTGGAGGTGAGTGGTCAGCCCAGTATGTGCATTCACGTTGGTTTTAGTCTTCTTTTCAAACCTGCTCTGTTCTGTTGTAATTACACCTTTTTAATAGTTTTTCCATTAAACTCGTAAGGAGTTGTCCTCTTTTATGAACTCTATTGGCCTGCTGTTCAAAAACTGGGGTTTCTACATTTGGTGATTCGTAAAACCCACCTATTAAAAGTATTCTGACATAAAAAAGTCTTGTTTTTATCATGTGTAAACCGTGTTTAAGAGTTTTTATTGGAATTAGTAATCTCTGCATCAAAGAATGTTGATGCAGGGTGAACTCAGTTTTTATGTAGCAATTTTATTTTATAAGCTTGCAGTATTTTTTGAGTAAGAACACATTTCTATTTTCATTTATTACTTTTTTTTCTTTGATAACCTACTTAGTTCTACCAGTTAATTCTGTCACCCACACTGAATCTCCAGCATCTGGCTCCATCTCTCTGTATTCCCCATGGGCGCCAAATAATGTTGTCAACACAGTATGTTCACATCCATTGCTTAGCTAAGGTAAGGGATTTTAAAAAGAGAGGTAGTGGATTGACCCAAATTCTTTGTAACTGGTCTAAAAATGCTGTTATTCTTTCTTTAACCATTTTGCTACCCTCCTGTTCCACTTCATATGCTTTTAAGAACTTCAAGGACTCATATCATATCTTTCCCTCTTAAAATGGGAACAGTTTATAAGTCTGTCTTGACAGCCTGGTCACCAGGTTTCTCAGGCTTCACCTCAGCAATAAATCTGCTCTTATTTAAACATCCATTCAAATGTGATTTAAAAACAGTTTACATGGTCATAACAGTTACTTAAGACAACCGATGGATTTACAGTGAATTTCAGCGGTGCACCATTTTACAACTCACTCTGGTTGTGCAAACACACAGGTTTGATGACGTCATTGGATCCTATTGATCGGTAGTAGTCTTTCCCAGGGCTTTCTGGGTTGCACAGCTCTGGTTACTCAGACCATTAATAAGTCATGGACTGGAAAGCATCAGATGTATGGACACATGGGCTTGCTGGCAAGGTTTCTGTGCTGGAGTGGCAGAGAGATGAGGCTTGGGCAGAGAGTCCTGTTCACCTAAATTATTGATTGTTGTGTCTCTTAGCCCTGTCCTTTCTTTGTCTCTCCCTTGTTTCTTAATGGTACATGAAAATCCAAAACATGCATTTATTCAATTGTAGTCTTCTGACATTTGAACAAAGTTTTTTTGGTGAGTCAAATTCAAGTCAGGGATCATTGTTTCATGTTTTTATTACACACTGTCCTGTTTTTCTACCTTCCTCCAGCATTTTCTGTGCAATCAGCAATGCAGAGAATGAATCAGTTATTTCCTGCTGGAGGACAGTTTCCTTTTTAGTGTGTGCGGATCAGATCTCTACTATAACTTCCCAGGTCCATCACACTTAGTTGACAGAATTCAGCTGTGCTTGTAAAGGTGGAGTCCAGTTTTTCCAACACTCTTCAGCCAGATTATTGATTCCCATCAGATCCATGTCATGTCCTCTACCTCCGTTGCCACCACCTCTGCGGTAATCAGACAGTAAATCCTGCTGTTCCACTTAACTAGATTCATTATAAACTTTATGGCACTCCACCTGCTTTTTTATTTCATGTCTGCACAACTTGGTAATAAAGACAGGCCTGCAGGCCATGGAAATGCCTTGTCCCCAGTAATGGCTAAGGCATGTCTGGAACAACAAATGTTGTTTTACAAAATATCCGTGTCCTCCGATTGCTTGACGCCAAGAGACTGCAGGTGCATTGCTCCAACAGAAGCCAGCTTCTCCGGCATAGTCCCATTCTGTGCAGACTCATTTCACTAAATCGACCTGCCATGTGTATGAGTGGTCAAGAGCAACGGGTTGCGTAAGACCGGGGGGCACAAAGACCCCGTGGGTCTACGGGCAGCTTTGGAGAACACTGTTTGTGTTCTGTTCTCTCAGTCAGCTGCTATTCACAGCTCTGTTGACTGGATACTGGAGCCGCAGGGGCTGATTGGACTCCATCTTGTTGGGCTGTCTCAGGTTACAGGTGCTTTCAGTACAGGCCTTTATTGACAAATGTGAAATTAATATGGGTTGCTCCTCAGCTTTTTTTTATTGTTTTATTTTGATCACGCCCTTTTTGCATGACATATTATAGCCCTTGCAGTGCAAGTGTAAAAGTTACGCAATGTTTACTGTCCCGTCACACTTAAGACTGCTGACGTTAAAAATGCCAAAATAGGGCAGCTAGTAAAGGAGCTTGTAATGTGCTGATAGCAAATTTAAGTAACTGCATTATGGGCAGACATATTAGTTTGTTAAGCATAGATAATTACCGTCAATTTAAGAGTGGAGTAACCTTAAACATGACAGCATATACTTAATGTCTTTTAGCAAATGTCATTCCCAGAATGCTTTACTTTACCTTCTCTCACATCAAGAAGGTCCCGTCATTGTTTTCCAGAAAAAATGCTAGTTAAATTTAATAAGCAAGCAATGCATCTCAATTGCTAAACTTTAAAAAAAGGTTGCTGATTGGATATTGATCTGTAGTCACATGCTTGTAAAAAGCAAACAATTCATTGCTATGAGGGTGGATTTTCCGTCTATCAGTATTTTATCATGCATTTTCCAAATTATTTGATTAATCAGTGAAATTTCAGTGACACCCTGTTCCCTCAGAATGGCTGTTTGTTGGCACATGCAAGTTGGTGCGATCCACACCAGTCTTGTATATGTTTAACCTCCTTTTCTGTTTAACATGTGTTTATTCTGCACACAATAAGCCTATCTTCTTTCTCTCATATCTGCAGGTCCCGAGCCACAGCTCTACAATGTAAACTACAGTCCAGGCGATGGAGCTGTGGGCTGTCCAGAGGAGTACGATGAGGTGAGGCGCCACACAAGAGGCTTAGCCTCTCTCTCTCCCTGGTTGTGTATGTGGTTCAGTTACTGAGCCTTCAGTTCCCATTGGTGCACAAAGCAGCATAGAGTGGAGGTCACAGGCTGAACTCACTGTGCACTCTCACTCTTCCCACTGTAATTCAGCGAGCGGCTTGCAGAGCTATCATTACCACTCTTTGAATGTTCCACAAACTGAACACCCTGGTTTGGCTGACACTAAATTGCATCTGGCACGCTACACTTTTGAGTATTCTTTGACAAATATTGAATTAGCAGGAATGTGTGTTGAGTTTTTACATCTGTGCGGACTTGTGTTTTTACAGTTGTGGTTAGCATATCTAGGATTCCTGTCTCCTCTTGGGCACTGAACTTGTATATTTAACTATCATTGTTGCCAGCCTCCACAAAATTTCAGTGATTCTGCCAGTGCGTGCTGTACATTGCACATTTTCAGTGCCCTCTCTTGATATGGTTTAGAAGTGCAGGCCTATACGCCACAGTCATGAATGCAAATAGATTCCCTCCACTTTAATTCATTTCACTGACTTCCTGCATTGATAATTGTGTGACAGAATCAGGAATTCATCTGATGTAAGTTGATAGAAAATATTAGAAACATCACAGTAATTTTGTTGAAACCAGTAAATCCAACACAAGACGCTCATTGCCTGATTTATTATAGTCTCATCCGATTTACTCTTAGGCACCAAAACACAGTGGAAGCCTTGTTAAAGTTATTTTGACATTGAAAAATAGAGACATCTCATGCCTTATTTTTGTTAGACTACATGTATAGAAATAGCATTAAGTTCCACATGTCCAAATGAGTGGAGTAAAGAAATAAATATTCATCCACTATGTTTTCTAACAGCTCCTTAATGATCACTGCTTTAAGGCTTGATCCAGCAGTTGTGTTGTCTTAAGTAACAGACTAATAAATCAATGGTGAAATATAAATGTATCTGTCAAGGTTACTTCATCAGTAGAGGTTTAATAGTTAAACATTATTTTTTGTTGCATTTCATCAGATGGTTGTTCAGCTAACTTCAAGCATTTTATGCAGTTTGCCCTTGACAGTAATGAGATCTTTTATTCAAATGGTAGAAATTCCTAAAAAAATGGATGTGATCTACACTGGAAAGTAGATATGAATCTTTACTTACAATGTCTAAAGCTCAGTGATTTATAAAGCCTCGTTGCTGTTTACTGGAACCTGGCAGCAGATTTTTGGGGAAGTTTGTGTTTATGTTTGAGGTAGACGCCACACCTGTGTCCGTGGCCTTGTTTTTCCCTCGGGTTTCTGGCAGAAAAAGGGTTCCTCACTCTCAATGGCTGCGCTGTTCTAGTCCTGTTTGCTTTCAAAATAGGCAAGGTGAGGCTGTTCAGCTTAGGTCTGGCATAAGAGAAAAGCAACGCCCTATCCACCTCGATTTTTTCCTTTTTAATAAATATTTTCTGCCGTTGCTAACTTTCACATTTCCGGTCACATTTCAGAACAACATAACATCAGTAACCGTAGCCTTTCCACTTGTCATAACTAGTGTTTTTTTCACTATTTCCCCAAAGCTTTACAGATTATGCACCCACTTTACCTTTAACGGTGTTAAAGCTTAACAGGGCATTAGTTTTTTATTTGCGCACAGTCAGGCAGTTATAACAGGTTGTTGTGATATATAGCCCTCATTCGCCGTACATTCTGTAGCATGTAGAGCATGGCGTAGTGATTTATACTGTCACACTGTGTCAGGAAATGAAGCTCCCAGGAGCCAGGAAAGATTAAGCAGTCACTCAGCTGATCGTGTGGCGCTTTAACTCGGGCCTCGCTTGATTGAGCATTACAGCTGACTACTGCTACTTTTTGGACTTTGTCTCTGTCTCCTCCCCTTTTACCACTCAGTGGAGCTGAACGAGGTGTTACAGTATTTTTCTTTTTTTTTTTTTTTTCTTAAACGTGGACTCTTGCTCTGTGAGAGTCAGGGTGAGAAGGCATTACTAGGAGTTATTAGAAATCTCTCATGCTAGGCCAGCTTTCCTGTCAGTGAGACCAGGCACAGAGAATGGTTCTGGGAATGGTGGACAGCCCTCTGGGCCCTATTTCTCCTGGCACTTCATTTATAATGGTACGTTGTGCTTTCCAAACCGACTCACTAGTGTTACCTTCATTATAGCGTCACAACTCTGATACCTGATAATGTGTCTTTAGTTGCTAATAGCTTCAAATGTTTTTTATTTGGCATGTATCAGTCTTTGGGTTTTGTAATGAGCGTTTGGTTTTAGTAGCTTGGAAAGTCTACAGCTTTCTCATTTTGTTTGAACTTGTTGCTTAGAGGTGCTCACGTAGCAGGTTTTGCTTGGAACAGCCATCTGAATCCCTGTCTCTGATGTCTGTTTATGCTCTGTGATTTGTTTGGGTTGTTGGTGTAGTTGTAGTTTATTTACTGGCTAGATTTGAAGATTTTAAATAGACTATCTTTAAAAAAGCTGTTGATCAGTATGTGATCAACTTGTATGTGTGTTGTCTGCCTTTTGATTCACATAATAGCACGGTATCCTAATTTGAAATACATCTGATGACATAAAAAAACTGTAGACATTGTTAGAAAATACACATAAATTAGTCACAAAGTAAAGAATTGTTTAACTTTATATGATGGCAACAGCATCTCCTCGAGTTTATATATACTAAGTTCCATTCGTGTTCATTCTGTTAGATGGATTTGTCTGTGTACTGCTTGATGGACATTCTGTATCGTCTGTTATTGCAGCAAAATGAGGTGACGGACAGCGCGTACCTTGGCTCTGAGAGCACTTACAGTGAGTGTGAGACCTTCACTGATGAGGACACAGGGGCCCTGGTGCCCCCCGAGATGCATGAGGATGTGGAGACGGACAGCGGCATCGAGGCCACGCTGCACGACCCTGAAGATGGTGGAAATAGGTCGGTATGACTTTCGCCTTCAGTCACATATGCATTGTCAGCTTTGGCCAGTGTGCTCGTATTTCCTTGGAATGCATCCTTTGTTTGTGTTTGTAAGAAGGCCAGTTATGACCCCGAATGACTTGTCGTACATTATTACTTATTATCCATTTGCCATTTAAAACCAGGTCAACGTTATAATCGCCCCTGGCTAAAGAATAAACAGTAAATGTGTGCCATATCTCAAACTAAATATTCGCCCTGGAATTGCCTTGCGTTGACCTTTACACAGATCACATGGCTTGTAAGTTTTGCATGCCAAACTCAGGATCACTAGGACTTTATTTGGGTCACTAGTAAGGTAGTAGAGAACCACTACTTGATGACCTTTGTCTTAAATGCCCCCAGATAGACCAGTGAGGAGATAGGGAGTTGAAGATACAGTTTTTCAGCATCCTTCTGTGTTAAGTTTCCTCTTTTTGTCCTTAATTGTCAATTAAACAGCTCCCCATGTACCGAGAAGCTACTTAATGAGGCGACACTTTACTCAGTCAGCAGGGACTGTGGCTGTTGAAGTTTTCTGTGCAGCTAAAGGGGAAAACTCGTTCAGAGATAACTTGAAATTTGCACAGCAGGAGCAGCAGAGACCTTGAGTGCAGAAAGCCCTTCGGCTTTTTTTTTTTTAACAATGTCAGAGTGTCTGAGTGGATGGTGCTTTATATCGGCTGAAAAGAGACTGAGATCTGCTCATCTTCTCTGAATACTCTGTTTATGGCATAGACTGTTAATGATCACAGCAGGTGAAATATTTTTATCCTGCAGCCTGATGTGTTTTTCAGGCACTACTTGAGTTCTTTTCATAGTTTTGTCATAGCGGTTTGCATTTGTCATCTGTTCTTTGACTTATGATTGCTTTGGAACATTGCTTGATTATTTTACTCTCTTCCATCATGTTAGTGGATTAGTATAGTTAGCTATAGTTAGTTGCCGCAGCCTTATAGCAGTAAGGCAGTAAGAATAGCAGTATTGTCTGCTCAGTTCAGTCAAAATAGTAAAGTTTGTCCTTTTTTATGCATTCCCAGCCTCTTCCAAACAGGCTGTGTTATGAGTGGCACACAATGTGTCTTACGTTTGACTTTGAGTCTTTCTCAGTAATTTTCTGGTTTCACAGCTTTATATACCAGACTAGTATTTCTTTTGCTGACTAACAGGGGTAGCACTGTGAAATCAACTAGTCTGTTAATCACACACATTCCCAGTGTCGAGAAAATATTGCTTTAGTATTGTCTTTTTGGCAGAAGAATGGAATTGAATTTTTACATATAAAGCAAGTGAGCTGTATTTGTACAGTGGTGTCTTGATAAACACAGCAATGAGTCATTTTGGACCAGAAAGATAATAACAAACTGTCTTTGCTGTTCTGTGGTTTATTATTTGCATCAGACAAGACGGATGAGTAAGAGATTTTAGATATTTTAGGGTTTTGAGCAAACCCTGATTTAAAAAAAAAAGTTTCTCTTAACAGGTGAAAGAATCAAATAGAAGGACTATATGTCTGTCTGTTCATAAATGCTCTTGCTGGTATGTAGTCCAGCAGTTGCAAAGGAGGAAGTGCAGGGTACTGAGGCCTCATCTGCTGACTCTGTGACCTGTCTGTCCGACTTGATGATGGATTGGAATGGTCTGCCTGATGTGGATCTGTTTGGACTTCCCATTCCACGATTGAGCCTTGAATTCCAGGAAGTGTTGAGTTAGCTCCTTTTTTTTTGCTGTTTTCCCTTTTTTCTTTCCTTGGCAATGACTAATCTGAATCCCCTCCACTTGTTCATACCATCACCCTGTTAAGTCCACTGCTGACTGGAACCTAACACTCACGCTGTATGACTCTATGACCTTTATATTCTCTCATTTCAGCAGTTTGTTTAACAGAAATCTGAAAACTCATCACTAACTGGCCTCAGAGAACCAAGATAAACTCCCTTGGTTTAAAATTATTTGAATAGAGAAATATCAGCATGTTTCTAATGACCAAATGTTTTCTGGGGTTTTCCAAATAAACAACAAATGGCCACTCACAGTGAATCAACATTTACAGTGAGTCAAGGCAAAATAAAGAGACTTTGCCATGCAGCCTGGTTAGTCGAGCAACCTCTAGCCATATTCAGCGTAGGAGTATATGCAGTGGACTGGGGATTAAGAATCTAACAGGATTAGCCTCCCCCCACCCTCCTCTGTCCTAACTGTGTCCCCACACACATTTGGCCCTTGGACGGTCAGCAGGACTGTCTGTTGGCCATTGCTTAGCCCCAAATCTGATTAACCCACTCACAGTCAACCCTTTCTGGTACAGCCTCAAGTCTGTCAGGTGGCACAGACGATGCAATTGGCACCTCAATAGGACCACAGACCCTTTTTTCCGTCTCCTACTTGGAGAGTTGTGTTTTTTTTTTTTTTCGTCTTAAATCGGTGTAACCTGTGAAACTTCAGAATTCCACTCTGGTTGTCCGGGGTTTTAACTCCAGTTGCTCCACGGCTTTCACGCCAGGGCAGTGGAGGGCGTTCAAAGATGCGTTCTCTCTCTTCGCCGTCCCTCTGTCCGAGGGACCTCAGTATGGGGCCAAGTAGTAAGAGCCTGAGTAAAGGGTAAGTGATATTAAAGTCGGTCGTTACTGTTCAACCAGTGATGCCCAATGTTTGTACAGAGAAGTGCAGCACCGTTGCCTGGTAAAAAAAAACTCAAGAGTGTTCTGTGTTTACAAAGTCCAGCTGCTTGTGTGTGTAACAGTGCGTGATGTTTTAAACGAGTTTTTACTCTGAAAAATAAGGTGATACAAGAACTTTGAATCAAACAAATGTCATTTATGTTGTAAACAAACAAAATGGGCTTTGTCACTGTGCTGAGAGAGCAAGCTTTTTCTGCTGATTTGGACTTCCTTGTCCTGTGTTTGCTTAGGACATCCAACATATCCTGTTGGACAACAGGAAAGGCCAGCCTTCCTGTTAAGTGAAGATCAAATGTATTATTTACTGAAACTTACTTGTAACTCTGGTCACGTTAACCACAGATCCACTCTGTAGGTTTTTTGTTCTGTTGTATAAAATAAGCAGCTAATTCAGCCAAGCATATCTCTTTTAAGCTTGACCCACATCCAAAGACATGAAGGTTCCTCTCTCACATGTCTCAAGTGTTCCCACATCTGATTTACATCACCAGTGAGGCGCAAGACATTTTGTTTCTGCTAAAGCAGCCTTTGGGATTAATGTGAATTAACAGATTACCTTTGAAGATAAGTGATCGTCGGACTTGTGCAGATTGCCGCTCTTGCTAGGGGAAGATTAATTGTGCTTGTTTGGGATTTACAGTTGGCTGTGGTCATTTCCAGCCTTCTGGGTCCAAAACACCAACCAAGCCAGCCTTTTTAGAGGTTTTTACCTAGATATTCTGGCTCAACACGTCTATTTTCCTTGAATGAAGTCAAAAGATGGGCCTTGTTTGATTTGCTGACATTGTGGTTTGTCAAACGGATGGTTATGAGGCTTTTTATACTCAGACGAACAGCCATATTTATCCCAACTAAACCTGAAACATTTCCTAAATGTCTGGCAGGGACCTTAATTTAACCACGCTGTTGTTGCACACTCCCTAACACAGTGATCCATTATTTGCGTCCCTCTAGGTTTTCCCTGAACTCAGAGCTCCACAACCACCAACCAGCGCTGGTGACGGTCATTGGTGGAGAGGAGGAGCACTTTGAGGATTTTGGGGAAAGCAACACCTCAGAGTTGCTACTGGAAAGCAGCGTGGAGGGGACGGAGGGGCAGGGTGACTCCTCCCACCTCCAAACACCTGAGCAGGTCAATGGCTCATCACTGCTCTCTCCCAGGTATGAGCTTGTCTCCCTCGTATGCAACTGAGCCCAGAGAATTGTAATATCAGGCAGACAGCCTGAAGAGGATATATGTGGTTATCATTTACACCAGGCTTCAAACTTTGTTTTTATGTCAACCCTTCCTGATAGGGGGTGTGACACTGTTACATTCTCAGGTTTGAACGACTGTTTATGTTCCTCCGAGAAAATGTTTCTCTTTCAACAAAGACACAGAGGTTTAAACGCTGATAAAGGCCTTCTTGAGACGTCCTTTGTCCTTGACAGTCTTATCTGCCCCCTTTTCTGGTGAAGGGCAAGATAAAGTGCAAACAAAGTTCATTCCATTCCTCCAACTCTAACTATTGCCAAGTTTTTAAAAATGGGCTAAAATCTGTCTCAACACAGGGCTTCTGTTTATTATTGTCTGAGTTCAGGTTTTATACTCAGCACTGTTTTTAAGTCTTCAGTGTGCCACCTGTTGCCAACCCTTCCAAGAAAGACAGAAGGTGGATGTTTTGCTACATCGAGTTCAGACATCTTAAGGAGTATCAAGCAAGCTTTGCGTCTGGGCCGCAGTAACACAGATACATGTTGACTTTGGCTGCACTTTGGTGTTTACAGACATCTCACACTGTTAGATGTAAACACACATACACACGCACTTCTCTCTATAGCACCATTGATTTGTTTTGAAACCCCTATTGTAGCTTTTCCCACGTCATATTTTTCCCTTCCTCCTTCTCTGTTTTTATCCAAAACTAAACGCCGGATAATGTGTAATTCCCACTTGGGTGATATTTCTTTGATTCGCTGTGCCAGGAAACTCTTAACAACAAACTGCCTAGATTTTTTAGCCCATTGACAATATGGAAACAAGCTAACTGGATGGGCACAGATAATAATAATGATAAAAGTCCTACTTTGCTGTCAGTGAATATAAGCCATCTTTTTTTATTTAAAATAACTAAAGCTACTTGATTATAATATGATACCGTCATTGTAACAGATTGTGACAAAAAGATAAATCAAAGTGGAGAAGAATTAAGCACATAGAGGTTAATTATGCATTCTCAAATTGAATTTGATCACTAAATTGTGTGTGAGACATTACATGTTGTACAAGTTGTGCAGAAATCTGCATGGTCGTTTTGCTAAAAAAAATAGATTACAGACAAAATAAAAAAAAACCTGCATCCCACAAACTTCACCCACTCGGTGTGGATGCGTCACTGTGTTTTGAGCCAATCATTCTCATTGTTGGCGCATGTAGCAGTGCCACCTACGCACACCCCAGCATTTATCCATCTACATGTTACAACCCTTTGAAGCACACACGCTGTCTGCCTGCCTCTGTTCCACAGAAACACACCCCACTGTAGGCATTATTTAACAAAGTCGTTTTTCATGCTGTCAGGAGAAAACGGCTGGGTACAACAGCGCATATGACCGTCAAGTGACACTCTCTCAAAGTCTGCCATGCCCCGTTTCTGCCTACATAAACAGGAACCTGTGCCAGTGTGTTGCATAATTCAGACCCGACTCACTCCCTGAATTAACAATAAGCCAGTAGAGGTGATGTGAGGAGAGGCTACAGACTCCAAACAATGAACTAATCAACTTTGTGTTTCCTTTGTTTGCTCCAGAGCTTCTGTTACTTTGGTCAGTTTAACTTAATTCCCATCATTCTGTGGGTTTTGCGAACTTGCAGCAAAGATGTTGAGGTTGATAAGAAAAGAACGGAGAGACATTAGCGCACTCTTTTCTCCTGATGTTTTATTTCCTCACACTATCCAAAAAAGAAATCACAGCAACACTGCAGTCTGTCTCTTTTCTCTCACCCACTTTCTTGTAAACTCTCTTGTGGATTTCACTAATACCTCCCCTCCCGCACCTCCCCAGAGGTGTCATGTCCCACCTCAACGCACCCCTTCTTGCCTGTCACTCACCACTTCCTCCTACTTTTCCTCCTTGTTTCCTCTTTCCAGTGCACCTGCTCCTCTCCCTGACTGCTTTCAGAGCTTCCTCAGGGAGGAGGCGCTGGACTTTTTCTGTAGCCAGTGTCACAAACAAATAAGTCGTCTCGAGGACCTCTCCACTCGCCTCAATTTCCTTGAGATGACTAGGTAACACATTTTCCGCAAACCCACTGCAACTATAGGCTGTGTGAATGTGTTTGCAGTGCTGATTAGATACAGTTTCATTGCATGTTCTCATAACGTATGCATGCTGTGCGAGACTAGAAGCCACATGGTGTGTGTTATGTCACAGATTGTACTTTCACACACATGCTTTGTGGGTCTGTTTGAGCCCGTCTTAGAACATGCTGATCCCAATATTTTTTCATCTGCTCTCTGTTTGAGTGTGAGTTACATTGTGTTAATTTTTTAGCATTTTTTAATAGAAAAACTCACCAGAGGAATTTTAGGCACTTAGACATTGTAAACTTTTTGCTCAACTGAAAATAAGCTCACTAGATAGATTGTAAATGAATCAAAAACCCCTGGGTATCATGGGAAAGGTAACGATTTCAGTGGTTTTAGTTCTTCATGCCATTATGTTCATGTTTTATTTGAGTTGTTGCAGAACGACTGCTGCTAGTTAAGTTTCTTTTGCTTTCAAAGAACCTGCTATTATGGCAAAGACGTGCTGATCCAGGATTATTGAAAAGTAGCTGAATTACAAGAATAGATTAACACTAAAACCCTATTTGATCTAATAAACAACTGAATTATGATTAAAAACTTTCAAAATTTACAATTATGAATTAAAGACAAATATAGAACTATTTAAAATCCTATTTTAATTTAAGGTTCTGTAAAAAGCCAAACTGATCCTATTTCAGCACTTGATAGCCAATGTAATTATAGGCTGCTGTGTTTGTGTAAGATTGCTGTGATGTGTGAATATTTTATAGCTTTAGTTTCAACAAATACTCAGTGATTTATTAGTGAAGAACTACCTCAACATGCCCTTTCGTCTGTGGGGCTCCAGTGCCAGCAGAGATAGGGATGGGGGGTGGAGAGGACAGATAGCAGGAGATAGTGTCTCTTTCCTCTACTTCTTTTCTCTTCCTGACCATTTTTCCTGTTGTTCTCCCCATCCAGCGCTGGCAAGAGGCTTTCCAGCAAGAAAGTAGCAAGGTAAGCTAAATAGTTACTCTGAAGGGTTCGTATTTCTCGTATGATTGTAACAGATAGTTTATGTTTGGCAGAAGAAAAAAGCCATTTATCAAATGTGAACTGGCTCCAGGGACGATCGAGTTAAAACCTTTTTTTTTCCCTCTCCATTTGCAGACATCTCCTTCAGAACAGCTCCATGACTCTGGACACCATGAGCGACTTAACGCGGGACATCCTGGAGCTCGCTGACAACGACATCACAGACAAGGTGAGAGCTTGTTTGTCAAGGAAGCTGACTGATAACCTCTCACATCCGTCACGCATTCATACATATGAGTTGGCACAGCTTCCACCTGTTGCAGAAAGTTATTTGAGGACAGAGGAGCAGCAGGAGCATATATGTTAATACTTTTGTCAGTGCATCATAGCTGATAAGACCATTTCTGTGTTGCTAACCACAAAACAACAACCTTTCCCAGGTGCTCCTGCTAGAGCGTCGTGTGGCAGAGCTGGAAAAAGAGTCGGAGGCTTCAGGGGAGCAACACGCACGGCTGCGTCAGGAGAACCTTCAGCTGGTGCATCGGGCAAATGCCCTGGAGGAGCAGCTGAAGGAGCAGGAGCTCCAAGCTGACGAGCAGCTGCAGCAGGAGACCCGCCGTCACAAGGAGGCCCTGACCAAGCTAGAGAGGGAGAGGGGGCTGGAGCTGGAAAACCTGCAGGCCAGGTGAGCAAAGAAAAGCAGGAAAAAACAGATTATGTTTATTACTGTGCAACATGTTCATTTGTATTTGGTATCTGTTTTTTTTTAGGGTTTCTGTGTTTATTATATTTAAGAGAAAAATAACTTAGAAAGCACAAAAAATAAATTATTTTTTATTTTGTGATAATTTCAAGTCAGTGTCGACCCTGATTATGTTACAGGTTGTATTGCACAACTTTGTCTCTTTGTTGTGTTACATTTATTGTTGCACTAAATACACATTTGCTTATTGTTATGCCATTGATTGATATGTTGTTTAATAGAGGAATCATGGCTCTACACTGCCACCGTCTGGCACTAATCTACTACTGATCATACGCTGTTTTTCTGTTATTTAGCACTGTTTACTATCAACAGTTAGTCTAGATTTTACCTTGTTGCGGTTCTGTAGGTTTTTGTGTGAGCCTGTCTGAAGGATTTGCATTTGTTTCTCAGGCTGCAGCAGCTGGATGAGGAGAACAGCGAGCTGAGGTCATGTGTCCCTTGTCTACGAGCAAACATTGAGAGACTTGAGGAGGTGAGAGCCATGATATCTAATATCTTCTCTCTTGGTTTTGTCTTGCCTCCCTCGTGCTGCTACTTTAGTCTTTTTCATGAGCCTGAACACGCCCCTTCCTTTTTGTCATCCTTTTTCTGTCTTATTTTCCAGGAGAAGAGGAAGCTGCAGGATGAGACAGAAGCCATGTCTGACAGGCTGCAGGAGGAGACGGAGTCCCGCAGGAAGATGGCTGATAAGCTGAGCCATGAGCACCACCAGAGCCAGAAGGAGAAGGAATGCACTCAGGAGGTGGGGCTGGTTTCTCTATGTACAAAATAAACAGCTACCTGTTTACAAAATGTTACAATACAGTGTGAAGTTAAACAGTACCACTGTCATGTGTGAAATTTTCCTGAATTTTTCTCTCATCTTCTGAGATTCTTTGACCGTCTTTTTCTGACTGATGACTCTTGATTTGTTTGCACATCAGCTCATTGAAGATTTGCGAAAACAGCTTGAGCACCTGCAGCTGTACAAGCTGGAGGCCGAAGCAAAGAGAGGGCGCACACCTGGCGCTGGGCTGCAGGAGTATCAAACCCGAACCCGTGAAGCTGAGCTGGAGCAGGAGATCAAACGTCTCAAACAGGTAGAACACATTACACAAGCTATTTTCTGCTTCTTTCCTCGTTTTGTGCAATGTTTTCTCATTCTGTCTCTCCAATTGGCCTGGTTTCAAAATGGAGGAATGATTTTGGATCTGGCATTCACAGTTTTCATAATGAGTTGCATTTGACTTTACTTGCTCAGGACAACCGCAGCCTGAAGGAGCAGAATGACGAGTTAAACGGCCAGATTATCAACCTGAGCATCCAGGGGGCTAAGAACTTGATGTCTGCCTCCTTCTCCGACTCTCTGGCAGCTGAGATCAACTCTGTGTCTCGTTCAGAGGTAAATTAAGAACCATTATTCATATTAAAGTTGTTTCATCCCTTATTTGAATGAAGTATTTCTGTGTTTCACTTCACTGACTACCCATTCTCTGTTTTAGTTGATGGAGGCTATCCACAAACAGGAGGAGATCAACTACAGACTCCAAGACTACATCGACAAAATCATCGTGGCCATCATGGAGTCCAACCCCTCCATCCTAGAGGTCAAATAGACACCATGCAGCCACACACGGTGACTCCTCAGGCTGTAAAAAATACTGGAGACTTGGCTTAAAGAGAACTACCAAGGGAGGATGTAAAAATATTCTGACATCATTTTGGTAGGAAAAAAACAACAACAAACGCACTCGACTCATCTCAAAAAAAAAAAAAGAGAATTCAAAAATATTTCCAAGAAGTCCATAGCTAAGCGATTTTCTGTTAGATATCCCTTGAGTCCGTGCTAATCTGTGATTGGATGTGTCGATCTTCCTTAGTGCACTTGGGTTCTGGTGACTTCCATGTTTATTGGCCAGAGGGACCCGAGTCTCCCCCAGTGAGTGAGCGAATGTGTAAATGTGTGCAAAAAAGTTCTGTATCATAAACGGTAGAAAATCCTCCCATCCCTTTACAGAAAACCAAGTGTCAATGTTTGATTGAGCTACAGGAAACGATCAGACAATTTTTCAGTACCAAAAGGCCTTAAATGAAAGGTGATCTAAAGTATTCATTAGCTACACATGTCTCCGTTCAGTCAGCGGAGTGTTGCTGGGATGGTGGAGGTGTGCAGGGCTGTTACCTCCTGAACCCAGGCTGAGTCGTGTTTTCATCACAAGTGAGATGAGCCGTATGAAGCGCGGGTCAGGAGATCAGAGCAGCGATTGGTGCTTGCTGTGCTGCCTATCAGGCCCTATAACAGTGTGTTCTGTCCTTTAACCCAAGTTCCACTGTCTTTCCAGTGAACCCAAGTGAGGGACATTTCTAGAGGTAGATGCTGAGAAATGCCCGGAGGGTTTTTTGTGTGTTTTTGTTTGTGTCTGTGACGTGTTAATTTTTTTTTTTTTTTTTTTTTTGTTGCTCTGTGTTACGTAAAGGTTTTGAAAAAAGCTTGGTGACACTAG
>JAQNCA010000017.1:11700684-11720807 GCA_029783725.1 Acanthurus tractus | reverse complement strand
GGTGTTAATAAGCAGGAAGGGAACACACAGCCACTGTGGAACAATATGGAGGTCACTGGTCTGTTGGTGATCTGTCAGTAATCCAACTTTTACAAGCACTTGCGTTCAAGCAACTGCTGAACAACACCAAACCTGAAAGTCTGTTTTTTTCTTGATTTTCCAGGGGTGTTTCTTTGTGATTCCCACGTGGTTGCTGTACACGATGAGAACCTCTACACTGTGGAACCTAACAGGGTTCAGATTCGCACACCACAGGTCTGCTGTCAAATCCTGGCACCTTAATTGATATTTATATTGAACTAGAATAAACACAGAGGTAAGGCATGTGTTTGCTGTTGAACCATTTTCTTTTCTCTCTTGTTTCCAGGGAACCGTGAAGCAACTTCTAACCTTCTCCAAGGCAGAGGGAAACCCTGTACTACTCAGTGTGTGTCAGTCCTACCTGGTGGTTGGCACTGACACAGCACACATTAGAGTCTTTGACCTCTCGCGAAGGTATAATATTAATTTGAATGTTGGCATCACCCACATCAGTGAAAAAATGTAGTTACAGGAATGTCTAAAATATTCAGTGTCTTGTACTTTTGTTTTCTTTGAAAAGTTCTTTTACTTTTTGCCTTACAACTCCAGTATTACTTTATGCCTTTATAGAGATGCCAAAGCTCACTGCAGTGCTAAAAACCTGACTGAGCAGATTGCCAATCTGGGAGTCCTGCAGTCAGTCAAATGTAATGCCAACGGCAGCCAAGTCAGCATCCTGATCTCTCAGGTGATTACACACAACAATTTTACCTTCTCCTCACTGAAAGCTGTTTAACATAAGTGTTTTTTAAAGCCAACATTATTAGTTATTATAAGGTCCACAGATATTGTATGGCCATTTCTTGTACATTTTTTCTTCCTTTCAGGTTAATGGACGACCTGATCACAAAGTGTACTTCTATGATGTTGAGATGGACACTGTGACACACTTTGACTTCTTCACTGGCAGACCATCCAGTGGTATCTTACGGCCAGAAGAAAGTGAAAGGTTACTGATGTTGCTTTTAACTTTATTTTTGTGTTCCTCCCAGACAGAAGTTTCTTCCATCGGTTGTCTTACACTGCACATGCCTGTTCTGTGTTTCAGGCAGCAGTTTCAGGGAACAGACCTCAGCGGTCGCTGCCCTGTGTCTCACTTCTGGGCTGAGAATGAACCTCGTCTTTTTGTTTGCGAGACAGTGCCGATAAGCTCTGAATCCTCATCAACCAGCTTTGTGGATCCGGTAAGGAACTAGCTAATGCTCCTTAACATCAAGGTAGTCCTGTGCAGCTCTATGTGCAAAACCTAAATAAACATATTGCATGTGATTATTTGTGAAATTATTTGAGTACAGTTAATTGAAAATAGTTTGATAATGTGTTGTCTTCCCTCTGCTTAGTTGGAGGTGTCAGTAGTGACACTCTTCTGCACGCAGGAGCACGGGCTCCTCCTACAAGACTGCTACCCTAAACCCTCAGGCCTGCAGGCGCTCCTTGCTCTGGATGTGCCCTACTATTGTTTCAGCTGCAAGGTGAGAACGGAGAACACTGTTCTGCTTGTGCGTTGTCTCTTCAGTGGGGGTTTATTGTTAAGCTTGCAGGGTTTCTATGTGGAATGTTTGAGACAAGCTGTTAGTTATGATATTCTTAAATATAATTCCTGTGTTGTTGTTTGCACTCGTCACTTTTCTTATGAGAAACTGTGTTTCATCTTACACACCTCAGCTATTATTTCGGAGGGGGGGTGTTTTTCGACCAGAAGTAAGTGTCTGCCCCCTGAAGTTGATTCAGAAAGCTTCTGTGTTCTTGATATCCATCTTTGAACAGCTGTGATCGTGTATGCTTTGTGCTGCATGTACACAAAAAATAAAGTATCAGCAGCACAAATGCATCCCTGAAATATCTAGATTCACTATGCTGTGTCAAGTTCCTGTCCACCTTGTCTTGATGAATAGATTTATTCTCTGTGGTGCTTTGTTGTTGTTGTTTGGTTTGCTCTCTCTCTTATCCATTCTCCAAATCCCATACGTTCCCAGGATTTCCTCTGCTAATGATAATTTTACCTCCAACATGATGCATTCATTACTGGCTTTGAATTGAATGTTAGTTAATCCTAATAATACGTTTTCCTACCTTTTTTACCCCTTTTTAGCCTGGTGAGGGAGAACCAGGGTCCTCAGAGGCTTCCACCACAACATCAGCACCTTCAAACCAGACCCAGCAACCAAAGGGGTCGACCAGCCAGTTTCCCCACATGGTGTCGAGGCGAGCTCTCAGAGACTTTGTGGGCCTGGAGAACTGCGAGAAAGCCACACGTGATGCCCTGCTCAACTTTAGCTTCTACCTGACCATCGGCGATATGGATGAAGCATTCAAGTCCATCAAGCTCATCAAGAGGTAAGGCACAAATGTTTTGCTTGCCATCAACACATATAAGCCCAGTGGTGTTTTCAAAGCAAGGAGACGTGCAGAATGGCATGGCGGCCCCCTGTTTGATGGTTGTCATCACTTGTCCCAGCAGTCCTTTCCAAAGCGGTTTTATTTCAAAGGCTTGTCAAAAGCCACAGGGATAGTATTGTTGCTACAACCTTGAGGAATCTCAGAATTCTTCACCATGGTTTGCAGTGGGAGAGCAGTAACTAACTGCTCCTGAGTCACAATGAGAATTGGCCATTGTTGCCACTTTTAACTCCTCATTTCATTCACACCTTTGACTGTAGAGGTCAACATTGAAGAAAACTGCAACAATAGTTTTGTAACATTAACCTGGATAATCTTAAAGTGTGACAGGAGATCAAGGCCGAACACTGCCTATTTTTTTTTTATCCGTCCTAATATCAAGCAATAAGAATAAAGCAACCACTTACAAGCCAGAAACATCACACCAATGTGTTTGTCTATGCAAAGGCTATTGTATGTTAAACCTTAGACCATGCCTAGCAGTTTGTGTATCACACCATGATGCTACAATCAAATCAGATCCACCAGAACTCGACTTTTATTTGTTTATGTCAGTACATGAAGTAGAATTTTAAACACAGGACATGATTAAGGGCTTTTTCTGTGTCTGTGCTTGGGGAAGGAACTCTTCAGTGTGTATATATGCGACTGCTTCTGTTAGTGTGTTCTGAGGGGATGTACTTTTCTAAACACACTGTGACACACACACACACACATGCAGGCACACATTAGGTTCCCCTGCCAGTTTGGTCCAAAAGGAGTGCCCTTTCCATTCTTGAAAAACATTGAATCAGGTCACTGAAAGGATGTGCGTGTCCGTTCCTGTGTGTGTGTGTGTGTGTGTGTATTTGTCTTTGGGGAACATATATGTGATTTCAGCAAAGATCTGATATTATCTTCGGCCGAATACGTGATTCATGGCACTCTTATCCTGAATGCTACGGTAGTGTTGCTTTAGCACGTACAAACATTACACAAATGGGAAAATAGCATATCCCATGAGCCGGATATGCCAAAGGATTTAATAGGCATGATGACAGCTTTACTAAGTTCCTCACTGATGGCTATTTTTACTGTGGCTTCTTTTTTTTTAAAGATCAGTATTGTGTTCGATTCCCGCATATCTCCACCCACAGGAATATACATTTCCTGAGTCAGTAACCTGTATCTACGGGGACTTGTCTCTGTGGTGCAGATCTTTGAATTAACAAAGGTTCTCATGCTTAAATCAGAGACTGGCTGGCGATCCAAAAGTCCAGTCATATTTTAGACGTCATAAAGAATCTGTTTGGGGACTAAAGTCATACTCATTTCACTTGTGTCAAAAGGTCAGTTCACTCCTATCGCAGAAATATCGGTGAGCTACGTGTACGCTTGAACGGCAAAAACCCTTACCCAACTCTGATCCCAGAACCTGGCAGTATTTAAGATGGGAATTTATGTGGTTTTATTTATACGAATGCCATTTTTTTATTTTAACTTTCTTAAATTGATTCCCTTATTGATTCCTAATCAGTTTCCTGTAAGAGTGAAAAAGCGGGTACTTGGTATTGACAAAATTCAGCTGGCTTTAGCATTCAAGCTACCTGTACCAGTCTGTCTTTCTTTATCTAAAATCAACAAGAATGATTTGTCCAACTTTCCATGTCATTTCGTTTTATTTGTTTGTTTTTTCTACTAATGCTGCATATGTTATCATCATAGAGAATATTTCCCTTTGGTAACAGACATGCTGCTCGGTTTGGAAGCACTGGCATTTGTTTCCACCCTGTACATCTTGCAATTTTGTCATATTTATATGTAAAATAAATAGATGCAGATTCTCTGGACTGTTTCTTTTGCATCGGTGACATAATTTGTTTTGCAATGCATAGTTATCAGAACAAAATGCAGGGATTAATAAAGGGAACTGATGAGATTGGAAGCATACAGTTCCAGTGGGTTGAACAATTGGTAACTGGTTCTTAACTTGAACTGCGTCTCAGTTCACATCCCCAGGCACCAAAAGAGACTTTCCAGTCCATTTTCTGTGTATCACGAGGGCTTTGAAAAAAACATATTCACAGTATAAAAGTCCCATTGGCCGTCAGATACACGTTGGAATGTCCTTACTCAGTCTAGACTGTGCTACTTCCTTTCATTCATGTTGTCCTTGACTTAAGGTGATATGCTGCAGTGTTATCTGCTCGTATGAATGCAACCCTTCTCTTACTCTCTTACTGCCACAGCATTTCTGTTGGAAAGGAAAAACTCCCCCTTTCAACAAGGAAAGAAAAACTCATGGAGGTATTTAGGGGTGAAGTATCGACTGATGGATGGTGTTGTAGTCATCCTAAGTGGCATGTGTACATGTGACCCTCATGCTCTCAGTGTATTCATTCATCACTGAGAACATGTGTGTCACTGAATTAAGCCATTAGATTTCTCGTCCAGTTCTTTGTCTTGGGCTGTCATTCTTAAAAGGAAACTATAATTCCCTGAAGCAAATATAAGATTTTTTGCATCATAGATGTAGATATGAGTGTTTTTAAGGTTGTACTGGATTTGCATTGCTTAGATGTAACTGCTGAAATATATTACAATGAACAAACATTTCCTGAAGCACTATACTTCAGTGTGCTGGACTCTTTCTCATAAAAAGCTTTATTACTACTATAGCTTTTTTTTAGATCTCACAGCCCCCTCTAGCAGTGCTTTTTTCATTAATATACACTTAACACTGTACTTAGCACATGTGATGATACCTGAGCAAATTTCCGTTGTTTAGGAATGCAATAAAAATAGTCAAAAGCATTGAAAACAGTTGGTAAGGGAGTAAAGTATAACAGTCTGTTACTGAAGGTTCAGTTTTACCTCAGCGTTCCAAAATGATGCGAGTTATGTTTACTTAAAAATGTGTTTAATGAAGTCCTTTGTTGTTCATTGGGAAACCAGAAAGCGGAAAGAACAGCAACCACTGTGTTTTGAATATTTACCCATAAATTTATTGAACATATATGTTATATTATTATTTTAATGGGTCATATGTGACCATATGAAAGAGCCACAAATGGGAGTTCTTTGCAGAAGTATGATATGATCACAATAATACTGCTACTACCACTGAAAGCACTATTCTTTATACATCTATTTTATATTAATTTATGTATACATTATGTACCACAAGCGAGCAGAGTTTTATATTGAAAGCTTCATGAAGTGAAAACATGTTCTGTTTAAAATGCAGTACATCACCATCACATTTGTTACCGTCCAAATCAATTGTCTTTTAGATTTTCCTTTTTTTCTAAGGGGAGAAATATTTATGTGGCAATGACTTATACTGTCTTCCAGTATGTACACATTATTATATCTTGTTATATCACGTTATATCTTCTCTTCGGCTTAATAAGTACTGTCACTAATTGGGTAGGTCCATAAAAAAATATTGACTGACTTCTCTGCTTTTACCTTGTTAGTTTATATACTTACTTCCAACATATACCATTAATATTTCATGTATTAGCACTGTAATAAGCTTTAAATGGATAAAAAGAACAAATATGAGGTATTCTGTTAACATTTTCAACATCTCTCAAAATATCCAAATTTTTTTTTTGCAGGACTCCATTCAGTAAGTGCACATAAAACATCATTTGTCAAGTTCCAGCTTGATCTTTTGCTGAGTAGGATGTTTCATCAGACAGTCCTTCTCCAAATTGCTTATTTAGCTACCAATTAGCTCACCTAGGCATGAATAAATGGAGCATCATACTTTATTGAAATTTGGAGTTGTTTTATACAAACTTGTTGACCAAGCAGCGAGTAATTCTCATAACTTTATTACTGCTGGGAAAGGTTTTGAAGTATAGTTTTAAAATTCCAGGAACATGTTAGTCCAGCTGCTGCAGAACCATGGGAGCATCCTCTTCTCTTGAGAGTCACACTCGAGCTAGGAGGCAGGCTCCTGGCTGGACCACAACATATAGAATTGACAGTCCTCCTCTCATTTTTTCTCAATGGCTGTGCTTGTGAAGTCACATAGCTCAGCAAGGCGACTCCACATAGTCATTGTCCAGACGTGGGTGAAATGGTGATGCTAGTGAGGGACTGATGATTATAACTGGAGGTGCAAGGCAGTCATCACGGCGATGTAAAATGTTCCAGATGAGCATGGCAGCAGCCAAAGTGGCCAGCAAGCAAGCAGCTATGTCCAAGTAGCAGGAGTCTGACAGGTGTGTGTATTGCCCAATCCTGTAGAAGGTCACAAGTCCAATAACCAGCACAAAACCTGTAGAGGAGCGAAGAAGGAAAAGGCTCAAGTCAGTGAAAATGCACTGCTATCCTTATTTTGGTGAATTTTTTTTTTTTTGAAAATGTTGAAAGTTAAGTTTTTTCATTTTTTTCTTGGCCCAAAGCTTCTCTAACAGTTGTTGAGGCTGACAGTCAGTGTTGCCACCCATAGTGTCATGCTGCTAACATGGCTTAAAATTAGTTACAGAAAAGAAAACATTCATCAAGGCAGAGCAAGGAAAAAAATGTTTCTTGGGGCTATTTTTAAGTAGATTCAAAGTTTAATGCCACAGTAATTTCAAGTGTCTAACTGGCTTTCATAATCCCACAAGTTCACATTCAGACATCCCCGTGGCCCTTTATTTCACAGTCCAGCAGGAGCTCTGTGTGGGGCCTTTGAATCTGAAAATCTGTTTCCGCCGAGGAAGAACTTCTAAGATCTTGAGATCAAAGTTCCCAATAGAGTAAAAATATCAGAGCATGATTATGTGTTCAGAAAAGCCTTTGAAATGTTTTATCTCCTGATTTCTTTGATTTACAGTAGTTTCACTCACGCAACGAGGAACTCCTGTTTGCATGGGAAGGTAGAAAGCCACAGCCTTCAACTTCTGCTCTTTCTTTGATCTCGACTCTGTCTTACTGCAAAGTCATCTGCAGTGGAAAGTTGTTCATTGTCCCTCTAGCTCATAGCTTTTCTCATTCATTATCATTAAAGGTCTGTGTTAAAACGCTAGAATCCCCCAGTGGATCCGTAATTTACCACTCTGAAGTTGTGTAGAGCCATCCAACAATTCAACAATACTGTAAAAACTGGCCCCATCCAAAGTGATATAAACACAGGGGCCAAAAATAATCCCTGGAAATATGGATGTTGGTGCTTTAGGATATGAATCAGTCAGTTTCCTGAAGCAGTCAGCAAGTCATTATTTTTCTTTCTCTACCTCTGCAGTAATATGGCTGTCATTGTTTTAAGCGAGGATGTGGATAATTGTGTCTGTGTATCATGGCCTGTCTCCCACTGTGTATACACTTGAAAATGCAACTGTTTGCTCAGTCTGTTCATGTTTAACCTGCCTGGCTCCTTATCCAAGAAAATGAATAATCTCCTGTCCAGGTTGCAGCCAGGGTGGGCTATGTGAACCTCTTTTTTGGCAAAGACTTATCAATCAAACTTCCTTCCTCTTCTTCCTCTTTCCATCCTTCCTTCCTTCCCTCCTCTCCACACCCTAAGCTTCTAGCATAATATATTTGCTGTACATTTGACATGATCTGTCACACAGGAAATTAAAACAAGTCTTAACCTAAGGCTGGTCTAGGACATTTAGTCATCTGGTTTGTTTTCCTTCCTCTCCGTAATGTCTTGGTTAATTCTTCAAGAGACTGTAACTGAATAGATACACTAGCCTGCCAGAGTGTCTTGCTAGAAGCTTCCTCGTTCACTCCCTTTTCCTATGAATTTTTTGAGCCTCAAGCTTCTGGGAAAAATTCCTCCTTCATGAGCCAGATTTAATAGCTCTAAACTCAGCCCAACAAATGCAGTGAATCAAAACCAAAAGAAATGATAAACTGTGTTCGGCTCCCATGACTTTTGACATGTCGGATGTATTAGATTTAAAAAAAAAAAAAAACGCTTTCCAGAGCTCTGTTCAGAGCCGAAATGACCAATATTGTGCTTCCAGCAGGAACCTGCCATCACTGTTGAGATCTCACAGAAAGGAACTGGATATTGTTATTCCACAGTGCAATTACTGAGCATTTTGGCACGTCTGAAAATGAAAACATTCCTGAGAAAGAGGGTGATGGGTAAAAATATCTCCATTCATTCAGAACTGAAGCCCATTCACTGACTCAGTGGGGAAAGTCTGTAGTAGGAATAGGGTATGAGTTACTGACTGTTAAAGCCTGCTCAAGCACTCAGAGATAGATGCCCTTTCAATTACTTTTATTAGTAGATTTTTTTCAAAAAATCCTTTTTCCTCATTTAACTGACTCATTTTCTGTGAATCTGGTGATTATTTCTTCATTAAGTACTCTATTTTTCAAAATAACTTAAATATTTCCTAATAAAACCTAAATTCGTGTTTCCTATTTTTTCTGACCATTAATCCAAAATACCCAAAATATTAAATTTGCCACCAGTCAAAGAAAAAATTATGGGACAAAGAAAAGAGCAAAACATAGAATCTACTGTAGACTTATTTTAGCATCAGACTGAAATAAGTTTACAACTGTCTGATGGATTCCTATGAAATTTTGGTAAAGATATTCATGAAGGTAAAATTGCAATGGATGTCAAATAAATAGGTATGTTCTATAAATTACTTCTTAGGCTTTGTTACTATTGTCTCTAATGTTAACATTTACTATGATCATCAATAATAGCTATGAATGTGATAATAATTTATTAGATGTTAGATCAGTTTATTTTGCCATTTTTTTTCTTATTAATACTTGGTTCCTGGTGGGTTTGGCTGATGGTTTCTAATATTGGAAAACACTGTAATGTTGGGTGGATCCCATGCGCCTCACACCAAGGCCTTCAGATAAAAGCCCTCATCTCTGTTGCAATGCGTGCCAAGGGCGCTAACGATAAAGCAGAGATTCTTTATTTGCTGCTGCTCTTGGACATTTTGTAAACACAGACATAAAAGCTAGGCCAGCTTATCTGGACACAGACAATTCCCACCCTGCTGTCATATGTACAGCAGGACATTTCTCTACTAAAGCATACAATAAACACACAATCACACACACTGACACACACAAAAACCTGCATGCGCATTATCCCTCCTGCCAGCGCACACACACACACACACACACTAACACAGTCCCTGTCGAAACTGTCTTTCCCGTCCATTCCCCCCTCCCCTCTTTTTCCTTCTTCAGCTCGGGGGTTTGCATAACAGGTAGTCACAGACATTTCCTCGTCCTGAGCAGGGATATCCTGGCGCCCAATAGTCGCTCCCTGGCTCGCTGCAACTCTGGCTCATGGATTCTGGACCTGAACTAAATTTAGACCCAAAGCAGACCCCCTTCATGCCGCTATGCCACAATGATACCAACCGGCTGAGTGTCCACTGCACACAGCACACTTCCTCAGCAGGGGCACTGGGACAGACCCTATAGCCAACTCCTATTGTGATACAGGGGAATGGATGGGTGAGCACTGGTTGTGAAGGAGGGAGAGTTTGTTACCATGACTGCACTAAGTTATGTCTAGTGCCAATTATTCCAAAAGATGACCCTCTTTCTGCTCTCCTGTTTCCTTGTTTTTCCTATCTTCTTCTCTTTTAGGTTGGCTGGTCATTTGTTTTATTTGCTATATTTTTGGTTTTTCTACCCCCAGCTGAAAACAGAAAGACTGTCATTTCAGCAATCCACAAAATAAAATCAAAAAATGAAGACAAAAATAAAATGATGAGTCATATGAGAACAGAGCTTACAGTTACTGTTTTCACTACTCTCACATTAATCTACATTACTTGTTTATACCATGGATTTAGACTTAGAAAAAAAATCCAGGTTTTGTTTTAGTAAACTCAAAGCAAGAGGGGTGCTGCCTTTTGTTTGTGCCTGAAAGTTTTCACAGTGTCTTCCTGCAGCTCTGCCGTCAGAGGCTGATCCTCAGTGTTGGAGAGTCAGACAGTCTAACTCCCTCTGTGATTTTACCCTCTTTTTTTTGGCATTCTACCAAAGAGCACGTAAACTTTGTGCAGCAGCATCTGTATTTCTTTCTTTCTGTGCCATGTGCATAGTTTGTCAGATTGAATGATTTTTAGTGTTTTTGTCAGAAAGATGTTTCTTCTGGAATTATCTTGTCTGATGATGTAAGCAAACAAACTGTAGCGAGGTTTATACTCACTGGCTAGCTGGAAGAGTGCAGCAATGGCCTCCTCCCACCACTGGGATTCCTGTGTGATGAAGGGCAGCTCCATCAGGCCCAGAAGGAAGATCAGCTGACCAGCAGTCAGGGCTACTGTCGCCATCAGGTTACATGCCCGCATCATGTCAAACTGTACTTGAGGGACAAAGAGAGAAGCTGTGTCATTTTCCTGCACCATGACCAGAATGCAATGGATATGCATAAAAAGTTTTGAGTCTGAATATTGCATTTCAGCAAAAAAAAACTGGTTGAAATGCTGTCTAACATCAGTGGGCAGTGCTGCTCATTGTGCTCGTGGACCTCTAGCATTTTCCACTCTTGTTCTTGAATGAGAATTTCTCAATGAAGCTTAATTTAGTAAAACACTGACACTTCCTGAAAGCTCACCCATATAAGGTTTATACTTAGAACATGTCAGTATGACAGCTGCCCAACAAAAATATACTTTGGCTTTTAGATTAATTACAACAATAACTTCTCAGCTGGCTGCCATGTGCCACTGTTTACACTAATTTATCAGACTGCCAAGTAGCCATAGTAAAGCACTAAACCATTTTTTCATGAAGTAGTAAAAAAAAGTGAAGTAAAATGTTTTTCATCAGTCAACCAGTCTAATGAGGAAGATCTTAAACTCTCAGAAGATTGTTTATTTTAACTTTTTGTAAGCAAACATATACATAGAACACATAAATATACATTGTTATACTTGACTAAGTAGCATAAATACTTACATTTAACGGTGCTGCGGGATTCTTGGAAGCCTGCGTACTCAGAGCCCCATCCCAGGCTTTGGCACTGACCCCGTCTCCCAGTCTGGAGATCATCGCTGCCCCCTTCCCCACCAGTGAGGCACATCTTCCATAGTCCAACGCTCCGCTTGCGTCCGTCCTCCAGGGTCTGCAAGACCCAGCTGGGGGTGAAGGCAGCAACATTGTTTAGGACAAGGGACAGCAGGGCTACCGCCACCGCCACAGCCACTAGCCTCTGCACGGCCATGCGCCGCCTGCCGCCCGCCACCTCTCCACCTCCCTCGCGCCCCTCCTCCGACCTCTGTTCCTCCTCAGTGTCCTGCCCGCTCCCTCGCCTCTCCTCCGGGGCGACGGCCTGAGCAGCGCCCTGGGCCTCCTGGCTCCTCTCCACCTCCTCCGCCACCACCACCTCCTCCAGCTGTTAGCGAGTGTTGTCCCAGCTCACAAAGAGGTGGAAATGGCGAGAGTGTTGTCTTGAAGCTTAGCTAAAGAACATCTCCATTCATCCTCATTCAGGAGTTGGTTGTCGTTGCAGGAGATCCTCAGCCCTCCTCCTCAGACAGCACTGCGGGTACACAGGGATTAATCCAAACAGCACCTTGGTCCATTCCACTGGCTCCAACTGGCTGCAGCTTGACTCTCGGATCTCAGTTCTTGCTTGATTCTTTTTGCTTATTTTTCCTTAACTTCTCTTTTTCCTCTCTTCAGTGCTTTGCTTATTACACAGCTCTGACTTCTGTGTGTGCAGCTGTCTCTTCTTTGTAGGCAGTAGATTGTTTTTCTTCTCTTTTTTTACTCGTCTTCTCTCTTGAGCCACTTCACATTTCCTTTCGACTTGGTCCAGACGCAAACACGCAAAGATCCTTTCGATACTGTTGTCTGAACAGGCTTGCCTGTGTCTTTCCTGAGACTCACCAAGAGTGTTGATCACCCAGAAGAACTGTGTGACTTGACAAGCAATCCTTTAACCCACCTCCTTTTGCTTCTATCGTTCTCTCTCTCTCTCTCCCTCCCTCACTCACGTTTCTCTGCAAATCCTTGAGGTCAGAGTTCAAACGAGGGGGAGCCGCCGTTAGTCATAGTCCAAGACATCAGTTCGTAACCGTAGCAGGCTTGAAACAGAAAGCTCCCACCTTCGTGATCACTTGAAATATGCGTGTGTGCATGTGTGTGTGTTACTGTGTTTGTGTGTGAGAATGTCCAAAAGACCCCCTCTTAGACGTCACGGTTGTGTATTCTTTTGTCTGTAGCCCAGGGGGCGTTTGCTAAAGTCCTTTCTCTCATGTGCAACAAACATATTGGCCACCACAGTCAGCCAGCAACAGGATGTGTTTCCTGAGAGGAAAAGAGGATGGGAAGAGAGGCCAAATGTAGACCTGTTCCTTCTCTTGTCTTTCCTTTTCTGGCTCTCTAGATCTTGCCGCTCCGTGTTCAGCAAACTCTACTTTTCTCAGGACTATAAGGTCTACAGAGTCGGTTTTCTGTGACCAAATAGAGCAAGATTTTGGCTACGCTTGCTTTCTTTTTCTTTCACTTGGCCTCCATCTCCCTCTTATAGCCGGGCCCCCAAAGATTTGGGGTATTTCCTGTTGCCTAACTTTAATAAACAGCCCACATCTGTATCAGCTAAAGCAAGGAGGAGGGTGGGTGTGCAAATAGAGACCAGATGGCTGTGGAATCTTAAATTTGGAAATTGAAGCAAAAGAAAAGGGGGTAGAGGGACTGATTTACGTCAGCAAGACAAAAGGAAAAAAAGACAGGGATAGAAACACAGTTCTTGCTTTGAGTTGAAGTCCAGCGCACATCCTTTTATGGTTCTACTTATGTCAGTGTTTGATTGCAGGAGGTCTTTTGTTCATGTTTGTTAAATTGTTACAAATGTTGATGTATAACTACAGTCCTAAAAGTATGGCAATGTGATACCAGGCTGTATTTACATATTTGAGTTAGGTTTGTGACTATTTTCACATGCATACTGAGGGTTGGATCTAACTGTAAACCTAATCTGTAGTTAATTCTATGTAAAGGTGTATATTTGTGTTATATGTGTGTAACTGTTTTTACTTTTGAATAATAAAATTCCAACGCGGTGAGCCATGCATGACCTTTGTAAACAAGCCATTTCTCTTGTTTTGTAGTAAAGCGGTATGGGAAAACATGGCACGGATGTGTGTAAAAACCTGCCGGCTGGACGTGGCACGTGTGTGCCTTGGGAATATGGGAAATGCCAGGGCAGCAAAAGCACTGAAGGAGGCGGAGGCTGAGCCTGAGCCAGAGGCAAGAGTAGCCATGTTGGCTATTCAGCTCGGAATGCTGGTGAGATATTCTGATAAATATCAAAGTTTAATGACTGATGAGATCATTTTCACTCACAGTCGGGCTAATAAAGTGGCTTATCCCCATCTTTCTCTGCCTTATTTATGGAGAATCTGTAGAAAATGTAGAAAATCATTTTCCTTAAATTTTTCAATGCAGCTTTTAGAGTGAAAATATGAAGGAGAGAGACATGATTATTTAGTTACTAGCCATTCTTTCTTTTATTCTGCCTTTCTGTTATTGTTTTATTAAGAGTATAACTAGATGCGTCAAAAAAGACAAGATAGACAATGAACTACATAAAATGTCAGTTAATAAAACCAGAGAGGACTCACTCCAGACCATAAAATCTATCAAGAGGATTTTTTTATCTGTTTTTCATAATACCCTGAAACTGTAATCCAATATGATACCACATCATTTAGCTTAAAAATGATAGGGCCTCTATTTTATGTGTTCACACTGCAACATACAAATCCTACAAACATCATGTTATTTCCAGACCAAAAGCATTTATGTTTCTATTATCTTTCCCTGTCGTCCACTAGGATGATGCAGAAAAGTTGTACAAGAGCTGTCAGCGCTACGACCTGCTGAACAGTTTTTACCAGGCTTCTGGCCAATGGCAGCAGGCTTTGGAAACGGCAGAGAACCGAGATCGCATCCATCTGCGCACCACCTATTACAATTATGCCAAGTACCTGGAGTCCATGGGTGACAAGACCCGTGCCATCGCATTGTAAGACAGAATCTGCTGTAGTTTTATCTCAGTGGTGTGTGTCACATGTGTATGTTTATGGCAAAATCACTATAGAAGCAAAGTGTGATTATCAGCTTTTTTGTTACAGTTATGAGAGTTCAGAGACACACAGAGTGGAAGTACCCAGAATGCTCCAGGATGACACACCATCTCTTAAGATCTACGTTAACAAAATGAAAGACAAGTAAGTTTTATCTTTGAGGATTATAAACGTTTCATGTGAAGAGGATATCACATGACTATTACACTACATGCATCTGCTATGTTACATTTTAAGCAATTCTTTTTTTATCTCTCCACAAAGGAACATTTACAAGTGGTGGGCCCAGTACCTGGAGAGCCAGTCAGACATGGATTCAGCGCTCCGATTCTATGAATGTGCCCAGGATTACCTCTCCTTGGTTCGAGTCCACTGCTACATGGGCAACATTCAGAAGGTCACTCAGTTTTTATTGAAGGTGTCATGTAACATTAAGAACATTTTATTGAAAAGCATCTAATTTCAGAAAAATATCCTTTTTTTGTATTTGGTATGGCACATGAGAGATGAACTATCAAACACAGGTGTAAATTGTTTTGAAATAAAAACCTTCCTGTTTATTTATCATATCAGGCATCTGAGATAGCCAATGACACAGGTGACAGGGCAGCATCATACCACCTGGCCAGACACTACGAGGGTCATGATGACATCAAACAGGCGGTCCACTTTTACACACGGGCTCAGGCTTACAACAACGCCATCAGACTTTGTAAGGTAAAGTGCTTCACTGTGTACCTGTCTGCTAATTCTTAGTTAAAAATCTGTAGATCAAAACTGATACCAATCATGATATTCATTCTTCCATTGATGTGCTTGAATATTTTTCTCCATGGGTTGTTGATCTGTGTGTTTGTGTGTGTGTGTTTGAACAGGAGAATGGTCTGGATGACCAGCTGATGAACCTGGCTCTGCTCAGTAACCCAGAGGACATGATGGAGGCTGCCTGTTACTACGAGGAGAAAGGCACCCACATGGACCGAGCTGTCTCACTCTACCACAAGGTTCCTCACCAGTGTTGCCTTTTTCTCAATGGGGTTACATTTAGACTTTCAGATTGGTGCTTTTTACATCTTACCACAAGGGGGAAGTGTTGCAACACATATTCAAACTGAGCAATGTTGACGAGTGAATGAAGCTGCAGGAATGTTTTCACAATATTTTCTCTTTTTTTGCAAATTTTCCTCACTGTAGGCTGGTTATGTGTCCAAAGCTCTGGAGTTGGCCTTTGCCGCCCAGCATTTCTCTGCACTTCAGCTGATCGCTGAGGATCTGAACGAGAACTCGGACCCAGCACTCCTTGCACGCTGCTCTGACTTCTTCATCACACACTCCCAGTATGAAAAAGCTGTGGAGTTACTGGTAGCAGCCAAGAAGGTACCTGTTTGTAACACATTCTCTCGTTTATTTTGAGTTATCGGTTCATAAATGCAAACTTATGTGTCTTCTTATCCGTTTTTCTACATGAACTAAGTACCATCAAGCCCTGGAGTTGTGTTTGACCCAGAACTTGACGATCACAGAGGAGCTGGCAGAGCAAATGACTGTGACTGATTCAAAAGACATTTCTGAAGAGGCTCGAAAGGAGCTGCTGGAGAGGATAGCTGACTGCTGCATGCGTCAGGGCAATTACCACCTGGCCACCAAGAAATACACCCAGGCAGGAAACAAGCTCAAGGTAATTTAGCATGAAACATCTTGCAGGAATTACTCCTTCTGGTCTGTGTGCATAATGTCATGCAATATATGCACATACAAATACAAATGCTAATATGAAATATGAAATATCCTTTTGTTTTGTTTTGGTTTAAACAGGCCATGAGGGCACTCCTGAAGTCGGGTGACACAGAGAAAATAGTATTCTTCGCCAACGTTTCTCGTCAGAAGGAGCTTTTCATCATGGCTGCTAACTACCTTCAGTCTCTGGACTGGCGGAAAAATCCAGAAATCTTGAAGACAATCATTGGTTTTTACACTAAAGGCAGAGCACCGGATCTGCTTGCTGGCTTCTATGAAGCCTGTGCTCAGGTAAAACTTCAATTCAGAGCACTGGTCTTAAATAATATCGGGCTTTGTTGGAGAAATGTTTTAACATAGAAATCCTACCTCTGGCATAAGTTTTGATTGTTGCAACTTCAGTAGAATAATACATTTAAAATATATTTTTTATAATACAAATACAAACTGTTCCCTCCTGTTTACTATTGCTAAGGTGGAGATTGATGACTACCAAAACTATGAAAAGGCTCTCGATGCTTTGACTGAGGCTTTCAAGTGCGTCTCTAAAGCCAAGGACTCTTCAACTGGACAACAGGAAGTAAGACTGGCTGATCTGCAGCATAAAATCAGCCTAATCAAGAAGTTTGTCCATGCACGCAGGTAAAAATGCATTTGGTTCTCTTCTGTATCCTAAAGAGGTTTTTTTTCTTGTCATAAAAATATATTTTTTGTAGCGCTCTTTGTTTTTGTCTGATTGTGATCCTTATTTGAGGTTTTTAAGCTTTTGTCCTTTATCTGCAGGATATATGCAGAGGATGCTGGTGAGGCTGTGCGGTTATGTGAAGCCTTGCTGGAGGAGCCAGATTTGGACCCTGCTGTCAGGATCGGAGATGCATTTGGCTTTCTGGTCGAGCATCACTGTCAGCAAGGGAACTTCCAAGTGGTAGCTATCAATTTTTTCTAGCTTTTCCATGTGGTGAAAACATCTGTATCTTCTTTTTAAGAAACTATTAATTATTAAATCGTCTTAATTGTCAACAGATATCTCCAGGATTTTAGCTCTGAACCCTAAAAACAGTCATTGGACTAATAATCTTCCATCCATCTTTTTTCTCCAGGCCTACCGTAAGCTGGAGGAACTCCAGAAGCTTTTGCCATCGCAGAACATTCAATACTATGTTAGCCAGACCAGCCTAGAGGCCATGTATAAAGCATTAGGTTTACCCACAGATCATGGTGACCACAGGCCAATTGCGAAGGAGGAAGACGAAGTGGAGGAGGACTTAAGTGTATCTTAAATAATTCTTACTGATGATTTGTATTTTGTCAAACAATATATTTTCATATATTTGAATTCATGATTCATGTGTATCTGTATTTTCAAGGGCATGAATATGCAAAGATTCTGCACTTTCTTAGACCGGAAATGACTGTGCAGCTTAAGCTGTGCTGAACAGCAAGTTACCAACAGAAAAACGAGCACAATATCTGGTTGTAATAGAAGGCACTTATCACCCAGTGGATGAACACTAGGAATAAATGGATGACTAGGACGGAGGGAAAGAAATCTTTTTACACTCATGAAGACATTTGACCTGAGAGAACGTCTCCTACCTCAAAGAACCACAGTGGAATGAGCGGAAGAAGCTCTGATTGTGGAGCTCTGGTACATTAATCTTTATGTTCACAGAGATTTGAAGAATCTGGTGGAGCTGGTGTATTCAGATGTTGACTGGATCTACATTCTATCGAATCTTCACCCTGATTTCAAAACTGTTAAATTCTTATCTTTTTTTTGCAGATTATACAGGTTAATTGTAAGAATCATCTTAGTGTCAAAAGTAATATCCATGTAAAGCATTTTGCAGCTTTTTTTTTGGTAATTTCTGTCAATTTCTACTTAGTACATGATATTATAAATGACATTACATTCCCTATACATTGTACAGTTCTTATAATAAAACTTTTTTTAATTACACTCAGTGACCTGAATGTTTTATAGACGTCTTGGTATTTATATTCTCAAGTGTGTGGGCCCATTTTTAATTGAAACGATCGAAACAGGTAAGGTCAGGTAAAAGAAAAGGTGAGGCACTGGCAGTTTTTCACACCTTCATAATGGATGGTCAGTACACTGCAGTTGTCCCAGTAAGTCTCAAGATGGCAGTGTTGTCAATGACATTCACTAATCCTCTGCCCTTGGCTAAAGCAGTGGCTTGAATATGTTTGATAGTAAAAGCTGGGCAGAGGCATCGTTCTTGCCAAAATAAAAGAATATATGTGCACTAAATACTAATTCTCAAGAACGATAATTTAACTTAGCTGTTCCCATTTAGTCTAGTTTTTAAGATGAAATGGAGTCAAATGCTTTAAACTGTAGCTAACTTTAGCTAACATGCAAAATTAGCCTGCTTATTTCAAAGTTAATGTTAGTGGTGAAAGTAAAAGACACCATATGAGGGGTGCAATTATTTCTTTTTGAACTGGCTTTACATTTACAGTGAAATTTGTGGTGCTGCTCTTTAAATAAAGAAACAAAGTATGCTTGGAAAAAAAACAGTGTCCACACCAGGCTGATCTGTATCGTTGAGCCATGGCAACATATTGTTGGTGGATACAGAGCGTGTGAATTAAATATGGACCAGCAGGATCACCAGCCAACTTCAAATGAACTTCAGGAGCGACTGAAAGTTTTAGCAGAAGAAAATGTAAGTAAAATGTAACTTTTAATCTTCATATGCATGGGTTATAAGCACTTTCCATTCATTGAAGGTCTTATTTGTGCTTACATTTATTTGTGTGAGGTGATTTTGTAATGCTATGTGGTTTCTAAAGTAAACTGGCTTACAGCAGTGGCTTTGACATGTACAATACAATAAAAATAGGTCACAATTCAAGGGGATCACGTGCTTTTTCATCCCCATCGTAAGCACACTTTCTGTTCACCTCATTTTAGTTGCAGCTACGAGACAAAAATGCTCACCTTTTTACCAAAGTGGGCTACCTGGAGAGCAGACTGGCCCACCTGGTGAGCTCCAGCACAGATCTGTCCTGCAGGCTGGTCAAGAGTGAAGAGGACAAACTAAAGGTAGAGTTCATGAGCTTTTCTTAGCATTTTCCTCATGAACTTTATGTTTAAAACATCTGATTTTCTAGTATAGGACCAGAGACAATAGTTTCCTTTGTCTCACCTCTCAGATATCTAAGGAGCTTGTGGAGGAGAAAATTCAGATGAACAAGATGAGAGAGCAGTTTGAAGAAGAAGCATTTGAGCTGAAAAACAAGGTGAGGATCTTGGTTGAAATGATAATAAAATGGAGGTGATGCTAAATAAAAGTTTGTCTTTCTTTGATGAAGCTCACAAAAAAAATCAATTAGTGAGACTTTATATATGTAATCTTCTCTCAAAATCTCTGCATAAAGTGTGTTTTGTGACACTTACTTTCCCTTTATTAGATGCTGAACCAGGACGGTGTAGTAACAGAGCTTGAGATGGAGCGAGACAAGCTACTGAGGGAGTTCCAGTCAGCCGAGGCTCGTCTGAAAGTGGGAGAGAGGAGCGGCCAAGACCTGACGGAGGAGTACACCACACTAAAGAAGAACTACCGGACTCTGGCTGAGGCCCTTGATAAAGAGCTGGCACAGAGTGAAGAGTTCAGTGCTGAGCTGCTGGCTCTGGCTCGGGCTCAGGACGCCCTCCGAAGGCAGCTGGAGGAGCAGCAGCAGAGTGTGAATACCACCACCCATGGTCTGCATGGTGAGCTGGACAGGGTCCGGGCCCTGATCAGCCACATGTCACATAACAGAGTCAAGGTGAGACAGTGTGTTAACCCCTTGACGCCCGAATATATATGCAATTATATAAAAAAATATTTAATAAGTGTTTTTGCTTTTGAGCAGATG
>JAQNCA010000017.1:11670017-11685256 GCA_029783725.1 Acanthurus tractus | reverse complement strand
TAACAACCATGATTCAGAAAGGCTGGGATGCTGTGTAAATGTAAATAAAAACAGGATGCGGTTATTTGTAAACAAAATTTTTATGGTTTTCTGAACAAATAAAGTAACATCCTTGTGAACTACTGAGCCTCTTAAGAATGCCCCATTCAAACTCATTATGATGATATCACCTGTTACCAACAAACCTGTTTACCTGTGAAATGACCCACAGCAATGTTTTTTTTAAAGCATTTCACAACTTTTCAAATCTGTGGTTCTCCCTGTCTCAACTTTACAACTTACATTACATTCAAAATAAACATTTTTTCATGTAAATGTATGAAATTGTTGGAGTAAAACAATGAATATGTTGTTTTTGTACTGACAAAACAGATAAGCAAGTAATCACAATTTGTTTCATTGTTGTTTTCCCAGTGTGGCTCTACTGCTTCAGTGTCTGAATACCTGTTACTTCTGACATCACTGGACATACCTTTTATTTTGGAAATGTAAAACTACACTGTGCCACTGTGTCATTGTGGCTACACTGACATTAATACTGCTGTTTTGGGGGTTCAAGCTGGGGCCACAAAGAAGTGACAACAATGCAGGAAGTCGAGCTTTGTCAAAATGTCACATGATGTATTAGTGGAGGGGGGTATAATTTGAGCGCTCTTTGTTTTGGCTTATCAGCCCTGCAGCAGTAACCTCAGATGGACTGGAAGGGGAGGGGGGCAGAGGACTGTGAGTGCGTTTGTGCGTGCAGGGGCCGAGCAGCTCGGGGCCCCCAGCTACGGGATGTTTTAAAGGGGCACTGAGGCAGTAAATAGCTGGGGAGGCTGGACGTTCGCTCACATGAACTACTGATGCAGTGGCGGAGCAGCGTCAGGGTTTCTATGGGAGATAGTTTGCCAGACAAGGGAGGCATGTCGAGCTTTTGTGGGATTTTTTTCCCCGTTTAACCTAAACACCATGTTAATTCCCCCAGCTGCTATTTTTCAAGCGGATTTACTGCATGCAGTAAATCTGAGATTTTACCGAGGTGTGTGCACTGCATGTTCGTGGAGGGTTTTGCAAGGAGAAGCAACAGGTGCTAAATTTATCATAGAGGCTCAGTTAAGTGGGTTTTTTTCTGTGTTATGCACCATGCAGCTTTAAATTGACATGATCAGTCATGTCTGCTGCTTAAAATCCAAACCAAGCTTAAAACAAACTTCAAACTTAATGTTTAGTTGAAAATAGATCTGGTTTGATTGTCCTCTCGTGCACACGTGGTCAGGATGCAGCGAGCGACTGTGTGGCACCTCAGTTCAGCCGTGTCTGCCACGCCGCTCCCTTAATGGCAATTTATTGCTTCCTGAATCCTGAAAATGGGAGGCCGAGGACAACAGAATTCCAGCCGCTGTTTTCTACCTCCCTGCCCCGTCCATACACCCTCAGGGTCCTAAACACTCCCTAAATCTCTCCGCCTTAGAGGCCTCTCGCTCTCTCAGGCACGCCATTTGTTCGGAGCTTTCAGGGACCTGATTCATTGGTACTTGAAGTGACTTATGTCTGAGAAAAGTTTACCCTGCTTGAAACTTTTAGGCCCAAATGCTATAAGGTAGATTAAACTGCATTGATGTGTTAGATTGGAGGGTGAGAGTCTTGATAAATTAATGATGCAGCTGCTTTATGTTTGGCACGTTAAATGAGTTCAAAGGGAACATAAGAGACAAGAAAACAAATACATCCAAGAACTTCAAGAGTCTTATCTTACAGTATATTTTAATAAGACAGACAAACATAAAAATAATCCACAATGTTGTTTTTTTTCAGACTTTTGTTTTTGATCCTAGAATTTCTTATTGACACATTTATATTCACATTGATATTAACATAAATTCACATAAAAATAACAAATAGCAAAAATGGCAGTGTACGCATTTAAGACATACCGCTCCAGCACATCACTGTAATTTGGTATGAACCCCTCCCCTAGTTGACATAGTGCACATCAGGTATGAAATCATTTTACAGAACACAGTTTTATACATTAAATGCATATATTTTTGTTTCTCTCGAGCGAGCCTCGTCCAGTGTGACAGCTCCTTTTTCCCAAACATCCAACAGGAGCACTAGACTTCAGATCTAAGTGGCTGTTGTCATCAGTTTTATGAGCATTGCTGCGTATAAACAGGTGAATATTATGTTTTAATTCACATTATAAAATCTCTTCTTGGTTATAATTTCTTCTTATTTGTGACAATTTCAGCAAAGAGCAGTGAATAACTAGACAACAACACCTACAGCTGCTTTGGCAACACTTGCTGCAATTCCACCCCAACATGTTTTTTTTTTTTAAATAATTTTCTTTAAAATCAAATACAGTCCAATTAGGTTTGTTTTGCAGAAATATTGCAAGGCTGCTGAAATGAATCATGACGCCTGCATCTCCTTACGAAATCTCAGAGTTGGCTTGGTTGTAAAAGTGCTCTCAGCACTAGTTTGAGCTGTGAAACCTGCTCAGGTGGCCTGTAGCTTTATGTTACGACTGTACGTGCTCACATTATCTGTACATATATTAAATTCTCAATCGCTCCGCTATGCTACATATAGATGCTTTATTTTTTTATTTGGTTTTTTCAGTGCTTGCAGCATCACACTTTCCAGATCATTCCCTTTCCTTTATCAGTGCAAATATATATATTTTTAAAATTTCCTTTTTGAGGACTTTTTTTTTTTAATCTCCTTAATATTTTTTTAACACTGAGGGTGACCCCAGTAGAGGGGCAGCCAGCATACATCACTTTCCAATGGCCAGACTTTTTCTGGACAAAAGGTGCCTGAAGTGTATCCTCACTGGGATGCAAACTAAGAGGCAGGATGCTTTCTGCAGAGCTTTTATTAAAATTTCCTGAGCTCCTAAGCAGTGGCTCTCAATAGGCCTGAATTAATGGCTTGACTTAATTTGTCCAGAATGGAAAGTTTCTCTAAACCTGCATGCTGGCATCACTGTCCGATGCCAGATGCTTATAATCTTCATCTCAAACACACATCCCTCATGACACAAATCCACCTGGTTCTTTCTGACCTTGGTGGCTGCATATTGCACTGAAATGGAGTTGGAAAAAAGTCCATTTCATTTGTTTCCTCAGTCCTTTGGGAAGACGATATCCATTGGTGGCATCATGGCGACATCAGCGGACGAGCTGCACGCTGTGGCTTCTTCCGAAACATGGAACAGGGCTGAGTTTGGCCTTGGCTTTCAGTACGGCCTTGACTCTGAGTGGTAGACATGCTGCTGCAGAGTGTTGAGCTCAGTCCACAGGCAGCTCACAGGGTATCTGCTGGGCTGCTTTGGCTATAGTGTAAGCCCTCTGGAAGTCCTTGTAGCGGGGAGCGCAGCCCAACCAGGCCTCCCCAAAGTGGACCCGCCCGGTGAAGAGAAAGCTGCCAGGACCCGGTTTGACGCCGCACTGCAGCAGAGTCCTGACTTCTCCTCGGCTGGTCAGGCGACTGTTGCCGGTGAACAGGGCGTACTTCTGACGAAACACCCGGGTGGCACTGACCTTGATCACGGCTGCTCGAAGGTTCTCGTCCTCCACCACTGATCGGATGTTTCCTCTGACCACTGTGGATAAACAAGAGAGATTCAGGTTCATTTCTATGGCTGATTTACATTTAATAGCTTTCATTTGTGATTTTATGCTAGCCTAAAATGTTTTGCTGTATGTTATTTATATTTTAGCTAGGGATGCCGTCCTATGCAGGGCTAAAAACTGATCTTAAAATCCATATGAAGGCTGATGCCTGCGCACTAATCCCTCTGACTTTTGTTGCCAACTGAAATTCTCTTCAATGCCATTACAGCTCAATCAGGGGCCTGCAGATCAGCCCACTGCTCCATCTCTCGGGGGGTGCTGTTAGGATTAGTCCACTACAGTGCCTCCATTAGGGGTTCCTGTGTTGGTTTGTGAGTTTGGGGGGGTTGCTGAGATTTGCTATTTCACCTTTGACCTTTGCACTTTTGAGAGGAGAGGATTTGGAGGCACTGAGGTGCTCTGACTTTAAGCCAATTTGACACAAACGATTCGTACGAGAACACCGCTGCGTTCTGCGGCTTTGGACTTCTTGTCATTTGATGGTCCAGTTTGATTTCTTAATACTGGCTGAATTTCAGGGATTTTACATGTTTTATCAGCAGTCTTTGAAACGGGGAAACTTACCAAAATCACTGGTGCAAACAGCCATCAGGATCTCAGTGTTGTTGCAGGGCCTACAGGCATCTGGAGAGACAACAAGGGAAAGAAAAAGAAAGAAAAGAGAGGGAGAGTCAGTTGGTGACCTCACATAACACTCTAAATTGCTCGAAAACACCTATATGCTAATACTTATACTGAGCCTTTGGGAAATCAAAGAGCGCATTTTCAGATCACATGCTCAGGAATGTGAGACGTGAATCCAGAACTCCAACTCTGTGCAAAGACGAGCAACAAAGGAGAGACCAACCGTTGCGTTCTAGCAGACAGCTGCTACTTTTACAGTTGGCAGAGGAGGACCAGAGGAGCTTTAAGGTGCGAGGCTTTTCCACCCCAGACCATTTAAAGGCCAAATGAAACTTCCCCCCTTAAAGCCTTTCAGGGTGTCTACAGTCACACCTCATCAAAGCCTGCCAGACAGGGGCCAAGGACAGGGAGCAGGGGAGGACTTCAAAGATTTTTTTTTTTTCTTGTTTAATGCATAATCCCACTTCCTAAAAAACACTCTCCTTCTTCTTCTTTTTTTGCTCAGGATTGACGACTTAAAACAAACCTAAAAAATACAGCACCTTACTCAAAAAGCCGTGACAGGATTTGCAGTTGAGCATGATCAAAATTTAATCCAACCCAGTAAAAAAAGCTCTGAAACTCTGACCGTCTGCATTGCAGTGACTGAACTGTGGGTAAGAAAAAAAAAAGAAAAAAAAGTCCTGGCATTTTTTAAAGTTCTCCTTGCGGTTCTTCGGAGGCCCCTCTTGCCCACCCTACACATTCTCCTCCTTAGAGAAAAACCTCTTGATAAATGAGATTCCTTCCTCTCTGGTCCGCAGCCGACCCCCCCTTCCAAACCTAATCAGTGTGTGTGTGTGTGTGTGTGTGTGGGAGAGAGAGAGAGAGCGATGTGGAGAGGAGGGGGGGGGGGTGTATACTCCTACAGACAAGTCTCCCCACAGTGAGGCAGCTCAACAAAAGAGAAGAGCATCTCAGCTGGGCAGAGGCCTCCCTGTCGCCTAGGAGACAGCAGTAATCCCAGAATACTCATGCGGCACCCATTCAAACAGCTCTGGACTCTGGAGAAAGCCCCACATACTGTGCTTTTGTCCCCCCCCCCTCCCCACACCATCCCCTACCACAGCTCCCCTTCACCCACTCCAAACCAGCACGCCTCTGGGGAAAGTTTGGCCACTTCCTCCTCGGTTCACTCTGCAGAGGGCCGTGGAAAGTCCGAGCAGCCCACAGAGGCCTGTGATGAATTATGATTCATTCTACAGGGAGGATTTTATGGTGTTAAATATCATCACTGAGGGTCGAAACCTTGCATTTCCCGAAATTTACGTAGGGAAAGAAAAGGAACTTTGACCGCAGTTTGGTGTGTTTTTGAAAGAGTTTTTCTAGGGACAGAGAACTCAGGAAGTTGCATAAAAAAAGTCAAGTTACAGGAAACTCTTGAGTGTTTGCACTGCAAAAGACACATGTGGAAAATTGTTTCAGGGGAGAGAAAGAGTGAGCGGAGGATTAAGTTTCTGATGCAAAGAGATGAACTGGACAAAGTTCATCTCTGCTTTCTGTACCCCTTAAAAAATAACTAGAAATCATATTTTAAGTTAAGAAACACATGAAGTTGTCTCCTCATGAAGTAGAAACCCTTGAACCAACGTGGCTGACTCCTGACTCACCTTCACTGCTGATGGGGTTCGAGTCCAGCGACAGGTGAGCGGTCCAGTCCCCCCTTAGCTCATAGCGGAAGGAAGCGATCCTCCTGCTGATGTCCTGATGAGGTGTAGCTTGCAGGAAGAGAGCCACCCTCTCTCCAGGAAGGCGGCTGAAGCAGCGAACCCTCGGTGGGGGAGAGGACTCCAGGCGGTCCCCCACCAGGAGCTCCAGGACGCCGTCTCTCTCCAGGTACAGCTGGGCTCCGTGGAACTGCTCCGAGGGCTTGACGCAGGCCGTGATGAGGCCCGAGCTGCTGCCGCCGGGTCCCACTGCCACAGAGGGCAGACGGGGTGAGAGGCTGAGGCGCAAGGCTCCTTTGGGATACAGCCAGTCGAGTGTGCCCTCAGAGCAGTGGAGGGAGATCTGCTCCACGCTGCCCTGCTGCTGGGACAAACCACTGCGAGGAGGAAGAGAGGGAGGAAGACAAGGTCACATAAAGGTCCCTGTAAAGTTGTTCTTGGCAAGAGTTTGAGCTTTAAACCCAAGTTTCAAACATCATCTGAGGGTGAAACAACTTCATTGATTTTCTGCAGGAAGGATAAATTAAATATTAGCCCTGGTAGAAAGTGAAATAAACCAAACTTTACACAAGAAATAAGCAGAAACCCAAGATAACCAAGAACTAAAACTCGAGCTTTAACACGAGTTGACCAGGTCACACTCAGTCATGGCGCCGCCTACTGGCAGCTCTCGAAAAGTAGGGGCCAATCATTGCATCTTTAATGCCAAACTTTTCTCAATTCTGAAAAATCTCTGCAGGCGTTCTCAAAATATATCTAAGACGACACCATCCACCAATAACAGCATGCACGGCGTGTTTGTTCTCCGAGTGTCAGAGTTAAGTCTCCAGTCTCCTGTCTGTCTGGACCCCCCCATGCCTCCTGCAGACAGCCCGCAGGCGCAATCGCAGCGGAGCATTAGAAACATTTTAATTGCACCCTAATGGCAAGTTTCAACAAGTTGCATCAACTGAGCTTTGTCCTTTCACAAGTGGTCACCCGCTGCACAAGTGCCAGCTTCTGCAGCATCACTGAGCGGCGTTTTAAAACCATCCGCTTCATTCAGCTGCATGCAGAAACAGCGCAAATCTCATTAGAAAAAGTGAAATACTTGCCTGCCTCTCCAGCTGCATTGGTCCTCGGAATAGTTCGAAAAAGCCACGTCAAAAATGGTAAGAAGTAAAATCCAAATTGCGTTAATCCAAATCCCAGAGCCAGACATATTCAACAGTGTATGATGCAAAGTCGGACACTCTTTAGAAAAAACAAATATTATTCCAAACCTGAGATCTCCTAAACCTCTGCGAGTAAAATCCCTCTATAAAACAAGCCTGAGTCTAACTCCGATAACCTCCATAGCTCTGCATCCTCTTACCCCGATGTGTTAAGATAAGAGACTGCAGCTAAACTCTCCTGTCTGCTCTGAACTTCTCTGGGCTGCTGTGCGTCAGAGGGACGCAGAGCTCCGAAGTTATTCCCCCTCAGAAAAACTTCACGGACCAATCAGAGAGCGAGGAGTGAAACTTTAAACCACTCACTCAGCGGAGGGGGAGGGACGTCTGAGCCGCAGGATGAGTGAGAGTATGCAAAGATAAACCAAGTTTCAATTCACCATTGTGTTTGACATGTCTGCCTGGAAAACACCAGTTAAGTTACTGGTGAATCAGTTCATAGAAACTTCTACTTTACTTATTATACTATGTTTAAAAATCTTATTTCCTCCATTTCTAAGATATTTTTTTAATCCTATTTTTGCTGCCTTGTGTTAAATACTTCGCAACCTAAAGAAGTATTTGAATTAATTTTATTATTTTTATGATTTTTAACTATCATGAAAGACACCCTCTGTATAATTTTAAGACTTAAACAATATTTTTGCATTGAATCATTTGGAATAGTGCCAATCATGTTTTTTTGTTTGTTTTTAAACAAATCAGTGTAATAAACTAAGAAATATTTTTTAATCTACATATAGTCTACTCCTTCTCTCTTTCTAATAAACTTTAGATATTTAAAATGAAACAATCAGACACAAGATGTTCCCTTTTTTTTACTATCAAGTCTATTTTTAGTGTGTGTGCACTGGAGGCTTGCAAACATGAAATTACACTTTCTGCAGCCTCAGGTACTTCAGGGTTTGTGTGATGTATATTTCTTCATCAGAAAGTGTAGGTTGAGTCTTTGTGTGGACATCTGTGCACCTCGTCTTTGTTTTGACCCCACAGACTTGCCTGGGCTTGTCTTTACTTCCAATACATGCTGATCCTGTACATGCCGATCAATGCATTTTCTTAGCTTAGCTTAGCTAGAAAATAGCGCAAAACAGAGCTACAACATACATCCTTGTACGCGTCCAATTGCGACTAAATGTCAGGCCTTATCAAAGTTGCATTCAAACCAGTTGTGATATCAAAAAGTCATACTTCCATGCACACATGATAAACTCAAATTAAAGGTGCTGTATGTGATATTTTAACAATGCAATTCCCTGAAGTTGCATGATTTTTTCTACATGTGGCTAAGAAGTGTGGTCAAATTCCCTTCTTATCATTTGACCCCATCATAAATGATAGGGCACAAGATAAAGTACAGTGTTTATTTTGCACAGATCTCAAATATCCATTGGTTGGTGTCCTCGTTTCTCACCATGGTGGCCTGAGTTCAACTCTCTGTATGGAAACACCCCCATGTCTTTCGGTCTTGTGCTTCCTTAGCATTGTATAAGCCAGACATGAACACTGAGAAGACAATACACAGGACTAACCAGCCCTTTTTAGAGGAACTGAACTATACGCAGTGCTGAAATGTTGCATATAGCACCTTTAAGGTTTTCACAGAGAAATATTCCCGCCTCAACAGATGAAGGTGAAAAGAAACTTCTAGAGTCAAACTACTATTTCTAAAGGTCAAACAGCAAAGTGAGGAAATAAGAGACTGAACACAATTTTGAGTGGACTGGGACTTTAAATGCACTATAAACATAATTTGTGATGATGGGTTTTATTGCTAAGAAATACTGAGTTTAAAAATAATTACATAGTGCTTTTTTATTCTTTCTTTTTGTTCAGATCACAATCTTTAGACTTAAATAGACGCAGAAAAACATCCCAAATCCACCCCACTCGCTTACAATAAAGCTTTTGTGTGTTCGTACTTTTCTTTTCTTTTCATATGCCACATTCTTCAGCATTCCTGTTTTTGTAACAACGCTGACCATTTCAAAAGCCTCTGGAATGTTCGAACATTTTTTATTTAAATGAGACTCGAAGTAAACATAGACTAAATGAAATCGAACAGTCAGAGGAGGAGACATAAAGCACTGCGCACATTCAATAATAACCTAATTTTCAGACGGTCTATAAAGGTAATGATAATGAAGATTTTGCCTCCACTGGTTGTCATGCTCTCTGCCCTTTACCCCGCTGGGCTTCCCTTTCATGTGGTGGTATTTATAACCAAATCAAATATTCTTTTGTGCTAACACCGCCATCCATCTCACCAAGCCAGTGACTTCTTGGTGTTTGTGTGTGTGCATGTGTGTATGCGTGATGAAAGTCAAGGCTCCGCTGATGGAGTTATGACAAGGCCTCAGACCAGCACAAAGGCACATGTGCAGAAATCCAGCTGCTTTATTGTTTGCGGCGGGACGGAGCTTTGTTTTCTGCAGGGCAGTTCAAAGCAGGGGAGTTTAAAGCACCGAGCGACAGGGGGGTGACCAAGTCAAAGAAAAATGAATACATTAGTGCTTTAACTTAGTTATGGACTTCACAGATATGTCATAGCATCCACGTGTGCGCAGTGTATCCAGACATGGATGGTTTAAATTTGCACACTTTGTCAAACATATCAGTGCCCATGTATTCATACACACGTCCATTAAAACAATAGCACACACGTGTTGTGACCCTGCTGTGACGTGGACTACAGTCTACTCCAGCCAGGATCATATTCACTGCTTTTATGTGGCTGTATAGTTCAGTGGTACGCACAAAAAGATCCTCCAGTTCAAACATACAGAGATAAAACTCATTGGATGTGGTTTTTATTAAAACATGAAAAGTCCAACTCTTAAATACTCAGTGTTTATATCACCAAAAAAGTCATAGAGGGAGCTTTGTGATGGAGAATTAGGAATTAAGTAGTACACCTAATATGTTTTTACCAGAGCATTGCAAAATGTGAATAAGAAGAAAGTTTGACACTTTGGGAGATGTGCTTGTTCACTTTCTATATGAGTTCGATGAAAGATTGATGCCAATCTCATGAGTGTCCAATTAGCAGCAGATTAGCTTAGCATTACATCCAAGCTCAAAACAGCTAGCCTGCTTGTGTTCAAAAGTTAAAAAACATCCAGCCACCATCGTGGAGTAAACCAAATAAGATATAATATATTACGTAATGAACTTTAGAGGTGCTTGTAAGAACTCTGGACAAAGAAAAATTTGCTTTTCTCCCCTGTTTCCACTCTTTGTCAAGTTAAGCTAACTGTCTTAGGAGCTAACTCCTAAGTTGGGAGTTAAATAAAGCTCTAGATTCACAGTTGAAGGAATAATTTGACATTTTGGAATACGCACTTATTCAATTTCTTACCAAGAGTCAGATATGAAGCTCAAAAATTGTATTTATTTAAAATAGAAATAATTCACCTATTTATCTAACATACTATAAACATTTATGTGGCATCACTACAACCCTTCATCCCCCGTGTACTAACAAGTTACTTTTAAAGGCCAGTCTGAGTGTGTGAACCTTCGGACCTGGTTGTTTCCGCTCAGCCCTCAGAACAATGGCATCTTTGACTCTAATGAAATGCTCTGTGGTTGTCCTCATACTTTGACCACTGAACCAGATTCCTGAGTTTTAGCTCTTCGTGTTCACTGTATTCTCACTGGGCCACCAATGAGAGCGTCTTCAAACAGTGCTGCTGTATGCATACGAGAGTTTGCATGTATGTGTTAGTGCTGTGTCTATATACTTGGTATACTGTATTCCTCTGTGTGTGTGTGTGTGTGTGTATGCAAACATGGGGGAGAGTAGTGACAGTGTGGTGATACTGGCATTTATGGGACCTTGACGTTTTGTAACTTTTCTCTCGCTGTCTGTTCTCGCTGTCTCAGACACAAAGACACTTTACATAAACAGTAGAATATAGAAATGCATCAGTGATTTCAGTCTCATGAATAATAGCCATTAAATGTCATCCTTTGATCATCAGCTTTTAGTTCCTGTAAAAGTTGTTAATTAAAATTCCACCAAAGTTCACACTTTTGTCTTTGTGCAACCAACATGGCCGACGTCTGATCCAGTAGCGGGACCAACCGGTCACAGAACATCGGTCCTTAGTCAAAAACAACAACCTTCCTTGGACATGTGCTTTATTTGCAAGAGGGCTGCTGTCGCCTACAGGTTGCATATTATTCAAAGAGGATTGGTGTCCCAGCTGAAACACCAAAGGACAACCTGATTGGCGTTGAGAAGTTGAGTTATCCCTGTTCCCAGACTTTTCAGTGGCTTCCCATGGCACCTCAGTGCTAATCTGGTTGATCTGACATTGCTGCTGTTTGTTTTCCTGCACAGAGTCATCTATCTGCTGGTAATGAGATCTAAGACCTTGTCCGGATACTCGGATCATCAACCCACGTTCAGGGTGGCAGAAAATAAAAGCTTCCTGCCACAGGATTGTGCTGTGTCTTGTGTTTTGCCTGGTTAATTTAAGATTGCAAAGGGCCAATAAGGTTTAAAGTGTGTGTGATGAATCGGGGTCATGATGCAGTTTTTACATTTTTTTCAATTTGTTTTAGGGTTTATCAAGAAAACACCTGATAATAAAGAGACTCTATTGTCAGATAAGTGCCCTGTAATTCAGATATTAAGCTTAAAATATACATACTGCATTGCATGACATCCACCATTTAAAATATATACGTGCATACTTCAGCTGTTTCAGGCCTAAAAAATGTATCTAGAGTTTGTGCTGTTAAAGCAAAATTAGAGGGCAGCTGGTTCAGTGAGTTTTACAAACTTTAACCTTTAAAATGATGCATTTTTTGAACATTGAGACAAAGTTCTAGGTTAGTTATCTGTAAAGGAGCTTAAACAGTGACATATTGTGTAGATAGTTATGGGAGAGAGGCTGTTTGAACAACTCCTGATGAGTCAGTGAGAGCAGCGAAGCCACCGTTTTCCCACCTCTCCATGCAGGTGAGGGGTTCCTGGTCTTCTGCTGTGAGAAGAACCAATGAGTGGACGACGGAAAAAAAGTCGTGCTGATATTTACTCCCCGAGCCCCCATGAGAGCCGCATGTGAAAACTGACACCTGCTCTCTCATTGCACTTTCTCAGGATCCTCTTTGTGTATATGTTTGTTTGTGTGACAGTAGATTTCTCCTTGTGCCTCTCATCTCGGTTTGTGTGACTGTGTTAGCGTAAAGCCCAGTGGGAAACTGAATACAAGAGGGCCCTACAGCAGATAAACAGTGTCAGAGAGGGTTGATGGCAAACGCAGCTGGAAACACGCAGAGACACCCTGAGAATGCTCGCTAATGCTTTTCTAAACATGTAATAGATCACTTAGCTCCGCTGTCACACTACTCTCATGTGTGCTTTTATCTTCTATAGAGATCACATAACTTTTGCATGAAGTTACGGTCCAGTGTTGCTATTTTTACCAGGAATTATATCACCATTTTAGTCAGCGGGACACAAATCACAAGAGATTTGTTTATGGCAGCCGGGATCAAGCCTCAGTTCACACATTTTTCTGTAGTAATCTCTCACACATTCGCAGCAGCTTCTCTCCTCATTCGGCCTTTTCCCCTCCCTCATCCACATGGTCTTGTTTCAGTTTATTGTACTTGTTTAATCTCATTTATCATTCTCAACTGTGTTTGTATATCTCTGTGACAGATTTATTTTTTAAAAAAGTGCTTTGAAGATGTTCGTTGGAAACTTATTAAAAGCTCTACACATCGGCAGTTCACTTTTTTGCATTCAGCAGCTCTAAATATAATCTAATTATAGTGCCTGGGGTCAGAGGTCACAGCTGGGTGCCCTGGGGACTTTTCATTGGAAAAATGGAGGGAAAAAGGCTGCAGGTGTCTGAGATGAACATCTTTATCTATTGTGAGTCAATTCAGGAAGTTCTCGAATGCTCTTAAGTTTCAGGGCTTTTTCTCTTTAATTGATATACTTCACCCCAAGTTTGTTGCTTTGTGCATAATGCATTTGATAGAATGACATTGCTAGATGCTAATAATAGTAAATGAGGAGGTCAAAACTTCTTGTGTTTAGTTGTATATGTACTCAAGAACTGTTTTTAGGTACAATTTTAAAGTACTTAACATACTTAACATTTTATACTACTTTATACCTCTGAGCCACTTGGTTTCACAGAGATTCTTCTTCTTCTCCTCAGTAGATTTGACTGCTACAGGTATAACTTACTTTACAGAATTTTCACCAAACATGTTGCCAGCTTAAATAATGCACATCATTGTTAAAGACTAAACCATCCAATAGTAAAGTGTTTAAAACTATCTCTACCTCAAGTCACTACAACAGTTGAATGAAAAATGCAGTGTTATAGCCAATATAAGTTATGCATTAGTATATTTTATAATAAGACATTCACAGGGGCCAGTCTTCCACAAAATTAGTGTTTTTACATTTGATAAGTAAAGGGAATTTAGCTGTTTGTCCTTCTATCTCTTCATTAATTAACTATTAAATTGCAAATTTCCCTATTGTGGGACTAATAAAGGCATATCTTATCTTATCTTGAAATGCAAGACTTGTGCTTGTGCAGTAAATGAGTGTTTAGTTGAGTCAGTTTAGTTTTTTTTTTTTTTACTTCTTTCACCACTTTTTGGGTGTTTCTAACAGGAAAACCACTGCAGCAGTGCAGTCTAACTAATAGATTGCAAGTACATGCTACTGTAGTATCTCAAATGCATCTTCTCTAGATGCATCTGCACACATTCAGTTTCCCTTTGAGTTTGTGTCACTTGTCTTTATTCACTTACAAGATATATAATGGTAACAACTAAATATAATGAACCTTGCAGCTCTTCTCCATCGTCTTCCTTTCAAAGCACTGTTGTGGTAAGAAAAAAAAAGAAAAAAAAAAGAAATTGATCATCCTTAAAGCCCAGTAATTACTAAATCACTTTCTTGAAAAAAGAGGTTGGATCCAGTCTCTTATCTCGGTTTGAGAAGATAATGATACTGTCTGACTTTAAACAGTGGGAGCATCAATACCGCAGCCAACCTCGATGTCCTTTGCATTGATTCTCACATTCCTCAGTGTTCAAAGGCACACAAGGGAATAGTTTAGCTGCAGGGTAAACAGGCCGGACTCTTTTAAAGTGGTTCATCATGCTGTGTTTCCAGCGCTAACTCAGAGGATTCAACTTTTGACAGTCGGTGCTTCATCGCAAGCAGAAGACAGGAATAATAATTTTAAAAAAGGACAATTGGAAACACATCGCAGCCACCGCAGAATGTAGAGGAAGTTTTCTGCGGTACGTTGGTTTGGAGGATAAATTTAGACTACAAAGCATCTGCAGTCAGCCCAAAGCTTATGATTGTAGCCAGACTGAGCGAAGCATGTGTCGTGGTGGTCCTTTACAGATGCTGCATCCTCTCATTAGAGCATGCGGGTGAACTGGGTGGCATTTATTTGAAAAAATCAGACCTGTAAATGGTTTCATCCATCTTGTTTTTGGAGGAAAATCCACTTTTATCATTGGCTCTTAGAAGATGCCATCTCCAGCCCTGTAACCTTACATTTATGACTCTCATTAGATGTAATTAACAGGGCTCCCAATCCCAGATGAGGGTATCCCAGTGGTGCTTTGATAATGCCTCAGGCCTGATTAGCTTGTGTGTTGTTGGAGCCCAGCTGGAGGCCAGACAGAGGTTCTCCGCTGTCTGTCTTGTTTTGCGGCTCCCCCATCCCCCGCACTACTTCTAATTGGCTGGATCAATTTGGAGGGAAACTTGACAAGAAGCAGGATCCCTCCAAAATTGACAATAGGTATAGTGTTTTACATATGTCCACAGGAAAGACAGATGTTGTCGCTCTCGACCACATCCGCATCTGAATACCCTTATTTGGATACAATGAGAGGCAACACAAAGGAGATATATTTTGGCGGTCAAGGCAGATGCATAATTTTGGTGGACAAGACGGACTGCAGAAGATTTCTCAGATCTTAGGAGTGTAGTATTGCTTTTAACTAAAAAAGTAATAGTTGTTTATATCCGTTACACAGAAAACTAGGTGGTTTCCTGTCAAACATGGGAACTA
>JAQNCA010000017.1:11651764-11663776 GCA_029783725.1 Acanthurus tractus | reverse complement strand
CACATACACACACACACACACACACACACCACCCCCAAAACAAACCTCTGTCTGTCCATCACACACACACACACACACACACACACACACACACACACACACACACACACACAAGCGCACACACATTCACAGACAATTAGCCCTTAGCTCATTATGTCTGCTTTAGCTGTTATAGATTGTGTTGGGGGGGTGTAGGGGGTTGAGGGTTGGGGTAGGGCGGGGCTTGGTGACCCCTGGAGAGCGTGACCTTAGGGGACAGTCAGGGAGGACAGGGGGATGGGATGTTGAGCTGCAGGGAGGGAAAGTAACTTCATGATGCCCCTGCTGGCTGCGTTCACTCCTGTGATTTTCTAAGTGAAAAACACACTGATTAGTCACCACCAGTAAACTGCATGAGCTTAACCAGAACAATTGCTTTTGAATTGCTAATGGGATAAGATACAACTAAAACAAAGCTCATTATAATTTAAAGAAAAAACCCTCAATCTTGTCTTTTGCAGCCTGCAATTAATAACAATGAGTAAACAAATATTGTTTCCATCTGGTGGTGGTTGTCAGTCCAATTAATGGTTAACTTTGTTTTTTCATAGAAATGCAGCAGTGAAGGAGGAGAGGATAAATTTCCCTCCGCATCCCTGATCTGCTTAGGCACAAGAGTTTTGATTTCCCTCCAAAAACTCTTTTGTAAAAACTTCTCCCCCGCCACTTCTACAAGCTACACAGCAGCCGCCTCCACCCCCAGCCGTCACACATCAATCCACAGTGTGTGTATGTGTGTGTGTGTTTTGGTAAGTGGGGGTGTCTCAGCCAGTGTGCTGTTAACCCCCCAGGGTGTAAAAGATTTTTGGACTAACACTGCAAGCAGCAAAAATAAACTCTTTGCTTTTTAGTTTACTTAAGCATTTCAAAGGCCTCAAATCAGCAAAGAGATTGAAGATATTATAATTAGCATCCATTTAAAATATATCAGCTGTATGAAGTTATTTGATGCTCATGTGCAAGTGTTGGTTAGTAGTATATCTCCTTCAATTTGGGATCCTTTACACAGGGGACTTGCTTATTTTACATCCTGAAATCCAAGTTTCCTATATGCAGTTTAAAATTTGAGCACCGAAGCTTCAACTCTTCTTAACAATCTACACTTTGATGGCTCTTTGTTTGTGTGTGTGTGTGTGTGCGCGCAATATCTGAATGCAGGAGATTAACTTCCTTTTTTTTAGAGTTAAAATGAGTTCTTCCATCCCCCTCCCTTAATCAGGGATGCAGAGGTGTGTGCATGACCTTTGACCCCTGGGTATCTCATGCCTTTCTCTTACTTGCCTTTAGGTTAGCATTAGGAGATCCCTCATTTAACTCCTACCCTGGGGAGTCAACTTTAGCATCAAGAGGCATAAAGTTAAGGCATGCAGACATAAAGGCACATCTACACAGTCAGTTATGCGTTAAAAATGATTACCTGACATTCACAGAAAACAGCTCTGCTGAACCTGTGTTGAGTGTGCAGCAACTGCAACTCTGCACAAATATCATTGACCATATTAGTTCAAATGGAGTAAATTTGGGATCTTTTATCAGAGTTTAAATAACTCCTAGAGGAGAGTGTAAGTATCACTGTTAAAGTGAGCATTATGAAATCATATCTAAAGGGCAAGTCACAAAGGATTGAAAAAAAAGATGAAAAAAAACTTTGTTCAACTCAGTGCATTTTATTACGGGTTGATGTATTTACTATTTAATTACTTTCTTAAGATCTAATTCAACAATGTTTTTACTGTAGAATAAAGCTCTAACCCTCAAGACAATGCTGGACCTTTTTTAATCACTTTTCAGAACAGAGTTGGACATTTTTAATTCAGACACATGAATACTTACCGGAGAGAGAAGAGATTATATCCACTTTACAAAAACAGGTGGCAAAATGGTTTCTGAAAAGACAATAAAACTAAAAAGTATTGTTATCTAATTACATTTTAGCGATGACTATTACAGCTTGAGTGGAATAAAATTGTTCATAGTGAGTATCTGACTGTTGCAATCTGGTATTTAATCAGTAAAAACTGTTAAAATGTGTGTCTCCGCTCAGGCCAGGCAGAGTTCTCTGTAGCATCATTTAACCACAGTGGAAATGGAGGCAGGCAACACATTGACTGTCAAAGGTTAATTTGTGCCAGTAAATCTCTCCAGATGAACCTTGAGCGAGGACAAGGGAGCGGCCTTAAATCCTGGATGAACGAGTTTCAGTTGGTGTCTGAGATCTGGAACAAGAGTAGATTACAGATGTGAGCAGGTGAATCTAAATTGGAGAAAGTGTGATTTATAGCAGAACGTCTGTGTGTGCTTGTGCCAAGAAGAGGTTGTAAAAGGAATAAAAATTGCAATTTTTTTTTCGTAACAAGCAGTGATATAAGTGATTTATACAGACAGTGTGACAACACAAGGACACATCTTACACTCAAGTAATCAAAATGCACTGGAAACTTTTCTTTTACTCATCAAAAGAAGCCGTTAAATCATTTGAGGCGTAAATTTAAACAGTAATCTCCTGCATTTCCATCTTCTTTCAGTTAGGACAGTAGAACTAGTCTTTACTTTTGTGCACATGCATGCATTCAGAGCCACTTGAACAAACTGCAATAAGTCTATGAGCCTTTCCCCTTCTCCAAATGAGCAAACACATCACACAAAGGGCCACCATTGTGGATAAATACTGCTTTTGTTTTACCCATTTGAACCTGAGGTCTCCCTTAACGCTAAGGAGAGTGTGTTCGCCCTTTTTCTCCCCTCAGACGCTTTGGCGCTGAATGGCCACAACCACTGCCAAATGGGAAAACGACTACACAGGCAGAAAGAAAGACCAGAATCAATCAGGAAGTGGCAGCTATTCAGTTGTGCCAGAGGAGCCGGGCAACTTCCTGGTCTCGTTGCCAAGGTGACTGGAAGCTCAGCCAACTGGTGCAGCGGGCAGCAGTTGGGTTTGATGGGGGTACGGCGGTGGATGACGGTTGGGATATTGGACAGACGGAGAGGGCAGAGAGCTGATGAGGGAGGGTGAGGCAGTTTAAATGTAAGCACCGAGTAAGAACAATCACAATGTGGAGTTTCTATCCTGTTAGTAATCCTCCACAAACAGTCACCTAATCCTTCCAATTACTCCCAGCTTCTGCTGCACCAGTTTGTTTACACACTATTTTGAAGTAATATTTTCTATGATTTATAACCATCCTGCAGAGAATTGCACTGATTTTATGAAAGTTAGATTTTCACATCTCTGTTAAGATGATAACTGTAGGTTTGATTTTTTTTTGCAAGCAAACATTTTATAGTAACTGTAAACAAGTGCCTATAGATTGGGAGCATATGGACTAGAAGGAAAAAATAAATGCCCAATACAACTTATATGCAAAGAAGTTTTTATACACTAAAAATTTCGCTTTGCATACTTGAAATGAAGACACATTGCTAGACAGTACATTCAAATACTAAATTATTAGCCAAATCGTAAAGCAGTTAAATAGAACAGTAAAGTGTTTCTAATCTTTGGCCAAATCAATTTATTTCATTGGTTTTGTGACCTTTAAATTAGTAGGTCTGCGTACTATTCTCAAAACTGTTCACTGCCATTTTAATTTAATGAGACAAAAGTTTAGTGAAAGAAAGAGGACAAACAGACTCCATGCTTTGGTGAAATTTGTGTCACTGATTTCAGTTTTAAAATATCTGAATCTAAATTTTGCAGAAATATTGTGTTTTTCCCTTTTGAGTCTGTTTCTGTGGCCTGAAATGTCAGTTTTACAGAGATGTGACTTTGGGCTGGTTGGGTTAGTGGGTGTTCTGGGGGATCAGGGGACTATACTGGCGAAGATGGGTAAACACAGCTGGGGACACACAGCGCTGGTGGGTCTGCGCCTCAACGGCCTCCTTCACACATTTATCAGTGTGTTTGCTCAGGGGATGTGCCCTAATCTTCACAGGCTGATCTCTGTGCGAGGCCTTCACAGAAGCCCAACAGGCTGGGATGAAAGTGACCCTGTCATTAGGCATAGGCTCACTAATTCCTCCATGTCTAACCTTGAATGTTCTTCTCTTTATAAAGGTCTAGAAAGGTCATCTATGGATCTGTCTGTGTGTGGCTGAATCTCTCTGTGGGTGGGATGGCCCTGATATTATATTCTAAATTCTTAATCTAATCTAATCTAACCTCTGATCTTACCCTTTCAGAAGAGATGGATTATTGTCATGAAATTCCCGAGTGTGCAGGCCGAAATATGTAAATTATGAGTTTTAAAGTATTCGAAATGCTTTGGCAAAAGTTGCTCTTACTCTTCAGGAGCCACACTTTCAGCCAGTCACAGGTAAACTGTAATGGTTTACATTTATGATGACAAAATCCACAATTTTCAAGTTTTTTTCTTTTTTTCTTTTTTTTTGACTAATTATTTGTGTATATCCTTTAATGATTTATAAAATTTGGCCTTCCCCAAAAGCATGGCCACCACAATATTAATTCATTCTAACCAAAGTTTTTAAGTAGTTTGTCAGTGAGCATCTGCACTTCAGTCAGAAGTTTGATTAAAACTAAATTATAGTCTGGTGCCATCTAGTGGCGGTTATATTGCTCTGCGATGTTCTCCACCTCTCAGACGGATTAGTGGATTCTGTAAATAGAGAGCAGTATGAGTTTTAACAAACTTTTTAAGTTATAAATAGTAAGTTAAAGCAGTATTTTGAGTATACAAACTTGTTAGCGAGGGAATTCGTCATTAAATGAAATAAATGTTTAAACAAGAAACCTCTGACAGATTTTGTGCTCAACTGAGGGCCACTGACAATATTTTATGTTCGCTTTATGTAATTACCTAGGAAAAGAATATTCAAGGTAGGCGGCGATTTCCATAGAGTTACTCTGTTAGATGAACATGAAAAAACGTCCTTTCGGCCTCCGTCGACGCTTGACGTAGGTACTTGACGTCAGCATAACAACAACCTGTCATGACAGCTCGTATAGGGAAAAAAATATCGATTGAGATTTAATATCAAATCGCATAAAATTTGTTGCCCCTGAATGCGACATTCCTTCTCTAAGGTAAGAACAGGAAACCACTGATTTCAGAAAATAACTATTAACTAGCAACAGTAGTAAAAAAATGGGAGTCAATAGGCTGTGTAGCAAACAAGCTAACCTAGCATCAGCTAATTTCTCTTCTGAGGTTGCCTAACGGCGTTAAGGTAAGGTTGAAATACATGCCAAATCGACATTTTCAGGCCAATAATAGTTATACTATTGACTTCCAGATCAGCTGTGGATGAGATGGCTAAATAAATAAATACAGTTATGTAGCCGTGCGGGCACAATTGCCCCTTTTTTAGCCAACAACCGGGCGTAAAATCGAAAACTTAGCTTACTATGCTAGCTTAGCTTACTAGCTAACAACCGAGCAAAGATCTATTGTTTCTCTTGTGTATAAAGTTAACGACATTGACACTCGGTGTGTTTGCTTGCTGCTGCATCAACTGAATCGTAAATGTAAGTGCGCCAAGTTGATAATTCTATTTAACTTGTTTACAACCTCAATCATTAACTTCCGTTGTATATAAGCGGTGTAACGTTACATTTAAATAGCCCTGCATGATGATTTGGATATGTATTATGTTCTCTTGTGGCTGGCCAGCTAGCTGTGCCTCTCATTTACACACCACTGATGTCGGTCACATGAATAGTTAATTCGCCGGCCGTCTATCCACCTCGCTGTATTTCTGAGCTGGGTGCACACTCAGCGAATTAAACAAATGCCTTTTGGGTGGCATCAAGGACAGCACCTAACGTTAAAATTCGCTAAAGACCTGCATTGCAGGTGTATTGTAGTGAATGCACACCGTGAATGTTGACCGAAGTTTATTTGTATTAAGTGTTTTCTCTGGTTTGTGAGATCCAGGAGGGACAGGGCAGTTTTCAACCTGTCAGTTAGCCAGCCGAAGAGACGGGGAACAGGATAGGGAAGCAGGGCGAGGCGGGCCCCGCGGAGCCGGTGGAGAAGATGGCCGGCAGCCCGGAGAAGAGTTCCACCGCGCAGGAGCTAAAGGAGCAGGGGAATCGACTTTTCCTCTGCCGCAAGTACCAGGAGGCTGCTACATGCTACAGTAAAGCCATTGTGAGTAGCCGCCTCTGTAAAAGAAACAATGCTAAAGATGAAAAGGTGTCTTCTTAACTTAAACACATTAAAAATAGCACTGCCCTTATTTTAAAAATGGAAGTCAATGGATCTACTGTCCCACAATGTTATCCATCATGTTTAATGTGTGGCATGTCCTGCCTCCCAGAACCGTAATCCATCGGTGGCAGTTTACTACACCAACAGGGCTCTCTGCCATGTGAAGCTGCAGCAGCATGACAAGGCTCTGGCAGATTGTAAGCACGCGCTGGAGCTGGACAGTCAATCAGTCAAGGCCCACTTCTTCTTAGGCCAGTGTCACCTGGAGCTGGAGAACTACGATGAGGCAATCGGCAACCTGCAGAAAGGTCAGAACAAACTCTTGAAGGATAGTGAAACTTCTGTATAATTTTGCTGTGGTTTATAGAAGATGCTTGCTCATACATTGCTCAATGTTACTCGTGAGTTTCCTTGTGTGTTAAAGTCCATGCCTCTCTTTCTTTATAAATTCTGTCATTCCCTCTTTCCTGCTGTCAGTGGTCTCATCGTTAAAATTGCGATCCGAGGATGAACTTTAACTTCTCAAAGCAATGTTGATGGAAAAAATAAAATTCAAGACTATGTTAATCAGCGCTTCTTCTCAGAGACACAGTGTGTTTCTGGGGATGTATTGTATTTGTCAGGGGTTATATCACCAAAGTATTCTACAGAGAAAGACTTGAATAGTTAATATTTCTAAATTGCTGAAATGTCTATGGGACAAAAGATGTCATAAGGAAAGAAAACTGTTGGAGACACTTTGTGTTGATAAACCAGTGCTGCTGTCATGTTTTTGTTTTGTTTTTTTTTTGTTTTTTTACAGCTTACAATCTGGCAAAAGAACAGAGACTGAATTTTGGAGATGACATCCCCAGCGCCTTGCGTATCGCTAAGAAAAAGCGTTGGAACAGCATTGAGGAAAAGCGCATCAACCAGGAAAACGAGTTACATGCCTATCTGACCAAACTCATCCTTGCTGAGAAGGAGAGGTGAGGCAGCTGTGGGGGGGCAGTAAAATATCCGGAACCACACAGATCATATTTGTCATGTAATGATCTCGTAGTGACAGAGTCTGTCATCTGGGAATAATTACTTTTTTTTTATTGGTGTTGGAGGAGTTATTTATTGTAACTTCTTACTTACGCAGAGAACTGGAAGAATACAAAGAGAAACAGGACGACAATCAAAATGGAGGCGACGCTGCAAAGATTGCATCAAAACATGTATGTTTTTACATGAAATATATTTTTGATTTAAATGTCATGCTTTAAATGAAAGTAATCATATATTCTAACTGGATATTCTTGAATATACTCAGGACAAGTATCTAATGGACATGGATGAGCTCTTCTCTCAAGTAGATGAGAAGAGAAAAGTGAGTATGAAAATTAGCTTATTGTTATACTGAATAACTACATTCACCATTCAGTTCTTTCCTTATACCACATCCTTCCTGCTTTCAGAGGACTGAAGTTTGTCCCAGCATGCATTGTGCTACAATCAATAGGTCACCATCATCCATTACAGGGCTAACAAACAGACAGACACAATCTAACATTCACCCACACAGATGCATCTTTGCTAAAAGCACAAACCACTACTTCACACCAACCTATTTTTTTTTTAATCGTTGACATAGCAACAAGAGAAATAGACTTAAGCGCACTTTCAGAGTTTTGTGCAATAATGATGGCAAATTATTGATGAGTTTTGTTAGCTTGTAGGCGTTCTGTCTGCATTGTTGTTCCTGTGTTTTACATACAGCTTATTTTCCGTTAACGCTTGTGACTGAGCGTGTGAAAAATTCACCCAGTCCACAGACAGACTGGTACATGCTATTTTCAGCCCAAGCTGTTTCTATGGTGATCTTCACTATATTTTTTTTTTTTTGCCAGGTGCTTGTGGCTTGTTATAGGTAGTTGTTGACTGAGCAGAGGTAGTTGAAATGTAATTGTCTGTTTTAAATGACACCCGGCTAGCTGCCGACAGGCTGTCTGTCTTCTGTATGTGTTGCAAGCTGTCAGCTGAGGAGTTCGGTGTAAAACTGGGAAAGCCTGATGAAAGAACAACATTTTTTCATTATAGTACCTTGATTTCAACAATTTGATGATATTTTTAGAGTGTGAACACTTTTATCTAAACTTGGACTGAAACACAAGCTTTCAGAGGAAAAAAACATTTAGGTCATGATATTACAACTGTAAATCTGGTAGAATTACATCAGTGTGACTCTTGTGGTGTCGTGTTGTCCATTCAGAAGCGGGAGATCCCAGATTACCTGTGTGGGAAGATCAGCTTTGAGCTGATGAGGGAACCGTGCATCACACCCAGTGGAATCACATATGACCGCAAGGACATTGAAGAGCACCTACAGGTAAGAGTGTCATCAGCTGCAGGACAAACATCTTGTAATGTCTTTCTTTTTCATAACTAATAAGCCTTTATTCATCAACATAGGTCACTTAAGCATACTAGACTCGGAGGTAAATGAATTTAAAACAACAAACTTATCCTTTGCATGATGAGGAGTCACTGTTGTGAGCCATCTAAGCTAGCACGGACACATTACACCAAAGGACATTGTAACTGCTATGGTTCAAGGGATAAAACTGCTCTGAAATGTATTTAAAAAGGCTAACATTTCCTTTATATTCACATTGGTAATATTTAAAGTGGATCATATAAAGTGCATTCAGGCTTTGTCATAATTTAAGGTTCTTCCAGCAAACCTCTTGTATTGAAACAAATAGTCGCCATAAGATTTGAATCTGTAAGAAACTGAATGTTGAATGTGAAATGGCTCAAAGGTCCTGGGCTGTGACAGAATGGAAAAGTTGGTTTTTTAACATAAAGTGAAACGCACAAGTTCCTTGCTTATAATAACACAGTTGCCACTGCTGCTTATTTTTGTATAGACCTTCATATATCTAATTTATATTCAACTAAAAAGAATTTTAAGAAAGGCCTTCTTTGCATGTATTATATCTAAAACTCAAACGTGGATGCTAACAAATACATTTAACGTGCTCTTTGTGCAGCGAGTTGGCCATTTTGACCCGGTCACCAGGAGTCCCCTGACCCAGGACCAGCTAATCCCCAACCTGGCCATGAAGGAAGTGATTGATGCCTTTATCCAGGAGAACGGCTGGGTGGAGGACTATTGAAGGGACCCCCCCTCACCTCTCCGTCTCTCCATCATACCCTGATACTCAACACAAAGCCTGGACAAAACAAGACTTTAGCGAACAGATCACCCCTTGCCTGGATACGTACTTCACACAAGCGGGAAAAGCCACACTATGGACTACCACATGGGAGCCATGTATCTCGGTTTGCCTCTTCCTCCCCACATTTTATCTTTGCTGTAAAACTTCCTGCTCCAAACAGGTTCAGTGTTCAAGGCCTGCTGCTCCCTTTAAACCCCCCCTCCCCTTCATTCTGCTCTCCTCTCTTACCTCCTCCTCCTTTCTCTCATGCTGTTTCTCCTTCCTGTAGTCTAAATAAGAGGCCACATTCTCAGGTCTCTCTCTCTCTCTCTCTCTTTACTCCCTGCTCTCTGACACCATCTCTCCCTCCCTCTCTGTCTGTTTCTCTTTCTCCGAGTGCCACAATCCTTGGAAAGCATCAGCATTGCACTCCAGTGTTTCACAAAAACCACCTACATGAAAAAAATAACAACGGTGGTCTTTTATTTAGCATTTACTACAGTATTTCTTAGTCATTTTTTCATCAATCATTGGAGCGTTTGCCCACTTCTTAATGTACATTTGCTGAAGTGGTGCCTAACATGCCAAAAAAACCTATTATCAACATGTTGACCGGTTTGTATGCAATCTTTTACATGATAATGACTAAAATATAGTCCCCTCTCCACCTCCAGGTGGCGCTCTAAACATACCCCACCATTTACTGTAAGATTTTGATTAGATCATAAGTTGTTATTTTTTTTCTTTGCATATCAATCACAACCCCCATAACAGACAATTTAAATAAGTTGAATGTATGCATAATGTAGTCTTTAGGTTTAGGCCTGACCTACAGTAATTCAAAAAAGTTTTTATCAGGACAATACAAGGTTTTCATGAAAAGCGGCCTTGAACCGAACAGAGAAAATGACTGCATACGGGGGAAAAAAACAAAAACCGAAACAAAACAAGTTTTCACATTGCTGGATGTTGATTGATATGAAAATGTTGATATGTTAGAATTTTGATAGAAGACATCAGGTTGATGCTAAAACCTGCTTTGACGAATGGTCCGTGCTGTCCGTGTCGATCATAGAAACAAACAAACAAACAAAAAAAAAAAAGTGCTTGGACGTTGTGTTTGGCTCGTGCTGTTTGCCTGGACTGACTGTGGACGCTTCACATCAAGCATGAAGTGAATCTTTTTTTCCTTTGCGAAGACAAGAGGACGTTTTGTTTTTTTTAAAAAAAAATTTTCTCTCACCCTCAGTGCTGTTAATTTCATGCACCTTCACCTCACGGTGTCACAGTTAGAAAGAATACGGTCGCTTATGTAAAACCATGAGTGTGAAAATAGGTCAAAGTTTAAGTTGTGTCTTGTTACAGGAGTTTCTGAGGAGCGCTAGCATCACCGCACCGACCTCCTGTGTTAGAAATGCTGGAAGAGTCATGAACATCTTATCTCATCCATACCTCAGTCCAAGTTTTGGCGTGCTGGTTCACTCACGTTCTCTGTAAAACGTTTTCAGTTTAACGCTTTTTACTTTACAGGTTTTTTTCTCTCCAGCTGAATGCGTGTCTGTGATGATTTTCGGCCTGTCTGTGGTTCTCGTCGGGGTGCAGGCAGTGTAAATAATTTGCTTGTGTATCTCAGATTTTATTTCTTGACAAAGTTAGGTTTCTTTTTTTTCTTGAGAAATCCTAGAGCTTGAGAAACTGTATTAAATGTAGATATGTTGATAACATAAATGCTTGGTTCAGTTTTCATTTGTCCCCATTAAATCTTAAACTTGTTGTTTGTTGTTGTGTTTTTAACACAAAGTTAATGAGAGCCCGAGAAAAACAACAAATGTACTGAAACTGATCAGAAATCTATCAACAGTTAATAGATGGTTTTGTAGCTTTGCTACAATGCAAAGTAACAGCTTTGCATTTCAATCCACGACATGAGCCCTGTAATAAATGCTCAACTGATAAAGCTAGTATTTGTTTTTGTTTTTGTTTTTCTATCTGAAGCATTTGATTTGACTGTCTTAATTTTAGTTTGTCCTAATAACTGTTAATTCAGCTGGCTGTCTGTCAGTAATGTCTGCTTCTACATAACTACTTCAATAATTAGTACAGTATTAGCTTTGATTCAGCTTCATGTTTTAGCCTTTTTGCTCCAATAATATTTTTTTATTATTATTATTATTTGCAATTGAGAAGACTAGTCTCCTAAAACCTTTTTAAGTTGCTGCATGTTTTCTTAAAAATAATAGAAATTCGGATTGTCAGATTTTCATAAAAGCAGACCTAACATCTGTATTACAGCATAACTGATAAATCAGCCAGAGCGATTTACTGGCTGATATTAGCTTATAATAGTGTGGAAAAAACTAAATAGTAAAGAATAAGTGTAAAGGAAGTGTCATCATCACATACACTGGGCTAGCTACTAGAAAATAATTCTTTGGTCATTAGAGGTGCTATGTGTAACACTGTAGCACTACTTACAGTAAAAGTGCTTGTGAAAGCTTGTTGTTCCTGATGCAGACGCTATAAGTCTACCATGTGCACATGACACACACACAGACACACACACACACAAAGGTGAAATGGTGTGTGTTAGCATCAGTCACATGGAAAGCACAGTGTCA
>JAQNCA010000017.1:11618440-11628863 GCA_029783725.1 Acanthurus tractus | reverse complement strand
TCTATCTATCTATCTATCTATCTATCTATCTATCTATCTATCTATCTATCTATCTATCTATCTATCTATCTATGCATGAATATAAACATATATAATAGCTCTGATTATACATTGATACATAATCAGAGCTCAGTGTTTTTAAATATGTCTTTCTTTTGTAATGTTTTTCTTGAAGTTAACAAGTTAAGTAATTATTGATAACAAATTGGCTCATCATTCTTACTTTTGTTGGTCATATGTGACACACAAAGTCATATTTTTTTGCAAGGAGCCTGTTTGAGATCATAGCTCTGGTCTCTGCGTATTCCTGCTTTATTTTTAAATGCTTTTTTAAAAAAGCACACAATAAAAGACATTAATCATAAATGCACACAAACGCAACATAACTGTCCTCTAACTGCTCTAACAGCTGCTCAAATTACCCACCTGGATATAAAAAATCAGGCAAACATAAAGAGCTTAACCAGGTTAAAACTTGATTGTTTCAGTTTCTGGTGAACGCATTTATTTTCAAAACAAAACAATAAAAACATACATGAAGCTGACTTTAAAAAAAAAAAAAAAAAACTCTCACATTCGTTATAACGAGTCACCATCACCAACTTAACCTTTGTCAATATTGTGTAAGTTGTTCTATTGCATCCTGGCTGCAAGGTGGAGACCACGTTTGACAATCCGGGTGGGGGTAGAGGCGGGGTGGGTGGGGGGGTTAGCTGCTGTATTGTAGCGCCTGCGGGCAATGCTCCCAGTCAATATATATCTCCACAGTCGCTCCTGCGCTCCTATTTGAGCGGGACGCGCCGCCCTGTCAGTGCCGCTGCAGAGGAGTGACAGCCAGCCTCACCGGGACGCTCTCAAGGTACGGATGAATACATTTCTCTGCTCCTTTCAAGTAGCTCGTGGCAGGCGAGCGCGGCGGTTTATTAAGACGAAGTGATAATTAAATAGTGAACTCTTGCATGCATTAAAGAAATGGTGCCATCTTACACTGCACGTCTTTAATCATAGAAGTTGAAACATAAAAGTAAATTGCAGTTTAAGTAGCTAGTTTTTACAAATTATATGACCGCGTGTGGACTAAACATTTAATAAAATCCTTTTTTTTATTTAGATATGTATAAACTTAAAAGTCACAACTGAAACACTGCAGTGCAGTTTTTTTTTTTTAATTTAGCTTATTATTATTGTTATTGTTATATTATTGTTATTCTAATGTATTTCACCAAGAATCCATTATTTTAATCGAGTATTAATTTTAATAGCAGCAGCATTTAATTTTTGGCTAGCAGTTTAAGGTGTCATTAAATACATTTTTTAATTGTAGATACAAATTATTAAATTTTTGCACAAAAAAAATAGTATTTCTTAAAGTTGTTTGGTTGCAATACAAAACTTAAAATTAAAAAAATGTTTCTGTCTCACCACACAAGCTTATAATGACCAATGACAATTAATTTTTAATCTCTGTCTTTTTTTCTAGACAACCTCCTAGTCAGCTGGAAACCCCCCTTAGGTAAAGTGTTTGACTTAAAGTATTATTTTAAATAAGAAAATAAGAGCTTAAAAGCAATTTTAGTTAGAGACCTCATGTGCAAAGAGCCCGTCCCAGAGGCTGTCAGTGGTGTGGTTGCTGTTGCATGTAAACTTGTCAAAGCTTTTAGTGTGGGGAACCTCCTTAATTGCAACAATAGATGTTCAAGCGGTCAGGCTTGTTTGATCATCAGCCCTAAAAGCTTAAAACAAGACCGCAGGGTTTGGATATGGGGGAGCAGGGGGGGCCAAAGTGCTCAGTCGCTGGAGAGGCGAGCGGATAGCAGTGGCCAGGAGAGGGAAAAAAATCTACTGTAAAAATGATTTTTATTGATTGGATGGTAGCAGCAGCTGTTAGGCTCCATTATGAGCTCAAAGCTCAGGTCAGAGCCCCCCCAGGGCGGACAAGTGAGCCAATCAAATGGTCAGCCACTAAACGGGCCAATTCTGGGGGTCCAATTGGGAAAGGGTTGGCAACAGCCTGCCATTCTGCGTTAGCCTCACTGTGTTTTTCATCATCAGCCGTCATGCTGTGGGTTTTTACTGATGAGGTTGTCTGCTGTCTTTCAAAACAACGGGCCATCCATCAGCGGCGTTTGCTTCACTGGCCTTTACCTCAAAAACTTAGTCATGATCAGCCTGTGTGAGGCGGAACAAAGATTTGTGGGTGTAGTTTATTTTTTTTTACTTCAGCTTGGACCCTGAACATCACACAGACTTTCATCTTTGAATGAGCCTGGGGGGAAAAAAAGAGACAAAATTTTAAAGCCTCTGAGCGGAGTGTTTTATATTGAAAAGCACACTCCACCTCACATCTTCTTCATCTTCCACCGCAGGCTTCACCCACCGGCCTGGCTTAAAGTGTAGAAAGATCACAAAAGTTTCTGCAATTTAACAGATGAAAAAAAGCATTTATTCTAAGGTATTTAAATTTATTTTAGAAGATTAAAGAAAGGAGGGATGTTAATTAAACTAATGCCAGGGAATTCCTGTATTTAATGGATGATGAAGAGAACAGAAATCGAAAGAGAGAACACAAGAGAGACTGAACAGTTTAAATGTGTAAATAGCTCACTTTAAAACTGAAAATTGGTGCAACAGCTGATAATATTTCAAGGACAGATAATAAAATAATAAATTATTGAAAATATTTAGCAATACATATATAAGTTTTTCAAGGTTTTAAACCTTTCCTACAGACCAAAGTCAATTTACAAACTCATTGATTATCCATCACAATGATTAAACCTTTTACTTTTGTAAAAAATGTATTTTATATGAGGTACATTCTACATCTTAATGCCTTAAAATAGCAATGTAATCTCTTAACTCTCTCTGTTATTGCTCAAAAAGTCATAAAGTATGACCGAACTAAATGCAGAGGTAGTAAGACGAGATGAAGTATGGGAGAGCAGTTGAACTTATGCACCATGTCCTGACCCAGATCCCAGACCTGGCACTAATGACGCCCCATAGGCATGATGCCAGGCTCTCATTAGGAACCAGGCCTCAAACCCCCAACTCCTCTCTCCCATCCACAGCCGCCTGTGTGCAACCCTCAGCCTGGCCGCGTCATGCCTGTAGCCGGCCTTCGAGGGTCGGGCCCTTAAACTCAACTCGGCCTATGTGTGTTGTTAGGGCCACCCCCCTCCTCCCACCCCGCACAGGTGCAGAGTCCCCTGTGACGGCCCTGTTTGCCCCCCAGCCCTGGACCCTGCTAGCGCCTGGTGCTGCAGTGGAACTAATGAGTAGTGGCAGGTACAGTGAGAACAGAGCAGCGTGGGCCTCCCTGCAGTTAGGTTAGTGGCAAGCCTCGGCTCAGGCAGACAACAAATGTGCTCTCACAGTACACAGAAGTGCATAATGATATAAATAACACCCTTCAGTGCACGTACAACTTTATCCTGGATGTTTAGATTTCTTTAAAAGCAGCATTTCTGCAAGAAGTTGTCTTAATAGACAGACACACATTAAAAGATGTGGGTTAAATATAAAATATCTATTATGTCAACTTGCCATGCTGTTTTCAAGAATTACCTTTATTATTACCTTCATTAAAACTGTCTTGTGTGTTCACAGGTTAAAGAAATGTCCTTTTTCATCGACCGGCGACTCTGAGGAAAAGCTCTCATCCAGTGAAATGTGCCCAGGCACAAAAGATAGAAAATCTAAAAATCTATCTTAAATTCTCATCATTTTAATAAAATCACGCAGTCTTAAATAGATACCGAAACTCAATCATGTCCAAGGACGACACTTGTAAAGTGACGTCTGCCAGCAAACACAAGGAGCGCAAGCCTAAGAAGCCTCACTACATCCCCCGGCCATGGGGCAAACCCTACAACTACAAATGCTTCCAGTGCCCCTTCACCTGCATGGAGAAGTCTCACCTGTACAACCACATGAAGTACAGCCTGTGCAAGAACTCCCTCTCTCTGCTGATAGAGTCAGACTGGCCGTATAAGAAGGGCAACATCCTGCATCCAGAGCAGCTAAGACCTTTTCAGCAGGCGCACGGCCTTCAGGCTAAAGATGGGCTGGAGCAGGTAACAGGGACTGAGGAGAGACAAAGGCAACAGAGGGTGATGGAGGAGGAGCGAGAGGACAGGGAAAGTCAAGGAGCAGAAGATGAAGAAGAAGGAGGACGAGAGGAGGGAGTGGAGGTCGCTGGGATGACGAAAGGAAGCTGCGGTAACAGCAGGGGAGATGCTGCAGAGAGCACCACCAAGAAAAACAAACAGCCGGAGTCAGAGATTCTGATGGCTGACATGCTCTCCCTGGAAGATCAGCTGTTACGAGCGCGCTCAGTTGAGGTGGAGGCTCAGCTTAAACACTATAAACTATCAAAGACGTGTCTGACAGCTCCTGGCCTGCTGTCGGAGCAGTGGAGGATGTTAGCATCCAGCCACACGAAGGCTAAAGCTGAAGGTTCTCAGCCCAGAGTGAGCGGTTCGATCCCCTGTTACCCTCCGCCGCCGAACCTGGTGGATTACCAAGATCCCACTGGACTCAACCTGTCAATGCTCGGGGTGGGCTATCCCATCAGCCCCGGCCTCTTCTCCTATATGAATTCAGCCATTCCCACTGCTGCCACAGGTGTCGCCGCACAGACCCACGCTCAGCTCGCCCAGCTACCCTTCCTGGCATCGGCAGCTCAGCTGATGCACCCGGCCTCCAGCACCCACGCAGACAGAGCTCTCATCCCCCCTCGTCTCTATTATCCTTTCCTGTGTGAGCACACATTCGCACCAGCCTCAAGTCAGAGTGAAGCCAGCAAAGTACTCAAGACGTCCCAGAACAGTTTAGAAGCAACCCCCCTCTCTGGCTTCCAGCCTAAAGTCAACCTGTGGAAAGTGCCTGCTCTACGGCCAGGGACCGCCGCAGTGTCCCCCGGTGGCTGGGTGTCACCTCAGAGAGACACCCCAGATCAGGGCTACAGGTTAGGGGATAAAGTCCAGGCTACAGCCAAGGAGAGCAAAGCAAGCTGGGGCCTCAAAAGGACAGGAGCCCCACTGGGGAACCATGAGGCACCTGTGGAGAAAAAGTCAGCCATGGGTTTCACTTTGGACCTTCTGAAGAACATTCAGACCGCATCGACATTTAATGTGGCAGCAGACAAACTTCTCTTCCATAGCAGGTAAGGAATTATATTCAATTTTCTCGTGTACTTTGCAATTGTAGGAGTATATATCTGTGTACTGTTGTCTCAAATATTGTAAATTTACAAATGGAAAAGCACTAAATTATCCTCATACTCAGTTCACAGGATAACCAGCCTCCGACTCGACCGGCTGAACTCTGGTACAACGATCCTCTCACCAGCCCAAACAGTGAAACCTCTTCTCTTCCGTCCTCTGGGGGAACCAATGGCCAGGAATCCACTGCTGCTCGGACAATGGGGGATGGAGCCTCAGAGTCAGTGGATGCTCTCCTCAGTGACCTGTCAAAGGCTTTACACGAGTACCAGGAGGCTGAGCGCAAAATCTCCTACCTGGAGAAGGAGGATCTTCCCGCCCAGCGTCACCTCTGGGAACACCTGAGCAAAATCCGCAGCGAGCTCTCCCACATCCACCAGGCGCTTGAGCGGACGGCTCGCCACAACGACGGGCCTCTCGACCTCTCAGTCAAGAGGGGCTCGTCAGATTCGGTCGGCGACCACGGCATGAGAGAGGATGGAGGCCTTAAAGACAACATGACAGAGACAGAAGAGGAGGACGAGGAGCTGGAGGACAAAAAGGAGGAAGAAGAGAACGACAGCGAGAGGAAGGCGATGAAGGCTTCGCTGGACAGCCGTAAGCAGTCGCTGGACATGCTGATCAAGATGAGTCAGGCGTCGGTGATGAACACTGAGGTCCTCTCTCCCGGTGGTCTCAGCATGAGGCCCAGTTCTGCTGAGGCCTTGTGGCCGAGCAGAACCACCAAGTGCGAGGCGGACTCCAGCGTCCTGCTCTGCCCGGACGGCCGATCAGTGGTGTTCACTGACATTCCCACTGCTGCCAAAACCCAAAAGAGGCCCCCGTCCATACAGCGACTGGAGGCCCAGTGTCCTCCGAGCCCTTTGACAGCTACTGACAATTAAACTCCTGCTTTTCTAACTGATTTCATACAATTTTTTCAAATGCAGTTGTCTTTATTTCAACAGCATGTGTTTGATTTCCACTGGCTGGAGGAGGACTGCCACTCTTATTCTCCGTTAAACTTCACAAAAACCTCAGATATTTTGCACCTTATGAAACATTTAGAGAATCAAGGACAGAGTTTGAAAGAAATGAACTTGGTACATTGATTGTTACAAGATTCTCTTAGGTATCATTTTAAAATGTAACACTCAATCATTTCCATTGGGATCATTTTAACATTGAAGTCCACTAAAACATGTTGACAGACAATCCTTTGAATGGATTTTGTAAATATTGTAATTATGTTAAATGTTTTAAAGGTTAAATGGTTTTATATGGAAAATGTCATGTTGGATTGCATCATTTCACCTGATGACAAAAAAAACTGTAATTACACGCGGTATTTCTTTGAATAAACTGAGTATAAAACACAGGTTTTCATTCTTTTTGTGAAATCGGAATCACAAATGTAAAATAAAAAGAAACAAGACACACACATAATTGTTAAATTTGTAAAAGAATTTGATCATATTGTTTCACACAAGGCTGTTCCTTGATCCTGTTGAAAAGATCACAAGACTAGATGCCATTATCAGTTTCATTTAGTCTAAATAAGTGACAGAATCATAGTGGCAGCTCCATCTGACTCTCCTCTGTCTGCTTTGATAAATTCGGGCGGTTGTGCTAAAGGTGAAAAAACTCCTTAAGCAAAACTGCCATCAGTAGGATCACCTGTTCCTCTGCTTGTGTATCCAGGAGCCCCCCTTGTAAAGGTCAGGGCCCCTGGGCTGGGCTCCACATAGACTTAACAGAGGACTACCTGTCGCCCCCAGCATGGGCACCTTGCACTGGGCTGCCCACCGTCCTCTGGCCCAATCACCACCCTCACACTCAAGTCATAGCAGCAAAGGTCAGCTGACATCAGCAGGAGAGTCCACAGTGAACCTACAGCCTGAAGAGGTCAAATGTCATCTTTTTAAGTTCTGTTACACAATTTATATCTGTAATGTTACTTACTACATTCCATAAAACAAAATTGGTATTCATGAAAATACCTTAAATAGGATTTTTGATTTCAGGTGTTATGCACCATGTGTTTACCAAGAAATGACACTGAAATGTGGGACGACCTGAAATCTTAAAGGAAAGCCCACAGCAACAATAAAACAAACATACAAAAACAAAAAAACTGGTAAATAATTCAGATGCTTGTGCTTCTGAAAAAAAGGTCTCCATTTTCTCACAAATGTAGAACTAAAAAAGTTCCTCTGGTTTTTAAAACAGTGTCAAAAAATTTTTAACTCACCGTTACAGTTTAATTGTTGAAGAAAACGAGTTCCACTGTTGGCAAAATGTCGCTGACTGGTTTTCTGTTAAATGCCAGTTTGGATGTTTGATGATGAAATCCTCGCTATGTTCACTAAAATCAGAATCGCAGCAGGCAGCTCCCTCTTGTGGACAAATGACTTAAAGAGCTAGACAGACCACATGAATCATGCAGCACTTTTATGTGCTAAAAACAAGGAAATAAAAATGAGCGCAATTAAATACACCATTACCTTGAAGGAAATTACAGATTTCTGAGTTTTAACATAGTAAGAAACATTTGGGAGAAAAAATGCACACAACCCAGCAAAATATATGAAAAGACACAGTAATTTTTAGACATTTTATTTATTGAAATGTTACATACTATGGCCTAATTTTAATAAAGATTAAACTCAACTGTTTTTTAAAATATGGGCTAAAAATTATTTCATCTTTTCAATTAAGATTCCTGTAACTGATAGTAATCTTAAGCAAAACAAGTATCTGCTTATTTTTCAGATTTTAATGGATTTCCTTAAATGACTGTAGTCTTTTAGAAATGTTGTCTCACATAGCTATGAATCTATACAAGGCTAACAGTGAGACCAACTGTTATGTCCTTTTTCAGAGAACTGTAAAACTAAAAACCTACATTTAGCCTCCATGTAAGTTCTGTTTGCTAACTCCACCTGGCTGGTGTGATGAATTTATATATAATAAACTTCACTTGAGAAGAGTGTTTATTTTGTTCAAGTAGCTCCAAAAGAAACATTAACATAATATCAGTGAGTGAACACAACACCAAAAGAATTACTCTGAGATTTCCAAACACTTCATTTATTTGACGTTATACATTCAAATGAAAATAAAAAATATTCATATATATTTCATATAGAGCTAGTGAGCAAGGTACAAGTTTAAAACAAAACACAGAAGTCTTCCGTGTGGCATATATTTATATACAAGGCGTGGTTGAATACTATACAGTGTGTATCAATAGCTGCACAGGTTTCATGGATGTTTAATATTCTTCACTCAGTTGAGGCACGACTAGATTTCAGTGAGAGGTCAGGGACTGGGCCAAGTGCTTCAAGACTGCTGCTTACAGTAAAACATCTCAATCTCAACACCTAAACAGTAGGACTTGCAAAGCAAAGCTTATTGGTGTTAAGAGATCCACACTAAAGCATAAAAGTAGGAAAATGAGGCAACAAGATTATTCTGCAATTCAAATGACACTGTACAGTCATGCAAAGTCCTAAATATTGAAGTTTTTCTGAGATGATATTCTCACACCAAAAGTCAAAACTGAGCAAAAACACAAATTCCTGTTTTAAGAAACTTTAAAATAAAAAAAAAAAATCCAGTATCACTAACACCGTTGTTACTGTTGTCCACTAAATTTGACAGAAGTCAGGATGTTTGGTTGCACTGCAATAATTGACTTGGAGTCACTACACCCATTTGAGACAAAAAATAAAAGGATTCCTCAAGTAGTCAAGAGATAAGTGCAATCCCACCCCTCTGTTCCCCTTCCACACACAGACACTCCGCTTCATAAAACTCTCATACATAAGCAAGTTAAGCATCACATTGATTTCCACTATCAATCAAACCATAGTTATAATACAGCAGATGCCCCAACGATCAATAGCAAACCATACTCTTACATATATCCAGTAGTTATGTACAATAGAACTGGTGCAACATTAAACACATTAAAAATTATTAGATATAGAAACTGTAACAATAATAAAATACAGCAGATACTTAATTCATATAGGGAAATATATATTATTCATGCTGTGTATTGCTGTCTGTTTTGGCATTCTGGAGGAGCAATAAAAAAAATGCTGTCATGTTTCCCTCTCACAGCTTATTTGACACATCTCCAACTTGGACAGATTATATATCTATTGATTTTTTTTAAGAAACATTAAACAGGGTTGATTCAATAAAACTTTTTTTTTTATCATTAGTTAAAAAAATTTCAACAAAAAATACGAAAACTTATCAGAGGCATGGAAGCAGCAGGTCCTGGTTGAGAGTTGACCTTAAGAGATTTTTCTTTTTTCCATTTCCTATGAGAGGCCTTAGTGATGCTGGCACAGCCATAGCAATCTGACCACAAGCTGAGGTCAAGGAAGAGAAAGGAAACTTCAGGATCTTAATATTCAGATCTTTTTGGAATCTTTTGCCTCAAAAAGCTTCATTCGCTCCTGCACTGTTAGTCCCTCTTTCAGGCTCTGTTAAAGATAAGAAACAGAAAGTAGTTTATTGTTGACAGAGGATCAAAATACACAAATAAAAAACAACAAAAAAAAGTTACAGACAATACAAACACATCACAAAACAGTGAGGTTTTTTAGTAGTCGACTGTCAATCCCAGACACAATTCTGCCCTAAAAATCACACTGTTATCTCAAAGTAAGATTTAGGAAAGAGAGTTTGTAATGGATCATTTTCATGCCTCAACTGGTGAACACAACACACAGAGATTCAAACACTGAGGGATCAAAAACACACAGACAGACAACAACAATGACAAAACATTTTTAAGTGAACGGAGCAAACATACAGTGAAACACATCAGATATGTTGCATAATAAAAGACGCTCTCATTTCTCTTTATAAGGATTAGAGATGTTCACAAACTGGTGATAAAAACCCAACCAGGTTACATTACCATCAGTTAACTGTTAATTTTGGGGGCAACATCAACACTGGCAACACTGTAGCATTTTAATATGTGATCTTAAAAAGGGGCTGGTTGACAGATTGTCTGTAATCTCACCTGGCTGCAGCCCTGTTTCCAGTCTTTATGCCAGGCCAAGCTTTGCTGCTGCTGGCTGCAGTTTCATACTTACTGTCCAGATGTGTGAGTGTTGTCAGTTTTCTGAATACACCAAAAACTGCAATTGTGTATCCCCCAAAATGTCAAGCTATTATTTTAGGAGTACAGCATG
>JAQNCA010000017.1:11583798-11618340 GCA_029783725.1 Acanthurus tractus | reverse complement strand
TATGCCAGGCCAAGCTTTGCTGCTTCTGGCTGTAGTTTCATACTTACTGTCCAGATGTGTGAGTGTTGTCAGTTTTCTTAATACACCAAAAACTGCAATTGTGTATCCCCCAAAATGTCAAGCTATTATTTTAGGAGTACAGCATGGGAGAATTACGGCAATAAAATAATGCATTGGCTGTTTGTAACGTGCTAATACTCGCGCCTGTAATATGCAACTGAGGGGTGAACACTACAGTTAGCGTGGGTGGTGCAGGTTGGGGCAAAACGGATGGATTTGTGGGAGGGAAAGTCATGCAGGATTGTTAGGGACATCATGCTTCGCTCTACGTCATGCTATACCTACAGCACATCTTTGGACGGGGGTTGGGGGGGAATCATCCCACAATGGGAGTGTCAGCTGTCCCATGAGACCTGTTCAGTGACAGACTGATGGACAGAACAGACAGATGACAAACTTACAGGACAAGAGCAAAAAACGTCCCCACCGCCCATCTATGGAGCACATTTCTACAGTATGTGGTGGCTGAACAGTCAACAGTTAAAGAGTCTGCACGAGAAAAGCTTGAACATCACATCACACAGCAAAGTGAAATGGTAGCTTTAGAGTGCATGGATTTCATTTTCCATCTGGCTTATTTTGCGGCAGAATGCCTCTGATTTAGGGAAGAAAAGCAACTTAATTATGCTATAAAATGATAAATTTAAACTTGACACTCACCTTTGACCTTATGCCTCTTGATTGCCTGGATTGCTTTTTCATGAAGTCTGGATTACTTTTTGATTTCATGATGTCTGAAAAACACATTAAAGGTTAGTCATAATTATTATTAACCTAATGTAGCATAACGGGATCACACGTGTAAACCTCTAACTGACTGTGTGCAAACTAAAAGCTTTATTGGTTATGTGTCATAAACCATGAATCAATACCTCAGTCTGGACTATGTTAAACCTAGTGATTACTTTCATTACATTTGATTAAGCAATGAACTTCATGGTGATCAAACTTTGTTTTTGTCACTGTCCTAATGTCAAAGTGAAGAAAAGTATTTTTGTACAAAAAGTTCTTCATAGGTTGACCAAAGAAAGAACGGATGTATAAGTGTTATGGTTTTTATTGCTCCATGCAAGTGAAAGCAGGTCATGTTGTGTTTCCCACTTCAGCCTCATGATGGTGCTACTCTCTGTCTTGGTTAGGGTTAGGCTATGACTCTGAGGAAATGTCGACACACTGATGATACAGTTTGTTTATAATAGTTTAATATCACAGTGTGTGTAAAAATCTAAATTCCCAAGTCTCAACATCAATGAGAGCATTAGTTAGGAGCACTTTCTCCTTTAAATACAGAACAGAAGATGTGTGGAAACTTTCATGGGAGATAAATAATGATACAATGAACAGTTTTTATTTACCGTATCCAGATGTGACTGTTCCATCGACGGCCCTCTCGCCTAAAGCTTCTGTGGCAATGAGTAGTTTTTCCTTCAGTTTACTGATGTCGCAGTCAGCCTTTGCTTTCACAATGCTGAGCTCTGTATAGATGTCCTTATATTTGTCTGTGGCATATTTCTTGTCCTGTGGAAATGACATCAACAATACTGCATCAAGCTTTTGTGAATTTTTTTATATCACATGACAACCAAGAAGTACATATCTTAAATAACTTATTTGTAATGCATGAGGTTTGGTTTTCCTTACCCTTAAAGCAGACTGCAGTTCATCTTTCAAAGAGTGGATTTCTTGTTTAAGGTACTGGATCTCTGACTCCTTAATTCTTAGCAACACCTAGAAGGTGAAGAGAAACACTCATAAGACAAAAGTGCAAACCCTTAATGCTGTAAGAGTGCGCATGTTGTGCTTACACACCTCCAGTTCGTACACATCTTTGCCTTGGCTAAGTGGAGACAGTGCTGTTTCACCACTGAAACAGGAGCGCATCCGAGTGATCTCTGCAGTCAGTCGGTTATTTAATTCCTGTTAAACGCAAAAAACTTAAGTTTGAATCTATAGACAGAATTGTATTTAATAAGTACAAGTTCATTTGTGTGCATTCAGACCTGGTTGTGAGCGTTCAGCTCCTGGTTCTCTCTCTGACACTGCCTAAGGGCCTGCCTCTCTGCCTCCAGTGCCTGGGCCAGGTGAGCGTTCTCCAGACATTTCTGAGAGTACTGCTCTGACAGCACCTCCAGTTCTCTCTGGATGGACTGCAGCTCCTCTCTGCAGACAAGCAGAACATCACAATATCAACTGGATTTCTCAACTGATGCTTACTAGAGGCCAGATGATCAAATTACAGACATGCTCGTCTCCAGGGCTTTCATTTAAACCTTAATTGTGTTTTCAGGGTTTCAAGTTTTACCTCTGCATAGTCAGATCTATGACATTGTTTTCAAACCAAAGAAAAATTTAATTTACATTTAGGTTCCTTTCTGGTGCGCAGTCCCACTCATTTCCTGTTTAACAGATTTCATGTCCACATTAAAAAACTTACTCATATTGCAGACGAAGTTCGTCAATGTCGGAGTTCAGTCCACTCAGTTGCGAGCGATGGGTCTTCTCCATTTCCTCCTTGTGTGCATTCTTCATGGCTTCAATAGCTACATTAGACACATCACACGTTAATTAATTGAATGTCAGTCTTGTTTGGAGTTTGGCAATTGTGAGCGGTAATATAGATCATTTATTTACCAGCAATTGTGGCAGCTGTCTCCTCCGCCAACAGTCTCTCTCGCTCTTCCATGAGTTTAGAAATCTCCCTCTGGTGCTGCCTCTGGAGGTCTTGTATCACCTTCTGGTGTGTTTCTTCCATTGCTGCAAAGCCACGTTCACACGTGGCCTGTGGGAGGAAAAGTTCAACAATCTGTCCTCAGGAAATTCATTTCACAATTAACAACCATGTTTTATTTTGTGACTACAAATTCAGTGCGATATCTATTAATAGACCACTAGGCTACCAGGTGTGTCATGCAAAATCAGTGATAGGAGCCATGCAAGCTTTAGATCAGCTATGTTAGTAAGAGATCAGGTTAAAGCAGTGAAATTCAAATTAAGCAGAGCAGTAGTTCTTTGAATAATAGACTGAACTTGCTTCTATCGGTGAATGTGGGACATGGTGTGTCTATTGCTGCCCAAATAAAGAAGCAATGTTGGAGACAGGAAAGATATTTTACACTTTAAACTGTCTGCTTTGCTTCATTATGTAAAACTACTAGGGATGTCCAAACCTGATATTGCTTGTATATTTTCTGATTAATGTTATACACCCAGTATTGCAAAAGAGATACATTCCTAAAAAAAGACATAGGTTTTCCTGTGTTTCAGAAATATTTCTCAGGTCTATCATTTTTCCCCAAGTGCTGCTGTTAGTTGAAAACATAATTTGAACTTTAATATTCTGTTCATACTTGAGTCAGTGATATGAAACTGTCTTGGTTTTAGATGGAAAACGTGATAACTAAAGGCATCTCATCCAGAAGTTATTGTCGCCCCTAAAACCATGAGCTGGTATTGTGTTTGTGTTTGTGTGTGCATGTGGTCAGAACATCCCTAGGTTGCAGGTTGCAGGTTGCAGGTTGCATAAATCTAAAAATAATCTCAAGACACACCATTTCCTCACTCTGAATCCTCTGTGCACATCAGTAGATTGATAAACTATTTATCTACTCTACTCTACTCTACTCTACTCTCACTTATTCTAGAATTAATCCACTAAAGCTTGACTAAGGAACTTAAAATAAAGAGCAAAAACCTTAAGACTTTCAAAGTCTCTCTGGTATTTCTCTCTCAGGCTGGCCACATCTCCCTCTAGGTGCTTGTTCTCTAGTTCGTCTCTCATGGTGTTCATCTGAGTCTCCAGCTCTTCGATCCGATCCTTCAGAACCACCATGGAGTCCACCTCAGACATGTCTTGTGCATTCTCCTCCTTCCCCTGCTCTTCCTCTTCCATCGGTGTAGATGCCTCTTCACAAGGAGATGAATCTGTGATACCAGGACTTTTTTTGTCCTGTTGGTACTCTTTGACACGTTGAATGTTTTCCATATACTGGGAATGTAACTTTTCCATCTCTTCTTTGTGGATTTGCTGGAGCTCACCGATCCTCTGTTTAAACTGTTTCTCGAGTTTCCTCACATGACTCTCGTGCCGCTCCTCCATGGTGTCCATGTCCACCAGCAGAACTTCAAGCTTTCGTTGGCTATCTGCTGTGGTCTCCATGAGGGTTAGCTCCGTTGAGGCCCGGCCTTTCTCTGCATGGCTTAGCTCTTGCTTGTGCCTCTGCTTCAGCTCCTCAGTCTCCTTCTGGAAATGCCTCTCCAGAAGAGCCAGCTGCTCATCCTGCTCAGACAGTTGGTTCACACGTTTACTGATCTCGCTCTTTAGTGTTTGGTTCTCCTTCTGCAAAGTGCTCACCATCTGTGTAAAGTTTATGCGCTCTTCCTGCAAAGACACTTCATATTTCTTTTGTATTTCACCGACGTTATGGGCATGCTGCTGGACAAGAACGTCCATGTTCTGACCTGTCTGTTTACACCAGCCCAGTTCCTGCTCATGCATGGACCTCAACCTGCATGCCACATAGGCCACCTGCGACTGGATCAGGGCTTCACGCATACAAAGAGAGGCACTTGTGAAATTTTGTGAAGTCTGGTGTCCAAGAAGAGCATGGATCATTTTGGCCAGTCCAGGACGGCTTCCACCACTTTCTATCTCTTGAGCATGCTTATGAAGAATTGCTGCTTGTCTTTGCAGCTCGGTAGCCAGGTTGTCATGTGCATTTCGCAGTGATGCAACAGAGTCGCCGCCACAGAGGGGAATTTCTTCAGCCAACTGTCGGTCTACCATTTCTTCTGCCATGTCTCTGGCCTCCTCCATTTCGATCTGCTCCATGTAGGGAGCAAGTTCAGGTGGGTGAATGTCAGCTAACTTTTGTTTACTTAACCCAAAGTTGTTTTTGACTTCTTTTATGACATTTTTCAAATCAGGCCTTTTGGAGGCTTCAATAATTGCCTTCAGGGCTTTTTCCCTCTGATGCAGGTTATTTCGAGCTTCATTTAACTCCCTTTTCAGTGTTTTGAATTTCTCTTCATAGCAGTGTTTTAGGTTTTGAATAGAGTAGGCTAGTTCTGCTTTAATGAAGGTGTTGAAGATAACAGTGGTGTCCACATCTACGTCAGCTGCAACACTGCCCTCTTTGGATTTAGCAACATCCGTCTCCACTTTCTCAAGTTCTTTCCAGAATTCACTCTCTAACATCAACTTCCTGGTCAGAACATCAGCGTAAACTACGGCCAAGCAATCCTTGTCACTTTTTTTGATGCTCTCTATGTCTTTCCATATCTCTGCGAGAGCTTGCAGGAGGTCAGATTTTGAAGTTTGTATTAACAAAGCCATCTTGTTCAACACCACTGCCTCGAAAGACAGAGTTTTGGCAAAGAGGTGCAAAGCTTCTTTATCTACAGTCTCTGGGGTTTGATGTTGATGGCCAACTGGTAATTGCTCTTCCAGCGTCTTTTGTCCTTGTCTGATGTACAGCGATGCACTGAACAACTCGCTCTCTATTTCCGACAAGGAGTGCAGCTGTGAATCAGTGGTATCATGAGAGCCGCTGAGAATAGTCCTGACTTTCTCTCGGCTATTTTCCACACATAACAGGGCCTTGGAATAATGTTTTTTGGCAACACTGCTTTGTACCTCATTTTTACTACTTAAGTCTTTATCAGGTTTAGATTTTGTTTCTGTCATCTTAAGATCAATCTCAGATATTTGTTCTGCTTGGATGGATCGTTGCTCCTCTAGATTCTGAGTGAGGTTTCTCAGTTTATCCTCAGTGGCCAGCAGTTTGGTCTCTAGAGCATGTATGATAGAAATAAACTTCTCCGGGTCACTACTGTGAGCAAATGTATCCGAGGAGATGTTTCCTTCAGTTAAATGGACGTCTTCATTATTATCTCGACTGATTTTTTGTCTTGTGTCTGCAGAGGTGCTAGTCAAATTGCTTGTGTCCAGACCTTCTTGATTTATGTATTTTTGGCACTGAATGCTGGAAAATCGTATCCTTGGTCTCTTAGCTTGAGATTCCTTATCATCTGGGGAGTTCTCCATCTTTGATGTCTTGTCATAGGAGAGTGGAAGCTCTGTATTTGGTGAGAAAGAGACTGAAGTTTTGAGCCTTCCCTTTTTGCTCTGTTCTGGGATTTGCTGCCTTTCCATGCGTAGGTCAGCATAGCCCAGCTGCAAGGCATTGAGATGTTGCTCTAGCTCTGCGATGCGGTCCTCTGCAACCACTAGCTTAGCTTGTAGATCCTTTTCAGCACTACAGGGCTCAACCTTATCTAAGAGGCTTTGACTCATTTGACAAAGAAGCTCCTCCTTAGCTTGCAACTTCTGTTCTGTTTCCTCCAAGCTGTTGCCAAGCACAGTCATTTTAACAAGAGCCTCTTTCAAGTCATCTTCCTTGCGTTCCATCAGCCTCTCGTACATCTCTTTAGTTTGTCGGATCTCTTCCTCTTTTTCTCTGAGGAACTGGCTCATTTTCTGAAACTCTTGGGTAGCCCTCTCATATGAGTGCTCCAGGGTGTTGTAATCAGCCTCTTCTGTTTCCAGACGGTTGCGGAGCTTATTCACCTCGCGGTCCGCCTCCGCAATCTGGTTAAGAAGCTCCTGACAGCGGCAAGTGAGATGGCCTTTCTCTTCCTCTAGCCTACGCACACTTTCCCTCAGCGACTCAACCACGTCAGACTTGTGGGCCAGCTCTTCTTGCAACTTTTGCATTTCCTCCCTGCATTCTTTTCCTCCCGAGGCCTGCTTTCCTCTCAACAAGGCCTCCACCTGCTGCTCAGCCTCCAACAGTCTGTTCTCCATCTCTTTCTGTGCAGATTCAGCCTCAGCTAAACTTCTACACAAATTCTGTCTTTCCCTCTCATGACTCTCTTGCATGCTATGCTGCTCCTTCCTTAGACGCTCCTCCTTCAGTGCCTGACCCTCTTCAGTAGCACTTAGCCGAGCAGTCACCTCTTGCAGCCTCTCCTGCAGCCTCTGTATCTCTCTCATGTGGTCTCGTTGCAGCGCTTGCTGACGCTCCAGGTGCCTAAGGGCCTGGTTCCTCTCTAAGAGACTCGCCTCTACTTCACGGAGTCTGTCTTCACTGTCCCTAAGCTGGGCTCGTAATGTGGCCTCACTACGGCCATGTTCCACTTCTTGTTCCTTTGAACGCTCCTGCTCAAGCTTGAGCTCATTGCGCATTCTGGCCACTGCCTCTTCACTGGCCAAGATTTCAGCCATTGCAGATGCTAATTTAGTCTGCAGAGCCTGTATATCAGTCTCATGGCGGCCTACAGCATACTGGGCTTCTGTGTAGCTTCTCTTTAATGTTCGAATCTGCTGCTGAGCGAGGTCCTGCTTGCGTTTTTGGGTCTCCAACTCACCCTGCAAATCTTGATTAAGTGCGTGCAAGTGTTGCCACGGCACTCTGTGCGGCGAAGAGGAAGGCGGCGTTGCATTCTTGAAAAAGATTGATGAGACAGTTTAATTAATTACACCACCTCACTTTCCTTACCATTTACGAAGAACCACATCTCAGGGGCTACCAGAATATCTGTTTTCTGCTTCCCTCATATCAATCTCACTTTTGATAAGAGTGTTTCCCAAGCTTCCACTGCGCTTTTTCACAGGTGACTTAAAAATTGAGAGGGTTTTAAATGAGAAAAAACTTGTGGTGTGGCTACTAAAGTGTTTTTTTAAAAAAGAGAGGAGGGGGTAAAAAAAAAATAAAAATTGATGATGATTTGTGGTGGGATGTGATACAACAAACTGGCGATCAAAACAAGATTACTGTCCAACTGAAAAGTGCACAATGAAAAAAGCAAATAGTTAAAGTATGCACATCTGAAACACCAAAAAGCATGCAGACATCAAGCTTGAACAGGAAGGACACACAGACAAAACACAAATGAGGTGAGAGAGAAAAAGCACAGCGCAAGGCTTCTTGATCAAGTTTCTTACCTTAAGCTTATCAGATCAAATCACATATTTTCCCAGGAGATGTGAAACTCCGTAAAAAACAGTTAGTGAAAACTCATGCTCAGAACACCACAACCATGCATATCAGTTTAACAGAATAAGCTCCCACACCTGTTAGTAGAATTTCATAGTTACAGGAGACACACTTCCATCTGATCTTTCATGAAGCAGTAGACTGTATAACAAAATACAATCTACACAGTACTGTGGTACAGCTGATAACATTTACTGCACCACATGTTTAACCCTTACATCTTGCAAACTCTAACACCATTCTGAACATCGAAATACTCAGGATTTCTTTGTCAAAATTCATGTTGCAATGCTATTTGTACATGGTGTCATTTTTAGAACGCACTAATCCTGCATGATGGATGGTGAGTGTGGTACCTGCAGGACATAGCCCTCTCTGGCATTTTGTTCTCTCCCGAGTGCATTCTCCAACTGCTCTTTTAACACGTTGTTTTGCTTCTGTAGTCGGTCCAGCTCCTTCTGCTTCTGTCCCAACTAAAGACAGAAAGAAAGAGGGGAAAAAAATGTTTGAATGGCACATGACGCTCTAACAACACAAACATGTATATGAGCACACTGAGGAAACCCACCTCTTTGTCTAGCAGCGCAGCGAGCTCATGTGCAGGCAACCTTTCTGAGCTTCCAGAGTTTACAGCTGTGTTGATGGGCACTTGCTTCTCTTCTCTCAGCGGTATTGTCTCCACCTGATGCCACCGCTGCTCAATCTCTTCTTGGACGTCTGAAGTTGGGATGTCCTTCTTATCTCCACTGGCAGGATGCATGGCTGTTGGGTGGTCTACTTCCATCCTTCCTTGCTCTTGGCATTCAGGTATCGATGGCTGTACCGCTGACGCAGTGTTTAGTGTGGAAGTCATTGTGACACTAACAGAATTTGGCATGTGATTTGTACTGGTTGCGCTATGTGCAGGGATACACCTCCTAACATTCTCCTTTTCTGCTTCTTCAGTCATAGAATGTGAGTGAGCACCTGACACAGAAGAGGTTTGGAGGGAGGAGGTAGAGATGGGAGAGGACGCTAATGAGGAAGGAGAAGAAGAGGGAGAGCAATATGAGGAGGTTGTGGACAATGATGAGCTGAGGTCGACAGTGTCTGCTCGCTCCTTCAGAGGCTTTTCTCTTTGTTCCGCTTTAAACTCAGACCAGTCAAAAGTCTTAGAGCGACCCTCTCGTCTGCGCTCACGAACGCGGCTTTTGCGAGGCTCAGAGGGAAGGGCGGAGGTATTGTTGCCAGCAGGCTGTCTGTGGACATCAGGCCTGGGGGTCTCAGGACTGGGGCTTGGCTCTGGGATGGTCTGTGAACAAGGCTCCAACATCACCTTGGCTTTTATCGTCTCCTCAGGGAGGGATCTAAATAAACAAAAAGACAAAAAACAATAAAAAAATTAGATGATTTTAACAGACTGCAATGATTTATTTACATTTTCAGCAGCTTAAGCGACAATGCCCCCACATAAAGCTTTGCTGGACAAACAACAATACATACATTTCTGGCAGAGCAGCATTATCTAATTGTGCACAGAAGCATCATGAAAATCAGAGAAAAAGCATCAACAACTAAATGCTTTCGTGGAACACTGGGTTGTTTAGGGCTGAAAGCAACTTTAGTGTTCACAGTCATGGTCTGAGGAAAGCCTGATGCCTGCCTTTAGCTTCTATGCTAATGCAAGTGGTATAGTGCCTTAAAGTGAATAATGTTTTTGCAGAAAAACTGCACTCTAATTGGCACTTGCAGTGTTGAGGGGCAGAGCATCTTTAAAAAAAGGAACCTGACGAAATAATCTATTTCCACCGAGTTGCGTGGAGGTGTCAGGAAGTGTGAGTAAGGGGGGAAAATGAGAAGGGACAGAGCTTAAGAATGAGAGTGAAGTGTCCGTGCAGAAATACCAAAAATATCACACATTCTCTTCTTGGAGAGAGTTGCCTAAGAGACATACTGGCAAAGTAAGGAGCGTGACTCAGTAAATGCAGGTCAGAGCGTGTGCACGGTATCACATGTGACGAGCCATTTGAAAAGTAATACTCAGCTGTTCAAAACAAAAAAAAAAAGAAAAAAGAAATGTTTGGGTGGATACAAAAATCCTCAGGTGAACTGCTCCAGAAGCCTTTACATCCCAGCTCTACTCTCTATTCTCACCTTCCAACTTCAGTTGAGATTTTGTTTTTAGTCTGTGACCATCTCTAAAGATTACTGAGTGGACAGACACGTTACAATGATTGTTTAAATAAGCATCTGCTGTTGATCAACAGAGGGTTGGGAGGACAATTCTAGCATGTTGATGTGATTGCAGTGTGTGTCTCTACAGTGGCACAACTGACAGGGAGACATTACTCAACAATCACATGACATAGGGTGGGACGACAAACACGCTGGGGCTGACATTGCTGAGCAGTAACATCACTGTTCGAGGAGGGGGGGGGGGAGTCATTAAACACACAAGCACTCCAACCTGGGCTTCAGAACGGATAGTTTCAGAGAGATGTTTTTCCTGGAAGCAGGTTGAAAATACCAGTTGAGGGAGGAAGAGAAGGAAGGAAAGAGAGGGTGAGGAGGAGAGATGGATTAGAAAAAAAAAATCAAGTGAGAAAAGCAGTTGTTATATCTGCCAGTGGATGAAGTGTTAATCCTCTTAGGGTATTACCGGGTGACATCGGGGGCGATAGTGGGTCGCACATTCTTCATAATGGCCTGAATCCAGTTGCGACGGATTCCAGAGGTCATGGCCGACAGGGTGCATGCTCCCTCTTTACACTGAAAGCAGACAGGCATCTTGTTTGTTTGACTGACAGGGAAAAAACATGTCGATTAAAATACCTTTTGGACACAAACATCTTAACACATGTTTTCGCACGAGCCTCAAATAAAAAGTTATGCAGCGATGGAATTACCTCAACAATGAAACAATAAAATGTTTGTACTGTCGGAGCAGACAGGCTTATTTATTGATGGCTTCAGCTAGATGTGGGTAGAAAATGCACACCAAAGCACAATGTAAAAACTGCCTAACTCTAAGTGAAGTACATTTTGGGTGATGAGAAATAGTTCTCCATTAGAAGCTACATATTTCTCAGCTCTTCAATGCACAGAACTGCACAGAAAAAAAATCTTTTACAAAATGTATACAAGGTTATTGAACGTGGAAAACAATGTGCTGCGGTTATTGTCCTGAGACATGATCATATGTACGTGACACTTCAGGGATGTTGCTTATTCACAAATGGTAGCTTCAGTGCTATTTAGAATGGGTACAAAACTGGTGTTTCAGGGGTTTTCACAAAATGCAGCTGTTAGTTTAATGTGTACTGATATGTCAAGAGGTCTTTGTTCAGATAAACTGCAGATAAAATGAATATACTATCATTAATCATGAGATGAACAAAGCATTTATAAAGCCTTTTAAGATTTTTATATACCATTTTATGTTTAAAGCCTCTGCCCCTAAAAGATAATAGAGGTAGATGTAGCATTTCAAAGGTAAATACCTGGTTAATGTTTATTTTAGTTGACACCCTTCGTCTTAGGTTGTGAAAGATATCAGCTCTTAATGGCCCTTTTAACAGAAGCATCCCCAAGGCCTTTACGTGTTCAATAAATTTAACTCAAACTTTATACACAGTGACCTCTAGTGGAAGTTAAGTGATTTCTGAAGAAAACTTTTTTAATGAAAATCTTCAAATAGCAGAATTTTAACTTGTGTTCAATTCTTAAATTCTTCAGCTGATGTGGCAGAACAACAGCTCTTTCCAGTCTGACCGTGAGGCAGAGAGAGCAGACAAAAATACTAGAGTTATTAATTTCTTGACACCAAATCCATGTTGTTCTCAGCCAGAGGACCAACGATCCCCTTGACTTCTCTATTTCTGACTTCCTCTTAAAAAAAAAAAAAAGTTAAGGAATTTGCATCAAGTGAATGTAAACAAAAGATATGACCTTGTGACTACTGTCTCCACCTATAGGATTGGTATGGCAAGTTTAAATCTATATATAAATAACGAATACATTGCATTGCAACTATATGTGTCAGTAAGTATTTTGCCAGCAACAAGTGCTAAAAATGTTGAATGGTCAAAGGATTATATGACTAAAGTGTTTGTCATAGGCTTTGCAGCAGGATGCGTAGAACTGCACAACTGCTATGCAGTTTTAGTTAAGAGTTACCCAACCTTAAGCAAAAATGTGAGTGATATTGAGCAATAGGGGCAAGGACGGGGCTTTTGAATGCAAGAGGTCAGGTAAGCTTTGTGCAGGATGAGAGGCACATGGGTTCAAGAAAACATGCAGGGCTGCCAACGGCTGCAGCAGATTTAGACCACTATGATGTCAGCCTCTCGCAGAGAGATGACAAGTCAAGTGACATCCATCACGACGGACAAAGAATAATTTCAAAGAGAAATGGCAAAACATGATACCTGAAGTTTCACCACATGGTGTCTGAGGCTGTTTATAGACTCGCAGGAGACAGCAGAGCTCAAGTGTGTAGACAATAAGTCTAGTGATTAATGACGCAGGACAATTGATGACATGAGGAATCAACACTCACCAAAATTTGGAAGCCATAGTTCCTCTGGACGGGGAACTCTTTGACATCATAACATGTGGAAAGGTCGATCTCACCATCCAGTTCTGAGGCCTATGGAAAAAAAGTAAACAGACAAAATAAAGCCATGAACAACAACAACAAATACAATCTTTCTTAATTGCATTTTCATTCAAATTAACAGTAAAAGTTGCACAGATTCTGAAGATATTTTACCTCCTCAGCTATTGAATCCTTGTAGTACCTCAAGCTCTGATCTGTCAGGACAAACCAGTGTTTCTTCCACTTAGGGGAAAAGAAGACACTTTAATTAGATTTTCAAAAGCCCTCTTTGAGTACAATATGATCTTATTCAGAAGGGGAAAGGCCCAGATGGTCATATCATCCAACTAATGAGAGCAAATTACCATTCCATCATCATACAGCTTTGTCATCCATCCTTTTTTGAAGTTCAGCAGATCTGGCTGCAAGTAAAAGAAATCAGAATGATGTGATGCAACTTAATTAACTCATTTACATTTTTTTTTTTTCATTTCACTTGAGCTAACATAGGACATATTTTTAGCAAAAAAATATACACATTAATAGAAAAAGGTGGAAAAACAAAGTTAGATTTTGTTAAATCACTTTGCACATATTTCTCACTACATTAAAAGCTGTTAATAAATAAGCATTTGTCATTGATGTAAACAGGATATTTGATTTATATCTCCCTTAACACTTTGTAATTTTTGTGCATTTGTTTACATAAAGGTCACTTCCTCAACTCAAGCGGTATAAGGGCTGATTCGTGGCTCCAGCTACAGAGACCGGCTGGCGGGAGCTGGACTTTCCCAGTGAAACACAAACTGCTGTACACTGAAACCAAACTCAAGTCTGTTTATAGACTCTTAAGTAAATCCCTCGTCTAAAACCTGCTTCACTCAACAATACCTTGTTTTTGTTGAGCTTCATCAGGTGTGGTGTCACCGTCTGGCAGAGAGTCATTCTGATGGCTAACTGCTTTCACTTCATATGTTGACAATCTGTTTCTTTCCTTCTGTCCCGGGGACATACACACGACTGCGGCAGCTTCTGTGCTGGCTATTTATAATCATCAGTAGCCATGGCGGCAGTGGTTTGTACATGAATGTGTGTGTGTGCATTTGAGTGGGTGGGGGTGCTGGCAGCTGAAGCTCAGCCAGAAAGACCAACCACACACAGACTGGGTCGCCCCCTGTAGCACTCTTTGAACAGACCTCAGATCAGTTTTTTTGGACTAGTGGGAGTCAGACCTCAGGAAGAAACCAATGCAACCTGAAGCAACTAGTGATCTCACTTTGGGGATACTGAGGAATACAAGTGTGTCACATTGTGTAAGTCTGGGTGTTTAGATGGAAGAATAATTTAGGATAACTAGACTGTGCACATTACAAAAAGGTTAAATATAAATTCCTGAAAAAATTAGTAATTTATATATCCTATAGCAGTCTGGGTGACCAACCTTTGGTTATATACCAAGTGTATGATTAAGAGGCATTTCTGAATCCTCCTTATGTCAAAATCCCTTTGGCAGTCAGTTTGTGCAGAGAGAGGAAAAAACAACCAAACAAACAAGGCACAAGGCCACCACTGCAGCAGAATGAGTTCAACCTCTGCTGCAGTGCTTCAGGATTGGCCTGATGCTCTATTGGACACAACTGGCAGTTTTTATTAGTGGGAATGCACTGAAGGATTTCCTCTGAACTTAATCTCAGATCACAAAGCCACTTTATGGGACGCTGAAATTATTTTTTTGAGTTCACTGGCCCTGCTCATTTTAAAAGTACTGTATTGTGGCGGTACTCACAGTTATTGAGGACTCTGTGACTCTGCGGTCCAGTGACTTTGCTCTTCTTAAATTAGCAAAACTGGAGCTGGACTCAGAGGCCGAACGGTCCTTTCCTGCATCCAGTGACATCTCCTAGAAGATTAGTGTTAAAAATAAAAATAGTTCCATATTGAGGTCATTGATTCACTTAATTATTTGAGTATTTTACATCTTTAAGGATTCATTTTTTGTAATGATTACCAAAGAAAAGAGCCTACATGTTTGTTAGCAAGATAGCGGCGCTCGCTGCGGCCTTGTCTCTGGATGAACACGGTATTACTTGAGACTTCACTGGAGTTGCTCGTGTCCATGCGCTCTACATGTTGACCCTCCTCAAATCGGCCAATAATTTGAGAACGCCTAAAGGAGACACACAAAAAAAAAAATCACTCTTTACAGAGATAAAACTTAGCACACAGCACATACAGTACAGTTCACTAAACATGGAAGTCTTGTCTGACAAGGGTTCAATATTAATCATTCTTAAATAATGACATTTTGCAGCACACTTAAAACACAGAAGCAAAGTATTTGTTGTATTTTTAAAAAGACAGTGATGCAGCACATCATCCTCAAAAGGTGGCAGAATCAGCATAAAAACAAAACCAAAGCATGATATGGAAGCAAACTTGAGCCAAAATCAATTATTCTGGCTCCTTCTATGGAAAACAACACAAGGTAGAAATAATACTTCAAAGTGAACAATTCAGTTACATCAAAGAATAAAGAGTTGTGTTATATGATGATGGATTAAACTTAAGAAAAGGAAAATTACTTGAATGGTGGATTAAACAAACTGCAGAAGTAGCAGCAACAGCAACAGTCAGGGTTACCTTAAGGCACTGCACTTGTAGGGTGTTTGTGCTTGTATGTGTGTATGTCTGTATGGGTGTGTGAGAGTGTGTGTGTGTGTGTGTCTGCATGAATAAGGAGAGGATATCAAACTGTTATGTGAACCCACCATCGGAACCAACCATCAGCATGTCTCAGTATTCTCAGTATTTACAGTAAATCAAGCATTTATGAAACAGTGTATGTGTGTGCTCCCAGGCAGTGCAGAGATGAAATGATAGAAAGCAGGAATCAGCGGTGACCAGCAGGGAACAGCATTGGGACAGAGGTGGAAGGGTTGATTTTGAGCATTAGATCTGAGAAGCTCTGTTCAGAAGCCCCTGGAAAAGATCGAAACAACAAAACAAACTAGCAAAGTAGCACAAGCAAAAAGGTAGAGATCAATAGAAAAGAAAGAAACACATGCATTTAAAGAAACCCCAACCATTAATGGCAAACCACTGGTAGGCAGAGGAGCCCCAAGGACAGCAGCCACAGGGTGGTGCTACAAACCTAAAATGCTGAGTGCTTAAAGCAATGCATGAGCTACACATACTGTAATAGCTTACTTAGCATGCTATCCATGTGTTTAATGCTGTGCCAAGGGCTAACAACCAGTGGCTCATTAATGATTACTAACTGGCTGCAGTTAATATCTCAAGTGAATTTGCATGTATGCTTTTGGTAAGTGATGTTGTTAAGCATTTGTTTGACCCATCATAAAGCAGGTGCAAGAAACTCAAAATGTCTCTGAAAAAACTTTGTGTTTTGTGCTGAGCATGACACTAATTCAAAACCTCTTACCTGCGCTCCTGCCCAAACAGCCGAGCCACCTCCTCCCTGCCAGGACTCCGCGTCCGTGCCCTCAGCTCTTGGCGCTTTTTCTCTGAGCGGAAGGCTTCGCGGTAGTTCAGTCGGCGAGCACGTGGCACGTCAGACAGCACTGCGTACTCCCTGCCAGACCGGCCCACTCTTCCTCCTCCACCGCTTGTACTACCAGTGCTTCCTCCACCACCACTTTGTCCCTCCCAGGTGGGCGTAGTGCCGCTGGGCTCAGAGTCCAGCGAGCTCTGGGAGGAGCTGATGGTGGAGTAGCTGGGGGACACAAGCGCACCTGGAGAAGGAAGAGGATCTTGGGAGGGTTGATAAGGGGAAACTTGGGGCTCTGACTCAGAGGAGTACCTGGGACTGAGGGCTCCTAAAGAGGAGGAGGATGCTGAAGAGGACAGGGGCAGATGCTGGGGGGGCTGAGGATGCGGTGCAGACTGTGGAGAGGGCTCCGACTTGGTCTTCTCCAGAGAAAAGTAACCACTCTCCACTCGAACCTTGCGTCCAGTACTCATGGTGCCACCATCTGATACAAGGACACAATAACACTGATAACAAACACCCAAAACAGCATGTGCTAAATATGTAAACATGTTGCATCAAGTATCTGCTTCAGTTCCTGAAAAAAACAACAGGACAACAGCTAGTAGCTAAAAGTGATATTTGCTATGTCACAATGCCTGAACGCTAGCTCTGAGAAGAAACTGTTTCAAAACATGACAGCTGAAGTAAACACTGTGTACTGTATGTTGAGGAATTTGCATGCCGTCATGTTAGTCCTCACCATCTTGAGTGGTTGAACTGGTCTCTGGCTGACTCTGGCTCAGCTGGCTGATGCAGGAGGCACTGCGGCTGTAGGGGATGGTGGCCCTGCTCCAGCGGCTCTCCTCCTGCCACAAAGTGGCACGGCTCATGGGGACACGTTCAGCACTGGCAATGCTGCTGGGCAGGCAGGGGATGCTCCCGCCACTGCTGCTGCTGCTGGTCACAGTCACTTTGGCGGGGCCGGGCTCCTGAGTGAGGGTTTGGGTTGAATGGAGTGGAGCGGAAGAGGAGAGGACATAATGGGAGGTAAGGTCACAGAGAGACTAAAAAAAGGAATGTAAGAGGAAGGAGATTACAGAGGAATTAAATATTGAAAGTAAACTCAAAAACTGATTTTTTTATCTCAATATATCTGTTTATTTTCTTCATATGCCAACTTTAAACCACAGTGATGTCCAATCATGTTCCAACTACAATACAGAGTTATGACTGTACCAGGTTATTTCAGTTATTAGATGCTTTTTATCTATTCAAGGCTGGACACAGCACAATAACCTTGTAAGACTGTAGTTTGTATTTGCTTGTAATAATCAGAGATGTCGTGTTCAGTGGCACATGATTACACACATCACTGTACTATACATTTTGTTTTTCTGACTTTGTATCTGCATGTGTCAAGTACATTAAAAAAAAACTGCTTTCATCAGTGGCAGAATGACTAATTCTCAGAAGGAGAGGAGGAGGATGTGCGAAAAGGAGAAAAGATTGACAGCTTGACAAAGAACAAAGAGTTCATTCACAGCAAACACACCTGTATTACAGAGGCATACAAAGAAGACAAAAAACAGATTCTGCAGAGGTGGAATAACAATATTGTCTAGGATGAAAATCATCTGATTGTCTTCATCTAAGTAAAGAATACAAAGCAAAGAAAATCACTCATTGCCGTTGTATTCAGAGCTGCGCATCACCACCATATTGAAATCAGCAGACCCACGATATCATTTGAGTTTATAGGAAGGGAGAGCAAGATTTCCAAAGCAAAGCGACCCAAAAAAAAAAAAAATCAACCCTCTACCACTTTAATTAGCACAAACATGCTTTTGTGCTAAAAAAAAAAATCACTCTTTTATTATCAGAGAGACGGATCCACCCTTCACCTAAAATGATTGAGGTTATGATAAATATACTTTATTAGGGCTGGGATTTGAAAGCTGAAGCAGGATAAAAAGTTTGGCTGAGCTGAACTCACTGGGTGTCCATTCATGTCTTCAGTGGAAAAACACTGGACTGGCGTTACTCCACCCTGCTGATCACAAAAGCCTTTGATGTTAATAATCGCTATGTTGTGCTGATCATAATCAATACAGGCAGGCCCAACAATCTGTCTTTATAATTTATAGGTTCTGTATTATTGTAACTATGGTACTTAGTTTTCTTCTTACTTGTGAAAGAAAACACCATTGCAAGATTTTAAGTGTTTTGTTGCTTAATAGCCAACACGAGAATCTGACAGTGAAATCACATCTGAGTTACAATGAGACATAAATACTCTGCTGGACATGTGACCTTTTCTGTACCGAAGGTCAGACGCTTGAATTTAAGGCCACTACCCAGAAAACAAACATGTTCCTGTACACATGCATTTATAACAGTTTCTGAGCACAGGAAGTGGGAGGAGAGAGTTTTCAAGTGGAAATGTGTGAGATGTAGAAAATCTGTATCCCACTTTCATCCAAAACAACTAAACAGCCTTTGGGATGATGACAGAAACTAATATTAGACAAGCTGTGAAAGCATAACCACCCTCACACATTTTTAGCCCTTTCTTCAAAGACTTAGCTTGACTACTTGCCTGTTATCTGGAACAATACTCCTTTCAAACATGCAAAGAAAAAGATGACTTCCTGTGGCACAGCATCAGCCAGTTTTTGTTATTGCTTTAAGTTTTTATCACAAATTACGTCAACACAATGACAGACTTGTGTAATCAGGATTTGTTGGATGTTGAGACGTGCACACTGACAGGGCAGGTATTTAAACTCTCTCGAGTCTACTATTAGCAGGTTACCACTGCATTTTGCAAGTGAAATAAAAGCCACAATGAAACAATGATAGTCTGTTAATAGAAGAGTATGGCAGGTAAACTTGGCTATGCAGGAAAGTATTGTTAATCAACACAGCTACAGAGAAAGCTAGAGGAAAAATGACGCTTGTCGCATGGGACACAGTCAAGGTCATCACTGTGTCACCAGTGTCCCTCTGCAAATGAGCCTGTTAGTGTAAGCCCAGAGAGGTCACAGTCTGATTCAGAGCTCAGTCATTAGAGGAACAAAACAATAAACTTCAGAGAGAGTTTTTGTGTGCACTCACCACAAATTTGGCCTCACATCAAAAGGGAGGTAGTGAAGGGAGGAAGCTGTACCCCAAGGTGGGTGGTCTGTACTGCATTATAATATGCCAATAATTCATCTTGTCACTGAAACTATTATTATGGTAATAAAGCTTTACCTAGTCCTTCTATTTTATGCCTCTCTACCAGGGAGACTTTTGACTGCACAGACATGAAAAGAGTATTTTTATTCCCCATGGGCATTTGGTTTCTAATGGATGTCACATGACTTGCTGGAAAGATGCTGCTCACCTTGCTTCGAGACTGTTCAGTGCAACTGTGTTTTGGTTTTCTGGTTGCTTAGCTTAAAGCAAAAATACCTAATATTAATTTTTGATAATTTTATTCCTTTAAGATTCCTCTTTTACTCCAAAGGATGTGTGCCGTTCATCCAAAAAGATATTTTCTTTGCAATCCACTCTACAACAAATTAATTGAAAACCAGGCTTATGAGCAGACACAGGTATTCAGTGGCTGAGTCCCAAAGTCTAACTTCACACACAAACTTAGAAATGCATTGACAGTCTGAGTTTATAAAGACTGTCACACTGAAACAAACATTTTTTGTTGATTTGTTTTCACCATTTTACAACCAAAAGTCTTTGCTTTAGGCCATGTGGTTTTAGAACATATTCATGGAGCACATAAAGCTGTTGCTGCTCCTTTCAGACAATTTTTAAAGGAAAAAAAACTGTTTTGACCAGGTGCACATGGTTAATAAGTGAACGAGCAGGTGAGACAGAAGCTGCTGGACTTGATTATGAAACAGAGGGCTAAAGCAGACTCATACACGAAACAATCATGGAGACATGCTGACAGGTATTGCTGAATTATTTCAGCAGGCTGCTGTCATCACTACCAGTGATCGGAATATTTTGATAGCTCACAGTAAGGTTTGCTGCCCACTGTAAACACTGTTTGCTGTTGGTTAAACCATTGATTGAATGATATGCAACCTTCTAACTCACCTGTCATACCATTCAATCTATGTTAACACTATAATTCTTCTACTTCTATTTTTTTATGACCGCTGCAATTAATTTAGACACATAAATGGCACAGTCTATTCCTCTTGAGCTGGCAGAAAAACAATGCATCTCTCTCTCTCTCTCTCTGAGGGGAAAACAGCTGGTGTAGTTTGAGTGGAATGACAAGCCATCATACTGCATACTTTCACAGCTCATGTATAAATATGTATTTTCTTTCTCTGTTGTTCCAAAGGCACAATTGTCCTGTGCAGTCTATTTATAGCCTTCACCTCATCTCAGTGGTTCATCACTTGTCCTTCAGGGATGCTATTTTTATATATTTTACTGTTCATCTGTATTCTCACATCAGTTATAAAATTATCCTCTTCATATCTGCAGCTGTCCATCAATGTGCAGGGGTCTCCATGTTTATTTATGTTGTTATGTAGCATTCAAGAGGCCATCCACATATGACAGAAAAAAATAAAAGTAGCAAAACTATTGCACAGACAAAAACACGACCTTCACTAAAATTGGTTTCTTGCTACTCTTACTGTGCTCAGCGTGAACAATATAAAAGCACTTGATCATAGAATGTGTGTGAATAGGTGCGTTACCTGGTGTGTGGGCGGATCGACCTTGCGTTTTTTCTTCTGGTTCTGCTTGTTGGTCCTGGGGTACACAGTCAGAGCCTCCTGCCACCTACAAACAGGGACACAGTCAGTGTTATGTTGTTCTGAGACACTAAATGCAGACCAGCTGTGGTGGATCAATACATGACTGGGACGAAGTTCTCTGCAAACATTTTATTTGCCAGGACGAGCATGTTCATGACCTAATGCTTCGAACAGATGAAAAGATACAACTACGATAAAGAAAAATCCCTTCAACTCTCTGTGAGCTTATGCAGTGGAAAAAAAACATTTAGTCAGTGCCTCTAGGTGGCGACACAAAGCATCTTAAAGCTTGGTACGGTATGGTTATATTACAGAATGCACAGTTTGAATATTTTACAGCATAATAACCAATAATAACCTGCTTCTACATAACTGATAACTTCAGATATTTACATTTTAAAAAAATGTTCATATCCTGCAGTGTATGCACACCTGAGGGTAATGAGGGCTAAGATGTGGTGAGAAAAGACAGATGATTTAACATTCCACAGCTCTGACCTAATCAAATCTAAGTGACAGCAGTACTTTTTCCGCTCCTCTCTGAAACCTTGAACAAATGAGACTTGCATGTATCGCAAACTGCTACTTTACTGTCCTCTGAAACAGTAAAAAAGTGTCCATGCCTGCAAAAACATATTTGGCTTTCTAGGCTCTACTGTGTGACTCTGACCAGGTGCAGCAGTTTGATGTCATGAGTGTAGCAACAGAACATTTACATTTCTTTGATAGTTCATGTTGACATCATTGCTCTTTGTGAGGTTTAACAGATTTTGACTAAAAATGCAACTAATGAAGACACTATAGTCTCATCAGTCAAAGTGAATTTTGTCAAAAATTGTGCTTGTTAAGCTACAGAACATTACACAGTACAAATAATGTTGCACACTCATTGGTTTTTAAAAAAACAACATACAAACAAAGCCATCATACTATAGTGGTGCACTATCATTCTACTTCAACAAAAGACAATATTACTAAGAAGCATTTGAAGGATTTCTACTCTGAAAACAGTTGTTTGAATTTTTACAAAACACTTGTCTTAAATATTCAGGTTTTAATATCTATCACACTTGTGTGTCCCGACTTTTAGTTTATAAAAACTGACAAAAAATAAGCATGATAAAGACAAAACACAACTAACAATCATTACTGACTTTTGATCTGAGTACTAAAGAACATAATCTAAAAATATTTATACTAGAAACCTCTGGAACTTGTGATTAGAATAATCAAGTCAGTGACTATGGACACTCATGCATTAGCAAATATTTTTCTACTCCACCCACTTAGTAAAGAGAGAAGGTCTATCGTGTGGAAAGTCACACTACTAACTGTCATAAAAATGTGACGCAGTTATAAATGGACGAGTCCCCACACAGCCCTGTTTTCATACTGTAATATAATGAGTCAAAAGACATCTCTGAGGAGCTTAACACGTGTATATATAAATATAAAAAAAGAGTGTCAATTAATGAAAACTTTGCTAGGGATAATAGGATTGTGTAATGGCTCACAACCAACGCATGGGAGCCAGATGATTGGCAAGTTGGAGGAGTACAGTGACAGAGCAGGTAGCATAATGAAGAGTGGGTGTACTGAGTCACAGCTCCCAAAGCAAAGCCATAATATGTATGCTAAAGCCAGGGAGGGGGAGTACAGTGCAGAGACACACTTCTGAATGTGCAGCAGTGGAGGAGAGGACAGAAGACAATCAAATTATGAGGCTCAAGCTTGTCTTCTGTGATCTGTGACCAAGCATATGGGGGTTTGTGAACACAGGGAGAGGGGCTTTGGGAGGCAGGGTGAGGAAACAGTTCAAGAATGTGCACTGTCACTGCAGTGTGGATTACAAGTCTCTGAAGAGCACAGCTCAAAGGAGACAGCAGGGGGCAGAGCAGTTTTGGCAGCAGAGGCAGTTGCACAACTATCCTCCCTTGTCCAAGTCTCTGTCATCCCTAACCACTCAAACCAAGAGAGAGAGCTGCAAAAAACCACACTGCCCACCTGAGACCACAGCCAGTGTAACACATACATAAAATATGAGAATTTTTCAGTATTAACATTTCAATATCTGGCTATAATTTCTTACCCGTTAATAATTTCTTTACACTCAGCCCGTATAAAGTGCTCCTTCTCAGGGGTCAGGATGCACAGTGAGTTCTTCTGACCCGTCCGTGACTCTCCATCCACCACATCAGAGCACTGGTTCATGTTGATGGTACCCTGTGGCAGAGTGCTGGGCTGGGGGGACACAAAAGAGACGGATACATAAAGTGTTAAATGTGGAAGTGAACAGACGTGCCCACATATCCCTCCACATGGTCCGTCTTCTCACACAATCTCTCACAATCCACCCCCAGCATCAATTTTCATGCCAAGCTTGGCAGGCCACACACTGATATAACAGTCTGCGAACAGGCAAATGTTCTTGTCAAGGGCTTGCTGTGATATTTTTGATTCTTGTGATATGTACTGTAGAATTTCAAAGACTGTAATTACATAATCCCATCGTGTATGCTGCTTTTTACTTCTCTAGCTCCATTTGTACAAGAAAGTATTGCTTTAGCAATAATTGAGGTGATTCAAGTTGAAATTCAAGAAGTTCTTCATTGCTGCAATGAACTGGACATGACATAATTGTGTTTTGTAATAGGTGTCTCTATCCAGGATAAAGTCTATCATAAACACAGTAATGATGCACTTTAAGTTGTTGTTAAAGAATCTTAGTTTGGAAGGAAAGAAGCAGTCAAGAAAGGGTGGTATACTGAATAAGGTTTACATAAAATGACTTAAAATCATACTAATTTACATTATGTTTTAACTGATATAGACTTTTTAAATTAAGACTATTCACATTGCATATGCTTCAAAGTAAACACAGCCACTGCACACAGTCCATGTTGTTTATTGTGCCACCAGAAGGAGCCTGAAGAACCTGTGACAGGACTGTCCGTTCTACTTATAAATAGTGCACGTTCATGAGTTCACTGAGGGGTCTTAAGTTTAATCTGTCTGATGCCTGGCTCGGTGGCGTAAACCCAACTATGCATGCCGACATGGATGCCATCTGTACGCCATAAATAACGTGACCACAGGACTTCTGTAATAATACTACTTTGTGTACAATGACTTAAGGTTTATGTAAGCATACAGTGGCTTTGTATGTAGACACGGCTCATTTACAATGAATGGAGACATGCTGGCTTGACTTAGAATAGATAAGATGATCTATTTATAGTTTTTTGCAGTGCATCGCTTCAAGAGAACATGCTGTGCTAGAAATACAAGTATTTTTCATTATGGTTTTGTAAGAGAACAAGTCTGTAAAACACCTGTGCATGAGCATTCTTGGACAAAAACAGTATTTAAAAGGGTGTAATATTTTCACACAAATTACTATGTTAGAAAACTCACTTTTGCTTGGCCTGACCTCCAAATGACTTTCTTGAGCAATTGCAGAAGGCTTGATAATCTTTTATTGACAGCATTATTAAAATTTGCTCAATGAGGTAAATGAATACTGCATATCTATGCACACACTGAGCATGGGCAGCCTTTAGGCCCAACTTTCACTCCACTAAACATACAAGCAGAATTATAGACACCAAAATACTAGAATGGTTCCAAGCTGTAAGTACCAGGTAGCCACAGATGATAAATTACAGCCCTCAGCAAATCAGTATATATTAGGAGACAGAGCTGGAGACAAAATTAAAAGGTATCAAATTTACCTTAGCTAGTGACCAAATAAATTTAACTCAAGGACCTAATTTGTGCAGCTAAACCATTGCCTGTCAGCAACAGAGCAATTGAAGCCTATGGATGGCCTCTGATGTGGACAGAGAAGTCAATAGTTAACAGTTTGTGGTAATCCCACCCTGAGGGCGGATGAGAGGCCCTGTTCGTCACTGTTACATGTCACTCTCATTCTCAACTCTTTAACTATCCTCTATATTTTAACGAATAGCAGAGTTGATATGTGGCACGGCACTCTAGAGCAAGAAGGATTTCAGGCTGGGCTAATTGGGCTGCGAGTAAGAAAGAAATCTGAGGCAGCATGACTTGACAAAAGTATAAACTTTGTCATGTCTCAAGTATCCTGAGCGCCACAGAGGCAGAAACTTGGTTGACCAATTTGTTTTGGTTCAACTTCTTATGCCAATAGCTTTTAAATGTTCCATCACCGAAGGGCTCTTGACTCCAAAGTCCAGCAGGGCAACAGCCGGGTTTGACAGACACATGGACAAATAGAACTTGGGACAGCTGGGCGAGGGCCTAGGCCTGCTTCAGACTGGACAGAGAGACTGGCGTCAGCTTGACCTGAGAGCCCTGTCACTCTCAGACATGGTCAGAGGAAGGAGATTTGGGGATGGAGAGTGGGGAAAGTGATGGGTGACAAAAGGGAGATTAGGTCTCAAGCTGGTGGTCAAGGAGAACAGCAGTGCAGCAGGAAAAAAAAAGAAGAGGTTGTTGTGGACTATGACTTTGGACTGCCAGGCCATCTGTCTGAGTAAACAAATCCAGAGTACACCACACATGTGGGCTTGTCCTTGAGTTGGAGTCAGCGGAGGATAAACAGCAAAATATTTCAAATTCTGGGAACAGTTGTACAATCAGCTTAAGCCTCCAGTTTTATAATCACAGCATCGGATTCTCTTGGCCGTGGCAAATAAATCAGACTGACAACAGCTATGATTAAAAACCAATTTTCATAAAGCTGCTCACCTCAGAGATTGGAGTGCTTATATGAAGTAGGTGGTGGTTGTGTGGGAGCACAGTATACGTTTTGTGCTGGAGCCGTGCAGTAAATCAACACGGGACTCCTCACACACGTGTGCGCCCTCCCTGTCCCAGCACTGTGTCAGCTGAGCGCCAATACACGGCCCGCTGAGGGCAAGCCTTCAGGGCTGTAGCCCCCAGACCCAGGCCTCCCGAACCCACACCTCTCTGTCACCTAGCCTAGACCCAGTCCCCATTCCCCGGCCACCGCTCTCCACAATGGGCTCTTTGTGAAGCAGCACCAGTTCACACAATGTGGGATTGTCAGCCACTACAGTCCACAGAGCCACTCCTCCCCTTAACCCTCAACAAGGAAATGACTGAGAGACAAGAGGCCCAAACAAGTGTCCTTTTGTGATCAGCACATGGAAATTATGAAGCCAGCATAAACTTATTCTAGTCTCTGAAGTTGTTCAGACAATAATATGAATACTGTCTCGATGGGAGTCATTGAAGAGAGTCTCAAGGGGTGACAGGGACAAATCAGATACAGATTCAGTTTCTCTGGGTCAGTCTGTGATGACTGGAGGACATTTGTATGAACACGATATTAATTGGCATGCATTCATGAAAAGATTATGAAAGCAGCAGCCAGATGTGCCAACTACACTGTTGTAAAATAGAAACGATTCTCTTTCAAATCTAGGGTTCAGTTCATAACTCATTTTTGTTTTGTATTTGTTTATTTGGGTGGCTGAGGTGTTGGGTGGTGACTAAGAGATTACGGGAAAATATCTCGGTTTTATTAACGCTAAAACACACTGGAAAGGTAGATTAACTTTATTAATGAGCTTTATTTAAACTAGGTATTAAAATTCTGACCACTAGTCTGCACATTAATTATGTGCAGCAAAAGACTTTAAAAATTTGGATGAAAATCAAATTTGACACCGTTTAAACAATAAAGGAGGACAGAACAACAACTGATACTGTAAACCAATTCCATAACATGACAGCCAGCAAAAGTTATTTTCTTCTGTTCAAGACTGCATTAACATGCATATCCACTGAATGGTTCCTCTTCTCTCTCTTTCTTACGATATAGTATTCATATATCTTGTGGTATCTGTCCAGATGCTGTGCAGCATTACTACACTGTTCATTAGTAACCAACTCTCTGTTTAGAAAATTGGTAATTAGTAAGCTCCACACATGCAAGCTTGCCTTTGTACCCTTGGCTTCCTTCACTCTTGGCCATTCTGCAGCTTAGCAAAACATCCCATTCTCCCTGATGACACAGCGAGGGAAATATTTGCTTCTTTTGGCAGCTGGCTGATTGTCTAACTTTCATTTCTGGTTGTGAAGCAAATTCTCTTCCTCTGCCATTAACATTTTTGTGTTTAACGGACTAATTCCTGTCATGGAAAGCAAGAGTGTAGCTAAACTGGCTCAGGCAAGAGGAGCATGAGTAAAAGAACTGGCATTCAACTATGCAATTGAGTCACATATTGCAACATCTTTTACATTACCTTCACTTAATTTCTCATTAATTTTCTAACAGTATGAATACACCTAAAGGTTGCTCAATGACCAAGTTAGCTATAAACACCTGTAAGATGATTAGCAACATCTGTTACTTTGTATAAGGAGCCAGTTTGTCTGCCAACTTTGGTGATGACAAATTTAAAAGCTACAACTTCACTCGTTAAATTACATTACGCTTCTTTGGACATGTAACAGCAGGATCCTCACACATTGTTTCCACTTCCAAGTTCTACACCCTGCATCCAAAGTCATTTGACTTTGATCAGCTAAGACACAGAAGTCAAAGGCAAAGCTGATGAACTGGCAGAACTTCATTTTGACTCATGAGGAACATGGCTTAGAATTGGGTGTCTTTAGGGTCCAACATCCTCTCCTCATTACAGATAACAGCAATTATGCAATAAATCTTTCCTTAGCAACTAAGGACAACAGAGGTAAACACACATATTTGATACCAGTGAGCATGCCAACAACCAGCTGCAGGGAAATGTCCTCAGGTGCCAGACGGATGGAGTCACTTCTCGTCCTGCTACAGAGGATTATCAAACTGTCTCTCTGTCCTCCTTAAGTCCACACTAATCATACAAACAGAAGATACACACAGCAATCAGGTCGTGAACCAGAGCTGACAGATTGTTCATGAGTGAGACTACAATCACCACTGTCCCAGAGTCCTCGCGGTCCTATAATTTTACCATAATACTGAGACAATGTTAAGCCAAGGCAATCACACGTGATATTTACCTTAGCCTCAGCTATAATACCAGCCCTAACCCCTGCCTGTACTTTAAACAAACATATAGCTCTATAAAAAGCCACATGGTGGATATCTGACATCTTTGTTGCAGGGCCAAGTACAGTTCTACAGGCATTCTTGCACACACCTCACTCCACTGGTATGCATTTAACACATTCAGATGAATGCTACAGTACAGGCATCAGCTCTAAGTCTGATTACACAGCAGTAGCACTGCGGTGAAGGCTGACTGCAAGAGCTCTGTATCAACAGAGAAGTATGAACAATAAAAATACTAAATCACCACAAATTTCACACATATTTGTACCAGGTATTTCAGAGAGGACTGTGTGTGGGAGCAGCGCTGCCCTTCTTTCGGAGAATGGTGAGAGGATGTGGGTGGTTGAATGCTGTGTTAGGAGGCCAGCAGCCGACAAATGCAGAGGAGGAGGAAGAAGAGGAAGAGTTGGAGGATGAAGATCATTTTCTCTGCTAGTGATGCAGGATCCTTTTCAAATGGAGGCTTGGACTGTGCATCAATCATTTAAATGCAACTGTACTGGAGCTCCATAAACCAGATCTTTCCTCTCAGGGGTAGAATAAATCAATGCATGCGTGGGTATCAAATTAAATCTTTCATCTATTATACATTATGTTCTCAAGCAACTACGTACAGCTCTGATATTGAAGCTTTTTAATAATTTATTTGAGTGTACATTTGATGTACAGAAAATTAATAAATGAATAATGGCAAAAGGTCAAACAGAGGGTGAGAAATCAGTCTGGGTCTATGTCTGGGTGATGACAGAGTAGAAGGGCCGGCTGGAGAAACAGGTGCTACGATCGAGTTGTGTCATGTTGCGTTGGCTGTTCAGACTCAGACTGTCTAAGAAGAATTACTGTGAGTGTGTGTGGTTTCTCAGACTTGCAACTTTTTTTTTCCTTTCTGTGCTTTCCAATGCCCTCTAATCTACGTCAAAGCTGCTCCTTTTCTCTGCTGCTCTTTTCCTTGTTGTTTTCTTTACTCCGCACATATGATGAACAATACCTCTGTTATGCACAGAAAGGTTACTTTGAGTCCAAAAATAATGTAAGGAATAGCCTGCTACATTAGCTGCTTTTGTCAATTTTTAGAGTTGTTCAGCGGGGCAAAATTTTTACTTTGTGACACAGTTACAGCAAATTCTTAATCCAAAGTAAGCTCTGCCAACATTTAGCAGCTCGTTAAACACACTTTTTCATATGATTTCACTATTTAATTTATGAAATAGGACAAAATTCTTTGTTTTAGTAACATGTCAAATTATACCAATAAAATTAAAAGGTAACCAATACAGACTGCTTCTTAGTCACCCCCAGACTCCCTTAAGAAATGTCTTAATTTTGTGAGCTGTTACATTAAAAGAACCTTTTAAACTTTATGAAACACTTTCTACAACACATTATTATTTTGGCCTTCTTCTAAATTCAGCAAATGTTATGTATTAAGATATTTCTTACTCTGTGTCCATAAGTCTTAGCATGTTGGCTCCTGCTATTGGTCCAACAGTTAAATACGGAGAAAAACACATTTGGCCTGCATGCGGAAAGATGAGTGAGTTTCGGGTGAGGGCAGTGAGATCCAATAACAAGTCGTGACTTCAGTTACAGATCAGGACGTGTTGAACTGCCACATGTGAATGCATGTACTTAAGGCTGTCCACATGTAATGGGCTCATCCAGGATCAATGTTAATACCAGGTATGGACAGCCTTTTAATGTTCTCTCAAAGAGAGTTCCACTCATTTAATGACTAATGGAGCAGTTAATGTTAGGATTTCAGCTTTTTGTCTTCACTTCAATGTGCCCCAAAAACTCAGTGTCTGGAAAACTGCAGCGTCCCATATGGTGCTCTGACACAGCACTTTAGAAAGTAGGCCAAGGTGAATAGGCACTTATTATATGCTCCAGCTATTTGCAGGGTCCCAGTGACACCTTCTCTTATCAAAATACAAGCGACACATGAATGTCATTTACTCCTTCAATGCAAATCTGCAGAGACAGTTTCTGCAAGTCAGTCTACACTGGAGAAATTACATAAGACCTGCAGTCAGGCTTCAACAACCTCTTTGATAATGACTGAAAATCTGCGAAAGCCTTGCTAAATCAATGCAAATTAGCCCATCAAGCAGCAGGGAGGGGAAAATGGGGGAGGGATAGGAAAATGTTCCTTTGAGAATTCAGCTAAAACCTTGTTTTTGGAACCAGCTGGTTTTCCACAGGGCTGAAGAGCAGCTTCGTAGCTGGCACAGGTCCGCTGGTTAGCAGCTAAACTGACCAAAAAAGCACTGACGGGAGATTAACTTTAGATACGATTCACTGAGTAACAAAATCAACATTCCAATCTTTGTGTGTGATGTAGCACTGGTAACATCTAACATTTCAAAACTAGTTCCACTTCAGTATCAGTATTTCTGTACTACTAAAAAATACCTTTCTGATTCCTCTCCAACGTGAGAATAGAGGTTTCACTATGAGAGCATTTAAACACTTCATTGATCAAAAGTTGTCTCAATACAAAAAAATAGAAAAACAAGAACTTCTCATAAGTTTAGACAGTATAGATATACAAAATTTCTTGTTAAGCAAATTTTCTCACAATAAACAAACAAGACTTAGAATATAACCAGGCACTGGTACAACACAGTTTAATTTTACTGCTACACACAATTTTTCATTACTACTCACATGAATCAACATTAAAAAAATACCAGGTCTTATTAGTGGAAAAATGAAGAATTTAAGCCATCACAAACAACAGAGAGATTCACAGAATAACATCTTGTTCAGGTAAGCTAATATTTAGCTTATTTGAATGTTTTAGCTGAACACAGTACATTGATGAAGACAAACAAGGTGACTTGTTAGTTTTTCAGTTGGCTGTAACTCTTCTGTTGAGATCTGGAAAAATTGCCAGATACTTAGCTTGTCTCATTAATTTCTCTTATATAATTGTATAGGTTATAATTATTAATTCAGAGCAGTGCTCTGTATTACATTTTTCAGTTTTCAGTTTTTTTTAACGCAGTAGTTTATATTGTAGAAGGGTAGCAATTTATTTAAGTAAAAGCAAGCATTTTTTGTTGCTCTATAAAGCCTAAAAAGCACAGAAGAGAGAGCACTAAGCTGATTAGGTGCTGAGGCTGGAGGTAGGCCAGTCCATGGCTGCTTGAAATGAGAATTTTGGGCCAGCTCCTGAGGAAGCTGGAGTGAGTTATTAAAGAGCAAGTGGCTTACCAAACAACAATTATCGACAAGCCAACATACTTAAGTTGCAGGTTATTTGGATTTTACAAGCAAGACCTGATGAAATGAGGCTGAGAAACGGTAGTAGGAGCTTCTTCTAGGAAACATTCTAACCTGAATATCAAATATTTATCTAACTTTGTCCCACATGACATATATGTTATATGCCTGTTACTGTGTTCACATGAAACATCACCAGATCCAATTCCGAGCTGCACTTTCTTTCTTTCTATAAATATCTAGGCTGCAGAGCTCTGACCTTAACAGGTGGTTGGATTGACAGGTCACGGAGCTAAGGTTAAAGGTTAAAGGTCATCAAATACACCTGCACCTGTTGCCACTCTGAAAGACGTTCAACTGCAGCTGTGGCTATGGCAGACCATCACAAGTTCATCACAACTGGTACGTTTTACTGCAGTCAAGTAATGCAATGCAACGCAATCAACTCTGCCATCCCCACACTCTGAAAGAGTAGAATTGTGCCCAAAAATCTTGACAAATATTACCTCAACATAATGTTAGGCTACAGTTGCATGGGTCTGTTGTCAATTCATCATGGCTGAATTTCCACATTTTAAACTAGAAATGCCTGTCAGTGTCCCAACACCCCCACCATCACACATGCAGACACCTACTAAACCTACCCCACTGTTTTATTAGTGCCTGTCTAAGAGCTGGCTAACCCCTCACCCTGATGCTTTAAATGAGACCTTTTGTCAGTGTCCTGGTCTAGTGTTTAGAGCAAACTGAGCGAGCAGTCCGTCAGGCTGTGTTTGGCTTTATGGACAAGGGAAGGGTTGGGGGAGAGAAGTTACACAATACTGCTGGCTACTCACTCCAACACAAATGATTTATTGGCCAGTGAGAAGTGGAATGAAAGGCAGAGATACAAGAGAGTGGTAGAATGAGAGAAAGTGAGGAGGTAAAAGGAAGGGAGAGTGAATCGGACTGAGTTATGGGAAAGTAAAAGTGAGGACCATGCAACTGAGGGTGGACACTGGTTTAGCCAATGCCTCCTGGAGTCGGCCTTTCTCTGGATAATGAATAGCTGGAAATCATTTAAAAGAACAAGAAAATGAAAGAGGGCACAAAGAGAAGAATTGTTAAAAAGAAAGAAATTTTGAAAAAAAGTGTCTTTCAAGGGCTTCATCATCATGCAAGAGTGGGCCACCATAAAAAATTTAACTCAACCTAACATGGAAATCATATTTCGCAAGAAAAAAAATCAAATAACAATAATAATGAAAAGCTAGTGTATGTCCAACTGGAATTCCACATTAAAAGAAAAGTGGTACCTTAGGAGAAACCATTTGCCATTAGTAATATAGTACTATTTCACTCAAGGTGCTGATAGACCTAGTGCCCTGTGTTAAATGATCCTGTCCACAGGCTCACGCAACAGTGAACACTAATATAATGATAGAGCAGGGGGTTAACAGAAGGACTGTCTTCTACTTGCCTTCAGCCTACATTAGTTAAACCTTAAGTAAAGCAGTCTGACCAGAGGTTATACTGTGAAAGATGCAAAAGTTTCCTTTTTGGATGTTAGAGTCCGTGAGCTACAAAAAATATGGTCAGTCTGAGATTCAAACATCTAGGTCCGATCTCTCCTATGTTCCCTTTGTGCATCATCCATCTTGATGCACACCCTCCTTTCACAGGTCAACTTAGCACAAGAAGCGGTGGTGGGAAGGTTTTCTAGAAAAACCATGTTAATCAAAATATTCATTACAGCAGAGTATTTTTATATACTCTGGAGAGGAACTTTAAGAGAGGACAAAAGCCTACTTATTAGGTAAAATGTTTTCCAAAATGCCTTGGGTTTCAGTCTGACTTGCACCAATTTGTCGATGCATTTCCAGGTCAATACATGTCAATGGGGGCACTTTCTGCTCATCCAGTCAAAGGGGGCAGCCAAGTCCCCCTTTTTTCTGTGTATTCTGAGTGTGCATGCTGGAGAACAATGATGTTTTATTGACTGTAATTTGAATTTAATAAGTGTAATTTGACGGCCGTTATTTTTAGACTCATTAAACCTTTTGGCAATGGAACTCTCTCTCTCTCTCTCTCTCTCTCTCTCTCTCTCTCTCTCACACACACACACAAACACACAAACAAGATGGGGGAATGGGTGTGGGTGAGGGGGATGTCAGTGAGAAAGCATAAACCTTCACATCTGATCCTTGAGAATCCAGAAAAAAATCACATAACCACAATTAAGTTTAGCTTTAAATCAGCTAGGATCATGTTTCCTGGAGGTTTTATGTGTGTGTGGCTGTACACCGATGAAAATAACAGCTTTAAATTACATTTTTTAGGACAGTAAAAGTGACCAAAGTAGAATACGCAGAACAGTGGCTCACACTGCGGCCAACCTCAGGAGTTTAATGTTTAAACACTTGATCCTGAGCCAGACAGTTACTGTACTCTGACTCAAGAAATAGAAGAATTTAAACAGTGAACAAGGAGGAGATAAGATTGTTATCTTAGCCACATCCGGGATGATGTGGTGACTAAAGCCAGGGCAAAAGCTAAAGAGCAAAGAAAAGTCAGCAAAAAGGTCAAAAGAGAACCAAATTTGTTATTCATCAAGTGAAAGAAACAAGGCCTATCTTTGTTGAGACCCTTCAGTGTATTTAGCTTAATCATACTTATTTACAAACTAAACTCAAGCCTCCTCAGAAAGCACTCAGTTGGAAAATGGACTTGCAAACTGTGTGACTTAGAGGAGAGCATGGCCCTTGATTAGTGATCAACATGAGCTGCTGGATAAGAACCTAATCGAAGCAGGGGATCCACGATCACTTCTGAGAGTATCAAATTCCTTTTGGTCTGATTTTTCTAAAAGTTTCTTGTGTAGTAGGTCAGGTCAGGCATCTCTAATGGGATCAAACTGAGAGTAAGGCCAGAGTTTTCTTGCTTATTAACCACACACTTGAGGATACAATCGGCTACGCCATGAGTGCAATTGTTCACATACTTGCATATGTACTACATGTGTTGCTGGAAGATACCACTGGAAGGCAAACCAGAGAACTCAGACTGTACAGACTGTACAGACCTTCAGGATCTGCATAATGATTCCAGTGTCAGTTCAGCAGAGCAGCTTGCAGTCACCCTCCAATTTCTAGCAACAGACATCTGCTACCACCCCCATACTGCACCAATGGTTTATATGCATATTGCAGCCTGTGTATGCATAGTGTTAATTTCTGAGCACACGCAAATGTGCCGTTAAAAGCAAATATATCTCCGGCTAAAGACAGACTCTTTGGCTTGCATCTGACAGAGAGACTTGAGGCTGATATACTTTACATGGTGCATGGTTAGGGTAAACAAGAGCTTGCCAAGTTCTCTTA
>JAQNCA010000017.1:11563206-11583698 GCA_029783725.1 Acanthurus tractus | reverse complement strand
TTTCTGAGCACACGCAAATGTGCTGTTAAAAGCAAATATATCTCCTGCTAAAGACAGACTCTTTGGCTTGCATCTGACAGAGAGACTTGAGGCTGATATACTTTACACGGTGCATGGTTAGGGTAAACAAGAGCTTGCCAAGTTCTCTTAACATATAGAAAGAAAAACTAAATATAGCTCTGTCTTAAGTTACAAGGCTATAAATAATAAGCCACCATGCTTTCTGATGACATTTACATTGACACTTGCTCATCACAGCGCCTGTTTTCCTGATAGAACCTGACAGGAAAGCAGTGGGTGTGGTACTTTTTTTTTTTTTTTTTTTTTAAATCTGTGCTCCCACAAACAGCATGTTCACACTGGATCTTGTGTTCATGAGGTGGCCTAATGCGTCACTGTACAGGGGACCAGCTAAGGGAAAAATCAAAAAAGCATCACCAATCATTCACTCCCATGTGCCCTGCAGTCCTGCAGTCCTGGTAGCGTGCAGTAGGGTGCAACATGCAATATGTCAATGTTACCTTTTCATCTTATGTGTTTTAATGCATATTGGCAAAACTATGCAATATACTTATGAACATTATAACAAAAGTTTGGTCTGATTGACCAAAACAATCACAAAAATTTAAAAACACTACTGTTTTCATGGGAGGGACAGCTTCTAAGGGATCTGTTCTCTGTTGTTGTACTTTTGACCCTTACTAGTTGACTGCACTACCTGCAAACTGTTTACTAAAACTAGGGATGTTAATGCCCGGTATGTTGCAACCTTGCACTGAAGTTCATCTTTGACTGCCTGAACTTGCCAAAAGCGGATATGGTATCACAAGGTCAGCAGCGCATGAGGAATTGGGAATTCCTGAAAGAGATAAATAGTGACAAAAAAAAATCCCCATTTCTATGAATGATAACAAAAACAGCAGTTTTTTTTATAAATACACTGACAGTGTACCAGCTTTGGGATGTGGGGCCGCCCTTGGGTTGAGTGGCAGTTACAGTGTTGTAGACCCTGAAGATTACAAGCTCCATGAATGGCTGTTCCCATGGTTTTGTGGCTTTGTGTAATAGGAACAGTGACCCCACTGTAATCCATGGCTGTTTACATTCCAGCAGATTGGTTCCTACTGGAACCGTGGGGAAGGAAGGGCAGGGGTTAAAGAAGACTCTCACGCACCATATCTCTGGAAAACCAACACACACCTCACCCAAGACCCCCAATGATCCTGATGGAGGACTGTCTTATCAACACAAGCTGTGATCAATATCTTATTTGATCTTTACTGTCTTTCCTTTGAACCATCTGCTTTTCTGTCCAATGTGCTTTTCAGTTCTAAATCATTCATCCCTCCATCCTGTGCTGTAACACAAATTTGTGTACTAGAGGCCGTCTTCACTTCCTTTTCCACTCTGTTTCCCATGACTTGCTTTGAGTGGAAGACTGGCGCTCCCACTGTAAGTATCCCTAATTTAATGGGGTGGGGTGGTCAGCCTCCACTTATTCCACGCATAGAGTGCCTGAAGGCAACAACACGGTTTAAAGGCCCTACCAACACTTCCATTCCTTAGAAAGCTCTCCTCATTCCCCAACCAACACATGATAAAAGCTGCTAAAACTACTAAATATAGCCCAACATTTAATATTTCACTAGGCTTGAAAAGGGACAGGGGTTATGCATGTTTCAACGTGTCAAAAAGGTCTTACAAGTGTGAGGTCAAACACTTGCTGGGGTTGTATTTGCCTCTGCTTGAAGGACTCAGGCATGAGGCAGCAGAACGGTGTGCCTCAAGTTAAAAGAATGCACAAACGTGTGGGAAATGGGAGGGAAGTCTGTCAAAACTCTCTCACTTCTTGGACACTGCTATGGGGCATGGGCCCACTGTTTGAATTCCAGTAAACACAGGAAATTAATTGAGCTAAGATGAAATGAGAATGACTTCAACAACTGCACCGTCATGAGAACATCATGTTCTCCTCAGAATAACAGGGGATCTGGCTAGATAACTGAAGTCAATACAGTCTGAAGGCAAATGCAGGTGAAGTGTTTCTGAATGGCCTTATTTGTATTGTAACTCAATAGGAAGCCTTAAGTAATTTGAAGGTATATTGTTCTTGTTTAATCTGCAATGAAATACATTAACTGACAAGCATGAGAACCTTTCCAAGCCCTTTCCAAGCACCTTCGGCTGCTTTAAAATAAAGTGGGTAAATGATGTACACAATCCACCATCAACTATTGCTTTGAAGTTTACTGTGCAAAAGGTTTCTCAGTCTTTAGGTGTAAATAAACCAAAGCAAAAGGGGCACATCACAGCTGATAATATGTATACAGCACTCAAGGTTGGAAGATAAATACCAAGTTCTCTTTAAAAAGGGGAATCGAGAGAGATGAAGAGAGAGAATTAGTCGTGTGGCTGATAACAGCATATCTCTGTGCTCTCTTCCCTTCCCCTTTTTTCAGCTGAAAGATGAATCGTGACTCAGTGTGAGCTCAGAGACCACAACAAAGATTGAGACATTACAAAAAAAAAGCCCTGCCTCGATCATATGATGAGGCGTGTGTGTGTGTGTGCGCGCGCACAAGTGTTTGTGTGCTTCGGTAGGAAAAGTCTGAAATTAGGTCAACACTAGGTCAAAGGGAGCTAGGTGCTGTGTGGGGTATTTGAGACCCCTTAGCGAAGCAGTTATTATTGTGTGGGTGTTAATCATTTTAACTTACACTAACGTCATCAAAGTGGCTTTGTGGAGCTGGAGGGTTTTTTTACACCCACACACCTGCCCTCACCATGAGGTGATAATGGTTTTTTTGTCCGTATGTGTGTTTCTCACATCACTAAAACAAGTTGAACAGCTTAATCGCACAGTCGTGTATGGGTGGCCTCTGTTCATGTCATTCTTTTTTGCTTCTCATTACCTCTGATTACTTTTAAGACCACTTAAGACTGCCAAAGCTGAAGTCAGTTTAAAAACTGGGGTTTCTCAAACAACACCTGTTCTTGACATGGTCCCTGCAGTCAAGCACCCTCGGTCCCAGGTGCATTTACTCACACACACGCAGAAACACGCAGCTCAGCACAAACAACAACTCAGTCTGATCCAGCCTTGCACATTTGTTTCAGTGCTGCGACTGATTTTTTTTTCTATAGCTACTGTAGAAAGGCTTGCTCACCATATGACAGAGCCTAGAGACGGCTTCAGCCCACACAGCCAAGCTGTGTTTCCAGAGTGTTCTGTCCTGTGTCCATACAGGCAGGACAGAGACAGCCAGAGCTCATAACAAAACAGAGAATAACTTTCCCATGTTACACATGCCACGGTTAACTGTTGCTGGACAAAGGGACAAAACATGTTGCCTTGGCAACACTCCACTGAAATAACTCTGTTGGGCTGCTCTAGGAAAATCTAGCCTGTCAATCAGCAACTGTAGCCTAGATTGACAGTGGAGTAAATGTCCTTTACATCCATATCAACAGTTAATGTATTGCATAATGCCAACATTTAACAACATTTGCTACCTTAGATAGAACACATTGTAGTTCCCTACACGAGAGGCCTGTAACAAGCTATCCACAAAACTTGCATCAACACATTAGTCTTGCATGGCAGCACATGTTCTATGCAGGCCAACATTTTCAGCTATTCAACCTCTCCATCCTTCCAGCCAGAACACATTCTCTCTTTACATTGCTCTAACTGGAGCAACTCTTTCTTTTTTTACCACTTGTCTCTTGCGCATAACAGCTCTTTAAAGCCACCGCCATTCTTAGCATAAAATGATGGTAGTGGTGTGCAGTGTTGGGTGTTCACTGTAGGTGGGAAACCCCAAATCGATGGCTCTCCCAGGCCTATGCTAACCCATTCCTTCCCCCCAGAGCCATGCCACATCCTGAAGGTTTGGACCGCAGCCCATCTGGGTTTGGTTAGAGCTAAAGACACAAGGGCCATAAAACCAGGCCGAGAGGAAAACAGAGGGGCACCTCCTCAACTACAACCCCAACCAGTGCTCTCAGATGGGGGCTCTGATGTGGTCTGAAGCATAGTTATCCTGGCGAAAGCTGGCAGTCTTCAGATGTGACCTGGTGTCCTTCAGTGCACAGCATTCTAACTGATCTTTATTCTGTATCTTGCTTCAAAGTATGTTTGCTTGAAACTGTCTCAATTTACACTGAACATTTAAACTGCATGTAGTATAATATACAATACAATATGTGAGTCAAATTTAAAATCATGTAAGCCAGTGTGGGAATATATCCACTGAAAATCAATGATTAAAAAATGAAGTTAAAATTAGAATTTTGGCATCAGCACACAAAAATTAAATGCTGCAATAAAGGCAAAGCTGAGATCATTTTTAAATAAGGCAAAAAAAAATTACAGCTAGCAAACCAACCACTTAGCTTTGATCACTCATATGAAATAAAATCAGTCCCACACTCAAATTGCTTTGGTGTTTGTCATTTTGCCTTCACAAAATGTGTCTGTAAAAACCAATTTTTTTCCCCAGCAGTGCTTATACTGTCTGTAAAATTGAAAATGGCATCAACTGTAATTACTGAAATCCCATATGCCTCACACAGAGAACATTAAACAGTTCAAATGTAAATTTTGCCTATTTATCCATGAAATTAGTGACAAACATACATGCAAACAAGTCCTTATTTTTACATCTGTTTATGCAAGAGAAAACAATTATTCTTATGCTTTGTGGTGTGACAATGACCTTCTATTTTTAGTGTTGCTTGATTTTTTCAGACCCTTGCCAACCGCCCCTCTCTTTTGATCCTGCACTCAGGAAGGAGATGAAAAGATGAAGAGTGACATGGAGGAGGCTGATCCGCCTCTTTCTATTGTCTCTTACATCCTTCTTTCCTTCTGGTCTCATCATTCTCCATCACTGCTTAACAAATACAATTTATTTGATCCAGTTTGAAGAAAACACTAAGGCCAGTATAGTATTTTTTGCTGTGTTTACTACAATAAAATTCTAGATTTAAAGACAGCCTTCTCTGCCTTGCCATTTGACATGCTGCAGATTTCTACAGAGGAAATGAATCGACCCCAAATAGCACAGAAAACAAAACAAATCTGCACAACATCGTAGCTCCTGCTGCTTCTATTACATAAAACCCTCTCAGCATCACTTCCATCTGCCAGAGAATGCCACATATGAAAGGGTCAAAAGCAACAAAGCAAGTGCTGTTTCAACTACTTCTGCTTTCACCTCATTTCAAAGCACATCCCACGCTTGGAAAAAAAAAAAAAAAAAACTGTTCAGCACTGCTTTGGGTCAATCAATGTTCAGCGAGGCCACATGCTGCAGTACAATGCAGTCTTTACTGAACCCACATACTATATACTGTGGTATGCAAACAACTGACCTAAAAAACATGGATTTGGAAGAAAACTGTAACTGTAAACTGTAAATAACTGTAAAGACTATCAAGTACTGGCACCAATAAACATCTGTAAAGACATTGGCTCCTTGAGCTGAGTGGTTTTTCCAGTTTTTCTTTCTGAACAGGAAGTTATCTCAGAGCTCTTGCTTAATAGGCATGTTAGACACTAAATAAACAAACATAGCTTAGCACATGACTTATGGAATTAACATTTTGTGGTGTCACCTCATCCCTTATGTCACTGCTGTGCTTGTAAGCTTAGTGTCAAACACACTGACAAAATGCTTTGTTGTATGCAGAAAAGCACTGGTGTTAACCATGAGGCGACTGCTTTGTCAAGTGGACACTCTAGATATTCCTCTGACACACACCACAGTGCTGTTGAGAAAACAAATACAACCCAACCTCTACAATCCAACCTCTAATGTTTACGATCTTTAAAAGACTTCTTTTTTTGCAAACAGAAAAAAACAAACTTAAAATCAGTCTTTTGCCGAAGTTAAAATAACATAGCTATTCACTTAACAACATTACAATAGTATGTATTAATCAGGGAGTCCTTTGAAAAGGAACTTCCTGTGAATGATTGAATAGAGGTGAGGGCCAGTGACGTGATAATATTTAAAATAAACATAATTTAATCTGTTTTACATTTTACAGTATTTAGTAATAAGCCTTTCTGTTTGTCTGCTAAAAGAATGTGTAAAATATGTCAAGTACAGCCGTGTAAATTAACTGTGTACATAAATTTGCCATTCAAGCCGTCACAGAACAGGTATATAATAGGATTGTTCTATATTTGTCTCTCTTTATTATCATGCCACCATCTGGTATTTGATACAAGGTCTTTATGCAAATATTAACCTTAACTTGGGAATATATTGTATTTAGAAATATTTTCTCAAAGTTAACAAAATCCGAGCTGACCGGAAGATAGCTTTCACTTACCATTTCGTCCAGAGCATAACGAAGTAAGCCATGCTCGTAAAGGATGAAGAATCTCCTTTGCCATTTCTGCATTTAAAAAAAAAAGGAAATGACAAAAATATATGATTGATTTCAGTATCAATAGCCTCAGTAAACCAAATAAGCAGTTACAAAAACAGAGCAACATGTCATAATGATCAAATATTTAGTATGAGTTCCAAAAGCTGTAATTTTATTAATATTTGCAGATTTTTGCAATGGTAGTTTAAATAATAATACTATTAAAATTAACTAGTAAATCTTACAATTAAAATCTTACAATTAAAATCTTGAATCTAATATTCCACTTGTATAGGGCTGCTCAATAGACAATCTAGATATTGGACTTTTGTTTCTGGCAGCGTACATAAATTTTGTATCCATAACAATGATAATCTTTAGACGTTAGTACATTTTTATAAATCCATTTAACAGTTTATCACACAACAGATGCCAATTTTTAATAGCTACAGTTGAATAAATTGTAAGCAAACATGCAAGTCCTCTGGAAAACAGGTAAAATAATGAGTGAAAACGAGAGGCACAAAAGAGAGAGGTGTTTGCGCAGCAGGTCTCCCTCCTGTTTCTTCAGCCTTCAGTCGTTATTAGGATACTGTTCAAACTGGCAGCGTACATAAATTATGCATTATAATAAATATTGACATCAATCAATATGAAAAGAAAACATCCTGAACACATTTCACACAGTACTACATACCCTTCAGGGCAAGTGTAAGACTTGGCAACAACACTGGTTCACACAGAAACAGTAAACACACACAAGGACAAGCAAGGTTTTGGCAAACAGTTGTCATGTAGTTGAAACCCAGTTCTTGGCACACTTTCAGCATCCAGTATGCCACATTAAAAGGTTTCCAAGTTAGCTGGAAAATCTTCTGTCGTCACGCGTCGATTTAAAATGCAATCATCCGGCTCTCAGTTAGTTCTTCTTCATAAATGTGTGAGCCAGTTGAACAGGACAACCTCCTGTTCTTTATGTTCCAGCTTAATGTGGGTATAACGATAACTGAAGTTAGACAGGTAACCCTCTTTCACTGCAGTGAAGAATGTATTGCACTTATTGCAACATTCACCATGCCCCGATCTGTCTCACAGGATATACAGTAGATGTATACACTGTAAACTAACACAACCTTGAACTGATATCGAACAGTATCATGTAAGCGTTTACACATTAAGTGTACAATATTGATGGACCCCAGCATGCTGAGAAAGATGAATCCTATCATATTTCTGAACCTACAAGGTCAAATTCAAAACACGTTGGAGTCATTTTAGCTATTGATTATAGGGCATTTCTGCCGACACTTGTGCAAAAGATATGGTGACAGCCTCCATTTATCTTTTTCCTCATTGGCTTGATGAGCTCTTTAATGCCCTCCTCTTATCTTTCTACCCCATTTTGTCTCTGTTAACTATTCTGAGCTCCGATTCCAGCTGAGTCCAATCCATGAAATATTAAGAGGTGTTTTGTAACCTAAAAGCCATTGGAAAGTCTCAACAGGGGTGCTGATAAGTTTCATAGGTGAGGTTAAAGGGAAGTTGCATTTATATCCACTAAAATAGGTCATTAAAAATGTAACAGATACTGTCTGTGGCTTGGGCTGCATCCACACTACTATGTTTGTTTTAAAACTAAAATGGTCTCAATCCAGACAAGCATATTAGCACTGTTTTAGCTGTAATCTCAAACGTATGACCACTTACATATAATGGGCATGTGCAGGCTGGATTGGATTACTCAGTTGCAGAACAGACTATGCAGTAGAAAGAGCAATGAAAATAGTGAGATCAGAAGTATCTTTGCTTCTAATGACAACGACCTGAAACTGTTAGCACAGACAGTAAAATTAACCATGGGTAGTCACGGCTCACAGACTGATGTCATTTGATTCTCCTGAGTCAGGGAAAAGACATGTTGTGACTGATAAGACCCAATCAAGAAGCAAACATGGATGTGTGTGTCATCATTTCCAGAAGTGTCTTTCTCTGCCAATCCAGACTCCAATGCCATCAGCAGTTTTTAACTTTAAACAGGGTTAGAAGCGTTTTCAAAAGTCTCAGTTTATCGGATTCACAAATGCTGGAGTGGTGTGGACAGAGTCGAGCCACAGACTTACAACCTGTCAGCCTACAGTGGTCCTGAAGCATGAATCATCCAACTTGTCAGCCCTTTTTTCTCTGTTATTAGCTGGTTGGTCAGTCACAACCCGACCAACCTACTTACATCAGCACTACGTACAGGCCACCAATTATACCACAGCGAAAAGCTGATTGTGAGAGTAAGCGGGACTCATCAGTGATTATGTCAGAGCAGCAGCAGACTGTTGACAGTAGTCTGAGTTGCAGGATCCAGAGGTGCTTTTCCCCAAAAACCCATATGGCAGCCATCAGTGTGGCTGTGAGAACTGGGACTTTTCCTTCTCCTCCCCCACATTCTCACTACTCCTGCTTTGGGATGCACCACCACAGAATAATCTGGGAGCTGATAAAAGCAGAGGGGCAACAAAGCAAGGCTCCCATTACATGATGCTGGGGGAGGAGGATTCGTGACATAAAAGTAAATATTAGGCTCATTATTCCCTGAGAATTAGACTCCTTCTGATAGATGGCCAAACCTCCCACAGGAAGCTGCTGAGTCCACGAAAGAGCAATAAGAACCACAACGAGCAGACCTCCTGTTTGTCAGATGTCAAATGAGAGCCAGAATGGATAATAAAATCAAAAGGAAGAACAAGGCAAGCAAAGTAAGTTTTTCAACTTATGTGGCGTCCTTGGCGTTGTCCTTATGTGCAAAACTTTAGCCTTCACCTGCTAAAAGCTATTTAACACAAAATCCTAAGTAATTCTCCTTACGCTTCATTAAAAGAAAGTTAAAAAGGGATGAGGAGATAAAACTAAGCCCCGATCTGAGTTCAATTCATTTAAAGTCAAGCAAAGGCACCACTTACCCGGGATCTGTGTAAAGGATTGTCAAAATTTGTTCCCTCCGGTGCTAGCAGCAGCCATCCTCCATATATAGGCTTTGCCTGGTGAGAATAAAGCACAATTGCGATGTTTAAAGGAAACACAAAAAACAGGCGCCTTTACATATCGATGCACACGTTAATTTCACTGCAGATAAAACTAGAGGCTAGTCTCTGGTTCAGTTGTAAATGGTGACCCAGCATCATACAGTATGCGACACTGACACACACACATTTTAGTTCAACTCCAAGAAGGTGTGAGCTGACTGTAGGCTACATTCTCCAGCTGGCTGTATCCCAGAGCACCATGCTGTCCTGGAAAAAAAACCCAAGGGCCAACACATGATTTTCCCTCTGATCCTATAAGTGGGTGGAGGGGGCAGCGAGAGGCAGAAGTTTAGCAAGAAAAACAGTGGATGAGAAGCAGGAGAGTGTAGAGTCTGAGAGGTTTTGTGGCTGCAAATTTGCAATTCAAACTTGAGAAATGCAAGTTGGCCTGGCAGTCTTTCTTACATAGTTCTGGTGCAAATTTGAACTCTAGCCACACTAGTAGTCAGCATTTGTTTGCTGAGCCAAAGAAGTCCTGCATAACCACTGCAGGGTTGTGTGCACAGGAGCACAAATTATACTAAATATATTTACACTCAAATCTTACCTGCAACTTAAGAGCTTAACAAATTAAGTCCCTTACGTAATTCAACTGCACTCCCAAGCTATGGAACAGTAGCCTACAACTCAAGTGGGAAAAGCTCTGACGTTTACAGCCGCCTGGCACCTCTGTGTCCCTTTATCGGGGGTTTTGATTACAGTCATAACTGCATCCCATGTAAAGCCGAGCATAATCCAGCATAAAATCCTCTTTCACTTTGATTACAGGACGTGCAGCACATTTCTCAGCTGAATGACTCCTGTAAACATAACACATTAAAGGAATTTTCAATCTTAAGTCTATAAATGTAGCCCTGGATGGTCAAGAGTTTGTGCAGACTTGAAAGGGAACAACATCTGACTTTTGAAAGACAACCCAAGAGCACCTTGAAGAGGGGACAGGTAGTTTGATTAAAGGACAGGAAGTGTTGAGAGGGAATCAAACTAATGCTGAGACACTAGCTTGCCTTCTTTCCTGTGAAAAATGAGTGGTTAAACGCAGTCCTTAAAGTGTATTCGTGTGTGTTCATTTCACAACAGCCCCCGACCTCTTGTCAGCCCCCATCATCAATGACTATGCAGTGCAATAATCGAGGAGCACTTTTGAGAGGGGAGATGTTGGAACAGCAGACGTAATGACAAAAGTTTGGGATGAAAATATGCACAGAATGAGATTCAAAGGGATTTAGTATCTTCAATTAGGACTTAAGGAAACAATGAACAACATGTGCAGTCTGTCTTCAGCCTCTTACAACAGATGATAACCTTTTACACGGTGCAGTCATCAAAGGATGAGGTCTGTAGCCAATGAATGAGAAATTCCTCTGAGAATTAACTCAAGACTATTCCCCCATTCCAACACAGAAGCCACTGGTCATGATGGAGGAAAATGTGTCACACCAATGTTAATCCTCGTCCAGCCATGTTGCAGACATTACGAAATGAAGAAGCATCAATTTCAGTGGCAGAAGTAATACTCAGACTGTGTCAGCCTCCATACAGGTGACTCTTAACCTGTACCATTAAGAGGACTGATGGTTTCCAACAGAGTTCAGCCTGACCTGATGTCACCAGCCACAACCTTAGCCAAACAACACAGTCCAGCAGGGAGTGTTTGTGGAATAGCTTCATTTGTAATTATTCATTACTGGAAAACAACACATGTCATTTCGACAACCTTAGAGCCTTCAGAAGTGAACTTGATTGTTTTCCAAAACAAATTACAAGACAATCTGACCAAAAAAAGACACAAGACTCTTGCAAGAAAAAAGGGAGAAAATCTCAAAAGAATGAGACATTTTTTTTAAAAAAAAGAGTTTTTAGAGAAATAACTATATCCTACATGTATTTAACAAAAGCAGTTGACAGAAGGCTACTGTGCTGGAAGGCAGAGAGCTGGGTGGAGGCCTATATCTGCATAAATTTAGGTCAATATGTGCCCTTGGGCGACAAAATAATTGTTTCCAATTAACCTAACCTTAGCACGTCATGGTTTATTGACAGGACACACCATTTAAACAGTGGATGTTTAAAAAATGTTTTTTTGCTTTTATATAAAAACATTTTACAAAGACAGTATCAGGAGTATGAATTATCATAGTCTTGAAAAAAAACCTTTCTTACCTGATTTAAGTCTTCATCGTTAAGTAAGTGGGATTCTCTGGGCTTAAAGCAGTTCTGACATTTACTTTTGTTAAAAATGTTGGCTTGAAATTTCCGACAAGGATTGTCTTTCAGTGACATGGTTGGTGGAATGAGGTAACACTCGATGTGAAAAAAAAAATGTCCAAGAAGTCCTTAGTTTTGTTTTGAAAGGCTAACTTGCCCGATTCTCGCAGACAAATGGGTTGGAGTCAACTTGCTGTGTCTGAAATATAAACAGGACAACTTTCTAGAACAAAAACCGACAGAAGAAAAAGCGTTTAGCCCGTTAAAAAAGGCTCTGGCGCGCTGTTCACCTGTCCGAGGTTACCTGAGGCGGTGAATAACCTCTCGTTAAGTGATATCAATGATAGTCATCTTGCGCGAGGGGTCGCCTCCCGCAGCTAACGTTGACTTGCTAACTTTAGTTTTAGTAAAAAAAAAAAAAAGCGCACTAAGTAGTTGTGAAATAAGTCGTCGAAAGCGCAGACAGGTGTGCGTGGTCTTCTCCTTAATTGCGTCCTCCAACGAGGTGTCGACGTTTCACAGGTGACACTCCGGGCCTCGAGCTCACTGCAAAGGTCCCGTCAGCCTCCATCGGGCGGAACGAGCTCTACCGAGGGAGGGAGTCCACTTTGGCCCCTCTCTCACTGTCTTTCTGTCTAACAAGTGATACCACTCTCATTGCCGTTAACGCCGTGTAACGCTCCTAACATCTCCGTCCAAGGCCGTACACCGTTATCCAACTTTATGAAACGCCATCGACTTGGCTGTCACGCCGTTGGATCCATTGCGTTTGGTACCGCTCGTCGTTGCAGCCGTCCCTGGTACGCAGTCTGCGGTGGATGTTTTCGTGAAAATCTTGGCTTGGGCCGCACATACAGTCGGGGGAGAGATGGGGGCGGTGCACAGGAGAGAGTGAAGTGGTGGGTGATAGCGAGCTCGACCAATCACGTTTGATGACACGCCCACAACAGAGCCCTGATCCAATAGAAAGCCTCAAAAATCTCCGATACTTTCCCTCAAGCTAGGTGGGCTTTAAAGAGCCCATGACAACAAACACCAACTTCTAAGTGAAACTATCTTGTTATTAACATTAGCCTGAGCTAATATTTTCATTTCGAATTGAAAAGGCAGGCTGGGATAGATTTGTGGGATAGATTTATTCAGGTTACTCTCGGTGTTAGAAGTGGTTATTTCTTCAGCTAATATTTTTGTTTATCTAATGTGGTGTGGTAATCTTCTATATTCACAATAACAGGATAGGAAAGCCAAGAGAGGAAGGCAAGAAAGGAAGAAAGGTAACTATTTGTCAAAACAATTTTAATCCCTTTGTTTTATATAATATTATAAAAAAGATTCCCAAGCAATAAAAACTGGCAGAAAAAAAAACAGAAAACAGGAATGAGTAATGGCAAATGGCAAATGTTGCCTAACTTTAAAACCAACATATCCAATCAAACTGAAATGGAAAAAAGCTTATTGTGTCCTTGTTTTGTCAAGATAACTTATAAACAAGATAACATCCTGAGCGTTTAATAATTAACCTTTCATGAAGTGTGTACTTGTTTTAGGAAAAAACATTTACTGAAAAGCGTATAGGAACGTTCTTTAAAGTGAAAAACAAGTGAAACTTAGGCTCATAATAGCAATATACATCTGTAATGTTATGACAAGAAACAGAAACTTTAACTTCATATTTTTAAATATTATATTAATTATCTGCTCTTAACTAGAATTGATAAGCCTAATAGTTTTGGTAACAACCGATGGATAAACAAATGACCTAAACAGAGCATTCATAAACTTTTTAGTGACTCAATTTGCTTACATCACCCTGTCTACCTTGATATTTGGGGTTAATTTATTAGGCTATTAAGCTGTATGCTATTTCTAAAGTTTTACTAGTGCTACTAGTAGCATGAGTTAATAGGTTAAAAAAAAGAAAAAGAAAAGTATTGAAATATATAAAGACTTACTGCAAAAATACAAGCTTAAACAAAGTCTGTCTAATGTAAATTTAGTGGTGTTTTGATTTCAGGCTCCAGAGCACCACCTGTTGGCCCTAAATTTCCGGTGCCGTGGTCTAGAGTTCAGTCTGGCTAAGGGATGAGGGGTGGGGAACCATAATGTATGAACCAGAATGTATGAGTTATGGGTAGCAGGTGAGGTAAAGTCAGAGAGTTTTGCAATTCTTCCACCATGCAGCTGCTTATATGACTGGAAGTGTTGCCCAATGTTGTGGTTTAATAAAAATGTTGTCATGCTTTGCAATGTACCGGTACACCACCTGTTGTCTTGAAATAATATTAGAAAGTGTAATTACTACATGTATTTCATAACACTAGATTGCTCATCTGATGACAGTAGTAAAATACAGTAATGGAAATTTAGTAAGGTGCTATTAATAGTCATGGGAAGAGTTTTTTAAGTGCTGTAGCCAGTAGTTCTACTTTTTAAACACTAATGTACTTTGTTTGTCCCCTGCATGTGTTCTTTCATAAAGCACGTTATCTTAAACTGAGCCAGCTGTCTCTTGATTTTGACAGGAAGATATTAAAGTTAGGTAGAACTGAGGAAGTCTGCTACTTTGTAATGTTACTGATTCTGACTGCAATTTGCATGCAAAAGAAATGTACACCATACAGACCAAGCAGTAATAATGGAGGTATTTCTGCAGAGTATAGCCACCTGAATAAAGAATGCATGTTGTTATGGGCAGGTTGTTCAGAGTCTCATTTTTTATTTTTTCAACTAGATGTTCCAGACTGTACACTCTCCTTTGAGATGCACAACAAACATTAAAACAAGAAAGAAAAACATTGCCTTGAAACTCAGTGCAGGTACACAAACTCATTCATTCCATCATCAAAAGACAAGAATGTACCCAACTTGTGAGAAGTGCAAGATTTTATTCAGGGCGCTTGAGGTGGTGTGCTGGGACAGCAGAGTCAAGGTAACACATACAGCGATGTTTATCACAGTAACGGGGAAAAAAGCAAAAACAAGTTTAAAATCATCTTAATTATTCCTTCAACAGCTCAATAAAGCACATTTCAGTGAAGAATATAGTGACAAAAAATACAACTCTAAAAAAACTCCTCTCTTCAGTTTTGTGCCTAAGCATTTGTGCAACAAGAAGACAACAAAGTGATTTTCAACTCAATAACAAAAAAAATATCATTCAGTAATATCTATGATAACATGGGTGAAATACATCAAGTTTTTTGAGGGTAACATTAAATATATTGTATCAGAACTACATGTTAATCACAGGTTATGTACATTTCATTTGGGTGGCCTAACATCCTTCATTCTGTTTTAGCATTTTCTCATGCATTTAACTACATGTTGATATATTCTTGAAATTCAACTTTAAGCTGTTTCCTTATGTATTTGGGGTGTCTAACCTAATGCCTTCTGCAAATGCCATTTCAGATATTTTAAATATTATGAATAAATAGTTCAAAGAAAAACATCAGTTCTTCTCAGTAATGTTGTCAGTAATAATAATCCAAGGTTTTCCACAATAATAGCTAAATGTTGTGTGGTTTTAAAAAGGATGCAAGGCCTAGTTTCCGACATCAAAGATACAGCATGCTGTAAAAATGCCACACTACCTATATTATTCATGTTAAATGGACATCAGTTCTGCACAGCTAAATCATCCAATATGGACAAATTCCCTGGTTAGACAGGGCTGGCTTAGAAAAAACAAAATAATTATGGCTATTTATTATTCAATCTAAGAATATAGCTTGGTTGAGTTCTCATGTTCATATCTGCTTTGAGGTATTAACTTGACATTATTCATTTCAACAACCAACAGAAACTAAACAGTTAACACAATATTATGACACAGTTGTACCAGTTTCTAGGCAAATAAAAAGGTGTTTTTGTGTCAAATACAAAGAAATAAACACAGAGAGAGTGTGACAGGTTGTGCATATTAACACTGAGTTAAAACATGCATTAGGCAACATTTAGAAGAGATTTGCCTTCCTCTTCATGTCATTTCGTTTCCACAATGGAAGTCGGTCAAATTCTTGATACTCCATGCCAAAGATCTCAAAGAATGAATCCGGAGAAAGATGACGCTGCAAAGGACAGAAGGGAAGATAACAGAATAAGGTAACTGTGGAAAAGCTGCACAGTTTATCTATTTGGTGCATTTATTTTTATAAAACAAAACTTGTACTATAAATTAGACTGAAACAAAATATTTCCTCCTCTTGTGTTTAAGTAAAAGCTTCCAGCAGTGACAGATGATAAGCAACTATAAAGGAATACATCAAAAGTAAATTAAAGCCAAGGTATGTGTCATATTTTATACAAGGTCTAGCATTTATCTAACATTTAGAAATTCTTTAAAGCACATCTTGCACTTGTAATTGTTCTGTTTTGACAAGCTTCAGTGGGCCGCGAAGTGTTATTACTTGTATTCAAATACAGGCAAAAGCTATGCAAAGCTGTCTGCCTTTTTCCTGTTACCGTACCTCGAGTCTTGTTCTGTCAACATCCTTAGGAAGCTTCACTCGCCCTCTGTTAGCAACTGTAAGCATTTCATATGGGTAGACCTTGACACAACAAAAAGACTGGCTTAGAATGCTTTTTAGGCTAATTAGCTAATTAAACACATTTAGAACATCATGTGCCATGCACGTGCATCTTGTATAACTGCTACATAGTTTTCATGGATAGGCTTGGCTTCAGCCATCAGGGAAAATAATGCTTCTGTTAGCCTTAGTCAATTTTAATAAATGCTGTTATAAATTCTATTAGCTCTGCACTATCCTTTAGATATTAAACTTCTGCAGAAGCCTATCCACATGATTATGCTGAAGTATTGTTTGCACTGTGTAACTGCATTAGTCTTTTCAGTGAAAACTCTCCTCCAGTAAACACAGGTTGGCAGAGGATTAAATGGTGGCAGTGAAGACACAAACAATACTTGCTTTTGGTTCCAACAGATTAGGCATAGACACTCCTCTCTCCATTCGTATTAATGGATGTAGACCATCATAGAAGAGCTACAGAATGAAGCACATGCGGTGGGAAAATGTCATGACAGGATTAGTCATGTCAAAGCTAAAAAAACAAATAACTGCAAGTCAAGTTAATATGGAAAAAATGTATGCTTAAAAAGTTATATAATGAGAGATAAATATATTAATGGGCAAGCACTGCAAGTACAGATTTGAATTAAAACTGAGTTGAACGCATAGTTCATGAAAAATGCAGAGTGATGTGAGCTCAGCCCTTTAGAAAGGCAGTAAACCAAACAAGGAAGAGGATGCATGACCAGCACTGAAGATCCCATAAAGCTCCATTAAGTTCTTGTCACATACCTTTGAGTCTGAAAAGCAGCAGAAGGGGTAAAAAAAATCAAGTAACATGGATTATTTTTTTAAGAATTATCCATTAAAGTAGTCTTATAGTGATTTTCATAACAAATAGTTAAGATGTCTGCATGTTTACCTCTGAATCTGTCACCATTGTAATGGGAGAAATCTGCTGACCGAGGCTTAATGAGAGAAGAACACAGTACAACAATGATTTTGTGTTTCTCCATAATAAATATCTACATACTGTAACTGGATACAGCAACAGCAAATACCTAGGTAGTTCAAGGTCATCACTTCTATTCAGTAAATGTTGCAAGTTGGGAAAACACCATAAAATTTTCTAAATGTGTTTCTAGACCAACCTAATAAACACATAAAGCAATAAAAAGCATGTGACCCTCTTTGTTACTATATTGCAGACTGTAGTTGTATCATAAACTTCAGAGGTAGTAAAGTAAAACTGTAAAAACAAACATAACTTCAAATCGATGTATATCTGAGCTAAATTCTGCCTTCATGTCAAAGGCATGTAATTATACAACCGTGCTGAAGAGACACGCTGGTATCAGTTATGTTGTTCTTACCGGATTGAGGCCATTGCGGCCATATCCAAGCAAAGAGGATGTTTGGGACGTGGAGGAATTTGGATCTACGTGAAAGTGAAACAGCAGACAGATTAGCTAATGTTTGGATGACTTAAAGTCAGATTCGGCTCTTTGCACGAATTGGATCAGACTAATCAGCGAAATATATGTTGCCAGGTTCTTTAATTAGCATTCTTTAATTAGTTTGACTGTTCTGTAAAACAGACTTCTCAGTACTGCTCTATTTTAAATTTACATTTTCCATTAAACCATGTTTAACTTTAGAAAGCCTTTGACAAGGTAAAGTTAGTTTAACAGTGTTGACAAAAAAAATGATGGCATGATAATGTAAAAATGTACAAGAATACAAATACATTCTTTAGAACAGAACAGCTTTAACATCAGCAGATACTTTTAAAAGAAAGATCTAACAGCTGTGAGCAACATTCAAATGAACTTTTAAAATGTTTAAGTGAAAGCTGAAAAGATCATATTGTACCTTGCTGTTTATAAATGGGAGGCCTCCTGTACATGTTGAAACCCTCTTCTGCAGAAAAAGAAAAATACAGAATCAACTGATAATTCACTCTTAAGTGTTGCACAGCACAACCAAAATAATCTTTGTTAGTGATGACAATGCTTGCTTTGACTTTCATTACTTTATTTTACATTAAATGTATTTGAATTATGGAGCACAAAGCAACATCACATCACATTTTATTTTGACTTAGAGGAGAGATTTACTCTATTTTTGTGTGGAAAACTGATGAAAAACCTGAAACCAGAATCAATTTGCAATCTAAAGAAACATCTGTACATTTAACTGACTTACTTATAAAAGTCAATACTAATTTAATTTAATCAATAGAACTCTTTGAGTGTAGTCAAGGTGTAACACTGTACAATAATTATGGTGACCTTTACATCATATTGCACTAAAGCTTTTAAATGAAACAGGCCAGAATTTCAAATAATGATATGATATCATATTTAAATTCACTAAAAGCATACGAATTTTTGACCTTTTCTGAGATTATAATGTTGCAAAAATTGACTTATTATAAAGACCTAATAATGTGATATTTGTTAGCAGATTGTGAGTGATTTTCAGTTCCACCACAAACCAGTCAAAGCTCTCATCTCATCAACAAACAGATGATAAAACAAGCTTTAACAAAACCACAGCACTGGTATAAATAGGCCCAATTTTATATTCACACATTTTGTCAATCAAACCAGTTGTAAAAATAGCTACTTTGATGCAAATTGGGTTATTTTTTAGCTTTGGGTGCAGCGGCAGTAAAAGAAGAAAGAAAACTACAACATGCAACATGGGAAAAGAAAGAAGATTGTTGAACTATCTGAAGGGAGCAGCTATCTGGCACAGAGTCTGTTTTCTCTGTCTCCTACAGTGAACTGATATGAAAAGAGTCTGTGTGGGCGACTGACAGACCGTCTGAACTTTGACCACTAGATGGCTCAGTGTTTCCAAGAATAAAGGAAATCACATCTTTGTGCCAACCTCTATTTAACTACTAATTATAACTTTAAACCAACGGCTTTTAGCTATTTTGGTGACGTATAAATTCTTATTCTACCAACACACTCACCACAGTTTGTATAGATCAAAAAATAAAATAGTGTAAATGTGTATTTAACTGGAAATTTAAAATATAAAAAAACAATAAGGACGTACCAGGAAGGGAAGATGGGTGCAGAGAGGGGTGGCAGAGCAGCAGAGAAGGGGATCTTACCTTTGGTGTGAGGGAGTGTGTTGTGACATAGAGGGGAAGTGGGGCAGGTGTCATTGTTGCCAGGGAATAAAGAGGGAGAAAGCATCAACCCTGCTTATTATTCAGTGAAGGAAGTGGGAGGAGGAGTTGTGGAGGCGGAGGAGATAAAGGAAGGTGGTAAACAAGTGAGCAGAGGGGGAGTTTCATATCTTAGCACAGGTAATCTGAAGATTGAGATGACTTGATTTTAGAGCGCTCCTCTCACCTGGCCGGTGGAAGTGTTGCGGAGATCTTGACAGAGTTGGAGTGTAACTATGACGATTGTACGTCGCATGAAATCCAAAAGAGCCGTGGCTTGTGGATTTTGGTATGCACTGCCTCTCTTCCAAACTTTCCTTAAAAAAACATAAAACACAGTGTCATATTAACAACAAATCCAAACTAATTAGTGCCAGTGACTGTTAAATATGTATGATATTGATGGAAGTCTGGTACAGAACAGTGTCAGTTTCCTGTCTGTTCTATCTTCAAGGTGTAATATGCAGAATTTCCTATGAATCAGTGTATAGACTCCAAAAGTAATCCCCAACGATCATTAGTTATGCCTTTTTTGAAATTTGTGAGGTTGTTTTTATCTGCAGAGATGCTGCCATCTTGCTGTAATTTTTTATTGTGCTTTGTTCAGGACATTTAGGCATCGAACTTTATCTACTGATGTACAGCCCGCCGGGCAATAGAGCTTAAGACTGTAATAAAAACGAACTTAGCAACCAGACTACATTAATGTCTCATCTCTCTTCTCTGCTCTAACCTTGTCATGTCCTGCAAACACAGCAGAGAGAATACAGCACTGACCGAATCTTCATGAAATGCAGCATTATGGCGCCTTCCTGCGGGGTTGAGCTGAGATTGGGGTGTCTATTTGTGTGTAAAATAACAATTTTAAACTCTGTTTACTATTTTGTTCCACTCCCTTTTCTGAGTAGAGGGGAAGGGGCCAACTTCGAATGTTGTGTTTGATAACACTTCACAATAACACTAAGCATTACAAACACATCCTGCATACTGTAACTTTAACTAGGTAAATATTTACCTCTGTGGATACAGATACATTTCCTGGTGACTACAATGGAAAGACAGAAGAAGAGGAAATATTAACCAAGTAGAAAAACAACACACACGGCAGTCACTGCA
>JAQNCA010000017.1:11550115-11563106 GCA_029783725.1 Acanthurus tractus | reverse complement strand
TGGTGACTACAATGGAAAGACAGAAGAAGAGGAAATATTAACCAAGTAGAAAAACAACACACACGGCAGTCACTGCAAGTGAAAACCTTGTATCTCCAAATCTGTCCAATATGAGGAAAAACAACTATGATTTTATGAAAACAACTATGAGTCATTTAAAATGCTTTATAAGAGGGAGACATGCATAATACTCTTACCTCTGTAATCCTTTATCAGAGTTTTGAAAGATAAACAACTTTGGAGTTACAAGGTTTTCACATAAAAGAGACACGAAAGGTAGGAAACAAGGGAAACAACTTTTGCTAATTTTTCTAATTACTAATCACTCAAGTAATCTGTCACTTATTATTAATGAATGCTTAGTGACACAGCATAAAGTAGTAAGTAAGCATCCATTCTCTGATTGTCATAAATGTTCCTGTTTATGAGCATCAGCCAAATTCTTCCAAAAAAAGCTACATGTATGCAGAGAGTTAGTATCCTGCAGAGCTGCCTACATCTTGAATTGAATATTTAAATTATTTTGTTAATAGGATCCACTTTAATACACATCTGCCCATTTTTCACAGTAAATGTATTTGGACTTTGGTCCAAACAAAGTCAAATACCAGCACAACAAAACAACACCTCCCTTGGTTTGACTTGTAAATCAAACCAAGATTAAAACACCAAAACAATGACACACAAACATGTCATTGGGTATGACTGGGAGCATTGAATGAAGTTACCTCTGCAGGGCTTTGCCTGTCTCGTCTGTTGCCTTTGTTGTCCAAAGTAGAGGAGTAGCCATTGGCGCACTTATAAGATATCATATCAGGATGCTCTATATCATATATAGCCTTGACTCTGGGAATTGCTGCTAAGTCTCGGTAATCAATGATCTCATTATCTACTTTTGCCTGGGACCAGGACAGGGAGGAGAGAGGGGAGGATGTGGGTGAGGAGAAGGACACAGAGGATGGAGGATAGAAGGAACAAACAGTAGGCTTAGGTCAGGTCAAAGGTCGCTTAGTACATCACATCAAGGAGGAATGACACTTTAATCCCACAACACCTCAATATTCTGACTTTGGCACATTAAGTGGACAGATTTAAGATAATCTAAGGCTTGTTTCTGTTTCACTACATTATTTCTCAGGCTTTCAGGTACAAAAAAGGGTAATTTACTTATATTCTGAGGTGTTTCGTTAGGAGTAAAGTTTATTCCACACAATTAACCGACAGGGTAATGAATTATAAAAGACTGCACAGTGGTACCAAAAGGACACTGAAAGCGCTGGTTTGTTTTCACAAACAATCAAGTGCAATCTGAATTGCCAGTGAATTCAAATTGTTTGAAATTTCCTTTTCAATATGTGGTTTATTTTTATCAGTATATTAATGATTAAATTTAGAAAATTTGCAGGCTGTTTATCCTTTAACCACAATTGAAATCATATTTTTCTCTCACAAATGATGGAACTAGTTCCGACCAGTCAAGGTAGAGTAAAAAAAAAAGTTTCCAGAAAAACGCAGTTGATTTTTAAGCTTCTTTTATACTTTTTTTTTTTTTTTTTTTTTTACATTGACTATTTTTTAAAGCCACATTTACTGTCAAAAAGAAACATCTTGCAGGAGAGACACTTTGTCCATGCGACTCCCCTGTGTAAATAAAGGATAAATGAATGTGTATCAAACCACGATGAATTGTGCACCGTGGAAGATGTTGAGCAGATGTTGCCACTAGAACTTACGCAGATAGTCCTGCCAGGACTCCCCGGCGTGCATGAGTTCGGTCTGGAGCTGGAGCTTTCAGATGAGGATCTCGTAGGCTTAAGGAGGAAAAGAAAAAAACAGCTGTGTTTTGAGTTTGACTCACAGGATGCTGGGAAATATCACTGTCTGTTTCGGTGTCAGGAGACAGCCTCCATTGTTGTCTCTCATAGAGATGCATGTGGCTCATCACATCTAGTCTAGTTTCCTTGTTACTCATGTGGGCAGAAGCAATCACAAGGGATCATAACGCAGCAGTGTTCAGCCTGGAGTCATGCAGTTTAAGTGCATTGCATTGCTAATGGCTCGCAGTCTCTACTTTTATTTGTACCTCACAATTCTATCAACTAGACTTGTTTCGCATGGTACTTAAATAAAGCAATTTACCTAATGGTGAAACATCTGATTTACTGTGCAGCTACTGTTACAGGCAGGCATGCAACTGGGTCAACAACGAAATATCAATATGCTACAGCTAACTTATTTTGAAAAGCATATGCATAGAATACTGTACAGGTGCTCTACAAACTAAAACGTCTTTCCCCAAACTAAAACTTCTTTCCCTAATCAGTCTTTGATGTAAAAATTATGAGAAGAAATCTTGTTCCAAGTGTCAAAAGTGATCATTTTACTTCTTGAATTAGCACACAAGATCTGTGTAGTTGGCCAGCCCAGTGAGCAAAATGTTCATGTTGCGTGTGAAACAAGCAAGTGCAGTTAATCTCAAGACGTGAGATTACAGCCTGCTCACTCTAGAGGAAACCACCAGTGCAAAACAACAGGCCTGCTCACTGTATTAACCTTCAGTTCATGAGGGGGGAAAAAGTAATCAAGACAGGGGGTTTTTGGTCTGCCGACCTGAGGAGGAAGAGATTGTGTGATGAAATGACTGGTTAGATCATCATACAGCAACTTATTCTGACTACATCCCTCTTCTTACTGCAGTGACATTAACAGCTTATTATAAGAAGTAACATTTGTAATTATTTATAGTGGGATGTGACTATCTACATTGGCTAAAGCACAGTGCTTAATTATAACTTTGCAGTACTTGCACTTTATAATATTAGATATTTTTACGTCCCTATTGTACTTTTCATCCCATTACATGTGTATGAGAACTCTAGTTCCTGGTTACTTTACAGATTACAGTAGATCAAAACCTTTCTATCCTGTGAAAACCACAAATCTAAGTGGATAGATAGTTAAGTGGATTTTAATTCAATTTTGTTTCTGATAAAATTAACGATTTTAAATGAATGATTCTTTATGGCCTGATTCGTTAACCAAACAGACTTTTTATACCACTTACTAGATACATGCATGTGTCAGCATACTGCTTCTAATGAATATCTGTCACACAGAGATCTCACCCTGCAGTTGTCCTCAGTTCTGCTGTTGTCTCTGCAGTCCGGGTGCCAAACCGTTGATCCTGTACAGGCAGGAAAAGTTACATACTGCAGGCATCACAGCAAGAAGGCATTTTAAAAGAAATGTGCAGTTTAAAAAGTGAACAGAAACCAGCAGTGAATTTTTAGATTCCCTTTAGCAAACACTTTAATTGAACAGGCATTAATCTGAGTACGAGTGCATAACTCTACTGTAAATGCATGTATATCCACATTGATACTGACCTTGCAGGTACATTTCTTCACCTTCTGTAAACATTTTGTCACATCGGCTGCATCGTGCACAGGTGGGGTGATAATGTTTGTCCCCTGCCTGCAGCAGATAATGAGAAAGAAGCATTAAACACCTTTTACCAAAGAAATGGCAACTTTCCCTCAAGACATGTTTTAAAAATAATCCCTGAACAGTTTCAAAAAGGAGTGATTAATTACACATTTAGCTCTCTTACTAAAAAAATTTACAATCTGTGAATGTGCAGATGTGTTTTATGCAAGATGTCTCCTACTTTGTCACTTCATTCCTAGTGTGTGTGCACAGAAGGCTTCATGGTTCACATGCCATGTGTGTAAACTGCAGATATTTTAAGAAAGCACAAGAGAAACTTTCCCTCTTTAGTGGATGAATAATACTGTAAATTATTAAGATATTAAATCAAAGAAGAGGGATGAAGAATGGAATTCAGATATCTGTATTTCTTATCAATGGCACTTTTGTGAGAAGACATGACATAATGTGTTTTAGTAATAAGGGATGCAAATGCGGATAAAAATAGGAGCTTCTTTCCACAAAGAGTACATTTCTCACCTCTAGGACTTTTCCAGTTATGAACTTCTGACATGCTTCACATTGTATCCCGAACTGAAGCTGGTAATCCCTCTCACAATAGGGAACACCTTCCCTGAGAAAGAAGACACTGATATTCAACACCGACATATTTTATCTGTGTGCAAGCTGTGATTGATACAATTTGACATTTCATCTACTCAGAAAACACAGTTGTTAAGTTGAGGTAGAGAAGAACTGAGAATGAGAAAATATGCAAATGACAGATTTGTATTTACTTGCTGATATATTCCCCACTCAGCACTTTCCTGCAGGCCTTACACTTGAAGCAGCCGAGGTGCCAGGGGCTACCAAGCGCTAACAGAGCCTGGCCATTCTTGATATCTCTACCGCAGCCAGCACAGTCTAGAAAAACACAAACACACACACATTTTTGTCAAGAGTAGACAAACTTGCCTTTTCTCAGGTTTTTAATTCATATTACACTTCTTATGTGACACATGTATAGGAATGAATAAATCGAGCCTTTAAAATACAAGTCCATCTGATGTTTCATTAGTGCTTTTTGAGTAGCTTTGCAGTTTCCTGTAGATCTCCTCTGCAGTCCTGCAGAGAGATCATTTTAATCCAGAGGCTTTGTGTGGCTGAATCCTTCATCAATCCCTTGTCTATCTCCAGTTGTTAGGTGGGGGAGGTCACATTGAGGTGATCTTCACCATCTCTTTTAGACCAGACTGAGCCACTGACCTGGGAGGATCCCAGGAAGTTAACTGAACTTGTAAGAGAACATTGATTTATTGTTGTGAGAAAATATTAAGTGCACCAGGAGGAGGTTTAGACTGGATTTAAAGACACTGTTTAGCCTGCTGTTAGCATCCTTAGATTGTTTAAGGAACATTATATAACTATGTTGTCTTACATAAAACAACTTAAACATCATTTTGATTTAACTCTGACTAGTAACAGTGTGAATGGTGTTTCTCTGTCTGTTATTTCGCACCCTGATTGTAACTCACTGTATTGGGTAACTTGAGTAAGGTAGGGAACCCCACTGTACTCTGACACAAACAAATATCACTAATATTGGTGAAACTTGATCACATCTTGTGGGGAAAATGTTTTCTGGCTTTGCATCTGATGCTCTGTTGTTCTGCCTCAATTTTGTGGAATTTACAGGGTGTCTTGAAGTAACCTTCAACATGTGCTTGAGAGAGACTGCAGCTTCTCAGTGTGCTGGTGTTTAAATCACAAAGGTAGCAACAAACGCTACAGTATCTACAGACATCATGACAGAGTCGAAAAGATAGAGGCAGATGTTGATGGAGGAGAAAAGAGAGAGTGACTGAGCAAGAGGTCAGGACTGGAGTGAGGTTGAACTGGCTTGGAGTGGTTGGTGAGGTGGAGTCCTGCTGTTTGACTAGTTAGTAATACTAGCTGGCTTATTATTTATGTCTTTAGTTGTTGCACTTGTTCCATGTTTGAATGTAGAAGCAAAGCTTTTAAATCAGCATGTAAGACTAACTTTTAAGGACATTACATTGCTGTGACATAGTTTTGTTCGTAGGTTGTACTTACAACAGTGGTGTTGCATTCAGAAACTGCAGGGGGCGCCAAATCACACATAATACCAACGGCTAAATAATGTTACTTCAAATACATGCATGTTATCAGACGTGACTCCGGTGAAAATGCTTAAAGATTTTTCTCCCCTATGATGCAGGAGGCTGACAGATGTGACACTGACCCTGAATGACTCTTAAGCACAGGATAAACTAAATATGCAGGCGGGCACAGGAGCCACAGCTGGCCAATGTTCAGTGCATAATCCACCCTCTGAATGTGTCCGCACGGAATCAAAGTCTTTGATCTGTTTTAAAGCTTTATTAATAAATGTTTTCTAAATGAACACTTTGCCAAATATCCTTGTTCAGAAAGAAACTCTGCACTTACTGTTGGGATTGCTGCTGTTGCTCGGTGTTGGAGACATGGTTCGAGTGCAGCGTTGACAGAGGCAGTCTTTTCCAATGAAGGTGACACAGTCCCCAGTAGGAAAGGCCTGTCTGTAAAACACAAGAAGAGACAGAGGAATATCTCAAAATTCTTTGAAAGAAATTCATATTTCTATCTCCAAATGTGTTTGCATGGCCAAAACTTACTTGCAAATGGTGCACGCAAAGCAGGCTGGATGGTAGGTCTTCCCCAAGACTGTGACCACCTCTCCCTCCACAAATTCCCCACAGTTGATACAGAGCGTGCCATGAAGCCTCTGGAAGTCCACCGGGCAAAGATAGTCACCATTCTTCACGAAGAAGCCACACTGACCCAAGTCACAGCCACAGACTGCACACAAAAACAAGCACATTGAAGGAGAAACAGATGACAAGATTTGCTGATGACCGACAACATTGAAGCTGCAATAATAATCAGTATTTTTATATTATGTTTGGGTTGATGGACAATTTGAAATTGCCGCTCGGTGTCATTTGATCAACTCTGCAACTCCTGTTGAGGGTTTTTGTTTCTCTTGGTACAGTAATTTGGTTTTCTGACCCATGATCTAGTTTTTAGTTGCAGCAGATGGATGTTTTCATCCTAACATCACTGATACCCCCATTGAGGGCTAAGACAGGGGTTTGGAAGTAATAGATTACACACAGTCAGGATTATAAAAGTAAATTATAGAAATAAGTAACTATAATCAGCCCAGATTAAATTTGATAAAAGTTGTAATGAGATTAGGGGTACATTGTTAGGAAATAGTTCAATAAATCTTTGTGCAATATTTTCAATCTTTTTTTTCTTTTGGAGGTAATCCAAAACTAAAACAATATTATATTGATTAGATTACAAAAGTAAATCTAATCTTTTTACTTGAATGCATTATGTTGGTAATAAAAAATTAACCTTGTGATATGTGTGATATGTGTAAGTGGTGACATTTTAAAGTAATCTGAGCCAACCATGGCTATGCCCTGCAGAGAGACGGAGTTAGCATGTAGCCGAGGACTTAATACAGCTGGTGAAGAGCTGCTAAATACTCATCAGCTAAAGAGACAGATTTCTGGCTGGACCTCAGAAAAGCAGGGCCACCCACGGAAACACAAGTGATGGAGTTACACCGGTAGTCAGTCAAGTGTTGGAGTTTCCCTACAGGCCATTACTGGGTTTAGACCAAGTCTAGTTTTCTGTGGAGCTGGTGAAGACAAGACCACATTTGGTTAAACTGTTAGGTCATACTTTATAAGCGTCTTCAGCTTGTTCTTGCCGGGTAAATATCTTACATAATGCTTCTCAGACAAACACACAAGAACTTTTCTAAAACAATAAAAAACACAGAACCTTTCTGCACTAAAATCTTAGTGCAAAACTATGTGTTACACAGCTGTTTTCCAGCTTCAATTCAAATCTTTGCCCTTATCTCTGTTTTACACAAGAAAAAAATTCAGTAGCATCATCTCAGTTATCTTACACTTGTATTGACTTACATTTTGACCCCTTTAACTCATTCATCCATTTGATCTTTTTCTTTACCTTTGTGCATTGGTTTACTTTGCCTTATTTATCTTCAATTATATTTCTTTAGATGAATGGAGAGTTGAAATGGTCACCTTTTGCCCACCTGTTGTTATTGCTGAAAGTTAAAATCAACTACGTAATCCAGCAGAGGGATGAGATAATTGCTATTTGGGCTGTCTGACCTTGTGTGTCTGCCATGGTTTCCTGAACTGAAGGTGTCTGTGTGCATTGGAATGTGCGTGCGTGTGTGCGTGTGTGCGTGCGTGCGTGCGCGCGTGCATGCGTGCATGTGCATGCTTGCGTGTGTGTGCGTGCGTGCGTGCGTGCGTGCGTGCGTGCGTGCGTGCGTTTGTTTGTTTTCAGCCATGTGACAACAAACTGAAAAGTAGAGAGTATTTTTTCTCAGCTTGTTTGGAGACATGTGAAACCACCCGTCCCTCTGAACCTGCCACAGTCCTGCCAAACACAATGCACTGACAAGCCAAGGACAGATTTTGCTGCTCTATTCTCGTCCTCTTGCAACTTATTCACAATACACATGGGCCTTATTGAAAAAACACAATTACTTTGATAAAACATGCTCAAAGTGTACATTCCCTTTTTCAATATGATTACTTCACAAAAATGACTGAGCTGAAATAAAAATAAATCTTGCATAGTCAGTCCTACAGTGTTGTGTCAGTGCTAGAACAAGTTCTAGTTTTACCCATTATCATTCTGCTATTGGGGAAAAAAAAAACAATCTGGCTTGTTTGTATTCCTTTAAACCAATCAAAATCATCTTCGGCAATGCTAAGGATGATGAGGAGAAGAACGCTAACAGGTAAGTTACCTAATGGCAGGTTTATATCCAAAGTCTTCTTGTGAGTCAGACTAATGGAAACCAGATGAATATTTGTTTTATGTTTTGCATAAATGCATCGAAGTGCCTTAAATTCTTGGCTGCTTTTTAAATAATCCATTTGGAATATTATAATCCCCCCTAACTGTTATCTCCCCCATGAATTTACTTCAATAAAATGTAAATTGATCACTTTAACTACAGCATCAACCCCAAAAAATAGTCTCAAACAACCCTTTTCAAATGTTCTGTGTGGCTTTTTGAATTCTAATAGATTCACATTTAAATTAAAACACTCGAAAGCAAATCCTGGTTCAGTAAAGCCCTGAGATCCCTTCAATCATAAGGTTTCCCACTGTGAAATTACTGCAGGCTTCTCTGCTCTGAAAGTCTTTTTGTTTCCTCTGTGCTGTAATCACCATCACAATGTGATAAAAGGAGAACGACACGAAGAGCTCGTCAGTTTTAATTAGTGCGAACAATAACCTGTTAGTGGAAATATGTTTTCCCCGAAACAGAGTAACTCAAGTGAATGACAGTGTGACAACCACAGTGGAGGCTCTCACAGCAGCTCATTGTAGATGTACAGTATTTTATAGGTCTACACACTGATTTTGACGGCACAAGCAAGATGAATAATTAATAGACTATGCTGCTGATAAGCAGATTCTGCTTAATTTAAAATGAACACACTGAAAATAAGTCTTTTTTAATTTGTTGTTACTGCTTGAATGTAAGATTGTAAATAAGCTTTTTAGCTGGATAAAGACTGGAAAATCATCATTCTGGAAATTTCAGAGTTTTCCAACCACAGTGCCATGAGACGAATGGGCCTCTGATCATAATGTGTTAAAGACAGCATTCATTTCCACTGCACATGAGGAATTCTGGTCCTTGGATTGTTCTTAAGTTTCCAAAATGTCCAAATTTAGACTCAGAAGGTTTAGGTAGGCCAGCACTGAGCTTCCTTTAAGACTCATAAATCCAGTCTGTCTAATGTGTGTTGCAGTACACTTCACCAGTGTACCTGCATCAGGACATTGATGGTACTGACCCTTGCAAGTAAAGCACTTTATGTGGAAGTGATTGGCCTGGACTCGCAGCACCTCTCCCTTGCATGGCTCCCCACACCTGAAGCACTGGATGAGCCGCTTCCCTGCTGAAGTCCTGGGATGGCAGCCATCCTGAGTATGTAGCACTACAAAAAAAGGGGAAATAAAGTTACCAGTTATACAGAATCTGAACAAACCTGTTATTATTATTTTTTTTGCTGTGGGCATGTCATATAAAATATACACATAGTGCCCTGAAAAAGCCAAATTAATTGTTTTGGTCTTGAACTAAAGAGAGACTGCTTAATGGAGCATGAGTCATATGTGGCCTTGTGCAATACTTTATAGCAGTCTAATGTTTGTATCCATAAAATGCTGGGATTTGTATATATATACTTTAATTTGTTATTATGGCAAGTTAAGGTTAAAAAAAAGTTCTTTAGCGGAGTTAAAGTAGATTTTAGTGGAGGCATCTGTTTCAATAAATGTGGAAAAAAATACTCGACACTCAAGCCAGCAACTATGTGAGGCTGGCATTAGCACAGCACTGCTTTGAGCTCAGCTGACACTACACGCTAACACTGGCATGCTAACAGTCGCTAACACGCTGCCTCTTAACAACAATAGTGTTTGCTGTGATATACATACATTACTCAACATGCTAAACTTGCCTGTATGTTTAAACATGTTAATTAAGAATAAACACAAACTGCAGACAAGGCTAATGAGAATAGTATCAAAAATTGGCTGATTGTATAGAGGGAAAAGGGGCTATCTATGATGGTACATTGCACCCTGGGGTGATATTATATCTGTACCAAATTTTATGGAAGCCATAGCTGTAGACAGCATTGCAAACCTCAACCAGACAGCTAGGCCAACTAAACAATATACTGGAACTATGAAAGTGTATGCTGCGATATTTAAATGAAGTGAAAACTGTGACCTAGCATGGCTAAAAACACGTCCATATCGAAACAGCTGCACACACAGTGTAAATCCAAGATTTGTTGTTTTTACACATTTTTAAATTCCTTGGACAGCGTCAGTGCTTTTTTATTCATACATTAAGTTTATCTTTTACCATCTGAGCAATTCGTTACAACCCAATAGTCCCTCATAATTTTCCTGTCTGTGCTACATGACTGAACATAATGTAGGTCTACAGACATGCTCTGCTTTGTCACAGAAACACACATACATTTACATACATACATTTACATACAAAAACTCATTCACAGTAAGTTCTGGAGCACTTTATGAAGATATGCAAGCTCAGAAAGTAGAGATATTTTTTTGCAAAGTTAAAAAGTTTGTTCTCAGTCATTTTTGTTTGTTCTCAAACTATCAGTATGACTATTGTAATGAGTGTTGGTGCTTGTTCGCCAAAACTTTGGCTCATTCTGTAGCAAGAGGGCTCATTTCTTTTCCCTCTTTCTCCTCCATGTTTATATGGCAGCAGAGGCAGTGGATGCCAGTACAATCTAATCACAGCCCACTTGAAAGGTCTTGAATGTGATTAGAAGAGGAGAGAGAGGAAAGAATGCAGCACGTCGAGAGCGTTTTGTCTCACAGTTTGTAGAAACACGGCATACAAATAGATAGAAAGATACATGAGCGCTGTCTTAACTCTTTTTTTGTACACAGTTTATACAAATTCACATATTAGCAAAATATCAGCTCTGTTGGAGATATAAACGTCAGTTAATCTCAGATGCACAAACATGGATGTTTAAATATATGTGACCAACAGTGAGATTTGCACACATTTTCAGCTTAGAGGGGATTTTTTTTCTTTACCGTTCACTTCACCCAACTCAGCTTCTTGAATACTGAGGAAATTGAGTCAAGCACCATCGGTATGTGGCCCAAAGTCTGCTGCACGACAGGAGAGATTTGTTGCCATGGTTGCAAGTGTGCAGTTTCAATCTAGATTCAGACCATGCCTCCCAAAGATGGATATAGATGTTCTTTGTAAATGTAGTTTTTAGGTATATTATGCAGAGATGTGATCATAGACATCCACTGTTCCACCTTGTATGAGACAAAGGAAAACAGTTTTCATCATTCAGGGAGAGAAAGACTTCGGTGACGTTCATCCGTTGCAAATGTTTTTGTCGGTAAAAACAGCATTGTGTGATTTTAATGATTTAAAATTGGATCTAAATAAATGTTTTCTGAAATACTTGATGTTTCTGCCGATCATAAAAAATCCTAATGAGAAAACAACCCGTCTTTTTGGCCATGGCACTCCAACAATAACCACAAACCAGCCAAAGTGGCCTTTGTCCTTAAAAGCCTCAGATATTTGTCATGGGGACGTGCAGAGACTGCTGTGGCTTGGACATGTTTCAAATTTACAAATGACTGGACAAGTACATGCTGTACCACATAGCATTATTTCTTTGGTATACAGTACAGTTAATGTGTGATGGGCGATTTATCTGAGTAAAGGGGTAAGACGGATGTGAGAGGTCCTCGGACGGATAAATCTGAAGTGTCCAAAATGTCGTCCACTCTGTCTTGATCTCTCCCAGAATGTGAAGCTGATATGGTGTCAAGTATTAGCAAATGGTAGATTTAGAAAGGGAGCAAATGGAGAGAAACCTGAGACGAACAGCTAATCACTCAACCCGCTATCTCCAGCCATGAAAGACTGCATCTGTGTGTGTCTAAGTGTGTGTGGATGTAAGGAGTACGAGAGTATCTATGTAAAGTACAACAGATTCTATTTTTATGTAAGTACAAAGTCATGAAATGTAAAGTGTTCTTAGTACACTATGTAAGACTCTATATTTAGCCACCCAGTATAGCACAATGAGGTCTATAATAACATTTGTATGGGCTGTAAGTTATATTTTGGTCTTACTGTGAGTATTAATAATACTTTTTTAGTTGTTTCCTTATACAGGATGGTTTCATTATTAGTAATGTAACAAATGAGTAGTCTTAGAAGCTCTCAAGCAACTTTAAAGATGTAAAGCAACAGGAGATTTCAGATTTTAAGCTTTTATCAGCCAATAATGTCTTTTGAGTGAAGAATTTTTAAATAAAATTCATAATGTTCAAAGCAAGGAGATTATGCACCTGGAAGAACACTTGGTTTGTCAGGAACACAGCAGAATATCAGTTATTATTCACCAAAAATAATCCTAACAGCCTCAGATTTCTATGTGAAAAGCAAATCTTTTCTTAAAATATTTGATATTTAGCATCTAGTGTGAATTTGATTCACAATTTATTAAAAAGCGAGTTTCTTCAGAAAATCACACTTAAGTATCTGAATAGCAGGAGGCAAGAAGCTTTTATCTAACTTTCCTTTGACTCTGCACTGGTTAAGTAATTATGAGTATTTTTCCCACAGCTTTACTCCAGTTAAGTAAAAAGTCACTTCAGCATTGTATAATAATCTAAATCTGCTGCAAAATAGAGCAAGTGCAAAACTCTGCTAAATTCAGAGGTATTGCTCAAATCACATGCTGGTCTTACCTAACCATCATGCTGTACGATTAGCTGTGACAGCTGTGACTGCACTTTTCCCCACTTGGCAAAACAGCTTTTACCTACAAATTCACCTTTGTTTTTCACATTTGAGAAGATTTGAGAATCTTAAAGTGTTAAAAAATGTTAAAATTAA
>JAQNCA010000017.1:11521272-11534271 GCA_029783725.1 Acanthurus tractus | reverse complement strand
ACTGCATTTAAATGAAATATTGCAAAATATGTAGTTACACCTGAAAGCTAAAAGGCAGTTCTGTGTAATATAAAAAAGATGACTGGTGGGTTTTAGGCTTAAGCCGGAATGAGATGATTTATACAGATCCATACACATGAACAGAAATACCACAAAAGTAGTAAACTTAACTCTCTGCATCAACATTTAAAGATTTACATATGCACATAAAGAGAACTGCATAACTCATCTCCTTCTTCTTTAGGCCGCAAAATTATCAATCATCCCTTGTATTGTCGTTACACTGCCAAAGCTTTATTTTAATCTGCCCAACTTCAACGCCAAGCTCGTGCTAAGCTATAGTGTACCGTGCTGTGTTCATATGGTGTGTAACTGTCTGTCAGCTGTTGCTCACCCTGATCCTCCTCCCCACAGAGGCAGTCACTGGACACAGTAAAGCCTGGACTGAGCTCCTCCTGTCTGTCACAGTTGCAGAAAGACTCCCCTGTCACCGGCTCCGTGCTGGGCAAAGCCACCACCTCAGGCTCCGTCGAAGAACTCAGCAGGTGATCCATCTCAGATTCAAGGTTGCCGTTCTGGTTGACCTGAGCAGCACAGACAGCGCGCAAGTTCATGTATGTGGACATGTTCCAGGGGATGTTGGCTCGGTAGCAGGAAAACAAATAAGATCCAGTGGAGAGAGCCTGATGATTGTATAAAATTGTTTCTCAGTTCCACTTGCAGCAGTGAGGCCTTGATTTCAAGCCTAAACCTAAAAGAGTAATAGTTTGCCTAACCTGGAGGGAAAACAGTCACAGTCTTTCTATCTTTTTTGCATTTGAAAATCTAAAGAGCCAGATGAGCGCTGTTTATCGCACATGATGTGTTCTAAAGACTCACAGATAGCCCTTTACCTAAAAGTTGTTCATGGTTTCTATTGGTGGGAAAAGTCATGTGCGCTCATAACTAAAATTAGACCCCTTCCCAAAATACTTAGCCTCCTTTTCTTGCCTTTCGAGACTTGATCATGTCTTACACACAACCATTTCAGACAGACAGCCTCAAGTGGAAAATTACTGGAACTAAGGTATATTACCCTTAACATGAGGCTGTACCTTCTCTTTGGTTTTAACTATATGCTCTCCTTTAACCAGTTTATTTTTCTTCAAAATACAAACAAAACTAACTATACAAATCATATGAATTCCCTCATTCATTTTAAATTTCTCCGTTTTGTCCTGTGCTTCAGGCTTTGCTCTGCTTTATTTTGGTTTGACCCCACAAACCCAGGAGTCTCACCTGTGTCATTGTCTGGTCATCCAGTTCCTTCCTGTCAGACGTCTGGGTGACTGCCATGACATCTGTCTCCTGGCGGGTTTCGCTCCAGGCCAAATGCCGAGCCCGGCCGCTCCTGCCTCTCCTCAGCATGGCAGCTCTGTGACAGCAGAGCCAGTGCCTTACAACCAGCTGGTACACTGCATGTACACTAGACCATGCACTGTGTATTTACATCAAGCGGAGTAAGTTTTGAACTCCTACTTCAAATCTAATTTACTCTTTGTTTTTTGTGTTAAGATCAGATTATTTTTTGACACATACACACATATTTATACGTTCTTTGCATTATTTTAAATTTCAAAGATCATTTATAGTATGCCAATAAACATCAAGTTGGAATACATTTTCCTTAGGTTAACACTTAAAATTTCCTTGTATTTCCAGTGCACTAAAGGGCTATATAGGGATAATGTGAGCTTCCTTGGATTCTCAGCCTGTTTCTCAAATGTCTCATAAAACTGTTGGACAGGAAGTAGGTCAGTTTAAATCTGTATCCAAGCATGAATCCATAGTTTTTATTAGTTTAAAATTGTCTTTATTAACCTTTCTCTCCCTACACCTATTAAGGTCAGCATGAGGTGACATGTTTGGTCCCTTACAAACTGATCTCTGTGTGCTAGCTTGCCTATTTCCATCCACCCCATATGCCACAGTTGGCAGAGTAAAATGTCTTCATGCATCAGTTTAACCTTCTAACCCAATCCTGTGCTTTACCACTGCGGCAGCATGTCTTTTAGCTAGCTTCAGCAGCAGGCAGACACAGATAAACTCACTTGACCTAGTGACTGCAATGTGTGCCAATTATAAATCACAGATTTGTAATAACCTTGTGTTTACACTCCTGCTTATATTGACTCTGACAGGCTTGTAAGTAATTATCTGGCACTTAAATTCAACATGTAAGAGACATTTGATGTCAGTTGTAATCTGTAAATAGGCTTATAAATTCTGTAATTTGAAATTAAATCTTTATTAATTTATATTCCCTTGGAAGAAATTTAAATTAATATATGCCCTACTGCAACGAAGGGGATTATTTTTTATATAATGGAATTAACACTAAAAACTGCATGAGCAAGTGTGTTTGCATTTGAAGTGTTTCTCATAAAGACTAAACAATAAGTGAAACTGATGCTATTCCAGTTACATTATTGGAATTCTGCTTCGATACATTTTACATTAATAAATAAAATCTATATATTTTAAAGTTATTAAGTCCCTTGTGAACCTTAACATGTCAGCATGTCTCGGCTAATGCCACAACTCAGCGCAACAGCTGGTGACTTCTTTGCAAGCAGGTGCAGGAGATAACTGCCAGTAATTTAGATTAGTTAGTCTGGAACCTGTCTCATTTTAATTGGGCCTTGCCCTACATGTTGTAAATGCATCATATAGCCCACTCATGCAAACTACAGTACCAATATTCTGATTGGTATGATATGAATACATCCTTGGAAGGACTTTGACTTTCTATGCATCAGGTCATATTGCCCTTAATGTCCTGCCCACACTTTCTATACTAATGTACAAGAATCAATTAATGTAGTTCTCAGTGATCCACCTCAGAAAGCATGCATTGACAACACAGTTCACTGTTCGTAAAATTTCCCAATTGGTCGTATTAGATAATAGCATCAGATGAATAATAAAGTCTGATCAGTTATTACTGTCTGTATATTCAGTAAATATAACACGGCAGCTAATAACTCGCAATATCTCTAACTTCAAACTCAGTCAAACATAATCCAGCATGCATATCTCAATATTAACAGCAGTTTTGCCCTTACCTTGCAGTAGTCTTCCTATATACTGTCTTACAGTGGCTCATTTGAATGCTCATGTGCCTGAATATCCGGCCGTGTAACAGGTGCAACCTGCACTCTGTCCCACTTCTCAGCCAGCTAGACGTAAACATTGCTTCATCACGCCCTCCTCATGTTCTTATTGGATAAGGATGACGTCGGGGAGGAGCTCGTGCATATTCCCTCTAGTTACCTCTGCCTAAGTAGGGTAACTATCTATAGCTCCTATGGCATTAATAAATCATGTGTGGTCTGCAGACTTGTCAGAACAAGGAGATGAACACCTTCCCTGTATTGTAAAGCAAGGGTAAATAATAAAAGTAGTTTTAAAGACACAGAGGGCTGTGGCAGATGACAAATATTATTAGAAAATATCGAGCAGACCTTAAAAAAGTGCAGTGCCGGGAATGGTTTTATTAAACAGGGCTCGGAACTCAGTAAAGGAAATTATTTTCAGCATGTATTAAGATTTTTGGACAACTGTTAACATAAATTTACATGGCTTTATTTGTCGATTTGCAGACCTGTGTCTGGAGCCAACTTTTTGCCATTAGCATGTGTTGTTGTCAAGAAGTTCGACCTAAACACAGACACATACCAATTAAAAGTCGCTTTCGTATCATCTTGAGCGTTTGTGGTGAGCTTGAATGCACCGTAGTGCGCACCGGTAGTCTATTGGTGGCTTTGGAACAGAGGCGGGACTTAGGTTTAAGATACGCTGCATGATTGGCTCTGTGACGCATGACGTTATACGGAAGTAGTTGAGCCCTGAGCCGTGTGCATGTTTGAAGTCTCACATTCAAAATATGGAACAAAATAATGGTAGGAGGAAGTTACCTGTTAGCAAAGTTAATTAGGATGTTACGACCCACTTTAGACTCGTTCAGCCGTTTACCAAATGTTTCTTTGTTCTTTAAAGATGTCAGCTGTTGAAACTAATGCGTGTTTCATAATAGCTACTAATTTATAGCTTGGCTAACCGGCCATCGGATGCTAGTTGAAAATCAGCATTAATTTTTAATATTCAGCTCTATAAGCTGTTAAGACATCGAGACTAACCAGAATGTTTCCTTATCCTGTAAGTTAGTTGTTTATGAGAAGCTAACATTGCAGTACATTGTTAATTCTGGTAAATATTACTCAAAAGGAGCGATTATCTCCTCATGTTGAACTTGTGAACCCGGGTGATGAAACCTGACGTCGGTCCTTAACTGCGACATTCCTATCGATCCTTCTTTTCTGATTCTTTTGCAACTCAAATGATCTATCTCATGATAGCCGTGTCACAATTTAATGGTATTTTAGCTTTAAAAAAAACTTTTCATACGTCTGCTACGTTAATGCTGAATTAACACTTTTTTGTCCCCTTTTCATTCAAGACGAAAACTTGGGACAGGTCCGACATATAGTGTTGGTCCTGTCTGGGAAAGGAGGTGTAGGCAAAAGCACCATCACCACAGAATTAGCACTGGCTCTCAGGCATGCTGGCAAGAAGGTGGGCTCAAACGTTATCTGTGTACATGTGACGCTGACATGTTATCTAATTTAAAACACACAGATGAGCTGTAAAAGAGACAAGAAGTTGTTATAATGCATGTACAAATACAGTAGTCTAGGTGTCATATTGTAAAAGTGATGTGTTGTATGATGTTTTGCTCTTCATCAGGTTGGCATCCTGGATGTTGACCTGTGTGGGCCCAGTATTCCCCGCATGCTGAGTGTTGGACGGCCTGATGTGCACCAGTGTGACTCAGGATGGGTGCCTGTCTACACCGATGCTCAAAAGAGCCTTGCCCTTATGTCCATTGGCTTCCTGCTGGAAGATCCGGATGAAGCTGTGGTGTGGAGGGGGCCCAAGAAAACTGGTATGCTATTCTCCACTTCTACTGTTTTATTATTGGTCCGTGACAATATTTATTAGATCAGTTATTTTGATGCAGCAATTTTAAAAGAGCCTTTGCCAGTGTTATTTTTTGAGTAATAGAACAATAAAAATAATCATGGTTATATACCATTTGTCTGCTCTTACATCTCTGTCTTAGTCAAATCCTTTGCTGCATGTTTTCCACATGAACTCATTGTCTTTTCATTGTCCTTTCCACTTCTGATTGTCCTGTCCTGTCCTGCAGCTTTGATTGGCCAGTTTGTGTCAGACGTAGCATGGGGAGAGCTTGATGTATTGCTGGTGGACACACCGCCGGGGACATCTGATGAGCATTTGGCGGTACTGGAGAACCTTAAAAAACACAGCAAAGTGGATGGAGCGGTTTTGGTCACCACACCTCAGGTACCTACTAATCTGGAGGGACCCTACTGTTCATTGTAGGAGCAAAGAAACTAAATAAAGCATTTAGGTGTCACAGTAAAGGATGTTTACATTATCATACAAGCTCGTAACTGAGCCTTACCATTTTCCCCTTACAACCATATACAGCATATGTTCTCATGTGTCTTTTAAAGTGATTGGTGCTGTGGCTCAGTGGTGTAGAGTTTAAACAGATAATCCTTGCTGCCATCTTTATACCTTGAAAGTTACCGAAATTATAGATTTTGTGGGGTTTTTTTTGTTGTGTTGGCTACAGGCAGTATCCACGGGTGATGTGAGGAGAGAGATCACTTTCTGTAAAAATACTGGAGTAAGGATCCTGGGCATCATAGAGAACATGAGTGGCTTTGTTTGTCCTCACTGCTCGGTGGGTTAACTGTCATACATTCAGATGAATGCCATCAACTTCTCATGAAACTACAGGAGTGTTTATCCAAGTATAAGATATAAAGCTCAGCTACAAACCAACTGCTGAAGTTTCTGTTTCAAATAATGCACCCAATTAGATATTCACCAAAATACATAAATCAGTTGTGTGTTTTTGTCAATGTTCAGGGTTGTCTGACTATATACATTCTAAAAAATGTGCTCTCTTTTCAGGAGTGCAGCAATATATTCTCAAAGGGTGGCGGTGAAGAGTTAGCCAAGCTGACTGGATCAGTTTTTCTAGGTGAGATCAAGGGGATCAAAGTACATGTAATGTCAGCTTCTAGCCACAAGATGTCACAACACACCACACTCTTATTGCAGGGTGTGCATCACTCCTTATCCACCATTCATGATTTAAGATGCATTTTGCGTCACGGCCATGCTGCTAAAATGGTCGATTCAGATTTCAGTGAAGCAGCAGGATTGAAATACCTCATCACTGATGTTTGTCCATAATACTTCATCGAATTAATAGATCATTAAACATTTTTTCTCGGCGGTTATCCACTCTGTGCACAGATCGATCTCTTGAGTAATGATGCAGCTAATTCAGCTTGGCCTGTGGCAGTGAGAAGCCAGCTGTATGACAGCAGTGCATAGCTTTAGCCATTTAAGTATTAGATCAGTCAACAGCCTTAAACATTAACTTGGTCCTACTGATTATCATTATTAGTATGTTGATTGAAAGTACTACTTTCAGGCATGATTTTTTTATCACTTCCTATCAATGTTATATCAAATGTTATAAACATTGTTAATATTAACCAGTTCAGATAAGATGAGCATCAGATCAACGTCATGTCTTCTCCATTTCAGGTTCTGTGCCCTTGGATCCTCTGCTCAGCACCAGTATAGAGGAGGGCAAAGACTTTATACAGTCATTTCCAGACAGCGCCACCTTTAGTGCCATCAGCGGTATTTCTCAGACTCTGCTTAACAGCCTTGAAACTGCTTAGGCCATGAATTTGTTTGCTTCAAATACTGGCTTATGTTGATATTTTACCATGATTAAAAGGTGAAAAGTATAGTAAAAGACAGAAATATGAGCCTTTGTGCTGTCAGTCAGTATAGATTTCTGTGTTACATTTTTGTCCTGTACAGTTAAACATCATATAAAACATTTTCTGAATTATCTTGTTTCCGTTCATTTTTATTTAACAATCAGTATCCAGGCTTTGTTTTCAGTTATCTTTCAGTGCTGCAGTTGCAGTTCTGGAGGGTGTTAACCACAATGTGAAGATTACCAGCTGCCACCGCAGAGTGAAACAGCAAGAAATGAATACTTTAACAGTAGCTCAGCTAATCTGCTAGCAGCTAATCTACAGCAAATTCAGAGACATCATTTCTTAATAAAAATGCACAGTCATGCTGCCTAGTAAACATTTGTGTCACAGGAAAATTCACTCCTGAAAAACACTAAATTGTGTGTTTGGAAGCCAGTCAAATCTAAGTTGGAATCTTCTTTAATTTGATTGTGACACACGTCGACACATCAGGATAACTTCAATACCAGTGGTAATACAGGATTGTAAGATTGGCGCTTCAGTAAAATGCGTCAGCAGCAGTTCCATTTTCAGAAAACATACTCCAGATCAAATCTGACCAGTCTTTGCATAAAACTAGGCCAAACCTGAACACTAATCTCACCGATTTCCTGCAGTGCACTACAAATGATGCAGCCTTTTTGTATTTTGAAATATTTGCCCCCCCCTTATTTTTGGAGGAAATATTAAATTTTGTTAGCTTTTTGATCTGGATTAAATCTTCTGAAACTAGCCTGCTCTTCAGCGTCATATCCAACAGCAACAAGACACTGAAACCCATGCAGTATTTCAAATGGCTGGAATGTAAAAGAGATGAAGTACAGCCACAAATGAGAGGAGTGGTGGGGAGGGGGTGTGGGGGGGGGGGGATGAATAAGATGGCAAGGAGATGAAATTTGGAAATTACACTTGTGAGACCCATCGTGGGGCACACACACCTTTAATGCAAACAGCAGTACTACAGGAAAAAACACTGAAGTTTGAGAATGTTTGCGTAATGATTAGAATACAGCTACACACAAAACTCCCACTTCACCAGCAACATACTAAAGGCAATCTTAATTATTTAAACCGAGAGTTACATCCAGAGGAATTCCAACCACTTATCACAATTACCCCACAGTGCATTAAATCTATCTATATTGATATTTATATGTCTGTATATATATATATATATTTATTTATATATATATGTATATTATATCCTGGGGAATTAAAGACTCTTGCTGGATTTAACAGTTCAATGAACAATTTCTTATAAATAAAATCAGTGGAAAAAAATCTTAAGTCCATATACATTTCTCTTTACAAATAGATCCTCGAGATTAATGCAGAAATTGTGTCAACTCCCAGGTCGATGTGGGAGGAGAAAAAGCTGTGAGGCCCTTTGGTCAGCTCTCTAAGGCCAGAGGCCAGGCTGCCTCAACTGGCCTCAAGGCCCGAAATAAGTGGAGGGAAAAAAAAAAAAAAAAAGGAATCTTCATCATACAACTGTTTTGAAACACACACACACACAAGACAGACAAATCACTACATTGCGCATTTACAAGTTGACTATCAAATTGGGACAACTGTACACATTGTTGAGATAAGACCATAATTATGGGGCTATTTTAATTTCATTTTTTTCCCTGCCTTCAATTCTTTCATCTTGTGTGGCAGAAATTTTTACAATTTTTCCCCGCTTTACACTTTTTCTCCAGCAGCAACATAAAAGACAGATCTTTGAGTGGAGATGTTTGGGTATTTATTTCGTGGACAGAATAAGGGCAACAATAAGACCGTAGAGACCCAAGACTTCAGCAAAAATCAAAATGAGGATCATGCCCACAAAAAGCCTTGGCTGTTGAGCTGTGCCCCTCACGCCTGCGTCACCCACGATGCCGATTGCGAAGCCTGCTGCCAGCCCACTGAGGCCCACGCTCAGCCCAGCTCCCAGATGGAGGAAACTCCTAAACACAAAGAGACAACTGTTAGTCAGCACGAGGGATGTGGCAATTACTTAACAATTGAGCAACATGGTTTATCAATACAATTTAAAGCAGTTTGACATGTGATAGTCAGAGCATCTTCAACATTTGAGCAACCGTGATCAGAGCCCGTGATGCATGCATGGAGTAAGTGGCTGTCCATGTACCAGGACAGTACAGAAAAGGCTGTTAACCACTCACATCTTAACAAAAATCCCTGTTGTAAATGGATCTAGTGGATAGTGGGACTACATCAGGGTGGTGGCTTCGCAGGGATGATTCACTTTTGGTTTTGGTCTCATCTGAGGCTTTATCGATTGTAAAATAGCACCAGCATCTCTGCAGTTGTTTCACTGCTTTTGTTACAGCTAATGCCCAGTCTGACAAATGACAGTGACAGAGCTGATTAAATGGGCCCTCCCTATTCAATTTTGCTGCAGACTAAAAACTCCTATTGTCTGAAGTGTTGACAAATGAATGGACAGCAAAGGAAACAAAACATCAATGAATAAGTCTGAAAATTTTACTGTGGTCAACTGAACTCACTTGTAGAGGGTGACCCTCTCTGACAGGTTGTTGGCAATCAGCACTGCTACTACCAGGCCGTAGATGGCTATAATACCCGCCATGACCACTGGGATAATTGATTTCATGATGAGCTCCGGCCTCATCACAGACATGGCAGCAATCCCTGTGCCACTCTTAGCTGTGCCATAGGCTGCTCCCAAGGCTGTTAGGGGAGAGAGAGAAGATCACATTAGTTTCATACACAAGACAGCAATCTAGAGTAGGCACACAACAATCTAAGTCACAATAGTCTAGAAAGCAGATTGACCACAGAATCCAAATGGTGCAACTAGATAATGAAGCAGAAGTGAAATGAGAGATGAAGCAATAATACAACAACAGAAGCAGTTTCAGTTCCCCTTAAAAATCCAACATGGCTCCACCTGGGGAATTATGGTAAGGTCAAAAGGGAAATAACTGATACGGTCATGACGCAGATACTATATAACCTAAAATCAGCTTTGTGTGTCGTCGTGTGTCTTTGTGTGTCTTTGTGTGTGTGTGTGTGTGTGTGTGTGTGTGTGTGTGTGTGTGTGTGTGTGTGTGTGTGTGTGTGTGTCTTCTCCTCAGAGTATTTTAGCCACTGTAAATTCAGAATTGAGTCTGCCAGACAGCTGCAGAGTTGTTCATTTTCTGAATGAAAAAACGCCTTATTTGGCTTAAGCACACAGGGAACTGCTGACGAGGATGCCCAGGATGGGCACCGAGGGGGCTGGGTGGGGCATTAGGGGGGTACACACTCATGCGGCATCTGCTGTTTGATACCTCCGGTTTATACCAGTCCCTGGCTAGCATCACTGTCATGTGACAGGGAAGGAGGAGAACAAAAAGCTTCATCGGCATAAAAGCTCTGTGGGCCTGTGACGCTAAGGAGAAAGCATAGTGCCACCCTACGTCACAGAAAACCAAGCCTGACTGCAGGAGGAGACTCAAAGAGAAAATCAATGACCCTACTCTGCTCTAAAAAAAGAATCTATATTTAGCCAAATACGGAACAGCAACAATTCATTAAGACCTGATTGTAATTCTGCACAATAACAAGAAACTGAAAAGCATCCAGGTGTTAAGAGGGACAGTCAAGGTAATTTTATCTGCAGCCTGATGACACAAATTGTCCTCAGGAACCTTTACAATATGTGCAGCAAACGACACCCTCCATTCTTTACATACTCAATTTGGATAAACAAACACCTCTTTAACATGGACAACAAAATGGAAGAAACATCAAGAGAGGCAATCGAGGAAGGCCCCTATTCCACGAAGGACCAACATGTACTGGATGTCAAGTGAGCATTAAAGACTATCAGGGGAGCCTTTTCACATATCCAACAGCCTGTCAGAGCGAGGCTGATTTGACAAGCCTCCCCTTAAATCATAGGTTTGAATATGTGTGTTTAAATGTGAGCACTTTTACTTCCTCATTCCCAACAAAGGCAAGTAAAAGTGAAAGCTCAGACAGCACCAACCACAGCATAGCATCTACCACTCTCTATCAGTCTGTATATGCTGTGGCAGCACATCCACTATACCTATACAATTTTCACAGATTTATAGTTGCTGCTTCAGTGGTAACTAAAGCCATGTCCCTTCTGTTGGTTGTCTACTTCATTCTGCTTGTATGCAATTTGTGAACAGGTGTCAAGATGGCTGCAGAACAGTCTGAAAAAACTTGTGTAACATGGTAAAAAATCCACTATCTTGCAATGTAATACCATTTTAGACTCTGATTAATATGTTATATCTTGTCATATAATATGTGCATAAAGAAGAGACTGACAAAGTAGTGTCCTTTCCTTTTCATAGCCAACTTACAGATTGTGATTAAATCTGAAAGGGCTCATGAGATATCATCTTTGGAGACAGTCTCGTGCATACAGCCTGAGGTGTCCAGCCCTGTGTTTCTTCATTTCTCCGTAAAATGTGTTGAAGCTAGCCTGGAGACAATTTTGGTTAGCTCAAAGACTAGCTGAGGCTTTCTGGCAAGTGGATCTAAAGGCAGACAGGAAGAAGATGCAAGCCAATCTTCAAAAGTGCACATGGCAGCCAGCCACGTCCCTTGCTACTTGCACTGATTTATCACCGGCCTGATGCCATCAATACAAGGTTAAATCACCTCAGCCCATATGCAGAGATGTGTTAAAAGATAGCTCAGCACCATTTTTTTTCAAATCTCCGATATACACAAGAAAAATTGTATTATTTTGTGTTTTAACTTTGTAGAAATGTCACACTAAATGCTTAATTCTTTAAATCCGACAAATACTGAGTGGTAAATCAGATCAAACAAGCTGACCTGCATTAGAAAGGACACAAAACCTACTTCAACAGTTCAATATAGATAGTCCAAGATAATGGATCTATTCAAGGTAAATTTTAAGAAACAAAGCTTGTAATTTAGCTATTAAAAAAAACCCTCAAGACAAGGAATTGGACATGCCTGAGCCCTCCTCTTGACAGCTGTTTCATTTAGTCATGGACTTTGTTACCGTCAGTAACGTTATCCTCCGATTCCATTCTTTCTTGGTAAGCACTGAAGTGTGACAGGTGAGGGGTGGCAGAGAAAAATCGAGTGTCCTCAAACAATGCCATTCCGTACCAACAATAACAGATCTGATGCATACATAGCAGTGCTGTTTCTGCAGCGGTGTAGAGGCACAACCTCTGGGTTTTAATCCTAATCCCCTCAGCTTAGGTAGAGAGCTTTTTCCACCCTTTTCTTTTTTCCTCCCTGCAGAATATTTGATGTATGGGATGCCCTTGTGACGTCTTGTGATGTCAGAGCAGGAGGTGCCTACAGTTAGGGATGATCTTGCATGCAATATGCCCACGCAATAGACAGCAGATTGGTCAGCCGTGAATAGTGGATGAATGGCTTAGCGAAGGTTTTGAGGAATGAATATTAAAAAAAATCTAGAAGGTCATAGTTGTAAAAACGTTTTCCTGTCTTACACAACTGAATGCAGCTTTCATCTACACTGCATAAAAATTTGAGGCAGCATACAGAAATTGAGACTTGCTGCCCAGACTATGGCATCAGAAATGAGGAACGTCTTGTGCAGTGGCTCCCAGGCGTTAATATTAGGCATACTCCTAAATGAAAGCAGGACATTTATCCATTACTTTTAACTAACATTTTCATACTTCTCTGCTCAGTATATGAGTAGTTTAATTGCACTTCCAACATGTTGTGTTCAGGTCTTAAAGATCGACTTATGGATTTGTTACAGAAATTGTAATCTTAATTTGATAAAACCTGCTGTCTCTCTGCTTACCCCAAAAACTGTAGAAGTGCCACTTGGTGTACGAGTACAGCTAGTTAATGAAATTTCCAATTGAAGTGTGTTTAAGTGACAGAGAGGAAGACCATGTGAATCTGAACTTTCTACACAGTTGAAAGCAAAATCTATTTACAACTAAAAGAACTAGTTACAAAGCTATTCTACTCAGAACATACACGCACACAAGCACAAGAAATCTGAATAGTCGCACGATGCAGAGAGAGAGTTTTGATGTGTTTAGATGAGAAGCAAATATGTGTATAGATA
>JAQNCA010000017.1:11476568-11491938 GCA_029783725.1 Acanthurus tractus | reverse complement strand
CATTTTGTGATAAACAGACATTTTATTCATTCTAGGTGTCGCTTCAGAATCCTGGACTCTTTCGGCACTGAACCAGCCTTTAACTTGGGTAGTTATGCGCGCAGCCATGGATATAAAACACTGTGGGGCAGCTGGGGTCTGCGGCCTCTGCAGTACATGACCATGTTCCGTAAGTCTGTGTGTGTGCTTTTGTGTACGCCTGTCATTGCAAACATGTGTTTTAGTATGTGCGTTTGTGAGACCACAGCTGTGACACTCTATGAAGCAGCTCAGTACAGTACATTGATGCAGAAATGCACTTTTCGAAAAATACAATTTTATGCACACAGACACACATATATTTATATCTTGGTGCCGCAGCACTGATCCTTCATCTACACCCCTCTTAACGTCTTCACAGTGAGAGGATTAAAAGCTGAGGTTAAATAAACTTGTGCCCAGACAGAGCTTTCATTCCAACACCTCTCCCTGTCATCTCTCCCACCCTGCCGGGAGATGGAGACGAGCTGGACGCGCCGGGCCGAGAGCCGCCCATCATGCCTCAGCTTGAAACACTGTTTATTTGTCCTGCTGCGGGAGGAGAGGGATGGCCGTTAGCTGATGGCAGGAAAAAAGGGCAGAAAAAGAGAGAGACAGCGAAAAAGAAACATAGACACAGGAGGGAGAAAGGAAAGGAAGACGCTTGAGAAAAGAGCAGGCGGGTGTTGATGACCCTTTTGTTTTGAAACGAGAGAGCGGACGACGCAATGACACTGAAATCAACAACGGAAAAAACCTCATTCCTTCACAGCTTCTCAGCAAACCTCCACATGTTGCATGATCTTGATCATATCGGCGTGTTGTTGCATTTCTCTGCTATCTGATGTATGAGCGATGTTAAGCGCTGAACCAGAATAGGTGAAAGATACAAGTGGGGACAAATGGAGCTGAAAAGGAGCCAGGAAGAAAAACTGTGTGCTGCTGTGACGGGGAATCAGGGAAGATTTGGCAAAAGATTTTTTAACAAGGAACTTGATACAGGAGTGAATGACCCACACACTCACACTCACACACACACACACACACACACACCACACACACAATCGTTGCGGGTGCTTACACACATATCCACACACCTTTGCTGGCACATTCCTACTTAAGTAAATACTCATCTTTCACACCTTCCTTAGTGTGTCTCAGGGCAACAGCGTGGCAGCTGCCTATCCAAACAGCCAGACGTTAACCTCTCATGCATGTACACTTCTCATTTCCTTTCGCTCTGATTTACACAGCACAGCGTGTTTTCCATCTCTCACAGAATATTTATCCTAAATGTTATTCACCTGTAATATTTTTGGCCTGTGTTATCAGTAATACCTGCAATTTTGTTGATACTCTGATCACATTTTTCACTCTGTGTTTATTTTTGTGTGTTGCCTGTGAAGGTCCAGTGTGTAGGATTTAAGAGGATCTCTTGGCAGAAATATAATATAATATTCATAAATGTGTTTTCACTAGTGTATAAACCATTTTAAGTAAGAGTAGTTGTGTTTTTATTACCTTAGAATGAGCCTTTTATGACTACAGAATGAGAAAGTCTTCTTCCACAGAGTCCACCATGTTGTTTCGCCATGTTTCCACTGTAACTCAGAACAGACAAACCAAACACTGACTCAGGAGAGGTTTTTTTTGAATGTTTTTCACTACCACCGCAGGGTCCCCTGCATGCTTGATTGGGTGCAGTTTGCAACTTTACCACTAGATGCCACTAAATCCTGCACACTTGACCTTTAAGGAAGATGTGTGCACAGACATTCACCTTCATGTTTTAGTGAAATAAGTGTTATATTCAAGACATTTTTAATTACTGACAAATGAAATGATTTAATACTTTAATCTTAAAAGTCTGGATAAAACTCTAGCCCTGCTTTTCTCATAGAATTGCCTGTAAAAATTGTACCTTCTGTATAACTTATTTTTCTTTTTACATCTCTTTCGACCACTTTGTGTTCATCTCTAGCTCATACTCCTGATAACTCCTTCCTGGGGTTTGTGAGCGAGCAGGCAGTGAGAGAGGAAGAGCTGCAGGCAGACACCTACAGGAAAGATAGGATAGCAGTTATCTATGGCAAACAGGACTACATGTGGCAGGTATGATAAGCAAAAGAATGAAATATATGTATGTAGAAAGAGGCCAGCTGCCTGTGCCATGTTACATGATAGTGAAGATTACACAGAGGCAGCTTAGTGTTTTTGTACATGCTGGTCTTAAGCCGACAAACTCTGGATCATGCCTGTGTGTGTATATCTGTGTATATGCAAGGGTAAATCTGACTATGTGGGGGTGATAAATGAAGAGCTGGAGACCCACGCTACAGTCTACCAGCCTCCAGGACATGCCTCTAGTCTGCCCAGCTTCATCCGAAACCACGGCCTGCTGACTCAAAAACGCTTCCTGCAGCTTCTCCGCAGAGCCAAGGTCAGACAACAGCTCACTTCAGAAACAATCTGTGAGGCCTGTGAATCTGAATCCTACATTTACTACTTATCCTGCCTCGATTTTAGTGTTATGATGAATCTTTACTGAAAAACGAACAATATTCCCTCCCTGTGCTGCTTCCCTCTCAGGTGTTTGTGGGCCTTGGGTTCCCCTATGAAGGTCCTGCTCCCATTGAGGCAATAGCTCTGGGCTGTGTGTTCCTCCAGCCACGGTTTGACCCGCCACACTCATCAGACAACAATGACTTCTACAAAGGCAAGCCCACCATGAGACAGGTAGGTAACTCCCTCAACTTGAAGAAAATGACAGTTTGAATTAAATATAAATGCAGATGAGTTTTTAAAGTAAAAACTAAAGACAGTAAATAACTCTGGACCACAGATCTCTTCTCAGCATCCGTATGCTGAAACATTCATTGGCAAACCCCACGTGTGGACTGTAGACATGACCAACAAGTCGGAAATACGTGAGGCGGTCAGAGATATTCTCCACACGGAGGTGGTGTATATAAATGTACATGGACACACCCTTTGCAGTCCTATACATTTTAGTTACAGTAGCGCTGATTAAAAGGGTATGTGTTTTTGTCTTTCAGGTGAAGCCTTTCACTCCACGAGAGTTCACATGTGATGGGATGCTGGAAAGGGTTCATGGTTATATCACTCACCAGGTAGAAAGATGCGTCCACAAAGACACTGGCCTGTTGTATGCAATGAATTATAAGGTGTTTAAGCAAAGATATCAACATGTTGTGGACAACCTTCGAACCCGTCAGCTGAAATATTGATCTCCAAAAACATCAGACTGATAATGGCTTTTTATGAAATTATTCACCTCTGTTATGATTAATGTTCCCCTCGAACTTCATCTTCACCTCCATCTTAATTACCTCTGCAATCATTACCCTCAAGCCACCTCTGTCTTCATTTAAAAGTTCATAAAAGTCTGGCCCAACACTTGAGTGTCTGTGACATATAATAGTCTCAAGATGTTTTCCAAGTCACTTTCACAGCTCCACTGGCTTCAGATAAAAGAGAAACCACTCAGTTCACGCTTGAATTAAACTCTGCGCTTTCTTTCTCTTAAATCCCTCCAGAATTTTTGTAGTAAATCCATCCCTACTTGGCCACCAGAAAGTGCTCTAAGGGTGCACCTGGGTCCTTTGGGTCAATCATGTGTAAGTGTGTGTCAGCGGTCCTCCCATGTGTGCGAGCCTGCTCTGTTTCACCATCTTAACAGTCCTGCAGCATTCACCAGGTGAGGAACTGACGGGTAAGCCCAAACTGTACAGGTTTGGAAAATGACACCTTAACATGAATATGGAGTTGGAAAAAAACTTAACCTGCTTTATGTTGTCTGTGAGCTCACTGACAGATACATTTTAATGTTTAAGGTTGCCATTTGTGCTGTGTGAAATTAAAATCATATCATTTTTAATAGATAGCCAGTATATATATAAATAAATACACGCTCTCTCCTGTTTTGTAGACTCGGGATAGGCTGCTCAAGCATGGGGCAGGAAGTGAACCACCTGTTTCCTTCCTACGGCCCTTGGGGTCGACACTGTGGCCTTCAACAGGAGCCTCTGCTGTTCAGCTGTGCCGGCTCTGACCCTTCATACCGCAGGCTGTGTCCCTGCAGAGCTCATCTACCTGGACAGGTGGCCCTGTGCCCTGACTGCCTCTAAAAAAACACTGAGAAAAACCTCAGGAACTATCAGGAAGAGATGATGGTAAAAAGGTAATGAGATGAAGACAGCACCAAAGAGCCGATCTGCAATGCAAACTGTGTAAGTACAGAACTAAGTTTGGCCAATGAGAGCCAGCTGTTCTGACAATGTTACTGAGAACTCCGTGGTCTAACGCTGAGTTATTATCATTTGCACATTGATATGAGTTGAAAATCATTTTAAGGGCTCAGGCAGTCTGAAGGAATAGTCTCACTCAGTTTTTCAGAATGATTTTTGATTATTGATCACAGATTAAGTGATAGGAGTTCCCTCCTAAAAAGTGGATATCAGTGGCATTGGTAACAATTTAGTTAAACAAGTCAAGTATCCATCAATATATGTGAAGCTTTGTCAAATGCATAAACTTTACTTATATGAGATGTTACATATGGCAACTTGCTAGATTTTTCTGGTACAATTATTAAGGAGAAGTATTTTTTTAATGCCAGTAATTACTCAGGAACCAAAACCTAATAATTGCCATTTCATAAGTGCTTAAACTGTTGATGGGTGATGATTCAAGGTTGGTGTCTCACAGCACAGAGTAAAGTCCCTGTTATTTTTGTAGCTTTTCCTTGATCTCTTAAGCAAACATGCTTTAAGTGAAGCAAAGCTGAATTTTGGAGGAAAAGCAGTTTTTAAATGAATCAAAGCAAGAAGTGGCTCTTATGACTCTAAAGCCATATCATTTTTTTGTTGTTGTTTACCTTCTCCTCTCCTGCTCCAGATCACAGATTCAATATCACACTGAAAACATCTAATAATTCATGTGCTCGCTGTAATGTATCACACTGGTCGGCGTTGCATGGGATTACCGCTCGTGTAACCCCTAAATGCATTGCTGGCTGCAAATATTAGCCCAGGCCTCTGAGGAGAGCGGGTGACAGCCTAAGTGATGAGGCTCATTATCTGAGTGAATCATGGATAACCTCTGGATGCCTTTGGGAGGTCACAGCCATATGACCATGATTATACTGTCATATAAACCACTGGTTCCCAACCGTCTTTGACTTAGGAAAACCCCCGCAGCTCAGTTTAAATCAATGCCCCCCCACCCCCCCACCAGTATAGGCTCAACCTCATTGTTTGTCTTTCAAACACATATTTTGCATCATTTAGAGCGGTAAAAAGTCACTGAAGGCAGGATTAATTATGTTTTCTTGAGTTATTTTACGAGAAATTACATCTTAAATGAATTTGATCATAACAGATGACTCATTTCACCCAGAGTACAATATTATTCCTTGACTGCCTCATGACCTAGAGATACTCTGAGCCCACGAGGGTATTTTGAACCCTGGGTTGATAAGAACAAACATTGTAACTCTACATACAGTATATGTAGTGATTTAATTACACGCACACAGTCTTGTGCTTTAACATTTCTGTTCAGAAACACTTTATGGTCTCACAGACTTCTCCCATCATCCTTGCCTGCAAAACATCTTGTGAAAGAAACAAATGATAACAACTTAAGGCCAAACTACAGCCCACGACCAGTGTTGTAAGTGATGGGGTGCTGGATTAACATGGCGCAGCTGTTAGCAAAGATGGCTCCAACAATGGCAACAAGCTGCTATTTTGAACTGGATCATTGTGAGGCTTTTCTTGGAAACAACGCACTCATGAATGTTACCTGGCAGATCTTGAGACCTTTTCAGCCACAATACACTCAATGCGACCAAAACATGTTGTCACTCAGGGATCAAACCGCTCAGGGCTACAAGGACAGGACCGCCTGACGATGTGATTGACTAGTAAATGCCTGTGAAAGGGTCCGTGTAAACAGTGTTTGTGATGACTGTGGTGGACTTTGGTGAATTCACTTGGCCCTGTCAAACATGACATTTGCTTAATTAACTGAAAGGGTCCAAAGATGATGGAAATTTAACTTGTGTTTATGTCAAAAGCCTGTTTGGATTAAAAGAAAATAAAAGTTTCTTTTGACGCAGAGGGACGTCTCTGACATAAAATTTCTGGAAAGTGATGTGTCATTTCTGGATTAGTCACCTATGTTATGACATATAAAAGCTGTCACTAACTTCCCAGGGGGCTTACAGCAAAAAGTTCAAACCGAGGGTTCAAAAACAGCACTAGATAGGAACCAAATGCGTAGATGTGGACAGACAAATGCTTAGTGCTCCACATGACCAACCACTGACCTCATAATGAATGCAAATGTGTTGGAGTGCACAACAGATGTTTTTTAATACAGTGATAAGTTCTTGGCAGATGAGAATCTGTGTATCACATGCAGTGACAAGTGAGATAGCTAGCTAGATTCATGGAAAGTTCTTCTTTGAGCTACATGCTAACACTAACGTAGCATAGGCTTACAGTGACAATGCTAAAATGCTGTCGTCTAGCTAGTTTAATGTTTACTACTTTTACCAGCCTTTTTTTAGCATGTGAGCATGCTAACATTTGCTAGCACTAGCACTAAACACAAAGTACAGCTTAAGTTGGTGAAAATGTCTTCATTTTTGCATAAATTTAGTCTTAAACGAGAGTATTTATTAACCTGTTGGTTATGTTTACACTGGGAAAAGTTAGGGGTTCATTTTTACTGTAGTTTAATTAACTACTGTGTATTTATTCTATTACTATCACAAAAACTGAGCAAAAGTCTGGACATTTTGAGCAATTACTGCAGTTTAAGTTCTTTGTAAGATCTTAAATTATTACCCTCTTATCCTAACATCTTGTCCCCCAGTACCAACACACACACTCACACGCACATATATATATATATATATATATATATATATATATATATATATATATATTAGTAATTATTGTTCTGTTACACAATTAGTGAAAAAGATCATTCTATAAGTCTGGAGTAATTACTGCACGATGTTGCTTGTAATTTCCAAATTCATCCTCAGAGGGGCATGTATGTCTAAACAAAATTTCATATGAATGCATCTACTACTACATGAAAAATCTCAGTCTGGCCAAAGTTGTGGACCAGCTGTATAACTGACATTCATATAGCCACTCTGTCAGCATGGCTAAAAATACTACAGTACTCTGCACTTGCATGTGAATGCTGCATGGCACCTCTGCATGTTGAAATAACGATTAGACAGTTCAAAAATAAGGGATGATTGATGGAGGAGAAAAAAAAAAACCCCTGAGAAACCAGGAGAGGAAACATGAACCTGTGCCGGGGTCAGCCAGACATCATGGAATGTTCATGCTCCAGTAGAAGCTCAATAATGTTTGTCTGAGTGCTTTTTAATTTTACATGAGAGACAGGAACTCTTTTAGCCACATAGGGACTCTTTCTCCTATACCTTTTGACCATGGAATGTGGTGGCAAATCAAACTTCTCTGCCAAGAAAAATGAGAGATCATAGAGAAGAAAGCAATACAGGGAGAAGTTCTCTGAAATTCAAACTTCCAACCTGTGTTATGTCTGTCATTTTATATGACAGTCAGATTTATTTTGAGAAACCTCAATCCACAGAGAGTTGAAATGGCAATCTACATTTTTTCAGACCTTAGTGTTTCAAATATACACTAATAATATATTTACAATTCAGAAAAGACAAAATGAGCAGTAAATAACTGCCCTGTAATAACTCAGTGTCTCATCTCATGCATGTCTTTTTGTCCTGAAAATTAGAGGAAAATGTTAACCTCTAAAGTTTGCTTTATTATTGCATTATATTTTCACAACTGTTTGGTTTATTATCAATCATAGTGTTAATACTGGATCTGTTTCCAATGTACTTTTTGTGTCCAATCAAACACCACTTTAGACTGAGCAACGACTGGTCTACTGCCTGCTTTTTTCCTTCTTCAACACTTTTCCCCACACTTCTTTTCTCTCTTTTTTTAAAACATCCCTGAGGCTCTCATTCTCTTCTCCTGAAATCTTAATCTCTGATCCCTTTTCTAAGATGTACTTCCATATGATAATTAGTGTTGATGTTATCTAGACTGATTAAGCTAATTTTGAGTTTAATAACATTGTTTTAATAGCAACAATACAACTTGGAAAAGAAGTACTGATTGTGATCCTCATTTATTTCGTATTATTAGAGCTTCTGTGATGACAAGAAAGTACTATTCTTGAAATAAACATTTCCTTTTGTCAGTCTAAATGCAGGAGGGTGGGAACAGAAACTGGTACATATTCGGAAAGTTCACAGCATATTGTTGGATTACCTCCATGCTGTACCTTATTTATTTGTTTACCTCTTTTCTTTTGGTTCTTCTAAAAAGGCAACTAAAAGTGGTCAAATAATCTTAAATAATTTAGTTTATAGTATTTAGATTTCCCAGCAACCTCAAACTCTCCAGCTGTGTTAATTTGCAACAGCAGGTTGTTCCCTAAAGGGGGCAGTGTGGTCAAGCTAAAACTGCTCAATCCCCGCATACCAGTTAAAACCTCAGCAACCTGCTTAGGAAATGAGTGACAGAGATAAAAACAGAGAAAAATAAAAAGCATGCAAGACAAAGAGGGATTTTTGCATGTTGAACAAGGGAGAGAGAAAGAGGAACAGACGTTCTACAGATGTGTTTAGACAAATGGAGGCATTTCCAGTCCTCTGTACAGGTAGCTCTGCATTTATTTCACCCTACACACTTGCAAAAGGGGAGAGGGAGGAGAGAAAGCAGCTGCTTTTATTGAAACCTGTTATTGGCGTGCCAAGATTACACTGAACAACAACAACCCTCCTCCCTGGAAGCCAATAAAATGCCGACAACAAACACTTGGCTTGCCTACAGGGATGTTAGAAGCCACAGAGGTTGGCCTTAATGATACTTGGTAACTATTACAGACTATTAAACTAAATGAATAAAAGAGGAAAAGGCCGAGAGAAAAAGAAGGGGGAGAGGACCAAACAGTGATTCCTTAAGAAGTTGTTTCCAGACAAAATGTAGGTAGCTGACTCATTGTTAGGCAACCTTAAAGAAATGCACTACTTTGGTGGTGTGTGTGTGTACGGATTATGGCAGCAGTTTTATTTCCTGAATGAAAAAATGTGTTTTTTGTCTTCTTAGAGACACAGCACCAAACAAAAGTGTTCTTCCTGATGTGCTGTTAGATCCATCAACAACACACACTACAAGTCAGAGAGCTGCTCTATATGCTTAAGTGGCTGGAGCGTGGCACAGGCCTTTTTCTGTGATTTTTCCCTAAACATGTTGTGTCAGTATTCAAGCAATCTCCCCACACCTGAGTAACTCTGAGACGGATGTGATTCGGTCCATTGTCTCCCTTTGTGCCTCTATGTGTTTGTGTGTGTGTGTGTGAGTGTATGTGTTCAAAACGCTGCTAATCCCATTGTCTTTATGCATGTATTCAACTGGAAGTTGCGTTGTGTGACCTCCTCAGTCCCCTGGAGGTCATCCATGCAGACAGAGATCTCAGTAACAGCAGCCATGAAATTAAATGCAATATCTACAGTTATTTCAAACAATTATAGAAAAAAACATGCTGCAAAAGCTTAACACAAAATACTTGCTTAATTGGTTGCATGTCCCACTTGTGCTTATATGGCTGACCATTTTTCCCCTACCATTTTGCAAAGAAATCTTGAAAAGAAGTTAAACCCTCTCTTATGCTGTGCTGTGCTGGTCCTTTTTAGCACATAGGCAATACAAGAGAAAGTTGTGAAGAAACACAGAACCACTCGTTAGCCGTAAGAAAGCCCTTGTCATCTTTCATCCTACACCTCTGAATTGCCTTCATTTTCTGGGGGCCCATAAATTGGCTCTTATTGTCCCATAAATGGCTCCTTTTGGGGTGGGATTTATTGTGAGGGGTGGCAATAGGGTGTGCGTTAAAACCCACCTTTTGATGTCCCCTCTGCTTAACAGGCAGTGCAGACCTGCCTACCCATATGCTGCACGGTGCCTTTGCCACACACTGTTAGCGTGCGACTCTCTAACACACAAGCACATTAAAAGATATTAAACTGCTTTTCTGCTTTCATTCAGAGTCATGGGATGTAATAGCCAGGCAGGGTGGTTCACATTAAGCTGTGCCACTTCCTTAGCTGCTATTAAAGCCGCCCATGCAGGGGGTCCCTAAAAAGTTGTGTTTTGCTACACCCCGATCATGACCTTTTTTCAGCTTTAGAAACACTTCAAACAACATCTAGGGGATATTTTAGTTTTTAAAAAATTAATTCCCAACGCTCACTTTGACACTGCAGTTAACACTTGATCACAGGTCTGGTAACCACAAACAAACCCATGAGGCAGGATATGAGTCTTAAAATTCATAGCTAAAGTTAAAGTCTGCACACATTGTCTTACAGCAACATTATGCAGAAACTGGTATTTTTACGAAAGCTGGTACCCCCCACAGTTTCTGATTACAAGACCTCAGGCATATTACAAGTCAGCATGTCTGTGGGTCCTTTATTTGGACTTTGTTTAAATAATGATAATAATTAAAAAAAATCAATGATATAAAAGAGATAAAAAAATTTAATGTGTGTTTAAAAGCTGGTGCTTCACTGCATAGCTGGCTTAACCTTATAAAAAAGCTTCTAAAGGACTAAAAAGAATTAGAAAAAGTAAATCACTTAACATAAATGAGGTTTAAAAGTTGAATAGAACTGCCATTTAAGAAAGATCAGGAACATTATAAGTTTGGAACGGGTACCTCACTGCATTGCTTCGATGTGGCTGAAACAGTTAAAAAATATAAAAAAGTGAGAAACAGTCTAATTCCTGTGAATAAGAATTAAAAGTTCAAGAAATCTCAGTCAGAACTTTTTCACACTTCAATAAAATTTAAATCTGAAAATATAAATATGTGAAAAATGCATAAAATGTTCCTGTATCATTGTGTATCTGTGTTAAACTACATTGTTGGTTAATCTGAATCAGCTGTGTGAATTCAAAAGCAATTAGAGGTTTCCATAGTGATGGTAACTCTTTAGCTCATAGCTCACAGAAACTCCCTCAACTAAATTACAGACAGTAAATTCCTCTACCCAAATTAAAATATTTGAAGAATTAGGACAACTTACTGAGTACACAGTGTGAAACTCATGTGTTTAGTGCAAAAAAAATGTGATCTCAGGAGCAGTTTAAAAAAGTGACTATCTTCACTCCCCCACTAAATTTTGTCCTCATTTTGTTCACCATTTCATATGGGAGTAAATGTTAAATTAAATATGACAGTTGGTGTTCCTGTCTCATGGGAGCTCAGGAGTTCAAATGGTAAGTCTGTTTTCTTCAACAGTTATGGGAGATCAAGCAGCACATGTTTTGCTAAGTTTTAATTCATAAATTATGAACTTGGAGTGAAAATTGTGTAAGAGAGCATGCGTTAAAGAGAAGATTAACAAATGATTTTACAGCTATTCTCCACTCCACTGATGATGTCACCCACTCTGCTTGCGGACAATCCGTGAAGGGAAATGCACACTGATATAAAGTAGGCTAACATGAAAATACTGTAATCGAGAAAGTAGAAATGATCAAAATGACTTTATATGGTAAAGTCCTAATTTAAAAGTTCTAAAAAAAGAATAAAAGCACAAATGCCCTTTGAACTGAATATTTTGATGTTTAAATGGGGAAGCATCCCAAAAAATTTGGCAAATCCGTTTGTAGAAAAACATTTAGTGTAAGCACCCGATTTGGCTGTTATCAGTCCATTCAAAAAGAGTAATCATCACACATCTGTTCCAAATATGGAAGCTAATAGGACCAACTAAACCTACTAGTTTAGTACTGTAGATGCATGTAAAAAAAATCAGCAACACTGAAAAGACGGCTTAAACTGCAGTACATCAAGTAAATCTGCTAGCTGAATCAGAGGAAAAGCCAGAAAGTCACGGAATTTGTACAACAAAACTCAACCAAATGTAGGTCACACGTGCACACACGCGCGCGCCTATTCATACAGTCGCGCGCTTAAACATACCGTTTTTGAGGCAGGATGCGTCGAGCGCCATGTGCGCAACCGCTCCCGAGTTATTGTGTATGTGTATGTGACGCGGGACGCAGAGCGAGTTCCGCGAGCCGCCCTTGAGCGCTCTGCGGCGTCCCTGGCGGCGCGCGTGGAAAACACCGCGTCCTGTCAGAACTCGGTGACGTCATAAAGTGACCGTTGCTCTTATGTTTGATCGTCTTCTATAGAACGTGTCTGAAGAGAGATGGTTTTTTTTTAATGCAGATGCAAACTCGATTGAAGGACGAGTACAGGCAAAGGCTTAATTAGACTATTTTCAAGTCTTGACAGAGAATTGCAAAAAACAAAATTACAGTTCTTTCATTAAAGCAGAAAACAAAAAACCCTTTGAGATGTCTACAGATCGCAATCACAAGATACATCCAGGGTACACACTGGGTAAGTGCCATAAAGTAGAGGCTATTCTTGGGGAGGGAGGCTTTGGATTTGTTACCAGATGCCTAAATACTGAAACAAACAAGAGAGAAGCCATTAAAATTAATAAGAGAAGCCCTAAAACTGTTCACCTGGCAAGAAAAGAAATAGCTGTCCTGAAGATGCTGCAGTGGCTGGATTTAGATGATTGCAACATTGTAAAGTGGAATGGCTTTTTCTTTGACAAAGATAATATCTGCCTGAACTTTGAACTTCTTGATCAAAGTCTGTATGATTACTTGATGAGGCAAAAATTTAGGGGTCTTCCCTTCACAAAATTAAGAACAATTATACATCAGCTTGCCACAGCACTTTCTCACCTAAGTTCAATGGAACTTGTACACGCTGACATCAAACCGGAAAATATTATGGTTGTGGACTGCAAGGAGAAGGAACTTAAAGTCAAATTAATTGACTTTGGCCTAGCATGTCCACTGTCCGCCATATATCCTGGTTTATGTATGGGGACCCTCTGGTACAGAGCCCCAGAGGTAATTCTACAACTGCCTTTTAATGAGGCGGTTGACATGTGGGCTTTGGGCCTGGTGGTGGTAGAACTTGTTACAGGTCAACCCCTCTACACTGGTTCGACTGAATCTGAAATTCTGCAGTCCATTATAGAAATTCAGGGTCAGCCACCAGACCATATACTGGACCGTGGGTTGGGTAGTGAAAACTACTTCGAAAGACAAAGGGATGGCGGGCAGAGGTGGACCTTTAGGAAATCAGAGCAGGTCATGAACCAGACTGGGAAAAGACAGGGAAAATTCCACAAGCTCAGGTGTCTTGATGACCTTGAACACCTGATTGTGAATAATAAAGGAGACCAGGGTGATCAGCGCCTGTTGGTGGATCTGGTTAAAAAAATGCTGCACCTGGACCCCGAACAACGCATCAAACCTCTGGAGGTTCTGCAGCACCCATTCATTACTCAGAACCTCCCAGAGACCTCAGATCTGATTCCACCTGAAATAAGTCAGTGTGATCAGACTGCAGGACCAGGTACCCGTCATTTCAGGGTTCAGCCTGACTCTGGTGTTGAGAACATGAGTTATTTGAGGCGGTTCACAGGATGGATTTCAAACACATTCTCCAATTGCTACAATTATTTCTTCCCCAGATAAGGCTGAGCAGCCATCAACAATGGGCAGCATGGGGGATCAGTTGTTAGACCTGTTGCAAGCTTGGTTCAGTTCCTAGCTGAAGAAGGTCCAAGTTTGTGTGGGTTTTTCTCCAGGTGCTCTGGTTTCTTCCCACATAAATATCACAATTAACAATTAATCAGTTTAACTTATCTATCTATCTATCTATCTATCTATCTATCTATCTATCTATCTATCTGGACCCCTGTCTATCTATCTATCTATCTATCTATCTATCTATCTATCTATCTATCTATAATCCATCTATCTATCTAGATTATATATATATATAGTGAAGTAAAATGTAATTATAATAAAAATAAACAATAAATAATTCTACAATTAAAATAATTTTTTGCAAGAATATTATTGTTGACTAAAATTCACAGGTCTATCCTAATATCTATCAAAATTTTGAATAAATTCATGTCAATGTATCTTTAACTTTGTTTTGTGTTTTTTTTTTTGAAAATAAGGCTATGTTCATACTGCAGGGCTTAATGCTCAATTCGGATTTTTTTGTTAAATCCGTTTTTTTTGCGAGTGCGATCACATTTCAAATTAAATGCAATGTGTATGTGATCTCCTGTGTGAACTTCATCCGACCCAAAAGCGTCCCGCATGCGCTGAAGAGGACACAACGACGTCACACGCATCGAGCGTGTTTTCAAAAATGTTTTCAAAAACCGCCCGGTTCCGATGCGACCCCTCGAGTTTTGCCTGAACAGAGCTGTCCCCCCAAATTAATTCTGATACCTCACTTTCCCTCCATTGACTGGACTCCACATTTTCGTCCACCATGATTATTGTTTTTGTTCTGCTCCCGCCTACCTGAACGCAGAATAAAGACGTTTGTCGTATATCAGTGATGTGGAGGTCGGATAAATGCAACCTGGCCATTTAGACTGAAGTTGCATTGCAAAAGATCAGATCTGTATCGGATTTAGGACCACATATCCAAGTGGCCTGAGTCACATTTGAAAAAATCTGATCTGTGTCATTCACACTGTCATGAAAATATCAGATACAGGTCACATAGGGGCGAAAAAATCGGATTTGGGTTACTTAAGCCTGCAGTATGAACGTAGCCTAAATTACACTCAAAATGAAGTACAAGAAGGTGGAAAAAAGGCTGTATCTGTGTAAAAAGTATACAAAAATATGTTTATTTGTTACACGATATGAATTGTTCATTCTTTAGGCAAAACTATGTATGATTTCAGATTTGTGCATTGGGTGTTGATGATTACCTTCAACACTGACTGGCTGAAACTGTCAAAAGAGGCTGACTTGGCCTTGATCAAAATCAAGGGAGCCAACAACTTTGGTAACACAGCCAAACATCAAGCAAGTGTAACAACACGAGACACTTAACCTAGCGCGCCAGATAATATTACGTCCACCTGGGTTTCTGTCTTGCAGCCTTTTATTTTGTGAGGTTCTTACGAACTACTGAAATAAAGGCTGACATTTTCTCTTGTCTTTTACTTGGTCACTTCCTTATTCGCTTCTCAGAGTCCTCAATCAATATCCCTATCTTCACGTCTGCCGTGATATCACAATCAACAACAAAAAGAAACTGTCTGAGCTTAAGACAGTGTTTATTGTGCCTGGTGGCAAATGGGGAGCAGCTGGGTAAGCAATTATTGGGTCTACTC
>JAQNCA010000017.1:11440498-11452367 GCA_029783725.1 Acanthurus tractus | reverse complement strand
ACAGACCCCATGCTGGAAAATACCGTTGTTGAGCTTTGAAGCACAGTGGTAATGAGGCTCCATTTAAAGCCAATGAAGCCGCTTTGGCAGCTTATGAAAGCACGATTGGTAAGCCCCCCCTCGTCTGCCGCTGGGTGGTGTGTGTTTGTGTGTGTGCGTGTGTGTGTGTGTGTGTGTGAGTGTCAGTGCGATAGGGAGTTGGAAGAATGGACAGTATTTGGCCGGATCTGCTTTGCTCTTTTCCAGCGCTCTTTGCAGCAGCTCTTTCCCAAAGCGAGTCCCTCCACAGAGCTCCGCTTTCTCTGCAAACACCGAGGAGGTTTCCCAAACACACTGGAAGAGTTATCATTTTACGCAGTTGTAGGAAAGGGACAATTATCAATATAACTGTCTCTTTATCCATGTCATTATAGCTAGAACTGACAATAAAACCCAAGGAGGGAACCACAACCCTTCTGAGGGACGCCAGCATATACACTTATCAAGGTGAAATATGAGGAAAGTAATTTTTGTTGGCAGACGAAAGGCGGACCAACAAAGGATGTTGCAAGCTAAAGGCTCAGTGTGCTGCAACATAACGACAACAGAACAATTAGTAAAATCATGATGTGAGTTAAAAAATATCGGATGGGATAGTTTCTTTAGGTGATAAAAAAAGGTTAGTAACTGAAGTTTTCTCTTTAAGAATTCACTTCTCTTTACTTGAGAAATTTAAGGAATCAGTGCAGAATTTCATGAAGGGTTACAGTAGTCAAGGAAAAATGGTTAAGGCATTTAATGCATTGAAAGACCTTTTATAAAGCAGTGAAATTCAATAGTTTTACATGCAGACCATTTTCTTGCTTGCATTGTTCTTGGAATGGAGCTCGTTTGACTCCACTAAATGTAAGTATAGAGAAAGAGAGTATAAAGAAAATGGCAAAAGACAAGACAAGGAAACCGTAGAATGAAAAGTTTATACATCTGCAGGAATAGAAATGGAGAGAACCCTAATATGAAGTGATGCTTTGTATACTTGTGGAGAGGTATGCTCCCATCTGAAAAAGAAGGTGAGATGTAAAATGCATATTCACCACAATACATGTAGTGTTGAATAGGGGATGGAGAAGTGCAGCTTTCTGGCCTAATGGGGGGATTGAAATACCAGTTCAGGTTCAAAAGTTCACAATAATGTGCCGTAAGGAAGTGCCACAGAAGAAGACGGGTAAATGATCCTGTGACTGTGACTTGAATGTCGACATCTTGAAGAAAAATGGCTACATGGCCATTTCAAAGAGGAAAGACTTTTTACCCTTTTTTTCTGCACATCTATAACGCAGTCTGAACCTTTGTGCTCTTCAGTGGTCACATTCTAATAAACACCTTCCTTTTCCATCCTACTGTCCCATTGGCTCATGTGATTTTGTGCCAAAATAAGCCGGATTACGCAACACACACACACACAGAGAGTGAGGGGTGACGGTTTTGTAGGGACGGTGTAGTTACACTGCCCACACTTTCTGTTTTTTGACTTGACTTCTGTAGGGTTGAGCCAGTGGTTGTCACAGAGCAAAGGAGAGAAACAGAAACTTTAGTTGTGTGTTGGAGATTTTACAAGCCAGGGAGCATCCTGTGGGGCAGAGTGCAGCTTTCTGTGATTGACTTTGTCTACTATCCTCCATATTCCTGTCACAGGAAACAGATGCGCAGAGGCCGTCTGATCAACTAAGAGAGTTTGAATCAATCTTGCAATCTTGTAAAGTACCAAATCTATCAAAGGATCCGAGGCCTCACTTCAAGTCCACCGCGAGTCTGTTCCCGTAGCCCAATCTCTCACTGCATCATAAATCCGAAACTCAATTGTTCACTTGGTGGTTTGCCATTTCTAACTGTTTCGTCCTAATGGGAACTGTACAGGAAAACTGATGACAGGATACCAGAATGTCCAGGATGGATGAGCTTGATGCAGAGACATATGTAATAGTGTGTGTGTGTGTGTGTGTGTGTGTTTGGATACGTGTGTTCAGACGATCTAAGCAACCTCTTTTCTCAAAGCCTTGATGGCCATGCCTGGGGAGAGTGATGATAAATGGCTGCCTTCCTGTAATTTACCTTGAGGAGGATGGATGGAGCTGGCCTGTTTGGTTAGAGGGTGGGGAGACAAGGAGAGAGGAGGCTGTAGGTGAGACAGGAGGGGGGAGAGAAGGGGAGTAAGGAGTTTCCTGCTCTGGACCTGACTCGGGAGTTGGGTTTCCGCAGAGGTGAGGTACACATAAGTGTGTGTGTGTGTGTGTGTGTCAGTCCTTCACTGTTTATTTACAGAGCTTTAGCTTCTGCTCTGTTCATACTGGAGGGGAGTCCAGCACTCTCCCCCCTCCTCCCCCAGTCTAGCTCCTGTGAGCGGAAACACACTGGAGCAGCGCACACCTTGTGTGAGCATACTTTCCAAAAGGAAACACACACATATCAATCTGATATTATTCCTGCAGGTTAGACTGACGACGGCAATTAAAGAGACAGACGATCGACACAACACACAGCTCATTAACTAATAATTTATTTTTTTTATTATTTAGATTAAAAAGTCAGTGGTTCATTGCCTCAAAGGAAAATGTACAAGAAGACTTTGATATAACACAAGTGGAGAGCAGGGCTGAACTGAGGGAAGAATCCCTTTTGTTCCCAAGAAAAAGTAGGTGGGCCATTTTTTATGCGAGTGAGGCTTTTCTTCAGGACACGAAAGTAACAGGAAGTGGAGGTGTCAGTTCCTGTCTGTACCTCTATGGAAAAAATGAAGAGGGTCCCATCAGCCCATGTCACTTTTTTTTTTTCTTTTTTTTTTTTTTTTTTAACCCTATTCTTCAAAGAGTCATATACAATTGGGCGGTTGTTGTCCGGAAACAACATTAAACCAAAAAGGAATACATTCTGTGTAATATTTGAACCACATCTTCTTCTGGTCGTGATCACAAAAGCATATGTTTCTGGTTTCTACATCCATATAACATCATCTGGTTTGTACATCCATTCACGTGAGTCATCCCAGGCCAAGTGACGCTTTACAAAACACAGCATGAATGGCAGAGGCAGTTCAGTACATATTTACAACATTAAAAATGTGTCAGGACTTATTAACAAGGCGAGATGGAAGTGAAAAGAGAAAAGAACGGGAATCGTACCAGGAAAATGTAAATAATTCTTCATCATCAGCCGTTCAGACAAACATTTAAACAGCGAGAAGCCAAAAAAAACTGCCTTCAAATGAGAGCTCTCTCACCTCTCCGCACTTTCAGTTCATGTGCATATCACTTGTTTTGCTCGGGTAGGGGTTAATTACACACTCACACACTAACTCACACGCACACACGCACACCTGTGAATGCTATAAATGCGGCAAGGGGGGGGGGGAAACAAAGCAAAGCAGTTATGGCCTCAGTTCCACTGCCAAGCTGCTGGGCTTGTTAACGTAAAACAACAGGACGGCTCTCCCTGTGAGCCTCACTAAATAGCTTTCACAAGACTACGCTTCTACCTCTCAAACAACATCTGGCTCATTCTTTCTTATCTTTATTCCAACATTCAGGGTGGGCGCTCAAGGAAACGAAAAAAGAGAGCTAATACGCGGAAGAGAGGGATCTTGAGCGATTCTTCGTCTACAAATCTAAAGTCCAGATTCAAGGACACACTGCTGTTCTTCCATGAGTGTGGTTGGCGCTTTTTAGAGGTTGAGGGCCAGAGAGGCCCCACGGGCACGTAATTTGACCATCCATCATAATGTGTCACACCATACTCGCATACCAGGGCGAGGAGACTAGTGCTACTGTAACACCACCTGTCTGACAAGCCGATGCAGATGGCCGACACACAAGTTACTGACTGCTTGGTTCTGCATTTTTTGCAAATTTTGAAACAATGAGAATCGTGTCCTTGACATGGTACCGTCAAAACACTTTATTAGTCCCTCTTTGCTCTTTTGTCACACACCAGAAATCACGGTGGGCGATAACTCATTTGGTTGCGGGTTGTTTTTTGGATTAGATCATTAAAGGTATACTATGCAGGATTTTCTTAAAATACTTTGTGAAAACTAGATAGATACAAATATAATCCTCTTAATCATACCTTGTATCACCAGAAGTACAGATGGGTGACAAATTACAGGATTGTTCTAAAAAATTAGTAGGAAAAAAGAACGACAATACACTATTTTATAGGGCATGAGGGGTAGATGGTAAATAAATGATGTAAATTACATGCTGTGACTTTGGCAGTAAACACATCTCAACTAAATTTAACAACTATGGGAGATTTTGTACTAATGTGTCTGTGCTTTCTATCTCTGTCTTCCAAACATTAAATTCTTTTTTTTTTTTTTGGGAAGAATGGTGTTTACATCCCGACATAGAGACACAGACTTGTAGACTCTATTTGAAGCAAACTGATGTTATTGTGGTGACTCAACACCTTACCAACACTCTTTATATGGGTATTTCCCATTGACAGAAAATTAAATAGCGGATGGAGCCAGTGTGATGTCACCCAATGGTTTATGCATCACAGTTTTGAGGCCTCAAGCATGCCATTAAGGCTGTCACCATCTTTTTGGAGCCACATGTTACCATATTTGGACATGAAGGTGAAGCTGGAGAGGATACACATTGCTACAAATGACTGTGTGCGTGTGTGTGTGTAGCCAAGCAGAAAGCAGAGGGCTGCTGTCAATCAAAGCAGCCACACCCCTAATTTTTACATAACTTTTTAAACCTTAATACAATGTTAAAGAGCGTTTATATAAAATTCACCCCTCTACTGTTGACATGAATGGGTAAAAGTAGCTATGGAAACTAAAAACCAGGCTATAAACATTTTTATATCTGCTGTAAAGCTGGTCACTTAATATTGGGCTCTATTGGGATTGATGCACTTTTTTTGAGCCAGCCTCAAGTGGTCATTTGAGGAACTGGAAATGTTTTCGAAGCTTCCGTGCTGGCTTTATTTGTCAGCCCTAGATGTTGGTGCTTGTTTTTTTGGTTTAGGATTTTGGATCTGCTCTCTGCCTGCATTTTCTTACTTTATTTTTACTTTGTTATGTACAGTTACTGCTGTACAACAACCTCTGGGCAGTGGGTGTGAAGCCCTCAGCCAAAGACAGCGCGCAGGTGGCTGTATATGAGTTTTAAAAGAATAACGACCAGGTGCCAGACAGTAAGCAGCGCACACAAAAACGGTGGAAACAGCATTAAAAATTGTTTGTTTAAGAACAGTTACTGACAATTCCTGCATAGTATACCTCAAAATTTTTTTTTTTAAAAATGTTTAACAGATGCACAGCATGATCATTTACACAACAACTAAACCTGTTCATAATTCATCAGTTGTCACGGTGTCAACAATCTTAAGCTTGGTGACATTATTTCATTAACATTTAACAATCAGACTATGAACCTGCGTGAAAGTGTTCTTCACAGTTTGACATACATTCTCAAAAGATGCGGAGACAAGAACTACAGCGCAGTACAGTACACCACCGCAGAGGTTTCGGCAGCCTCGTCCTGTGCTGTCTCTTACCTAAAACACTGAATACACAACATGCACAATGGGTTAAAAAAGAGTTTTTGGGGGAGGGTTGGTGTCTGACGGGGAGAAGAGAGCAGAGGAGAGACACTTTTGGAAGACTGACAAACCAAACAAACAACCGCAGCCAGAGGAGCGTAACCACTAGCTAGCATGACATGCCCGGCAGCACACTCGCTGCTATGCTAGCTTGACGTGCCCCTCCAAACTGTGTGTTTATCTTTAACTCTATTTAAATAAATTGTAATGCGCTTAACAAAATGAAATAACAGCAAAAGGCAGATAAAAAAGCTTGAGAGCAACCAGACGGGTCTCTCTGTGGTTTTCGTTGGTCCTGACTTCCATAGTCTCTTAATTGAATTTAAAAAACTGACTATGCTTATTTGGCAAAGGATGACAGGGACTGTGTTAGCGTAGGCAAGTGGGGGATGATGACTTGGGAAGTTTTCCTTTGGATCACGGTGCTCATATTGGTTTAGGTCTTGCTCTGCTCACTGTAAGGTTTTTTTATGGACCAGCAAAAACCACAAACATGCAAACATAACAAAGCACATGAGGAATGAAATATGATCCTCTCATGTCATAATACAATCAGTGAGCACTAAAAACTTTCCAGCCTCATTCATTTTGTCGAAATATGCTCGAGAAAAACACGACTACGTTGTTTATCCGACTTTGTTTTCGTTTTACTGCATGAAAAGGAACTCTCGTTTCAATCTCTTATTTTGGCAAACAATAGCCTGCCAGTCACTACACACATCAGGAAAATGTTCAGACATTTAAATACAAAGAAACAACATTGGCCACACAGCAACATCTGGAAGGCCACTACCCAGCGGAAGACATTATCCATAAAGCAAAGAGTCTCCTTGGAAATATTGGTATTGTTCTGAAATTCCAGCCATTTGTCCACACCGCTTAAAACTGTCTCCCAGAAAAGTGACAAGCAATGAGTCATGATGGTGATGCATGACTTTATAAACCACTCATGAGAGGGACTAGTGGTGAAGAGGCACAGCCCCGGAGGCCTGGAATGTGACTCACACGTACTAACAGGGTATGTTCTGCTTAAAATGAAACAAAGAGATACATCTCAAATAAGAATATGGCTGGGATATGGATGGATGAGATAAAAAGATGCCACATGAAGAATATAAAGTCTTAATATGAGCAGTGGCATCAAATACTTGCTTATACAACAGCCTACATGAGCAGTTTGTTCTGTGAGGGCTGTCTGGTGGCAGCAGCAGTGGTGGTGAGACTGAGGTTTGCTGTGGAAAATGTCCCTGCAAAGGGAGCCCTTGGTTCCTCGCGGGACAAGAGTTTAATAGTTACAGTGTGTAGAAGTTACTGCAGAGACCCGGTGCAAGTAGGCCCAATTTTTACGAACATTTTATCAGCATATGTTGAAAGGTTTGCCATATAGCGCAGCTCGTGCTGATCCAAGTTGAGTTTGTTTCAACAATGAAACGTGAGGAGGCCAAGCTGAGGACGTGCAGCTTGTCTTGATGCTGAAATCGGTCAGTCTCTCTGGAGTGACAAACACTTTTGAACAAAATCCTCACAGACGTATATGAAGTGACGTGAAACAAAGTGGCGGGAGACAGTCAGTCTTGACAGGAGGAGGAGGAGGAACAGGAGGAGGCTGAGGGTCAGGTGGGCGTAGTTGGGGAAAGAGTGGACATTTCCGCTGTCGTCGTTGAGGGAGGGAGGGAATGGCGTCTGCTTTTGTCTACACTTCATACCCTTTTTAATGGTCCCTTTTCAAGGCAAACCAATCGGACAAAAAAAGACAGCTGACATAACAAAGACAAAACTTGAAAAATAAAGGAAAATAATTATACAATATGCACAAAATGTGGTCCTTAAAACAGGTAGGGTACATGCAGTCTTTCTAATGTGCAGTGTTCCCGTGATGGGGGAAGACAAAGGATTCAGGGGGAGGAGAGGGAGGTCACTGGGTAAGGGTTCATGAAGGAGGACGATGGAGGGAGAGGTAGGGGTTAATGCTTTCCCATCACGCTTTGCCGCATTTCCCCTTCTTCTCTTTGCGCTGGAACTTCCTCAGGCGTCTCGTCCAAACGTCCCTCCACTGGATCACCAGGCTATTCTTATCAGCCGTTAGCCCCACGCGCTCCGCCCCTGCACTGCTGGCTCCGGTCCCAGGCCCAACCCCTGGACCCGCCCCTGTGCCAGTGCCGCCATCGCTGCCGCCCATCACCAAGAACCGCTTGCTCATCTGGATCTTGGGACATTTGCAGGCGAGGTCCTTCATGTGTACCCACAGGATGTTGTCGCCTCGCTTTAAGGGTTCGCCGCGGCTCTTGTACACGGACACCACGTTAACCGAGAACTTGGCCCAATCCCCCACCGTCTCCATGTCCAGCACATTCACTTGGACCGCTGGGGAATACATTCATAAAAAAATACACTCAGTTTCAACATTCTCAACACAAAATATCTTTTATTATGGTTGATTATTAATTCTACTGGCTTACCATAATCCTTCTTGCAATATTTCTTCATATTGATCTTCAGGTTGCCCTTCACTGGTTTACAGTAGGACTCACAATCTGCAAAAAACAGGAATAACCACCATTCACTTCTGTAATACAGACTGGATCTGACATTTATACTGCACACAAAGGGACACTTACACACTTGAAATTCGAATCGTTGCCATGAGGATACATTGTAGGACCATTTTACACCATTTTATAGTACATTATGTGGCGCTTATGGAGCACATAAATAGCAACCGGCACATCTGTTATGCAAGCTAGTGTGAAAAAGCACTGTAAATTGTTATGTACTGTAAAACCACCAATAAACACACTCAACAGCATCAAAATAAATCATTGTGTTCTTGTTTCTGCTAATGCATGCAGCCCCAGGTTGTTGTAGGCCTACTTGTACAGTTTTATAACCTTGTGGCGAGTGTGCTTGTATCCACACTGGCCCTCGTGGCAATATATTTATTCATTGACAGGGCCAAAGGCTGTGAGGAGAAACTGGAGCTGGTTGGATACAGTTGAGTCTGGGTTGGTTTTTGTTCTAAAATACAACTTAGAAAAATCACACATCAAATGCCAGCAACAGCCAGCGCTGGGAGGCCAGTGAAACATACCAGAGTAGTAAAAGTGTTCAGTTTGACATGTTTTCTGGGATCTTGAGCAAAGACAGAGCGTGGTGGAAGCAGGTCATGGTTGGATGTATGTGAATAGACCTTGGCTGCCAGCGTGATGACTGGGACCACACATTGGACAGATGACCTCTACTGACCAGTCATAGGCGGAGCCGCCAGTGATGAGGTGTCATAATTATAAATTTGACAGTCAAAATGAACCTCTTGGCTGAAGAACCAATCTCAGATCTCGTCCTGACTGACTCTAAAACCAGCCTTGGATTGGTTCAGTTGTCATGTATATATGCATGTCTTTTTCAGGTTGATCCCTTTTTTACATATTTATACAAATATGGAAACTGCACTGGAAACAATTCTGCCCTTAATTTCTCAATCTAAGGCTTAAAGCAACTATGTGACCAAGGCTTAAGGGGTATGTGGACAGTGGTAAGGGTGGTGGGATGGTCCAGACGGGGCTGAGGGAAATTTCCCTTATTTTCAAATCCCATTGTTGACAGGTATGGTAAAATTTACCATGGTTTGTTTCTTGTACTCCTGAAATATTTATTTTTGTCATCTCAACTTTAAAAGCTTTGCTCCTCTGTGATCACAAAATACCTTTTCCATGGGCTGAGAGCAGAGGGAGGAAGGGAGGAACAAACAAGTCTTTTGAAAACAGAGGAAATCACTCCATGTTTAAAAAAAAAAAAATCAATTGCAATAAATTTTAAAGCACTGAACTTTGTTTTTGAATTGTGCTCATGGTAATTACTGTTACTGGAGTCGTGACAAAAAAGAAAAAGACACTGTTGATCATTAGTCAGACTTTACCATTGACTTGATGCCACTGGATTTTATGATGCGTAAAAAAACATGAAAAGGACACAAGAAAAAAGTTATGAAAACGATGGACTGAAAATGTAGAGAAGTGCCAAGAGGCTTGCTTTCCAACATGGCTGTAGTAAGTTTTTAGTGAGGGGACACGAGAAGCTGACCATGCCTGGAATGTCAAGGCATGAAACTGAAAAACCACATGCTGGTAAGTGGGCTGGTATCTGCGGTCAGGCCTCTCATTGCCTTCAAACGGAAAACCATTCAGTCATGTTGCTTCCCAAAGCAAACCAAATAAAATTGCTGGACATTAAGTCCCCAATTATTCAAAAAAAGAAAAAAAAAAGGTTGTGAGAGAAAGAAATTACACTTTTTGGATTGCATGAGAGTAGGGGTGTTGCATCGTTCATCGTTTTTTGGGGGGGAGAACGGATGGAGCAATGGAAGGGAGAAGAAACATGGGACCAAGGAGCCCATAAAAATGTCCAGGAGGCTTGGCTGTATATCAGAGCGCTGGAGATTTTATTAGCCAGAAAGAGGAGAGAAAAGGAAAGAAAGGGAGAAAGAGAGAGCAGATGGCAGCTTTCAATAACCTCGAGACAGGGTGTCTTTAAAAAAAACGAGTGGAGGTGTAGATGTGGATGGGTGCAGAGGTGTACGTGTGGACGGATTTGTGTGCGTGTGTGTGTGTGTGTTCTGTATATTACTACCAGACTTTAAATAAATGATGTTAAATCATAGCTTGCTTAAGGTCTTTTTCATTATAAGTGAGTGTGTGGTTTCATGTGCAGATCATTATCATGTAAGTGTGCATGCAACTGTGACAGGCATGCATTCGAATGAGATGTGCATGGATTTCATTAGATTGCTGCCTGCGTGTGTGAGTGTATGTGTGCGGTATACAGTGGCTGGCCTGAAGGTATCAGTGGTGAAACGCTGGCTGGGAGACAGTGTGTGTTTTCCCATGAAGAGTCACTTACTTCTGGCTGTTCACCTGGAAAAGCTCTCGGTGAATCGCCCACTGACCCAGAAGACCGGCCCTCTGAAAAACATTCACAATTGGCTCTCGATGCCCTTGTTCCCTTGAGCCCCTCTCACTGTGCCATGACAAGGACAAATTGCATCCACCGCCCCTTACACAAAAACATTTTGGGGGCCTTAGGTTTCTGATGGCGAAGCTCGTTCTATGGTAGTTTAGGAAGGAGAAAGATGGGGGAAATGCTCTGGTGTGTTCGAGCCTGAGGTGAATTGGCGATCAACAACTCTTGTGTTCTAAGACCCCGTAACATTTTCCCAGGGAAGTAATAAACACAAAGGGTTGGACTGTGCATTTTTTTTCTTTTTTTTTTATGAAAAGGCTCAGAGGCCCAAGTAATGAGAGGAAATAGAAGGAGAGAAGTTGTAGGCCAACATGTGAAAAGAAGCTTCAAATGTGAGAAAATTCTTATCTATTTAAAACAAAAAAATGTGTATGTAAGAAATACTTTTTGCTTTCTTGCTTAGAGTTTAAATAAAAAAATACACCTCATTCATGTCTGTACATTAAATGCACAACTGGAGCCAGGTCTGCTGGCTAGCTTAGCTTAGCAGCTAGAAATTAGCAGCTAAAAATATGTCTCATGAGTTTCATTACAAAAAATGTAAAAAAAATAATAAAAAATTCTTGACCTTTTTCTTTTTCCAGTCTTTGCCAAGGTTACTATTTACTTATTTTAGCTAACTTTCAATTATTTATCATGCAGATACGAGTGGTATAAATCTTCTCTTCCTCTTGGAAATAAGAAAGCAAATGAGCATATTCCAAAAAAGTCCAACTAACCTTAAATTTAGTAAATATTGTAAATCTAGCTTTAAATCAAGTTTTAAATTAGCTGAAAATTGTAAAGTAGATAGGCTAACATACTGTATAAACTAATTGTAAGCTTAGCTTATCTCATGTACAATATCTACTGTACAGACAAGAGCAGTATAAATCTGCCATCCAACTTTTGGTGAGAAATAAAATAAATTTATACCCAGAGTGTCATATTAATTCTTAATTTATACCATTTTATTACTTTTTTATAGGTTACCGTTGGAATTAACAGGAGAACAGAGGTTCAGTCAGTAATAACTATTCTAGAAATCTTTATTATATATATATATATATATAATTTTGAGGATCACATTTACAGTTACAAGTTGAGAGTATAAATAAGGCTATATGAATAAAGACTTCTAGAATAGTTAATACTGACTGCACCTCTGTTCTCCTGTTAATTCCATATGTATATATGTATATGTATGTGTGTGTGTGTGTGTGTGTGTGTTATTTTTCTTAGTGATATCTCTCTTAAGTTGTTGTTCTCCTTCTGTCATCCG
>JAQNCA010000017.1:11414718-11440398 GCA_029783725.1 Acanthurus tractus | reverse complement strand
TGTGTGTGTGTGTGTGTGTGTGTGTTATTTTTCTTAGTGATATCTCTCTTAAGTTGTTGTTCTCCTTCTGTCATCCGTATCTGAGCTGTTGCAAGGCACAAATTTCCCCAATGTGGGATCAATAAAGTTTTATCTTATCTTATCTTAAGACGTCATCAAGTTGACAGTTAGAATTTTATAACAAAATATAACTTCCAGGAGAGACTAGATGTAAAAACACAGGATTATACTTGGAATAATGCAGTAAAGTAGACTATCAGAGGCAAAGAAGGGGGATGTGTTTTTTGCAGTCGGAGTGGTGATATGTTAAAAACCCGCTAATGAATCAACATTTCCAAATCAACGCCACCATTGAATTCAAACAGCCGCAGAATGAAAAATCGGGGCAGGGTAATTGACCGAAGCCTAAATTGGACAGTTGAAGGGAGAGACTGAACAAATTTCCCCTCAGTCACTTGCCAACACTCTTTTCACGCCTCAAAACTCTCCCTTCTACTATATCTCTCAGCTAAAACTTTAACTAATCACCTGCCTATCTGCTGGCCTTGGCTTTAAGCTGCGGCTATATTTTGAGCCCAGCACGGCTCCACTAACTTGAGGTTAGCGGTGGGGGAAACTGTGCCAAGGACACAGGTTTTTAAGACAATGGAAAAATTCTGCAGGTCCCAGTGCACTCGTTCTCTTTGCAGAACTTCAAAAGAGGGGAACCCGCCCTTTATTAATATTTATTCCACACCTTAAAAATCAAGTCCAGAAATATTGAAAAACCATGTTATTGTTCCTCTTTATAAAGCCGTGTTGCTTTCGGGCGAGGTGCAAAGACTGCACACTAACCTGCTGGTTCCTCTGTGCTGCTCACCACAGCTGTGGGGTTGACCACTGGGATTTCTGAAACAAACATGAGAAATGCAAAGTTATTCACTGTATATAAAAGTAAATCCCTACCTTTCAAGTATGGGCTAAGTGATTTGGCTGTTTGCCTGCTGAGAGTGCATGTGTGGTCATAGAAATGATGTATGTCTAAATTTATTAATGGTAATTCCAAATAGTGGGTATAAGGAGGTTTAGTAAATTGTATCAATAAGCCCACAATAGAATGCAGTGGGTAAGCTTTCTATTAAGAAGAGTAATATGTATCTTTGCTCACAAAGGCCAGAAAATACCAGGGTTGCCGTGCAGTAGGTTTGGATTGTGACATGTCAGCTATGCACATGAAAACACATGGTGGACTGCAGACAGACATGCTAGATAAACACTGACAGACTGACAGAGATACTTATTGGTGGTGAGAGGGAAGACAGGCTCAAATAAACCAAGCATTCCACGGACTAATGTGGTGGTTTCTCTGTCATTTTTAAGGAATACATTGACAGATCCTGGGGCAGTATAAGTGGGAGAAATAATGGAGGTCAGGGCACCGAATTAAAGTTTTGAGTCCAACGGTAGATTCACCGCAGAATCCACCCAGTGGGCTAATCCAGTTTGGAGAAGTCAATCCATTCAAAGTCTGCACACTCGATACATCTGAGACAAAAGTTGATTCTTTAAGAAACACTGATTAAAATGAAAAGGTGGCCACACTGGATTAGTCTTGTCCTTCCCTAGCAGATGCTGTGTTAACACTGCTGTGTAATCTCTATGCAAACATGTGCAGACAGACGGACAGATGGCAAGGGGGCAATTTTTGGTTGGATCGTCTTGAGACAGATGCAGCCCTCCCTCGTCGTGCCCGCTGGCTACTCTAGAAAGTGCCTTGTGGAATTCCTCCAGGACCTCTCTCTTCTCATACAAATGCTAATGCTAACAACGGCCCTCTGCTTTTACCATAAACAGAATTACTGGAACGCTGGCCCCGCATCCACCCAGAGGATCTGCTTTTGATTGGATTTGGAGGTCGACGGTTTGAACCGAGCGAGTGGGAGTGTGTCGGTGTATTGGCGGGAGCCGCGGGGGCTTTTGGAAAGCTGTTTTGAGGCAAAAGCAGCAGTTGTCTCTCTGAAATTATGGACACCCCGCCAACAAAAACAAACAAGGGCACAGAGCTTTGTGAAGGCAGGCGCAGCTGCTAGAAGCCACTTTGAGCCTGTGTGCCCTTGTGCCCACATCTTGTGAAGACAGACAGATGATGAAAGGATCATTCAGATGAGGGTTGCTGCCATCATACTAATTGGCTGCTTAACGGCCTTGTCTTCTGTCTTGGGGTCTCAGAGCCTCAATAGGAGGTAAGATACCCACCATGAGGCCATATTGACACACACAGTTGTCATTAACTCTATTCTTAATGGATCCAAACGTGCGCATGTACTCAAATGCACATACACAATCCTTCTTGTTCTCACTGGATGGTTCACTGGCACTCAAATGAGTGGGGTCTGCCATCCATGACCACAGTTGTTTTCTCCTCCTCGCCCATTCGCCATCTGCTCCGGAGCTGCATGTGAGGGGAAACAACATGGCAGCATGTGGCACAGTGTGGCAGAGCTTGGTGCGGCGCTGGGCGGCACGGTTTGCTTTGGTGGAGGTTGTCTTGTGAGTGTGAGTAAATGTGTGCCTGCGCCGCCTGGCACACAGTGTGGTGGAAAGTTGCCCTCTATTACATACGCCTGCATTTGCCGGGCCACTGGCAAATATCATAATCCACACACACTTACACACACTTACACACACACACACACACAAACACTCATACATGCTTGTCACAGGAAATTAAAAAATCTGATGTAGTTGACATGCATAGAGAGTATACACACACACACACACACCCATACTGTACACCGCTGACAGTAAGTGGAACAACAATGACCAAGTCTTGAGTTTCCTCACTACCAGCTCTCCACTGACTTACACTGCAACAAGATCGCATTTCAGTTTAGCTTGACGTTACATCTGGCCCCTTGTTTGCACACATGTTTTGGGCTGTTCTCTATGAAATTATCATTGCATTTTTAGTGGCCATGCATACTCACAGAACACATGTACTGTATATGTGCAGTGCAGAGACTGGGCTGGGTGCGCCTGTCAGAGAGCCAGAATGACTTTAGGCTACAGCAAAGTGTGCTTTCAATTATGCCTTGTAATCCCCACAGTTTAAGTACGTGCTGCTTTTAGTGTACTTCATGACTCTATTGTAACTATATACAATGTCTTTCTTACAATATGTTCTGCAGAGTTATTTATTTCTTACTTTTCTGCACAAACAAGGTGATTAAAGTACCAGGTTGAGGACAGTGTCGGTGATGAGCGTCCTATGCAGTCACTCGTGGCTGTGTGTGTGTCTGCGGGGAGGTCACTCACTGATGCAGGGGGCCACAGGTGAGCGGCTCTGTTGGTAGCCTTTGGCGCAGCGGTTGCAGGTGATGCCGGTGACGCCGTCCTTGCAGGGACACTGGCCTGTGGTCTGGTTGCAGGTCTTGCCTGCTGCGCCCACAGGGTGGCAGTCACAGGCTGGGGTGGGGGGGTCAGGGACAGGTGTGAAGGGGGAGGAAGGATTGTGAAGCAAGAAAGGGGGAGAGAGAAAAAAAATATCATTTGTTAATTCATTAAATGTGCAGCCAGAATGACACGCTCAACTGGCTGGCTTATTACTTGTTTATGTTGGAGTCTTTGCAAAGTTTTGGGTTAAATCTTGTAATCTTAAGTTTTCTCTGGCCAGCAGACCAAAGATATGTATTAGAGGTTGAAAGTTTGCCTCAGGGCTTCAGGGTTTTGGACTTTTGTGCTCGGGGATTTCTTGCGAAAGCAGAAGACAGCAGGTGACAAGTACATTAACAGAAAGACTAACAGGGAGATGAGGTGATGCATGTAATGCATCACTGTCAGGAGACCCAGTTAATGCACACTGTGCCATCTTTTCTTCTTGTTTCTGCTCTCCTCAGTGCTGTGTGCAGTCTGGTGCCTGGCTGGTGACACACGCTATGTTGTTTCATCACTTCCCGAAAGTTCAGTTGATGCCCAGTAAATGCCAACAGCAACAAGCAATGCTCCGGTCACCTTGCTTTGGCAAAACTGTTGAGTTTTGCTGGTTCTCTGCAATTTTTTTCAACCCCTTAAGGCAATGTGAGTCCCTTTTTTTTTCGGTTTAAAGAGCTGTTAAGTACAAAAGCTGGCGTGTTGGTCCACAGCCTTCCGAGAGAGCTCTGACAGGATGACAGGGAGAGGGAAAAGCAACATATCGGTGGGTGAGAAGTGAAGGAGAGGATTGGAAAGTAACAGGGAGAAAGTGAGAGACACAGCTCTTCAGAATAGTCCAAACAGAGCCTCTGGTGTGCTCAGCAGCATAAACAACAGCGAATCAAACCACACTGTGGCCACTCCGACTCTCGCACAAAAAAAGAAGAAAAAGGGAGAATTGTTGATCAAGTAATAAACATAATTGACATTTCACATCAGTCCATCCAGACAAACACGCCAATGACATGTAAAAACAAATGCAAGACTTTGAAATCTTCCTGAGTACTCCTCAGAGGTGTAACTGATTAGTTTCACTTCAACTTCAACATTCTTTGCTGAGAATAAAACTAGTAAAGAGCACAGAAAAGCCCCTTTTCTGCCTTATCTACTGACATGCAGCCAAAATACAGCAAACCATGAAATTCAAGGTGAGCATTCTGCCTTTTCCTTCTTATTTTCAATGTTATTCTTTGGGAAAACAGGCACAGGCTGGTGCAATATTACTACAGCAACTTAAGAGTGACTTGACTGTAACACTATATCTGTAATTGTCCAAGTTTATCAAGAAAAGACAAGAGAAAGGCCAAAATGACACTTTTGGGAAAAACCCTGTAACCCAACAGTTTGTTGCGAGGCTTGCCAGAGAAAGGCAGCTGCTAACATGCCACCATTTCTTCCCACCATTCGTCAGAGCTCTGGATGTGTTTATTTGCACCGGACATTTTTCTAGCTGCTAAAAAACTGAGGGGAGCCTGAGGACCCTACCACCTGTTGACTTGGGTGAAGGGAGGGTTTTAAGTGGCTGAAACTGACCTGAGAGTGATCATGGTGTGTCTGGCTGCGGGGTTTGGGAGGGATTAACTCAGCTCAGATCTTCAGAAAACACGTTTCCTTTTTCCGGCAAGGCCAACCCCATCCACTGGTGTCACAGTGGCCGCGCTCCGTTTGAAGCTGCGCACAGAAACGTAAATCTGATGTTTCAGCAGTGTCCGTGCGAAATCTCCAACCATTTGAGTCGCACAGGCCCAACCAGGAAACTCGAGCGTTTACAAACTTGGCGAGGGGTTTCTGACCCACTTATAGGGAACACACATCTGCATGTGTCAGGGGAAGACGCATGGATAACAGAGGTCAAGTCAACAAGGGTCTCTGGACTGTCTGTTACTCTGTTCCATTACTTTCCTCACCTCTACACCCACCCTCATCCATCAGCCAGATCCAGAGCTCCTGCCACTGTGACCAGGTGCTCTGGTGTCCATGTGCCATTTGTGAATCTGTAACTTTGCTGGAGTTTTTGCCTTTTAGCGTGCTAATGAAACCCAGATGATTAATATACCAACATATAGGCTAGATCTGCGCCCCTGATTTACAGAGAAAAGCCTTAGGTCTTGTATTGGTTGCATAGATGAACTAAATTAGTGATCAAATAACTGTTTAACCTTTTAAAGTTGAAAGTAAGCAAACTAGCTTAAGCAATAAATGAATGAATAAATAAAAATCTGCAAAATGTGAGGTTTCTTCTTTCCTACTAACGATGCATCCGAAGCATATGTGGGATAAGACAAACCCTCTCTGTTACAGGATCCGTCTGATACAAGTCTGGAGTTGGTCTGTCATGCCTGTTGAGACATGTGGCCATTGTTTGCCGACTGATTGTTGAACAGCACAAGCTATAGGCTCGGTCAATATGAACAAGATGTGAGCAACTTTGGACGCTCTCACTGCTCTTCTAGACAATCGATGGCTATTAAGACATCAGCGTTTACCGCCAATGTCCACACTGTTCAGTAAACATCCAGCAGCTGCCAGAACTCAATGGGCTTTAAGAGGCAGGATGGGGTGGTGGTGTCAATCTCCACCCTTGCAGCTCTCCTCCTTGAACTGTTTTTCTGAAGTTTTATGTGCAGGCGCTCGGGCCAGTTAAGAGGCAGTAAAAACGTCCTCAGAGGTTGATGACTTTTCAAGCCTTCGCGCCTGCAGACGTGACAGGTACTGTGTTGGGATTTGTAGTCCTTTGACAGGCGTTTGCTCCGTCTAACTGATTCATGTTGTTCCCTGCGTGTGTGTGTGTGAATGTGCATCTGGACTAAAGGGCTTGCGAGGACTGCACTTCGTCTTCAGTTATTAGCAGGCCCAACATTTGGAGAGGGAAGTGTTATTTGTCCTCTTGGTGTAACAGTCAGTTGTGTTCTGTTGGCCACGGAGCAGGAGAGGTTTCATGGAGTAATGAAAGTAATTTATGTGCATGTTTTAATAATTGAATAATTAATTTGTACTGTTGATTTAGCATAACTTAAAACCTATTATTTATTACACCATCGCATTCGTCTTCTCTTGTTTGTATTCTTTATACTTAGGCAAGAATCACTGTAAATTATTATTATTTATTTTAATCTTTGTCCAGCACATTTTGTGGATAAACTTTGGGTTTTAGCTGTCAAACACATTATTGTTATCTTTTTAAAATTTCTTAAATGTATTTTACAGGATAACAAACCGCTCTGTTGCAATCGCTGTGATGAGCCATGTTTAGATCACAAACTTTTTCAAACCTCAGAACTTTAAACTCAAATGATATCAAAAGCACAAATTCGTCATTTGTGTGTGCAATTTATTAAAACAAGAGCTTACATGATTAAATCACACACATTATTATTCAAAGATTTTTGCATAATTTTGCATCATTGAAGTAACCCTCTATGTGGCATCTGAGCTAAAAATCTTATTTGTCTGGTTTTACTTAATTTCCACAGGAACTGTCGTAATGTAATACTAATGATACAAAGATGGTTTTGTTTGTCCTCAAGGATCAGTTTCATGCTACTACAGGACAGGTGCTATAGTACTAACATAAAATTTATCTTAAAGCTAGACTGTGTTACTCTCCTTCAGCGGTTTTTGACAGCAAATGTCCTCCTACCCTGCTTTAAAAAGACATTCGAGAAGGACGACCAATGTGGTTTATGTTGGCCGCCGTCGCTTTGCATGGACTGTGGCCTCGTTTTTAATGCCTTTTATCAGTGTTCCTTGTGGTCTACGGATACCAGCTGTACAGCTTGGATTCACATTAAAACCCTGTATTTTGAAGACCTCATATACTGCGGCCAGGCCATGTGGTGATTGCTATGTTTCTTTCATTTCGCTGGCTGTTTTAATGCTTGCGACACTGTGAGAGACTCCTGAAGAGGCTGCTGGGCATTTGAACCGCAGAGCTGAAGCCCTGCACGTTCACTTTCCATTGTGATCTTATAAGGAAGACAGAGCCTGTGTTATGTGTACGTGGGAGATAAGTGCTGATGGAAGCGGGAGAAAGGTGGTCACTGCTCCTTACAGTCCTCAGACTCTGTAGATTTCCATCCACAGAGCAGGTTGTATTAGAAACAGACATGGCCTATTTGTCCTCTCAGAGCCTGCGCTGCCTCAGCCCTCCCCACTCCTGTCTCGCCTTTTTAAAAAACACCTGTATTTTATTGTTGCAACTCCATTTCCCAGGTGACACTCACCCTGCTTTAGCCATGCCGCACCTCTGACCTCCATCCTGACCTCGACACATGGAGATAAAACAGGATGGAGAGCAAAAAAAAATAAAAATAAAAATCAGGTTTATGTGGTTAAAGACTGAAAAAAAGGTTTTAAAGGCTTCTGCTTAGTCATGGAGAGATCTGGGAAAAAAGAGGAGGTTGTGGTTATTACCAATCACCGGAGATGGAGAAGATAAAGATGAAAAAGTGAGCGAAGGCTGAGGCAAAGGAAAATGACGGCTCCTCGAAGGCTGTGGAATTGCTCTGATCAATCACAGATCCAGACGTTTGGTGGAGGGACTTTTCTGACGTTAACTTTCATTTCCCTTACATCTGGGGCCTTTGTGAGGGAGGGAGATAAAGTATTTGCCACCTGATTGCTAGACTTTGATGCAATGCAGTGTCAGGGCGCCTGTATACATGTTTGAGCATCACACTCGCAGGTATTGCAGGAAATGGAAGATGAGGGAACAATTTGCACAGGGGGAACACACATCTCAGGCCTGATCTCCTGTCAGGTTCGAGGCAGATCTCTTTCTGTCAGTGTTTTGGTGCAGTAACAGGTCAAATGACTTAAGTTTTAAGGTATGTGACCAAGTCACTGCAGAGTTTTTGCCATTACATGATGAATGGCTCGACATCTCAGTGCAGCTAGTATCATGCCATTTCTAACCTCCCGGTGTTTGGTTACAGCTTGGGTCGGCTGCCGAAGGAAAACTGAGCGGAAGCCAGTGGGAGATTCTCGCCATGAAGTTTCAACCAAGAGATCTTCACGGCTATGAATGTTGGCAGCTCTCACCGATGCTGTTTTTTAAATGCTCTGGAAGTGATTCTTTACCTTCATCAGGATCAAGAGAATCAAGAAGACTCCCGCTCTGCTATTGATTTGAGTTGAGTTGATTTTCCTGAGCAACAACTGCAGGAGACTGGTGTTGTTTTAGCAATGAGTCCAACAAGAGGAGAGAAATGCTCCCAGCATAATATCAGACTGAAAAATAATCACTGCAAATGTGAAATAATAAAGGGGTAAAATACATGTTTCCATGAGAAATGCCTCGGTCAAGTGATAATATTATGTGGTGTGTGGTACGGGGAAACATTCGGCGGGACAGCCAGAAAAACTTCGGGCATAGTGTCAATTCATTTCTCCCTGCTATGGTATGGCAACCAGAACGTGCTGTTTTTTTGTTTTTTTTTTTAAGGAAAAGTTACCGTGGCCGCCTGCGTTGCCAATCATAACTTCTTTCTCCTTTTAAACTTTTCCAGGGATGACATGGTAACTCGAGCTTTATTAGGGTTAAAACATCTCAATCAGCTTTTGTTTGAACACTTTGTAAACATTTAACACAGTAAAATGCCAAATGAAAAATCAAGGAAAGTTCCAAGTAATAATCTGTGACATTTCCATGTAAATAAATACTCATATTGCTGTTCTATCGCTAACAGGCAAAAGTGATCCTTTGCTGATGAAAACTTTCACATTGGCGGTGGTAAACAGTGGCTGGTGGTTCTCTTCCAGAAAAACACTTGAGTTTAATGGTTCTGCAGGAAAAACTTGGTATGTGGTGCTGTATGAGGACTGATCACCCACAAAGAAAGAGGTCCCATCTAGATACACTTCAGGAAAATGCAAGAAGAAAATATTTGCTGCTTGATTGCTAAGGAAGTATAGAAAACAAAATAACAATAAGCACATACAGGATGCAATCAAAAGCTTCCAAGATTGTTACAGTAATGTGCATGCAGCAGGTGCATGCATTTACTTTCACGTGTATGTTCTCCAAGTTACGTTGCTTGATCATCATCAGCACCTGAGTTGCAATGTTTTTCATGACATGCTCCTGGTTGCACTCCTGACCTGATGTGACTTACTTCTGTGGTCTCAGAGCATGCGGGCTCTCCATTGCAAAGGTTGATGTTTGGTCTCTGAGTCACAGCCAAAGACAAACTTTCGTCACCAGTAATGATCCTCCACATTAAGTTTGGGTCATCCTAGGTCTGTTGCTTCTGCTCTGGAGTGAGGAATGGGCAGGTGCCAGTGGTCACATAAATGCATTTAACTCAGGTGCTGCTGATGGTTACGCAACGACAGCTGACCCACTTACTCAAAGTTTTTTCTGGCCTCCGCTACATGCACATAAGTATTCAGCGTTCTGTTCCTGCGCAACAGAAACAGTCTTGCAAGCTTTTAATGGCACCTTGTATGGCACCAGCGCCCAGGATCTCATGGAAACCACTTAAAAAATAAAAATAAGCTCAAAGTATCAAATTGTTCATACAACAGCATAATCTGTTTGTTGGACTCTTACCTTTGCAGGCTCGTCTGTGAGTGATGGGCCTCGCCATGTCTCTGTAAAAGCCCTCCTTGCAGTAGTGGCAATGGCGGCCCGCGGTGTTGTGACGGCAGTTCATGCAGACCCCTCCGCTCTTCCTCCCCGACAGCTTATACAACTCCATGTTGAATCGACAGCGGCGGGCATGGAGGTTGCAGTTACACGCTGCAGAGGAAAAGAGGAAAATTAACATCCTCGGTCGTGTGATTGCATCAGCAAATGCGAGTAGGAAAAACAATATCTTCACAGTATTCATCCTCTCAGAGTCTAAATATAAGTTGAGAGTGTGCATTGCGGTGAAACATATATCATACATATCACAAGAGAGCTGGGAGAGATTTTCCAGAGAGGCAGAAGTGAGTGGTTTATAATCTACACTGCGGCTGTGTGCTTGGCTGCTATTCCAGGACTCATCAATCAAAAGTGATATTTGCAGAGCTCATTTTCTCCATTTCATAATTAATGAATTCGGCCTCTCTTAGCCCATTTGTTATTAATCATTGGAAAGAAGGACATTAATTTCATGAATCACTGATGAGTAAAGACTCGTAAGATCTATTAAAAGGTAGGCCGATTCAGATAAAGAATGGGCTCGAGCTAGCTGCCTTCTAAATGAGGCGATCGACAATAAATGGGACATCTGAAGTGAGGTTATGTCTCTTCACAGTCTCTCTCAGTGCCATTTGAAATTCAGCTAATTCCTTTATGTCTCTTCGCCTCACAAGTCTTTTGATTGATTTCTCTGTATTAGACGTCGCTCAAAAGCTCTGATGTTAATCCGTGAATGAAAAACCTGGCCTTCTTGTTTGTGTAACAAGGGTCTGATCCAGTTCCTCTGCTGGTTAAATCAGAGTCAGACCTGGGACCTGAAGACTTGGCCATGGCTTCAAAGACGATCGCTGCAGAACCCCGCTCCAGTTCAAAGTTAGCCACAGATAAATTAGATAGGATAAACAACAGCAGACATGTTTGACCAGAAACGTCAACAGTTATGACGAAGGACGATTATTAGGGGGATCTCGACAGAAGGTGATATTAATTAACTTTAATCTGGTGTTTGAAAAATACACTAACAATGGATGTTTGGAATAGAATAGGACACAACAATGGGGAAGTAAGTAAACAGAGAGTTTGTGTCTGCTTGTGTGGCTTTTTATGCAACAGAGAGGCTGGTGAGTAGGCAGTTAGAAACCATTTCTGTAACTTTCCGAAACCGAACATCCAACATTCACAAAAAACTTCATGCCACTTTTAGCCAATTGTGCAATGATAAGTGAGTTGCCAAGGTCTTGTCATATTTGTCATTTTTAAAAAATTTAATCGAACATGTTCTGCACACTAGTTCTGACCAAGAATGCCCCAGCTCTTTTAATGCTCGATTTTTTTTTAGCAGCAATGAGCAAATTAAGAATTTATTTTGTATTTTGCTGAATATATTTCTGTAATAAAATTCAAAGCCTTGAAGAATAAACTTTTCCTTTTTTCCTGACAAGTTTGATACCTCCTATGGTTTTACAGTAAATATAAACTAAAGCCAGCAGCTGCTTGGCTCAGCTTAGCACAAGTACTAGCCTGTCTCTGCCCAAAGGTAACAAACTCCACCAACCAGCTTCTCTAAATATCATGAACTATTAAATCACATCTTTTTCTCAACATACAAAAGCTTAAACACTTGCTCTGATTAAATCCCTGTTGCAAGGGTCTTTTATATATGTCGGTTCCAGTAAGCTAATTTGGCTTGCTGTTTCTTTCTGCTTTCCAGTCTGTTTACCAGGCTAAGCTAACCAGCTGCTGGCTGTTTCTTCATATTTTACCTGCAGATATGTGTGTGATTTCAATGTTATTTTCAAGCTCTTGTCATGAAGGTTGTTCATATTTTTTAAAATAACAAGCTATTTCCTCAACTGCAATACTACCATACTCTTGATCTGCAGTGTTTCTTTTTTCTCCTCATTTTTATTTAACTTAACATGATTACATTATCTGATTGAACAAATGCTCCATAAAAAGGTAAAGTTCACGAATAATTTTGAACACTTTCCTCATCATCACTAGCTTACACATGTTTTGCTGCTGCAGCCAAGCACAGGTCTGCAGCTCCATGGAGCTCAATGACCTCTGCAACATTAGACGAGCTTCTTGCAGTTGAACTGATATGAGTGTTAATGACATCGGTGACTCTCTGAAGGGTGGAGGATCACTTGAATACGTATGTGAAGTAATAAGTGCTATTTGAGCAGTGAACGATATGAATCTCCATCGACACTGAGAGGGACGCCTGGCACCAGGTTGGGAAAGAGGCCCAGTTTTCCCTGGTTGCAGACCCTGGAAAAAAAGGGGGAGCACATTCCCAGACTGTTTCCCAACTCCATCTGGTTATTATGCGGCCCAATTTGTATGGAATTCTGCAGTTAATGAAATACTGTTTCATGTATGGATCCATATTGAGTTAGCACTGTTTGTATAAAGACAAGGGTGGATATTTTGGTGTGATCTCATAAACCTGTAAGCCTGAGACGAAGGTTGACCTTTGACCCTGGAGAATTGTCCAAAGGAGATAAAAAGCATGTCAGGGTAGGAAACTGAGGGAATCCTACAAATCGAGTGAGTTCAAAGCTTTTAATCTTGAGTGGGAAAGTCTCTGTTTTAACTAAAGAAAATACACCAAATTGATAACATACTGACATTGTAAGTGGTTCTGTGTGTGTGTGAGTGAGTGTGTGTGTGAGTGTTTCTGCACCTGTATGTCTGTGCATGTAAACAACTGAGCAGCCTGTCCAACTTCTTTAGAGTGGGAATGTGACAAAGAACACACCAGCTCCGGTGTGTGGCTGGGGGCTGCCGGGAGGAAGGGGCGAGGTGGGGGACTGTGATTATGATCAAGCGTCTCAAACACACACACAGCTGTGAGCACTTGTGTCCATTAACACCTTGTAGCAGAACATGAAAGCGACGGGTCACATTTTCTCCCCGGCCAAAGTACCAACGGCCCTCTTAAGGCATCTTCTCGATTTACTGCCGTGCAACAAGATCAGCCAACAAAGTGTGGAGCAAGAGGGGATATGCTGAAACGTGGAAAATGTAAAGAAAGCTGCAGATTGAACCTTTAAATGGTTTAACACGTGTAGCAGTGATGGCTTTAATAACAGCCCGACATTTTTCTGACAACAGAGAATGAGAGAATTGGTGTATTGCATTTATAGTTTTGTATCTGACTTAAAGCCCATTTTCATTCATGATTTTCTTTCTAAGGTGAATGACTGAGAAAAACTAAATAAGCAGAATGCACTGATGGAGGTGTTTGTGTGTGTGTGTGTGTGTGTGTTTTCTGTAGTGTGCATGCTGTGTGCAGTTAAGTTCAGCTTGGAGCTGCAGCTGCCCAAAGATCCTGGAATGTTTATGGGTTTGTTTTGAAGTGCTTTTGCACACACACACTCTCACACACACACACATACACACACACACATGGTGACACCCCACCTCCCCTTAACCTGCCACCCCCAACCACCACAGCCACCCACCCCCCACCCAAATTAAGCGCAGCGGGGATAACTGAAGACTGTTGAAGGCCATTTTTCAATTCATTAACACATCAAAGCCTTGCAAGTGCACTGCAAAAAAAAAAAAACACTCACCAAATTCTTATCTGTTGGAGGAAAAAAAAAAAATAGACATTTCAGCACGGAGTCGAGTTCTGTGGGTGGCAGAAAGAGACCGAAGCAAAGGTGACCTACAAGCGAGCGCCTCTTCTTTGTGGGTCAGGGTCCAATTCAAGGATTCGTAAAATCTGGCTTCTCTTGTTGTCGTGGAAATGGAACAACAAACACAAGCTAAAGGGTTGGAAAACAGGGGGATGCTGAGACAAAAGTAAGAGGGGATAGAGGGAGAGGAGCAAAAAAAAAAAAAAAAACTTAGGAAAATATTAGAGTAGAGAATAGTTGCAGGACTTTGTCACTGAAAGGAGCAATGCCAAATGCGATTCTTGGCAGCGAGAGGGAAAAGTCTTGTTTTTATCTGATATCTAATTTTTCCTTTCATTAAAGAACACCTCACTGTTATATTCTGGCTTTCATAACAGGTGCTTTAACAAGTAAATGTGCTCTGAACAAGGTCACCGGCTGGTCTGTCAGGTGTGCTATGACAAATTGGTCGTAAAGACTGCGCTCGACAAATAAAATACAAGTGTGTTTGTGGAGCGCACCGCCTCTCTGTTCCCTTCCATATGTCAGGGATAAATCTAACCTCATTTTTCCTTCAGCCAGACCGGTAAGCACAGCCAATTGATTTTGGATGCCTGTACAAAACCCAAATCCTGTGGCTAAATTTGGTCCTTGAAAATTGGAGGGCCACTCTTCCACCACCACCTCTCGTCTCTTGGCGCAGGCTGCAGTCCAGACCTGCTGCAGACCCCCCCCCACAACTCCTCGGGTGCCCTCCCCATCTGGGCAAACAGGCTTTACTATATAGACTCCTGCCATCATGCCTGTGCACCGGTGTGTATGGTGTGTGTCTGTGTGTTTGGGCTGAGTTCTGCCTGGCTGCTTCAGCCACCTGCTCAGGGCACCGGGGGTAACACCCGGTTAATTAGCTCCTCATTAGAGCCAAGGCAGTGTACGGTGTGGACAAACACATGCACACATTTAGGTACCCCCGATGCACCAGAGATGCTGCTTCAAGAGGCGGTACCTCCTCAAAGAAACGCCAAGGATCGTGAACGAAATACACAGAAAAAGTCAAACAGACGTGAGCCTTAACCAGATGTAAACACGGGTGGGTCTGTAGACTCTAATGAGCTGTGGACAGCAAGCTGAGACAGAGATTTAAGAACTCCGAGCTGAGGACTAACAGGAAACTACAACTCCTGTAGCCCGCTGAGTGCATTACATGAGCCATGCTACGATGCACGCTGGAGCCTTTACCTCTTTCTAGCCAAAGCCGCTTTATCTCTACTTGCTCTGTCCTTCTTTTTCCGCATGGACATACTGTATCATTCATTTCTGGCTTTGACACCATGTCTCAGCTCTGCCCTCCCTCCGCTGGTTTCTGCGGTTAGCCTCACGCCGTGGGCTTAAGAGCCGGCTCTTGGGAGCCCTTTTGAACTGAGAGTCCCCTTAATTCCTCTCCCACCCCTCCCCAAAGCCTCTCTCTCGCTCTCTCTTTTTCCCTCTATCCTCTTACTTTCATGAGACCTCCTCTCAAATACTCTCACTGGTTGCCTCTGCCTCCGTCTGCCTGTTTTTTTTTTTACCAAAACTCTTTCTCTTGTCCATCCATTCCTCCATCTTCTCTCTTTCTCTCGCTGGATGGCATCAGGCAGGGAGAGATTTTAACGAGATTAGGCTGGAGGGTTGCCAGGTTGGGGGGGGGGGGGCCCTGGTGTCAGTGCAGAGTTGAGTCCTTAGCTCTGTTCCTTCTATCTGGTCCATTTCACTTCCCCACATCTAAACATTGTTATCTCTGTCCTGCCTTTGCCTTCTCTCTCTGTCTGCCTCAGTTACCGCTTTCTTTCTCTTTCCACAGGCAATATCCTGCAGTCTCGATCACAGGGGCCGAAGTAGACGACCGTTGCGCAATTAAATCGTCATGTCAAATCAGTAATAACTGTGGTAAAAACAGATTTATTTTGCCATGAATCTTGGCATTCACAGCCATGAGGTGATGCCCGGCATGGTTTAGAAATAGAAAGGGACAGATGGAACCTACTGTGGATAATCACCACTGTGGCCAGAGATGACAGCAGAAATGGTGAGGCCGAATCGACTGTTTTAAGTTTGTCTTTGATCAGGTCATGGCACCAGGTTTTAAATACAAATGCACAAAAAGCAAAGAATCCTTGATAAATGACTGGTGATGAAGGAGCAGGTCAAATGTTAAGCTGTGGAAAAACTTTTTAAGGTAAGAAGCTGGAGGTGTTCGAGAGATCTAGACAAAACTGACCACAAATAATATGAAATTAGATTAATCATTACTGTCACTTTCAAGGGGAAGTTCTCATCTTTACAAGTAAACGCATCTTCATCTGTTTGATCAAACTAAATGGACATCTCTTTTTAGTTTATCAGCCTAATGCAGATCACATTTAGCAAAGTCAAACTTATTAAAACTCAGATTTGTACATAATGCTATCATATACGGCACAAGTAACATTATTCTTGAATCACTGTTATCAGAATGTTTCAGGCTGCTTTTGAGCTGTAACAGTGATGTTAAATTTGTGCTTTTAAAAGCATAATTTGACGAGCAACTCCTTGCAGAACTTTTCATAAGAGAAAAAAAAGGGATCAAAGTGTGCGGTACTCACATCAGGCCTGTCTATTCATACACAGTAAAAACACAACCTCTGATGCGTATGCATGATTACTTGCTGTGACCCACAAAAACATACATACATGTCACTTCACATATGGTGACAGCCACTGATCAGTTCAACAGTTCGTGTAAGCCAAAGTCAGACAAAAACCACGGTTAACAAGGGCCAGAGATTGCAGTGCATTCATTGTTAATAAACAGAAATATATTTCCTCTGAGAAGCTTCTGAATGTTGCTGCCACCAGCAACACCGGCTGACAGCCAAAACCACATTGTTTCTCAGGCAATAGAGCACAGAGGTCTGCAGCTACATGAAAAAGAGGCAAACTGTTAACAAAAGACAAGAAATTTAATGAAAGAAGGAAAAAAGGCAAATTCACCCAAAAGAGACACACATAGGAAAAAGTCAAAGCAGAGAGTTAATCTTTGTCAGGAGTAAGTTATACAAGGATAGAGAGGAAGAGAGTGCCGGAGGTGATGGGCACCTCAGGAGGTGATTGCTGCCATCTGTGGAGGAGAGTTGATGGGAGCCTGGGAGAGCAGGGTGGGCATGCTGCAGCTCCACCAGTTTGCTTTGGCACAGGGATGAAACGCTGCATCGCACTACCAGATTACATGAGGCTCTCACACGTGCACGAATGCAAGGAGATGCATTTTACCCGCGCTCACATACACAGACACAGGCAGCCGCAGAGCATTTCCCAAGGATCCAGCTGACATTAAGGCTGTTATTTGACACTTTGCTGTCCTTAACGTTTGTTTCACCATGTTCCCTGCTTGCCACAGAACCTTAATGGGTGGCTTCACAGAACACGAAAAGCATAAGTCCTTTGAGGGTTGGCCAAGGAACTAAGTTGCAATACTGACAAAGGAAATAAAAACAAAGAGCAAACCAAACCGAGCAAACTCTGTTGCCTCAGCCGGATGAAGCACGTTACTCTTGCCTTTAAACACACACGCACCGACGAAACAAAAACCCACACGCTGCATGTTTGTTGGCCTCGCTGTGCATTTGCCCCTGCATCTCACGCTAACCGCCCCAGAGGCATCATTTCATAGGGCTGTTGATGTTTAGAACAACATTCCTTGGGTGTACAATTATTTTAAAGCACAGGAGGTGCCTTTTTTTTTCAAAAATCACTTTCTTTCATTCTGCAGACCCCTCTGACCGCCCTTCGACACACACACACACACACACACACAAAAACATCCCCATGCTCATTTGTGAGTCGCGGTGTAAGTAATTGAAGTGTCGGTTCCCCGTTAGCCTCCAGCGACAGGCCGCGGAGGTGGGAGGGGAGGGGCAGAGGGTCTTTAAGTCAATTAGCGAAAGTAGGAACATGGCACATACATGCAGTAATATCTGTGGCAGCTCTGGCTTTTTTCATCCTTTCCCATCTATATTTGGCATCGCACTGAGATTCATATCGTGTTGCCCTACTGAGACAGGCAACAAAACTTCAGCTGGCCATGGAGGACAATTTTAGGTTTGCTTTGTGCTGCAAAGCTAAATTCTTTTGGTTCCATGTGGAAATACAAAGCAATTGAGTGAGGTTAACTTTTGTTCTACACAATACCAAACAACGTTGTGTTGCAAGCACAAAAGCACAGAATCCTGCTCCTATTAGCTACGATTGAGAAACTACAAACTGTGCCGTTGCTCATGCTATCAAAACCATGCTAAGTCCCAAACTGCCACAGTTTCATGAAAGTCTCTCTTTTTTTTCAAGTGTTTAAGAATGAGGTCATTTCTCAATCACCGAGCCTAAAGAGCGTCTTGACAAATCTGTGCTATGACGGCAACATGGGCCTGACCTCTGCTTGCCCTTGCTCAGAGATGCGGAGGGGGAAAAAATGGTGTGAAAGGATGGAAGGCCTATTTTGTAATTCTAATCAGCATCAAATAACCATCTGCCCCTTGTTGGTGAGGGAAACCAAGATGGAGAGAAAAGAGAGAAATAAATTTGTGCTCCTGTGGTCTTCAGAGTTTCCACAGCTCTGTACAGATCTGAAGGCTTATTCTGAGCCTTGTTCCTGAGCATGTGTTGCTGGCTGGCCTCTTCCTCTGACACACGCATTCACCTCTGCTGGATCACACAGCTTTCCCTGAGAAACCCATCTGTCAAATTCCCTCTAATTCCAGCTAATAGTTTCCAAAAAACAGAGGCTGGGCCCACGAAAAACCACAAACTCTTGTAAAAAAAAAGTTTGAGCGGGCTTTGCGACAAGGCCTGAAACTTCAGTATCTGTCTGTTCTGCTTCCCTTTTGTCCGCTGTAAAACTCAAATTCAAATGCAACCACCCTTTCATCGGTGTGGTGGCATGATCTAATAGTTTTGGCTTAACTATCCCCAAGCATGGCGATATGTTAGTTATAGACACAATTCAAGTTAAACTGCGCTATTTACATTCCTGAAGCACCAATAAGTCATTGCTCTCACAAAAGAACAGATCCTCCTGGCAGCCTGCACACAGTGAGAGGCTGCTGTGCAACATACTAGCTTAGAGACTTCACTTTCTTGTTGCTTCAAAGTTAACTTGACCTAGCCAAACCTGCTAGTTTAGATATATATTCCAAAGGTTAAGCCAACCTGTGCTATCAATCAATTAAGTGGATTTTTCCTGTAATCACATGAGGTACAGCCACTGGGACAGAAAAACAGTGGCACTGTGGTAAAAACAAACTGAGGTTACACTGAGGAGTCTTATTATTCCCTGAGATATTAATACGCTCCTCCAAAGTTATGCCACCTCAGTTGCTTAAGCAGATGTGAAATGTTTCCATGTCACAGCAGCTGTAAGAGCTAAAATTGTGTAATGTTCCTGTGGCTGCAAATGTCCTCTTATGTTGCCCAGAAACAAGCAATGCAAGCTGGAGCTACATACATGAGGAGTGATACAGAACTCTGTCGAGGAATGAGGAGTCATGGGTGCTGTACATGGTTATAAAGCCATTGTTGGCAGCCAATCAGATTGCTTGATTTTTAGATGTCTGTTTTATAACATCTATGATATAACAGGTTAACTTTTTTTTTTAGCTAATAGCTAATCTGCGGGGATTTACTTGAGGTGATGACATGGATTGATGTATAATAAGTCTACAGTGAAATTTTTGGTTGATTGATTTAATTTTCTAGGAACTCCTCCTCTTTGTTCCAAGAAAATAAAAAAGGGGGAAAAAAAGGGAAAAGAACAGTATATCAAATCATTTCCTGGACTCAATATGTCATTTTACTAGTAAAATATTCAACACCACACCCAAACACTGCAGCAGAGCGGGAACTCCTGCCTCTGCTACCAACCGCAGCTCACCTGCATTTCTGACAAATCAACCAGGGCGGCGATTCAAACAGCCTTCATGTGAACTCTGTATTTAATTCTGTGAATGCATACCAGTGTGCCTGGCGCAACAGGGAACAGGGAACAAGCTTGGCTGGTCCGTTAGGGATGGATGGTGTCTGGCCCTGGACTCTGAATGTCCCACAGCAGTACTGTGAACTTCCTGCAGGCCGAGTCCAAATGAGGCAAAGGTCTGGAGAATAGAACAGCTTGGTGCCGTGGCCAAAACAGGGCCAAGATGGCTGCAGACACCACCATAAATTATCATCTACTCAGGATGTCACTTTGTCGTTGACTTCACAAGAGGCCTCTTCATCTTATACAGCGACTTTGGCAGACTTTATTATACCATGATACATCGTCCCACATTTTTAAGTCAACAAAGTATTTACATTACAGCGCAGGCCATGCCAGCAGAAAAGCCAATACTCCATCACAACCAGTAACCGAATAGCTCTTATCCATCTGTTTCCTCATTCTGTCCTGTGGCTCAAACTCCAGGCAGATAAATCACAACTTTTTCCATCATGTCTCCCTCAATACAAACAGACACGCTCCTTTACAAGGCTGCCCTCTCTGACTACTAGAGCAGGGATTTGTAAACCAATGTCTTGAGGCAGGATTCATAGCGAGGGAGGCGGCAGATGGGCGTGTGTGTGCATGGCTTGTGTCTGGAGACAGTACGTGAGCTTGCCAAGAGCTCAGGCAGTAATCTCGGTGCAGCGCATGTCAAACATTTAGTAAGACAAGTGAACAATCAAAGCAGCCTGTTAAGGGACAATGTTCTTGTTATGCAGGAAAAGATTCAAGTCAAAACTGCAAGGAGTGAGAGCAAAGCCTTGCAAAAATCTAGAAAATTGCCCAAACAAAAACATTTAAAGTGGTGAAATCAGCCACCAGGCACATCATTTCTCAAGGACTCAACTATTGATTTGGCTCCACATCTGCCTGCTCTGAAATCCTCATTACTCACGAACCATCTCCCCATCAACTTAACCCTGTCACAGCCCCACAAAGGATCATGACCTCAGCCCGGCCCCCACAGACCCTTCCTCTAATCCAAACAGCCGCAGGGTCTTAGGACGGCTCTGGTGACACCTAAGGGACTCCTTGGCTCGGTAGCTTGCCACTCTTACACACTTTCCCAGTGTAAATACTTTACACCTTGCTGCCACAGTGGTGTGCCTCAGGGCACGCACTGCAGTCTGCCGCCATTTGCGTGCCGTTTTAGAAAGAAAAGCAAGCATGGAAATCAACAAGGGGCGGGTGCATTTTCAAGAATGGCCTTTAATATACACTGGAGGGACTTTTTAAAAGCTCTCTTGCTACTCTGAGGATATTTTGGAACCGTTTCTACCGGAATAAAGCTTTTTAAGAGGCTTTTGGAACATGAAATTGGGCACATCTGGGACTGACATTTTGGTGTGTCTGGATGTATGATCAGGTATCGTGTGCAACTTGCAATAGGCTTTAACTGCCCCATATCAACACTGGGATTAGGTCATCAGAGTTGGCCAGTGAAGGCTAGCTATTTAGTCCAGAAATCGTGGATAGAAGTGACACATCAATCCCGCTGAGATGAGATCTACGGGAAGCGGGCGTAACATTTCGGAAACGGCTAAGGGACATTTAAAGGGGGGGGGCGTGTGCGAAACCGTGAGCGAGAACACACTGAGGGATTTACAGGATATTGTTATAGAAAAGGCCAGTTGTATGAGTGTGTGAGTGTGTGCCTGTATCTGTGGTTTAAATAAGTGAGGGTGTCAAGGATAGATGAGAAGCCAAGGTAAGGTGGTGGAAGGGAGGGTTGGATTCGTTGGCCGGTCTTTGGCTAAAACGGCCTTGTTCCTCTGGCTCTGTCACTTTCTGTCCCCTTTAAACTGATCTGGCACTGTTCACTGCTAAATATGATCTCAAGCCAGCTCACTGGGCAATTATAACATGTTAGAAAAATATACACTGTGTTTCGATGTTCTGCTCCTGTTTTTTTTCCGTTCTGGCTGTAATTTTATTTCATTATGAAGAAAGGTAAAATCGAGGACAGCGGCCTCTAATATGGTTTTATTTTCCTGCTCAACTAAAATTTTTATGACAAGCAAAATTGACCTGAATTAAGTTCCACCTATGTTTATTTATACTAACAGTTAAATGCTGTAAAATGACCACAAGAGAAACATCTATCCATTTTAGAGAACAAACACCTGCTAATAACTCAGGGCTAAAATGACGTGTCGGAAAAAACTTAAAAAACTTAATATTTGTACCAAACATCACATTGAAAACCTGTTATCATATGAAAATCTAATCCAATACAAGTGTGATCCATTCACATTAACAAAAATTACCACAGAAATTGTTGTAATTTTACTTGGCCAGCTTTCAGAGCACGTCTGGATGACTTTTACCGAGCATGTCTTGAGGTAAAAGCAAACACTGCCAAATAACATTCTTGGATGACTCAGCTGTAGCAGTGTGCCAATGACTCGAGCTGTTTTCATCCACTGTTTAAACTTGCTTGTGAAAGAGTATTTTCATGGACAAGTCCAGAAAACATGATATTTTTTTGTTGAAAGTAGGCCTGTTTCCCTGCAGAGAAACTGTAAATAGAAGAGGCTGATGGGAAATGCACGTAAAGGATCGGCTCGTGTTTTGAGAGGCACTGCCAAAGTTGCAGGCTTAACCAGTCCGTGCTACCAGAACTCCTCACCTGTATAAACACACAACCCATCCGGTATGTTCTGGAAACATTCTTAATAACCTCTGTGACAATCACACGCAGGTCATCGTAGTTAAATCCACCTCTCTTTTTCCCCTGTGTTTACATGCACAAATTTAATTTGTCTGCCTGGCTTTACATTGCTGCCCAAATTTCCTGAGAACGGGTGGTGAAAACCTCATAGCTCGATCCAGTAAAGAAACACACAACCAAGATTTTTAAATGTTTCCTAATTTTTATGCACTCCTTGAACTACGAGTGGGATATCTGTATCAGACGCATGGCATATGGTGCGTGCAGAAGTGTTCAATCTTCTGTCCAAATGCCACTTCATTAGCGGGAATCCCGGGAAATATTGAGGAGATTGTCTGGAGGAAATAATACCTCCTTTATTCATAAGGAAAAGTACCGAATAGTAATGTTAAACTCAAGAACAAGTGGTTCTTTTTAAGTGACTCTTAAAGAGGAAAAGGTTAAGTTGAATTGCAAGCAGAAGTGAATCTAAAACCGTGCTTCTGCGTGGTGCATGCCCAGTTCTACAGACCCAGGTTAACCTTCCCGCTACTGAGTCACAGAGGAATTTTACTTGGTCGTTCTGGAGCCAAAGAGTGATTAGTAGCTGCTGTTCGGTGACACTCTCGTTCAGTGAGCTAACCCAGTAGTTCATGAGTATTCAACATTAAAATCCTGTTCAAAGACGGCTTCGCCCGGACTTCGGCACCAGTTTAATGGAAATTCTCGGAATCAGAAGTAAACAGTAACTGCCAGGCTGGAAGCCAACTTGGATTGAAAGATTAGCAAAAGATCGTGCAATAGCTTATTTACATTGTGGTATCCAAGATATTTATTTATCAGACTATTATCGTCAGAGGAGTGCTGAAGAAAGAGTGGGTTTTGACACATTTGCACGCTCCTTTATGACAGCTGCTAAACTGATGTAGAAAGTACTAAAGAATATATATTCATCATCTCAGTTCTTTGACTGCACGAACAACAAGCATAACATTAAAACTTATGGAGCCATTTCTTCGGTTCTCCTTTCAGAAAACTGGTTGTTCTAAATGGCAGCTCTCAGAAGTAGTCTGTGTAGTTTCACAGTAAGGAGACACTGTACCGTATGTTCCCCAGCATATGAACTGTAACATGTGAAAAGCACATTAAGAATGACGGACAGAGGGAGAAACTCACGTAGACACTCATTGGCCTCGCGGGCATTGGCCCTCTGCCACGGTCGGTCGTAGTGAAAGGGCTTGCAGCGGTCACATTCAGGTCCCTCTGTGTTGTGCTTGCAGTCACACACCAGTTTGCCTTCCTTGTCTTTCAGACAGCGTGAGCCGTGTCCATTGCATTTACACCTCCCGCCCACCTGGAAGTCTCCCACTGCATAGAAATAAGTTGGCAGCGATGATGTCACTGCCGTGGGGTCATCGTCCCTCCCACCACTGTTGCTTCCAGGCCCCATTCCCAGCTCCCGGGGTAACTGGGGCCGGCTGAATACCACACGGATGTCGGTGACGGTCACCCAGTCCTGAAGCACCGGGCTGTTATCAAAGTCTTTGCCAGACGGCCTTCCATCCAGAGTACTGAAGGCAATGAGTCCTCCAGAAAGCGGGTAGAGGTCAGTGTGGCCATCTGTGCAAAGAGCCTCCTGTTCATTCTGCTTGGTAATTGTTGCTTTGTTGGGCCGATTGTACATACGTCGGCACTGTGAGGAGTAGAACTGGTAGGGCATCCAGGTCTTGCCGTAGTCCATGCTCTTGTAAATGGCCAGGGACTCCGGTCGTGGTGAACAGAACTGCAGGCTGACGTAGGTGATCTCAAACTTTTTACCCAGAGAAAGAGTGAGAGTCACGTTGTGTGGTGAGGTGTTCAGATTCTCTGACTGCCAGCATGTGAGGTTGTGGGCTGAGTTGAGGTCAGTGAGGTAGGAAGCAGGGTGGGCACGGCGAGGGTCGGCTGCATCGCAGATTTGGCACGTGCGGACGGAGGGCCGATCGTCGCCCCGCTCCACCACACTGCAGGAACGGGACGGAGGCCGGCCACAGACGCTTGACACCATCACCTCCTTGCCGAAGGCGGCATTGATGAACTCTGGGATACAGCGACGGGCTGCACCGGTGTCATCATAGCAAGGGTCTGGAGGGGTCTGCTGCCCTGCGAAGGGATTGGTGGCACTGTGGGTGGATGCTGAGCATGCCAGGAGGCACAGGCCCAACAAGCACCTCCAGGGTTCCCTCATCCTGCTCAGAGGGCCTGTGTGTGAATGTGTGTCTGCGTTTGTGCACTTCTCAGTCCTTGTACATGTACCTGTGTGTGCGCAAACTGAATGTACAGTATATATGTGATTGTGCAGGCGTGTCGGTGTGTATGACTTTCCTCTATGTGTGTGTAATTGTGAGTCAGTGGAAGGAGAGTGTCTGAGCTCAGTGACCCTTCACTTCAGGCTGACCAGAGCCCTTCCTGTAAGAGAGAGAAACAAACAGAAAGGTCAAGGTTGCAGACATATTTTTACCATAATAGGATATGAAATAGTCAGTCACGCTAATCAAACGCTCCTCTATTAAAAGTTGCGTGTGCATCCTTAGAATTAAATGATATTAGTTCTTTCATGGGGCAATAAAGTTAATCTTTTGAAGTGATTTTGAGTGAATCTCAATAACAAGTGAGTGTTTTCATTAACTTAAAGCCTGTCAAAGGATAAGACAGTTAGACGGGTGGGGGGCCTCAAGAAGAAGGATGTGACCATTTAAAGAGAGACATTAGTGGCTGCGAGTGACTACATCCTGAATTTTAATGCCAGCCTCTCATTCAGTACTTCCATTCAGGTCAAAACTGGCCAAGCCTTCCGGTCATGCTTGAGCAGCATGACAGAAGTTACCCTATAATCCCTGGTGATGCTACAAAAGCAGTGGACCGCGTGTGACCCCGGTCAAACCTCTGCTTTAAAAAGTGTCTCCGAAAAAGAAACTATATTGTATGAGGACATTGCTCGACTTACTCATTTTTTGCAAGAATTTTTTTGCAAGAAAATCAAGCGTTGCAATGCTATTGTGACAGGGTGCTGATCCAACAGAAGGCAGCATTATGTCCATTCACTGGACCAGAAAATTCACCAAAAGTGATAGCTATTTGAGGATTATACTCTGCATTAGAAGAACCGAGGCCATGAGACTCTATTCAAGCTTTTCTAAATCTCTGGGTCTGAGATACCTGGATGACATCATTCATATGCTCACAGCTTGGTGAGGGGGCCTCTCGGTCCCAAAGAGAGAGAGAGAGAGAGAGAGAGAGA
>JAQNCA010000017.1:11401341-11414618 GCA_029783725.1 Acanthurus tractus | reverse complement strand
TGACATCATTCATATGCTCACAGCTTGGTGAGGGGGCCTCTCGGTCCCAAAGAGAGAGAGAGAGAGAGAGAGAGAGATTGAGGGGCGCAAAGAAAAAGAGAATGAGATGTATATGGCCTGAGGATTTTCCTTCTCTAATCCCCTTTTTACTTCCCTGCATGTCAAACCTAAAAGAGCCCCATTTCAAAACAGACAGCTGAGGGGTTGAGAAGGCACCCCTAGCCCTCTTTGCAAAGTATTTATTAAATTACAATGAATTACACCCACCACCTCGTACCCTCACTCTCCCTCTTACACCACAGCATCCCTCTTCATCTGGGTAGAACAAAAGGCAGCTTCTGTGTCCACTTCAGTCAAGCGGGGAAGGCAGACAGACGGATTTAAAGGGAGTCGGAAAAACAAAAGTTTGATTCTTTTCTTATGTGAGGGGTCCAAAGCTAGCAACCCTGAAAAAAAGGAGCCAAGTGGCCTGTTAAATAGGACCACTCGTCTGTGCTCAAGTGCTTAAGCCCTGCCATTTGGCCTCTTCTCAAGCGTAGATAGGGTGTTAAAGGAAAATAGTGTGAGGAGAATTATACAGAGGAAAAAGATAATAAGGGAGGAAATGTCACAAGGTGAAAGTACAACCTCGGAAACTGGCAGGAAACTTCATGTAATTTAAAAAAGACTCCTTTTTTATGCTACATGTTAAACTACACTCTGGTTAAAGACATAAGAATACATTTCCCCAACACGCTGAGCTTTAGACCAACTGAAAGAAATCTGAAGACCTGAGCATGACAACATTGTAGAAAAAAAAATCATTTGCTATTAGGATATTTGACGTATGAAAAATGGAGCGCTGGGAATGGGCCTGCCCATGAATGATTGGGGTAAGAGTGAGCCTTGCCCGGACGGATAAGGACGTTGATCAATGACGTGTGTCTGAGGACGAGGAGGTTAAAGTGGGCACGCAGGCGGGAGTTCATCAGCCAAGGCACTCCATCAAAAAGGCTGGCCGGGGTAAAGCTGGCGGGCCCCCCGACACCCACTGGGGAGGGCATGGAGAGACGGCTGATAGAATTAGCAACTCATTAGCATCCAGGCCCAGCTTCCATCAGCAGCATGTTCATCCAGAAAGAAGAGAGAGAGACAGTGGGGAGAAGGAGGAGGGTGAGGAAGAAGCAGGAAGAAGGGGTAGAAATTATGACAGGTGAGGGGAAAAAGAGAAAAAAAAGATAAAGAGAGGGAATCATTCAGACTTAGATTTTGATGGGCATGTTGTTGAGGGAGTGAGAGGAAGTTGGAAAAGTTTAAAAAAAAAAATTTAAAAAACAGGCCGGAAAAATACTTGACAGGCTTAAGAGACTGAAAAGGAGGACAAACAGGCACAAGAAAAGAGGAGTTTCAGTATGTAAGACAGGGAAGAGGGACACACTGGGGGGAGAGAAACAGCGAGGGGGCGCGACAGTGATAAAGCAGAAATGACTCGAGGGAGGGCGAGCGAGGACAGATATGAATGGAAGCAGTAGGAGAGAGGAAAAGTGACAGAGATGGAGGGAGGGAGTTGGAGGGAGGACATAAAAAATGAGAGGGGGAGAAATGGAGAGAGAAACAGAGAGGGGGGAGACAGATTAAGGTGGAGGACTGCATTGGTCTGCGTCTGGACTTTTGGATGACTAAATATGGTGCGGTCCGTGTGCCGCCGGGCCTGCTGGGAGATTCTTCCAGGGTCTGGTGCTGTCAGGCTCGTCTGGCAGATGAGCGCGTAGGTTAAACAGAGAGAGAACAGTGACAAGGCTGTTTAATTCCTCTCTGTGTGAGCCCTCTGAAATAGATGCTAGCCATGCAGCGTGTTCACGGCTCCCTGAGACAGTCCAACAGCAGCAGGCCGCGTCCCGTCAAAAAGCTTGTCTTTATTAAAAACATGAGTACCACATGAGATGTATTCTACATTGCTAGTAAAAAAAAACAACTGCAAATTATCCACAAAATCTCCTCTGGATCTGTAGGCTTTGCTAGGATGTCAGCACAGTGGTTCAACTGGTTGACCTCTGAAATACCGAGAATCTGTTTCAGCAGGAAAAATCTGTGCTCTCAGCATTGACAGTGGGTTTTTAAAAAAGCCACAAGTTCCCTCGGTGGGAGCAGGCATTGTCTTTCATTAAATGTGGTTGAAGTAGCAACAGCTGCAGGCCCATGCCTCTGTCTGTTTGAAGAAGACAATGAATACCACACAGAGAGGCTGCTGGTTGTAGTTTTATATTTAACATTGCAGACATGAGAGCTGCATTCAAAGTGAATGAGTGTGATGCCCAGCGTTAACATAAATATAATGCTTTCAATCACAGGAGGAACATCGGGGGCAAACCTGAGTTCGGATTGTGGTGTTTTCCACCTTTTGTGTGCAACTGGATTGCAGATTGTGCCTTTTTAAGGTGGATACAACCCCTTTAACACAAACCCACCACCGTCCAGCATGTTCGAAGACAAACTGTTCCTGTGGCAGCTAAACCATTTCAGAGTGGATGGCTGCTTCGAGCGCGGTGACAAATACAAACTGCACGCTCAATTCATCACTGCAACATTCCTCTGTGGATTAATGGCGACGAAAATGCACCGACGTGCTACAATCCCCGGTGGCTATGCTACTGCGGCGTTAAATAATATGCCCATTAGGAGTGTGGGCGTGGTGTGTGGATGGATGGAAAAAAAATATGCAGCTTTTAAAGTGCAAAACCCCCCCCCCCCCCAAAAAGCATAAAAAGTTGTGCATCATCACGAAGACTACTAGGGCCATTTGGCTACTGGCACAGGTTCAAAAGTTTTAATCAAACAGTGACAGCCCAATTAGAGCTGGTAGATGATGGGGGGGGGGCAAAAGGAAAGGAAATGAGATTAGAAAAAAAAAGTGGGTGTGGAGAAGAGGGAGCAGGGAGAGAGGGACAGAGAGAGAGAGAGCAACAGGAAGATGACAGGGTGGTCTGTTTTTTTCAGCAACGTTTTTGCAGCTTCTCCTGTCACCGGGAGATCATCCCATGTTGAGTTGTCTCTCTTTCAAGCGTGGGCGCCTCTGTCAGAGTTCACAGATTAGGAAAACAGAAGTCGCTGAGAGGCTTTATTTGGCTTGGGTGAAGAGGAGGGCGCCGTGGGAGGTGAAGATAGGAGAGGGGACAGCTGAGTCACTTTTGTATCCCCGAGTGGGAGCTTTTTTAACGCCGCTCTGCATAGCCGGCGTGGTGGCCCCCACTAAGACTGGGAGTGAATGGAGGTCTACGGGGCCCGCTCCTCTCGAATGACAGCAAGCTGAGGCCCAAACCGGTGCCCTGCTGTCCCTCCAGCCTGCCGTACAGTAATCCCTGGTGGGGTTATTAGCGGCTGCCCAGAACCATAGAGGACTTTTTAATTGGCTAACAACAGGGCCACCTCCGCTCTCATTATCATTATGGGGAGATGCATTGTGTGAATATAAAAGAACAGTGAGAGCAGCAGCAAAGTCAGAAATCCCACTGCACACAGACTGTACGGGGCTTAAGGTTGTTTTGGCTGCTATTCGCCTTAATAACACAACATCCCATCCATAATTATTTCAATTATTGATTAATTTGTGACATTTTAAAATCTTTTACTTAAAAATGTTAAAATCTTTTAATTAAAATTCGAAAGTCATGAGAAATGCCAGGTACAAATGATACGAGCTTAACGTGACGTCTCTGTATGAATTATTTTGTCGAACCATTAGTCTACAAAGCAAGTTTGCTTTGATTTTTATCTCATTTGCAAAGATAAAAACAGAGAAATGCTGCAAAATTTGAGAAAATCAAACCCTTCAGATTTTGTTCATTTATTCTGCAAAAAGAAAGGCTAACCATTTATTCATTAGTTTGAGTTCTAAATTTCAAAGTTTCAGAGATAAATAATCTACAAGTGGATGAATTGATTACTTGACTAATTGGTTTAGCACTAATCACGTCTTTACTGCCTTGATGCTTGTGCATACACACACTCACACTCTACACACACATACTCATTTAACAGGTAAATAAACGCGTCCAGATGAATCAACAAGGCTGACAGGCTTCAGGTAACAGGGGTCAGATATTAGCGCACTGAATTCCACTTGGTGATGGCCGTCTCCGCAGTGGTGACGACGATCCTGGTGTTTGTGTAGGCGTGCATGTGTGTGTGCGCCTGTGTGTGTGTGTGTGTGTGTGTATGTGTGTGGGTGGTGGGTGTGGGGGTTCAGGGTACTTGGAGTTCCTCGCTGGCATTCATTAGGGACTGAAGAGGAGGGGAGGAGGAGCAGGGAGGGCCGAGGGCAGGAGGGGGTCAACTCTCACAGCTGAGAGCGTCATTAGCGGTGGGATCACTGACAAATTTTTTAAAGCCTGCTTATGTCTGCTCAGTGTGTGTGTGTGTGTCCCTGGAAGGTTTCATCTGACAAACTTTCATTGTTTGCTTCTCTTTTTTTTTGCTTTCGTCTCATTCCAACTTTCTGAACTTTTCACCGTCAAACTGCTGCACCTGAACCAGAGGCCTTACCTGAGCTGCTCGCTATCTTTTTCCGTAGATAACAATCAATTTATGCATGTCAGGCTCTCAAGGATGAAACAGGGCTAGGGAAAAAAAAAAGTCATTTAAAACATGAAAGTTAAATAATAATCTCTGCATCTGGCAGAAAGACACACGGCAGGGAGAAAGACAGAACGCCCTGCAGAGGAATGCAGCAGCTTCTGTGGCCCAGCCCACATGGCTGGCCCCGAGTCCGACAGCGGTTCTTTAAACCAACAGAACCTGATCCAGAACCGAACAGGAGGAGAGAAGACAGACAGCGCGAGGCGGAATATGAGGTCAGGCTGGTTCCCACTGATTCACAGACAGGAAGTTGCGCTCAGCTACTGCACTCTGTGACTGCGCACATATACACTTAAGTACGAAACCCTGGAGAAAAAATGCTGATAGGACAAGTTGCGGCGTATTTTTCTGTTAATGAAGTGTTCTGTGAGGTCAGTGTTTTTTAGTGAGAAATAAGGAGGCGTTGGGAGGAGAAAGGACATGAGCAGGCAGAAAGTTCTGGGCAACTGTGACTCACTAAAATCGGGGTTAACCGGGGTTAATTTGTAAGAGACAAGACAGGAAAAAATAGGTTTCTTTGAATAAATGGGGCTCTTTTTTAAAAATTTTAACAAAGATTTTTGTCCTAACTCATCCAAACATTGTTCTGGGATTCTGTTTCCTGCTGCGGCGAGAAACTTAACTGCAGCAACATGTTTGTTTTACAAATAAAACAAAGTAAACAGAGAAATGGAGACAGGGAGAAAATGTGACGCCATGAATGAGCGATATGTCTCCTAAAGTAAATTAAAAACACTGAACAGTTCAACTATGGGGTGACTGAACTTCAAATGGTATTTAAAAAATCCATTTTGTTTTTATTTATGTGTTTTTTTTCCACAGTTTTTAATGTAAGGATGGAGTCACTTCTCTCAATCAATTACAAAATAACATACAGACAAAAAAACACAATAAATAACACAAAAAGCAGAGGACAATAAGCGTGCAGGAGTTCATGATTTGAATCATATCTGAGGATTAGTGAATGATAGGTATTTGGCATTGCTTAAAATTCTGGGAGGTAACTATGAACTTTTCAGGAGGTTCAAAATAATCCTCACAAATTAAGCAAACAAATCTGCGAACTTGGGGGTGAGGGAGGCAAAACGCTGTCTGGGATTTTTAACTGACAGAGCGATAGACTTGGGAGTGAGGGGACAAGAGTTCAGCGATTTATAGCCTCCTATGTCAAACTGTGAGGAATATTTCCCCTCCATGTGCTGCCAAGATGCGCCTGCGAAAGGGATGACACCCACAGCGCCGCGATGGCAGACAGAGCCGCAGATTCTCGGATCTCGTTGCTGGATGACGGCCACGCAGAAAACATAAAGACATGCAAATTGAAAATAACGCAGAGAGGTTAAAGTTCCCAGAGTGCAGTGTTTTGAGTGTGTGTGTGTGTGTGTGTGTGTGTGGGTGGACTGAGGGCTCCTTGATTGAACATTTCCCATGGACCTGAGCGCGACCCTGACCGCAGCTTTGCAGCAGTGCGGTTGGACGCTGGTGGTCGCGGAGAGGCAGGTGAGGTGTTCCTGGATATAACAGGAAGTAGCTCGTTTGGAAGGATGGAAGGATTTAAAGAGAGGAGAGGTGAGCACTCCTTCAAAGTCCTTTGAAGGCTGGCTGCGGTAGGCAGAGCCGCGGTTTTCCCAAAAAGCCCCCCTAACAGGAAAACTTTTTTTTTTTTTTTCCATTGCACAAGAACAACCTCTACCCCACAGCCGAAAGCAAAGGACCCGCTTTGAACTCACAGGGGGAAGAAACCACAAATCATTTTATTAAGTGCCTGAAATACTAACACGGTTGCGTAAATTACACTTAAACACACACGTTGTTGACGGACAAACACATGCTCACCGGCAGTTTTCGTTCCCCATACGTGCCCACACTCACACATGAAGACACAGTGTAAAGGATGCCAAAGCTTGTGACTCATCAGACACCTCCCTCCTCCCTCGTTCCTCTCCTCCCTATCTACACCTCCGCTTGGTCTCCTCAGTGGCGCTGTTAGCATGCACCCGTTGACCTTGGCCTGGAGGTCAGAGGTCAACAGTCTCCAAGTGAAAAAGGGACAGAACTGCGATGTGGAAGTGTGTGTGTGTGTGTGTTTTACAGCTTGACCCATGATAACACCACACAGAACTGTCCAAATTTCAATGACGCATATGACATTTAAGTGACACAACGTTTTATGATCGGACCAACTGTAACCACAGCTGAGCGCACAGTCACTCTGCCTGGCCGCAGCAAACTACATGATGCATACATTTATCATAGCACTGCTCAGGCCTTTTGTATGAAGGCAACACAGAACTCAATGCACGCATGTGAAATGTACTGGAAGGTAACGCAAAAGAATAAAAAATAAATTCCCCTCGGGACTTTTCAGGGACTCTGAACAGAGACGACTTGGTTAGGTTTACTGAAAAAAAATCATAGATGGGAAAATAAGAAGTGTTTTGTTAAGGTTTCGGAAACCTTAACAGTCCTCGAGTCCTTGAACGGTTGTGGTCACGCTTAAAAGAAACGTTGACTGTTTGTTTGAAACAGGAAACAAACTGTTGTGTCTCCAGGTTTTTCCTCCTTATGTTGACTCATCCATCCACGCTGGCTTTGTTTCACTGTAACAACTTAATTTCTAGTTTGAACATCTAATAATTACAATGGCTGTTATAGATCTTTGGCATATGTGCCTTTTAAATGACGCTCTCTGTTAACAAGTTAGCATGCTTGCAAAGAGCTGGTCCAACTGTTTGGGAGTAGCTTACTATTCACACAGCATGTTCAAACGCTGTATAACTGTCAACAGGATGAGCAGTACTGAGCTAGCAGCTAGCATGCTCGGTTGTCACGGCACTGGAAGATCCAAACACAACACCGAGTTCCTCGTCAATCTGCTAACAACCGATCAATGCGCAGATAGACGTAGCTCCTTTGGAAAAAAAACCCTCCCGCCAGTTGTGTCTGAGAAATCTGCCATCACCGGAGAAGATGTCAAGATAAGCACACTCATAGTTACAAAGTGGGCACGGACTCATGCGGACCTCACACTAACACACACACACACACAAACGCATATCTCTGTGCATCTGGAGGAAATGTGTGGCTGACACATGCAGGCCTTGCAGGGTGCAGGGAGTGGCAGGATGAAGCATGTGAATCTTTGCCCCTTGATCCTCTTCCCACAGTGAGAGACATCTTGGGTGTCACGCTGACGAGTGACAGGTATTTTAACAGGAAAGGTAAGCACACACACACACACACCCAATTTGTCAATTTGTCAAAGAGAAAAACACGCAGCCCCTTGAGTCGGCAGTAAGACAGCATTTTGACTTCATTCTCACCTCTGAAACGGAGACTGTGAACGTGAAGCATGTGAATGCGTGTGATGTGGGCACTTTATCACACCGCATCCATCAGCAAGAAGTCAAATCACAATATCAATCTGCCATTTAAGATTAACCTGAAGTGTGCGATTGCCGTGGAATCGTGTGTCAGAGCCTGATATGATCCAGCTCCTGCTCGACAGCTGGAAGATGAAAGGTGATCAGTCTGATCAGGGTCACGGTCGAGCCGAGCTAATTATTTTAATCGACAAAAGACTGGCTGAAGGAGAGGATGGATGGTTTCACCAAGGAGAAACAGAAGAGGGAGGAATGACAGGCGGAGAGATCCAGTATCTTGTTTTTTTTGCTTCCTTCAAACTGCTGAAGCCAAAGGAGCAAAATATATTGGACGTGTTGACTTTACTCGCTGAGGTGGACTGAGCCAAAAAAAGTTCTGAGGAATCCTGCTTTTCAAAGCAGAAGAAAACGATCTACTTATGTTACTGCAGCTTTTCTCCATCTCATTCCATCCGCTTTGCTCCGGGGTTCAGAAATACCACATACAAGTGCACACACACACACACACACACGCACACACACTTTCAGGAGTGAATAAAATCTGCACTATGTTGCTTTGGATTAGCTTCCACATCATGTGCCTTCAGCTGCTCCTGGCTCTACCTCCCTGGCTCTGTTATTGATGGAAGCAGGGTGTGATGCAATTAAGTAATGAGGATTAATTTGCAAAAAAACAAGGGAAGTGGACGGGCACGCTCCAGATGAGCAGCACCTCGCTTCAGGGGACACATTTCGACTCCAACATTTCCTCTAGTTTACACTTCTCCGTCCTCTCTGCCCCTCAGAGAACAGGGAGGATTCAGAGGCCTTCTTCATTCTAGTCATCTGGGTGAGAGTGAGAAGTAGGTCAAGTGGCTGACACTGTTTCAGTGTGCAATAGGGGCATACTTTAAGTCTATTGAAGCAGTTGAGATAAGCAATCTGTATGGGACTCTCGCTTTCACTTCCAGGCTTGTCGCTGCTTGTGAGCTGAGAGCAGATGAGCTTAAAGAGGGGTGGAGCTCATTATAGTCGAGGCTATTGTTTCCTGTCACACCTCGGCCACAATGAGCCTCAGTCACAAACGAAGCCCATCATCACTTTAAATCCTCAACAAACCAGAGAAGATGCACGAGTTAAAGCTGCTTTATATTGTTTTTGCACCTTTTTTTTTCCCCTCTTAAAACCTGAGTTGCTCTATTGAGTTCAATGAGAGTAAACCTTCAGTAATGACATTTTTCACACTAATTTATTTTTAATATGCACGTGGTGGCGTCAAAGCGAAGAGGGAAAATATTAGAAGTGACAAACGCATTGGGAGACTTGGCGAGGGCAGTGCCGAGGAAGACGGGAACCGAGAGCAGCGCTGCTTGCTTTGGCATCCGCACTTGGCTCCGACTCCAAGTCGCTATTAAAGCTCACTGAGTCCGTATAGCCCACCTCTTGTACCTTGTATTAAATCCTCGGCGCGGCTTGTTTTCTCTCGATTTTCTTTTTAAACCGAGGAGGCTGACACCTGTCTGCGGTGTTCGCCGCTCAGATCCAGCGCGCTCCGCTGATTCAGCGACCCAAACACCTACTTACACAGTCACACGACCTCAGCCTATAATAAAGTAATAACAGTCATTGCCTTCATTTAAAACAAATGGCAGGTAATGCAGAGTAAGCGGCTGTGAGTCACTCACTTACTTTTTTAAGAAAAGAAGTGGTGCGTAAAATTGAAATCTGCTTTTCCACAGAAACACAATCACGCCGGATGTCAAATAAACAGGCACAGTGACCCGCAAGTTAAAAACTTACCTCTGTTATCCAGCCGTGGATGTTGCTGTCTTTGAATTTAAAAGGACGTCCCTGGAGATCCACGCCAATTACTCTATAGGTTTTCTTCCGTCAGAAAGCGTCCTCTCAAAACGCTGTAGTGTCTCGTGTTTGTCACACTCGCCGTGTCAAATTATTAAAGTACAAGAGAAACGCGCGCAACAAAGTCAAAAGTGAGGCAACACCGTGAGGAAGTGTACTGCTGCACCCATCCGCGCCCGGAGCTCAAACCAACTGAAAAGCGTCCAGCACATCCATAGGTTGTAAAGCGAGCCCGGGGTAGGCTACTCCCCATTAAAATCAAACCCAGATTTCCCCAACCTTGTATGAGAGAGAGAGTGTGTGAGTGTGTGTGAGAGAGAAGGAGAGAGAGGGAAAGGGAGGGAGAGAGAGAGCGAGGGGGGTGGGGGGGTGGGGGGAGAGAAACAGATATTCCATAAGCCCTCTGAGTGTTTTGTTAACTTAAAGTTTCATTTTACCTGTAATTTGGGGATGCGTATAATTTAGTTTTGTAGCCAAAATAACGCGCAAACGAAAATAAACAGTTGTTCCAAACACCACTTGATTGACTTGAAAGATTTTTTTTCTCCTCAAACAACACAACTGGTCTCATTTTTACAACAAATACCTCCGCCGCTTTACGGACTAATTCTTACTGTGCTGCCTGCTCTAAATGCCCCATGGCTCGCTGTGTTCACAGGCAGCCATATGGAGGTCGTAATGAGAACACAACATTGAACCTGTTGAAACAGAGAGGGCCTAGCGGGGCTCCGGGGCCCTCAGAAACAAGAGGCAGATGCAGAATGTTATAACTTATTAATCCTAATAACAGTCCAACACATGCTGGATTTATTAGCGCACGGCTGTGCGTCGAAGCACCAGAAATGCTGACGTTTTAATGGTTTTATTAAATACGTAATAACAATATCAAATTAAATATATGGCATTGGCTCGTTGTTGCATTATGAGGATGGTCTATTGATTGTGTGTGTGTTTGTGAGTGTGTATAGGGAGACAGAGAGACAGACGTTCAATTGGCACAGAAAATGTGGCCTTGCGCCCTCAGCCATGACAACAGCAAATAAACTCATTAACTGCGTTCTTAGTGTGTAGATTAATGTGGTTCATCGTGATGAGTGTCAGCAGTTTGAATAGTAGATCAACGAATAGTGTGCGTAAAAGCGCGCCGGAGAGGTCACCGGTTCACAGTGACTTTAGAATTCAAACAGCTTGTTCATTTGCAGTCGGTGGTGATTTAATAATTACTGTAAGCCTCTGTAAAGCAGTCCAACGACACAAGTGCTGACTTTGAATCACTGCGTTTAATACGTTTGATGTTACATTTTACAGCTTCATAATCGTGTCAGCCCGTCACACCTGGACACCAGAAATATTCATTTTGTAAACACGCACTGAGAAACACATGCTACATGCGTAAAAACCAGCCCGGCAGGACCGCGAGGACGGCCACAGTCCATCTAATAGTTCCCGTTAATTTATCGGCGACAGCCCGCGTGCTGCTCTCTGTGTTATTGCAGGTGCAGCCTGCCTACCGGCGGGTCATTATTCAAGCATCACGGCCGATCAAATCCCGCGCACCTCCCGGCTCCGCTGTAAGCTGATCAACATTCCTCCTGTATTTCTGTACCATCCTCTGGAGGGAACAGACCGGGTCGACTCGGAACGGCCCCGGGGCCGAGCTGCGCTTTTATTCCAATAATTCATCTCTAACAAAAGACCGTTTAAATATGTATTTACTGTAAGTGTAACGGAAAATTGAAAGAAGCATTAATCCCAACGCTCCACACGCGTGTGTGCGTGCGAGACGCCTCAGTCACAGCACACCTGCAGCAAATACTAATTGACGATGTCAGTGAAGCAATGGGGCAGAAAAATGAATAAGACACTGCCAATTAATGGGTTTCAGAGCCAGAGGGGAAATTGGTGGCAGTTTCATCATGAATAGACTAAAATAAATGAAGTTAGTTATGCAGCGTGTGAAGAATTTACTCCTAAATTCTTGACACATTTTCTCTCAGAGAACTCGCAGCCTGTATTTATTGTTTTACTCCCTTTGCTTCTCTGGCCTCCTGTCCAATTACTTTTTTTTCTTGTGTTTGTCTAAGCCCAATTCTTCATTTGAAGTTCTCTCCTTCTCATTCTCGGCTAATCTACATTATTCTATTGAATTTTGTTTTTCCTTTATAGTGTTCCCTGCTCTTTGCTTTTATCCTTTTTTTTTACCACGAACTCTCTGACATTCTTTCTTTGTTAAGTGATGACGCTCTGGACACATTTGAATCATTTGCTTGTTTTTAATAAAAATGCTTGAGTTTGAACTGAGACACTTGAGAAAATAGTCCAATGTGACCTTAATAAATACAGAAATTTAAACACGGTCAAAGCAGACTTTCAGTAATTCTGATCCAGAAGAGTTTCTTGGAATTAAACAAAAGCAATGTTTTTAAGTCTTTAGTTCAGTGGCAAGAAATCAAAATGAACAATACTTCTCTCAGTTACAAGCTTCTTTTTCTAGTCAGGACATTCTGTATCCATATTGACAGTGTTGTTCATGTTGACGCATTTTTCCACAGAGGGCCATTTTTTGACGCATTTCTGTAAAATAAAGGAGCCCCCGCCAGCAAGGCACTAATCTAGGTAGATTATCTCTCCAATTACAACTGGGAGAGATTGGGCTGCCTTTAAGACAGAATGAAAGAAAGCAAGACTAAGAACAGGCAACACACTCACTTGCTGTCAAATAGGATTCAAGCGGGGAGCTCTCCTCGGTCCTTTTAGAGTTGTTGCACTTGGATCAGTGTGTTGATTTTGTCTGCAGAACAAGCCTCAGTGGTCTGTCTGTTCAAACCCCCGGGCTCTCAGCGCTGGGTTCCCTGCGGCGGACACCCCGGAGAAAATGTCAACCTCCGGCTTTTTTTCCTCGCTTCATTTTTTGGCACCCCTGCTGTTGGGCGCCCCTGCTGTTGAGCGCAAGGAGGGACGCTCACCTAATCCAAGGGTAAACCCCCCCCCCCCCGCACACACCTGGTTTTCAGTAGGATGAGGGTGCCCTCTTGCGGCTGAGCAGTTGTAAAGCCTTCCACACAGTATCTTCCACACAGTTTGACTCATAGGTTTACATTCTAAATACTTGTTTGGCCAATTTTCATTGTTGTTCTTGTCCTCATGATACCAAAAGTCCTCATAACAGGAGACCTCATAAAAAAGATGATGCAATGTTAATAATAGGCTGTAACAGACGTTTGTTAATTCAGACATCTTGACCTGTCGAGGCAAGAAAAGAACAAATGAGACCAATAACCTGAGTAATGCTGTTTGCTATTTAGGTGTCCTGGTAAATCCTGTAAATACGCCAGCGCACACAATACAACACTAGCAACAAAACACTTAAATGGATGCAGCCGTCATTAATGTTATTAGTCACACCTGTAATGGAAATCTCTGTTTTAAAAAGGTCTCGAA
>JAQNCA010000017.1:11389397-11401241 GCA_029783725.1 Acanthurus tractus | reverse complement strand
ACTTAAATGGATGCAGCCGTCATTAATGTTATTAGTCACACCTGTAATGGAAATCTCTGTTTTAAAAAGGTCTCGAACCTCTTGATGAAACAAAATGAAATAAGTTAGGAAATTGTTAGTTCGTGGCCAAAATCCACCTAACAGAGCTGTTTGTCAGTCTTAAACCTTTAAAGCAGGCCTGGTACACTAATTAAAAACCTTGTGTTGTCATAATTGCCGAACCAATTAATGAGGAAATACGGGCACAAAACAGGCTTTGGTATGGTAAATGCTCACTGTGTTATTTCTGCCGCAAGGAGGCTCTCATTTTGATTCATGAAGTAGCATGAGATCATGGGAATTGTTTATTTCATTGTAAAAACACCTCAATTGCAGATAAAAATCTATCTTATTGACTAAGGTAAAAATTTTCAGTTAATGTGCTAAAGTTTTACTATTTTATTAATCACTTGTGTCAACATGTTAGGAAAAAAAGTTGGAAAATGTAGGTACACAATTTGACAAAACACATAACAGATATATAGATAATTTTATGAATTTTCAATTTGGAATGTTGCATATTGTTTTTTTCATTCATCCAAGCGCTGAGTATCAGCTTTCGTGCTTTTGTGCCTTTTAATTCAGAATTGTACAACTATTTTCCCCATCAAATTTCTGTTTTAGCTTTGAAAACAGCTTTAAAAAATGTTCATGCATTTCAGGATTTTATTCAACATGATATTAAGAGAATTTTTCATTACCAAAATGTTAGATTAAATGAAAACCAGAACTTTACATACTTGGTGTTTTCCCAAAGAAATCCTTATAAAAATGCAAGACAATGTTCTATGGGTGATTAAACAACACTTGTTTGCACACAATGCCTTTGTAAAGATGGATTCAACACCTTTTAAAGTCTTAAGTTTAAAGGGTTTTAAAATGCTGCCATTATCTCTGACTTCTTCAGCCTGGATACAGTCCTGTATCAGAAATTATAGGGAGCTTTGTCATGTGGTTAACAAAACTATTATGTGGTTCAACCACCATGTAACCATGCACACCATGTACTGAGTATTAGAGAAAAATCTTGTCACCAAGAGGACATTTTAGTTTCCTTGTGCTTGGTGGAAGTGCCTTGCTTTCAGTCACAGCAGGGTCTGCTTTAAATGTTATTCATATAGGAAAATAGTCTTATATGTATTGTTGCAGAAGCTTGTTTTTATTGCAAAAGACTGTTTTTTGTTCATATTTTTGTGCATATTCTATAAAAGAGAACTGCCAATATAACTTGGCCACATTGGCACCACCTTCGAATAACAGACCCTTTTCGAAAAAAACAAAATGGTCAGTAAGTAATGCCCTACGTCAGTTAAAAGTGGTTGGTGAGAGAAACTTTAGGTTTGCTGGTCATGAATGTTGCCTGTTAAACATGGGCAAATACTCATGGGTAGCTCACTACTAATGAACTTTCAGTAAAATCAGCAAAATACATAATAAAAAGACATGAATACCAAGTTCCTACAAACATGTTGTAAATGTTCATAAGTAAAATAAATCCACAGTGATCCAATAACTAAAACCTCAAATTTGCTCTTAAGTGGATTTAAAGGCTTCAGTGAGTGATGTAATAATCACAAACAGTCATCTTGCCCCATTGCATTTTATGAATGCATTCAAAATTCAAGATCATAATTAAAGTATCCAGTAATTTTCCAACCCAAACACCTGACCTGTTTCTCTGTGTGAGCGTGCTGTTGCTTCAGGTATGTTCTCCGTTCTGCACACTCCTGCTGATGCCCTTCAGTTGTGCACTCGAACTCTGAGTCACTGCACAGAAACATTCGGCACACTGCATATCCATATGTCTTTACAGCCAGTGGAATAGAAGTGGGCCAAACGCAGGGGCGCGGTGGAACCCAACCGACTGATAATTAGTTAGCTGCTGGCAAGAACCCGAGAGAGGATGGGTGGGTGGGTGGAGGTAGGGGTGGTGTCAGGTTGGAAGGTTATGGCAGGGTTTGAGGGGGCAAAATGGAAAACGGAGGTTAAAAAACTGAGAAAGAGAGAAGTGAGGGCGCTTCAAACGACATTGAGGTCCCACATAAAAATAAATAGCTCGAGCCCCTCTTAGCACACCCCCTGTTTATAACAGCAGCCTCATGGGGAACCCCGCCTGTTTACGTTCCCGCTGCCGACTCATCTTGAGTCAGGACGGCATGTTGGTGTTATTGTATACATCCCATCACACGCTCACTCGCTCAGGGCTCAGCTGCCACTCCACTTCAAAGACCACAGGCCCTGAGAGGGAGCGGAAGAGATATTAATGGGTATTATACCAGCACGTCCTTATGCAGTGCATGTGTGTGTGTAGGGCTGGGGCCTCTTTATGTCTCCCAGTATCACACACACACACACACATGCATGAGCACACACACTTCCACTGCTATCCACATGCCAACATCAAGGGAAGGGAGCTATCAATAGCTCCTCTGCCAGTATTATTGTCCCATCAATCATTTGGACATCACACCACTGAAGGTGGTCTCTTCCCGGCTCACACTGATGACTCAACTGCACAGAGTTTTTAAATGAGGATATCTTCAGGGCTGCAGCGAGGAATCTGCAGTAACCCAATCTGCACTCCTGAAGCCTCGGAGGATGTGTGTATGAGTACACGTGGTGGGAGGGGGGCTCCTGTTGACTTGCAGTGGGATTATTTTTGGGCTAGCTGCTCACATTTGACAGCAGCGACTGTCCAGGATGAAGGTGGGAAATTGGTTCTCCCATATAGTGCACACCTGATTAACTCGAGGTGGAAAAAAAGACTGCTTGGGAGGATGTATGAGGTTTTTATGCATACATCTATGCATGTCTGTGCATTGAGGAGGGGGTTCAGGTACCTCTCTGGTGGTATTTAGACCTTTCATTTGTGTGGAATCCAGCATCATTATCCCAAAGTGTTGCCAGCTGGAAGCGCTTGGGAGTTCCCATTTGAACTCTATGTGTGTTCTGAAGATGGAGAAAGAGCAAGAGAGCCGAAACGCTCTAATGAAAGCTCACATTCTGGTTCTCATTCTGCCTCGATATTCATGGGCGGCAGAATCTGGCACTGTCTCGTCGATTAGCTAATAAATTGTACGGCCACAACAATGCCACCCAAAGCTACAGAGGCTCTCTATGAATTACTTATAATCCAGTGAGCTGGAGGGGGACGACGGTGGAGGTTCAATTCAAGCTCATTGATAGCAAATAAATCTGCAATCAATTAGATGAAAACTTTAAATGCTTCAGTATTTCCTTCTTGCCTAAGTCCATTAACATCAAATGGGATAATTATTACCAGTTTTGATTGGTGGGTGATCATTCAGTTGATGCATTTGTAGTAATTGGAAAAAAGGGAACACATTAAAGTAGCTGTGATTTCTAGATGTTGATCAGGTGTATGATGTTGTGTGTCTTGTAAAGTCACAGTAGACTCATAGGCAACCACAGCACCAGACTCCTGTTCTTTGCCTGGTCATCGATCATCTTTATAACCATGAAAGCACTGCATCTCTTCATACTGCAGTCTCAGTTCATCACTTTGGTGCAGACTGAAATGTCTGAATGACATTCATGTTACCCAGAGGATGAAAGATCCCCTGACTTTTCTTTTTGCGCCATGATTTGATTGGTTTTCATTGAAATATCTCAACATTTATCTGATTGCCATGGTAGCGCTGACAATTATTTCCCTCTTTAGGTTGAATTGTTATTATTTTATTGATCCCTTTTCTTTTCATCTAGTGCCACCATCAGGTCAAAATCTTGGTTTGTCCCACAGTTTGGCTCACAAATAAATACAGTATAAAAAAAACACATACATTAATTTTGAATACAATTAATTTTTAATTAAAAAAAAAAACAGAATTGTTTTCCAGGCTACTCAACCTCAAAACACAGTGTTGTAAGTGTTCAATTGAGGTTGAGTTCATTAATATAAATTGAACAGTCATTTTGTTTGATTAAAAAGCACCATTCAATCCCTGCCAGACCAATCATCTGCATTATCTACTTATCCTTTTCACTAGTCCAAAAATCCTCAAAAGGTCAGTCAGCCTCTTATTGATTATTTGGGATCTCAGATAACCACAATGCGGTCACACAGCTTCACAGATGCATTACATTGACTGTGAGAGAAAACAGTGGTATTACCACTAGATGGCAGTGTTGGCCTAGTTTGACATGCTCTTCCACCTGTTTCAGGGTTTGCTTTGCAGGTCAGATCATTGATCAAGGACATATCCAGACAACCAAAATGGTTTAAATCAACACCAGGTTTTTACAGAAAACCTAGCAGACTGATCTCAGGGATAAAAAGCTTCCAAGCTGTGATTCAGTGTGTCTGTCATCAATATAACACTCCACAGGTGTAAATCCTGAAAGATGAATAGTTGTGTTTTGGATCAGCTACACAGAATTCTATTTTGCACATGTAAAACTGCATTTGTGTCAACACTGAATGTAACAAAATAATGCTGACCTGCAAGAAATATGTCCTGGGCAAGTTCCAAAGTGAGTTTTCTATGCCGCTTCAGTGGTATATTGAGTATATTTTCTAAATCTTTGACCCTAAATATCTGTCGTGTTTTTGTTTTCTGTAGGATTTAAGTCTCAAGTATCTATGGAGTAAAAGTATTCTCTGTCAGGCTCAGTGGTCAGCCTCCCCTAGTCATTTCCGTTCACAAAAGGGGTATTTACCTTCAGTATGGTTTGCATAAGCTGCAAGGAGGCTTGGTCAGTAATTACACTGCAATTCAAAACCCTCTTAATACTAAAATGATGTTTCTTCTCACCAGTTGAATAATATTAGAGGGGCGTAATGGGTGGTATGGCTCACACTTTTTGTGGGAAAATGTTAAAATCTCTTTTATGATAGATAACAAACTTTCTTTTAATAATTACGATACATTTTTGTTGTTTTTATCTGAGGATTAAGGCGATATTGTGAATTAATTTCACTCAATTTCAACAAGAGAATATGCCCCATGTTAAAGAGAGTTTTGGGTAACACTATGGGAAATTCACTTGACAATTGTCCCGCCAATTACTGGAGTATTACATTGTCTTGTTGGTTGTGGTCTCTTTCAGTGTAACATGAACCAATCCTAAATGAGACTAAATGCCCTCTGATTCAAACAAGTTCATAGCAGTGTTCCCGTGGGGTCAACTCTTGTGCAATCTGAGCTGAAAAGCATCCCATTTGGCTCTCCCTTTACATTCAGATCCTATTGACAAGTGCATGCAGGCAAGCATGCAACAACACACACTCACACACACACACACACACACACAGAAACCTGCCCCCTTTGAGTCTAAACCTCTATAGCCGTATATGTCCATTCCCTAATTGGTGGTTCTTCTTTCAAAGGAGTGATTATGTGCGTATGTGTTTAGAGGCGTCCTCTCTGTGCAAGGCGTCTCGATTCAGTCCATCTCCCAACGCCAGAGGGGACAAAAGAGGCACCCGTTCCTCCTCTCGGGGCGAGGGGCCGTTGACACCAATAAATCCCCCCCTTCCACTTCCTCCCCGGTGTGTTGGGGTTATGTCAGGAATGTCCTGGGTCCCATTGTCCCCTGGTGCTCTGTTTTTGGTAACCCATCACCAAGCATTCTCTGCTGCTCTCAGTGGACCCCCTCCCTCCCCCTTACACACCAACACACATACACGTCCACACCCCCTGGGCTGTGTGTCCCCTGGTCCCTCACTCTGAATAGACCACCTCGGCTGAATACGACAGACAGGCAGGCGTCAGGACATCAGGTTCAGCAGTCTGAGTCGTGTTGTTGGCCAGTGGGGAAAATACAGCCAGTTATTTTCACCTGTTTGGTTCCCTCTCGCTCTTTGTCTTGTGGGAGAAAGAAAATAAAACAATGGCCCGAGTGTTTTAGACTCCGCTCTTAATGCCTATTCTGGCCTTTCAGTGGGATCGAGTGCGCTGCCCTCTTCACCCCTTTCATGGTGATCAGTGTTAATGGACACACGATGCTGATGCTTTTGCACTGTTGTATATCATGAATCTGTCATGTTTGTGGCTTTCCATATGTCATTTTGTGATGAGCTATATTATATGCAACCTGTTTTGTGTTTTTATACTAATGTTAAATAAATAGGCTGTATGCAACCATCTAGATGAAGAGAAAACAGATGGTTGAGCAAGTGTCTCAAGTTTAAAGAAACATTTTAAAGCCCTCATGTGTGTAGATGATGAGTTTAATGGGATAAAAAGCAAGACTTGATTATCTCGTTTTCACACACAGTGGCTTTAAAGTTGCACCATTTCTAGAAAACATGGTGCTATTGGCAGCCGCTAGACAAGACACTGATGACACAGTATTGGATCATCTGCTTCTTTCACAGTGAATGTCACCCTGTTTAATGGTTTATTGACTCCACTGAACTGAGGCTTTACTGGAAATACTGATACACCGACATACCTTTGTCATGTATCAAGTCATCGGCAGGAAGAAAGAGATGAGATGAGCAACGAACTGGAAAAATACATAACTGTTTAAAAGAATCTCTCTTCTTTTCTGAGGTTGCATCTACACAATGTTAGCATGCAGCAGCATACACTTAACTTTCATTTTCTGCTCATGTAAACATCTCGTGTCTATTGTATACCTCATCTTACCAAGATCCAGGTAAAGAAACTCAAGGTAAACATTTATTACCAGCAAAAATAGGATAAAAACACACTCTCACACACACACAAAGACATAATAAGCATAATCATTTCATTGATCGTTTGAGCATGACCTTGCTAATTAGATAAACTCGTTGCACAAAAGGCAAAAGATTAATTAGAGGCTCTTCTTTTTAATGGTTTCTTTTCTAACTATGTAAATTAGACCTTCAAATAAATAAAGAGACTAAGCAGAATATCTAAGGACCAAATGTAAAAAAGATGGATGACATCACAGCTCTTCAAGAGTTGACTAACATGTCATGATCGCCCCCTGGCGTCTGGCTGCAGTATAGGTCATAAATCCTGCCCCTCATGTTAGCAGATGCAACGGCAGCCACTTTGATAAATTTTTCCCAAAGAAAGTTTCTGTTATTTATAACAGATCCATTCATGCCTTTGTATGTTTAGGTGTTCATTTTTATAAGGAGTTTGGTTTTAATTAGTAATTCAATGCTTAAAAAAGAGGATTGAAACATCATAATTAACAGGTAAACCTTCCCTGTGATTGAGCTGATCAGATCCTGATACCGCGGCTACATCTATTCATCACTGCTGTGCAGACTCCAGCATCCAATGACGTCCACAGCACAAGATGGCAGAGCCTGTATCGGGCATATTTTGGCTTCATTTTGTACAGTGCAGAGACATCCATCATGAATCTTTTTTACAACAGCAACTGCATTGACTTGAAATTTCTGAAACTGGGGGTCTTTACATGCTCAACAACTGACATGTAGGCATGACCCATGACCCTTCTTTCTACTGCAATTGTACACTGCAGTACACTGTTTTTTTTGTATGAGTATGTGTATAGTCATGATTTTGCACAGTACAGGTCACAAGAAACAAAACCCAAATGAAACATGCGCTTGGCTGATTCTGTCTTTAACCCATTTTCTTCTTTAACTTCTTTAAATCTGATTGTTGGTCATTTGTTTTGTTCTCAATCACCTCAAAGAAGTTGCTCAATTGACAGCTCCCATATATTTTTACAAATGTGACCAAAAAGGAGTTGATTTTTCTTCAGAAATCTCACTTAACCTGCATCTACTGTCTGTTTAAGTCCACTTCATCATCTCCCTCTCTCGCTTTCTCTCTCATGGTCACACAAAGTGCACACACATTCGCAAAATGTCTTTGGTTGCCACATATCACACATAACCATTTAAGACACCGTGTGTCCATTCATCGCGAGCCCTTCGTGCATTCATTCAACCTCCAATAGCACACACACACGTACACACACACACGCACTCTCTCTCTCTCTTCTCTAGCCTTATTTTTAGCTTCATCTGATCCACTGACTCCGATCACAGGAGAGGTAGCATCACATTCTGATGTTGCTGCTTCCTCGTGTCACCTGGCTGCATTAGAGCTCGCACTGCTGCCAAACCCCAAATACCAGAGGTTTGATTTGTTGTTTAGTGGGGGTGATGCATGTTTTCTGTGTGTGTGTGTGTGTGTGTGTGTGTGTGTGTGTGTGTGTGTGAGGGAGTAAGAGGGAGTAGGTGGGTTGTACACATGTTACGAAGCGAGGCGCCGTTGCGGCCTAAAAAACTATTAGGCTCTGTAAATACACACTGTGGCGAAAGTAAACATTCTCAGCATGCCATCTCGGCGCACAGAGGGGTACTGGGAGACAGCCGCCGGACAGGCTGCGAGGGGGAGGTGTATATGTGAGTGTGTGACTGTGTATGTGTGTGTGTAGAGAGAGAGAGAGAGAGAGAGAGAGAGAGAGAGAGAGTACAGCAGCAATCAGTGAGCTGAGAGGAGATGGATATGGAAAATATAGATTTTAATTTAGGGGGAAAACTCAAGTGTGTGTATATAATCGAGCTGGTGCAATCATGATCAAGTTGAGTAGTCAAGTAAACAACTTAAAGAAAGTTTACCTGCGCGTGTCGTTATGATGACCAGGGGGCAATTATGTATCAGGAGCAATCTGGGAACACCTAGTGTTTGTGTGGGCTGGTGATGAGTGAACTCTAAAATCTATAATGAGGTCCTGTGTGTGTGTCTTACAGAGAGGGAGAAGTTTGTGTTGTGCATGTTCGTGCTGGGCTCGCTCTGCAGCGGGGAGGGGTCCGACGGGGCTTAAAACAGCCTCAATTTTGTGTCCCATTTGACAGACAAGCCGGGTTTCTGATTTTAGTCTGATGAGGTAAAGATGGTAAAGTCAGTAGTGGTTAATGGCGTATTTGTGTCCATACATTTTTAGCACAATTCGCAGTCTGTGACACTGGCATGTCCCAAAACACGCTCCACAAACTTTAACACACGTTTCCTGATGGGTGAGAGAAAAAAAAAAACACATGATAAAAAAAAAAGTAAAATTAGGGTCGTTCTTTAAGAGGATATAAACAGCAGCCATCAATGCAAAAAGGACTATTTTCTGAATTCGAGAACCGCGCTGGCAATGGGAGAAAGCACAAGTAACCATGGAAACAGAGCTCAGAATATGCACTATTCCCAGCCCTGCAAAGTGCCACGCCACCCACAGCTCTATTTTTAGGCCTTACTTTGGGCTTACAATATGGCTTACAATATCTGTTACATCTAACAAGAGTTAAACTGAGTAATCAGCAAGCATGACTTCAGAAATGTGACTCTGACACTGCGTCTGATTAAAAGGGAAGCAGCATATGAGCATATAGGTCGACCGGCTCTTGCAGGCTTTTTGGCTGCTCGTGTGTTTAAATGGGAGCTCCAAGGACTCGAACTGCATCAAATAGACATGATTCTGCTTATTATTAGTTTTCAGTTCGCTTGTGTGAGGATTAAAAGTACAGTATGAGGAGTTAACTGAACTTAGAGGAAATACAGCCTCAACAGCAAACGTGTAAAACCAAAAAAGCATAATTGTTGCGTGGAGAAATGTTCCAAGGAGCCTTGATACTAAAGACCAGGTCAACTTTGGCCTACTGTCTGCAGGCTACTTTAAGCAGGAAAGACCTGCGTGGCATGACAAGCTGCTTCTGACACTCTTCAGATTTGCAGCACGCTGAATTTACCAGCCAGACTTTTTCCACATGTGACAAATAATCCCTGAAAAGTTACTGCCAACCAGTGCTGAGAAACCAACATTTAAGTCATACGGTCCTGTGAGTGATGAATGCGCTCATGACTCTTTGTGGCATTGCATGCATTACCAGCCTGCCTAATTGTCATAAGCGCCGCTTGTTGGCGGTGACTGGAGTTTGATTACAATCACCTGTTATTCGACTACAGTCACCTGTTGTTTGCAGGCAAAGATGGCCGCTGTGTTGATGTAGTGGCATGTTATGAATTCTGTGCCTGCTGCCGCTGACTCCAGGTCAGGTTTGTGGACTCTGGCAGTGATGGATGGCCAACGTCAGGACGGCCGGCCGATCTTGGATCAGCATCAGAGCACTGGAAGTGTGTCAAGGAGGCACATGTGGGTTCCTTGAAGAAGATTTCCCATTTTAAACACTTGTACGCATAAAAGAGCAGACATGAATTTCAGGCATAACCTTGGTAAGAGAAGACTGTAATTAACCAATCAGGGCCTTCTGGTGGTTTAAATAGTCATCAATTGGCTGAAGACCACCAGAGGGATGTAATGTAATGGATCTGTGAAAACACACGTCCATGCACTGATTCACAATCACTGCACACACATATTTTGCTTCTTATATATGACCAAATGCTTGACGCCCACACACATGCACACACACACATGTACACACGCACACATGCACCTCCAGACACCACAAGCTGGGGTTGGTGGTCTGACTGAATGCCGGGTATCATCTGTGGTGACTCCATTTATGTGTATATGTGTGTGTGTGTGTGTGTGTGTGTGTGTGTGCGGGTGTGTGTGGGTGTGTGTGTGTGTGTGTGTGTGTGCGCTCTCCCTCCCCTCAGTGCTCCATCTAATACCCTGTCATCATCAATAACCTCAGCAGTGCTGACTCACTGGCTTTTACAACCATGGGGTTTGGGCCTTACTTACAGCCACAGACCCTTGTCTCCGTCTCTGTCTGTCTGTTGGCCCTGCTGCACACACGCCAGAGATGTGTGTGTGTGCACGTGTGTGTGTGTGTGTGTGCACGCCTGTGGCTAATTGTGTGCATACATGCAATCAGCATGCACGCTTACTTACACACTCACTGGTCAGCGTGATGTGGTCCACAGGTATGGTTGTGTCTTTCGCATATCTCTCTGTGGACGAAAGTCGCTTGCAGACCCTTTACCACCCACCCACAGATGTGCCCCAATCATTCCCAATCAGACCACAATCCATCATAATAATTCACTCTCATCAGGAGACAGAGCCTCATCATCTTCACCACAACCCCCCCCCCCCCGCCCTGTCCTAATTGTCTCCAGGCCTTTATTTAATCTCCTCATAGGCAGCAAATATGTGCTATATCTTCCATAAGATATATATATATATATGGAGCTTTAAATTATACCAAACACTATTTATCATTGTGGGGTCATTGTGGCCCTGAGGCCTGTGTTGATGAATGTGGGGACTGTGTCAGACTGTAATGAAGCAGAGTGGTTCACAGGGTAAAGGCCACCACTGTCTTGACATTTTTATGAACAGTATGCGAACGCAGGCCGCTCTGATGTGTCAACGCTTCACATGTGGCGCTCTGATGGTGCTGATGGGCGGACATTTTTGGAGCTTTTCTCGGTGTGACATGTCAATCAAAGGTCGGTCTGTAGCCACCACGACTGTACATTTAAACCAAGTCAACTTTTATGATGACATTTTGCGATTTGCTGATGAATGAAGGTTTAGATTTTATGAATGGTGTGAAGCTGTGATATAGCCAACATGAACGTGAAGACAGGAGTCTCTGACAGTTACTCATTTGAGGATTGGCATTTTTCCCTGGGTGTAAGAAGAAAAACCACACGGTCCGTATTTAACCTGCGACCGTGTTAGATGCTTCTATATTAACTGTGTATTCAAAAGGTTTCTATTTCTAGGATGAGATTAATTTAGTGGATGTGCCGCAGATTTGAAGCAGAGGCTGAATTTGGAGCAAAACAGCCAGGGTTGGAAGAAATGTGAGCTTATCTAATCAGACAACACTTTCTGGATAGTGTTGAAATCTAAAATTGCAACTTCAAAATATATCCTTTAACATATGAGCCCTTATTT
>JAQNCA010000017.1:11375707-11388644 GCA_029783725.1 Acanthurus tractus | reverse complement strand
CCCCTCCTGCTACTTCTCCTCATCCTCCTCCTCCTCCTCCTCCTCCTCTTCCCCCTTCTCCTCCTCCACCACCTCCACTTCCTCTGGCATGCTGCCGTTCGTCTCCTCTGCTTACCAAATCCCCTCAGCGGTTCTGTCACAATAACCGGGCGGCAAGTGTCAAATCCAACTCTGCCCGCAAAAACACAAATCACTTTAACGCACACAAGATGCGCTCAGTGGAAATACTACACAAGCTGCTTTTAGCTTTCAGACATTTAGTCATGGCTCTATTTAAGTCCTTGATTGCATTTAAAGAATAATATAAACACTATAACTCCCCACACACACGCGCTTACAGAAAATGAGTCCTCGCTTTGATTTCACAGAACTTAATTTCCCCGCGCGTCTCCAGCGCGTTTAATTGGCCATATCTCTTTAACTTGCAGACAGCATACTCCAGCTCTCCAATTAATAGTCTGCTAACGTCAAAAACAGTTGACCATTGTTTTATTGGCTTTGTGTTTTTTTTTCTCTCTCCAGGGCGGTCAGACTTGAATAGGCGCCGGTCTGCTCCAGTCCACCTCTATACAAATACCTCAGTGGAACTTGTGTGGAGCTTCCAGAGTAAAAAGCACAGACCCCAGACGCCCCTGGCTTGCGCGTTTACGCGCGCCATTTCATCATCTGACACTGTTTGAAATGTCTGAATCATATTTTACCCATTATGTTAACACCTCGGAGCCCTGAAACGAGAATGTGCGTAGACAGACAGGGCAGATGAATGTGCGTGGCCTCTCCTCTCTCTCTCTCTCTCTCTCTCTCGCTGAGACAAATGAATGCCAGTTCTGTGGAGGCGCTTGAGGTATGTGTTGCGCATTACACAGCGTAGTAAATCAGCCCTTTCTAAAATCACTGTGACGGCGTGGAGCGTCAGGCAGTCCACACAGAATCACTGAAGCTTGGACTTACTGTGCAGTTAGTAACTCCACTCCACCTCGGAACCCGACCGGCTCCACTGCAAAAAATATCAGTCTGACACTAAGACAACATTTTCATAAAACGTGGCTCAATTTCACTTCTTCCTAACTCCTCAAAAACTGACTTTTTAATCAAATGACATTATTATTACTGTTATTTATAGTAAATCCTCCAAATGAAATTCCATTCAGGTGAAACATTCTCAGCCATCAGCGGACTTCTCTTGCAAGGGAAGAATTTTAAACTGTATGAGACACCATGTTCAGATGGTACTTTTTTACAGTGTACACGCCCCCTGGATATAGACACTCGTTGTAAGCAACATGGCTTGACACTAATACACGTTGAAAAGATAGACTTTATTGCTAGAACGTGTAAACATAACATGTACACTGATATGTTTTACTTTTTTATTTATTTTATTTGATTTTTTTTTTAATTTTTAGAAATATTCAAGTAGACATCTCCCATATTTTTTTCTGGTATACTCTGCTATTCTCTTTCCTTATGCTCTATACTCACAATCGTTAAAATAATAAATAAAACGTACAGATTTGTTTATTTCTACAATACTATGTATTCCAAAAAAGCTGAGTTCACGCCTTTATATATATCTTTAACCTCAACTTTTTTTTTTTTACAATTTAATTATTATTGATATTAATATTATACAAAAACTCTAGGCAGCATTGCAGTGAAATAACAGTCAGCATCAATGTTCAGTTGAAAAAAAAAGTTCACCTCTTGGAGAAGTGTAGCATATGCATTCCATCTTCAATGTCTCATAAAAATATCAAAAAAAAAGCTCTTCCTTATGAAGTGCTCGTGTTCCCCCCAAAAACACGTTTCAGGGCTGAGAATAAAATATGGTCCTGGTTCAATTAGAAAAAATAGCTGCATTTGTCTTAAATATGTACAATGTTGGTATTTCACTTAAAATGCTATATAAAAAAATAGATTTGCTATGGTGCCCACCTCTGTAGAGAGTTAACAGTGCAATAGAAACCGTATTTCCAGTCCACTCCCCCCTCGACCACTTCCTTAGAGAAAATCAGCACGAGCACTTGCACTCTGAGATGATTGGGTATTGCACCTGTATCCACGTACAGTATTTCTGTCTTAGAAACCCTTGACAATACCACCGGAGGAAAATCTTGTTGATTGACTTGACGGGTTTGCAAGACATCCCCTCTGGGAAGGAGCACGAGCGCTCAGAGAAACAGTTTCCCTCCTTGATGTAACGTGGCCAGAACCTCACGCCCAAATCCTTCCAGGTGTACACCACTGGGCAGTGCGTATAGGTCCACAGCCACTGCAGAAATTTCCTGCGGGCCTTCTTGCCCACTTTTACCCGCTTTCCATAGGGGGTCTCTGTGAGGTCCAGCTTTTTAATCTCGTTGGGCATTGGCCCCTGCAGCTTCACCTGGTTGTCTGATGCGGAGAGGTTCACCAGCATGGGTGAGCTGATGGACATGAAGTTGGGGTCAAAGTTACTGCCGAGCTTTTTCCTCAGAGTCCTCTCGGCCAAGTCCTGCTCCCGGGGATCGTACTCCGGGTCGGGGTCCTCCTTGAGGTCGGGCACGGGGAGGTGATCACTGGGCGATGGACGGAGGCGAAGGTAATGCTGGGAAACTCCAAGGTGGACGCACACCAGCACGTAAAAGAGTAGCATGTGTGAGAGGCCCATTATTCCTCTTGTTTTACGCACCGGTTTTTCTCGCGTAAATAATACTCAGTTCTTTTCCCGGTTACTGTATTCTCTGCAGTGACCAGCCTGGGGCTTCATAAATAGTAGAAGTTCAGTCACCAGCAAGGCGATACTTTTAATAGACCACGTCGGGTTTGAATGACATGGAGCGGAGTGCTTTGCTTTTTAGGGCTCCTTCAACTTTGCAATTTGCCCGCTGATGCAACCCTGCAGCGCGAAGCGGAGCCCCTGCTTTGCAGCAAAGTGTTTAGTCTAAACAAAAAAAAAAGCACAAAACAAAATGGGGAAAAACTCTATTCACGCTCTCTCCGGCCTCACCCCGCTCCCTTGGATTCACTTTGGGTTTCCTTCGGTTGTCATGGTTACCCCGGGGACTCGAAGCCACGACGAACTGTCTACGCTGGATGACAGCGGCCGAGGCGAGAGCTGCATGGAATGAAGTGTTTTCTAAAGAGACAGAATAGATCCGGAGCGTCCCGCGAGAGAGAAGGGCGCACAAAAGAGTACTTCACCAAGTTTTAAATGTCACGCGCCCGGCAATGAGGGCTGCCTTGGCCAATGTTATTTTTACGCACGGCTTTTATAAACGTGGCTTCTCTTAACGCCGCCTGACGCTCTCAGGTTTGACAAGGTCCCAGGGCGCACAATCCATGGACTGAGGAAATGGTCAATTCAGTCAGTCCCTTTTGGTATTCCAGCCGTCGATACGTGCACCTCACTGACAATGTCCAAAAAACAAAAATAAACTTGCGAGAAAAAAAAGGCACCTCAGCGGGATGCAATCTCAACTTATGAAACAACAGCCATTTATCTTTCCAGAGTATGTTCCAAATTGCAGAACAGTTCTTTTACATAGAAGTCTCGGGCTGAAACATTCCACCAAAACTCACGGCTGTGCATGTAATAAAAACAATGCTGAAAAGCTGCGTTAAAAGCAAACTGCAATGTCAGTGCATATCAAATGCAAACTGCAGAAAGCCAGTGATCGCAGTTAGTTCGGAGTTCCTTTCACTGTGGCATTGCTGAATCCTCTCAGAAAAGCTCCGGGTCCCACTGTCCCTGCATGACGAGACAGTCCACAAACTGGAGCCTTTTTGCCCGGTCGATGCAATTCCTGAGGGAGCGTCTCTACTCCTTTGATAACTGGTACAGAAGCTCCTACTGAGTCGCTCCTACTTCAGGAGTCTGAGAGACTTGGCGCTGGAGCGTTTCTTTGCTTAGGCACACTGTGTGTGAGTGTGTCTGTAGCGAGTGGTGCTCAGTCCCAAGTTAAATATCCCCCTCCGACGGTACAAAGTGTCAGAGAGGCCTGCCCACCCCGGCCACTTTCACTATGATTGACAGCCCACCCCCCCCACCCCCCCCATCCTCGGGCCACCCCCTCCCCTCACAACGTGGAAAATATCAGCCACAATCACAACGATACACTGGGTCCTAAAGCACCCCTTTATCCAACGGTATAATGTAATATTCCGCAAAATGAAAAGTTGCTGCGCATGTTGCAGATTTTTTTTTTTTAACTCTGTCACATACTTTCAGCGCTGTAGAAACAGTTTTCTCTCACTCTTTTTCGTCGGCAAAGTGTCGGTGATGCACTAATAGGTTCAATACGCTGTCAATACTGAGCTGAAGCGTTTAAGAGTTTCCTTGGCTTGAACTTTCCCATGAAATTGATGGGAAACGTTTAGTAGCTTGTCTACGGAAAAGGGGCATCACATTCCACCTTTGTTCATCAGCATTTGGGTCCACACAGGAACTGGCCCGTTGAACTCAGGGGTCACAAAATAGGCGAGTAATTAAAGGCTATAAATGGCCGTGGATAACTAAGCGGTACCTTTCCCATGCTAAGCAGTCATTAGGCGACGCTGGACTTCTTACCTTTTTTTGTTTAAACCTTCCAGAAGCCACTTAAAATAATCCGATCAACTTTGGATTTGTTGAATATCAAGGTAACATATTTAAAGATTTTCCGCTAATAACCCCATAATTAATCCATGTTATGCTGGTGTCAAAACACAGTCTTTCTTTTTACATAATGCAAAAGAACGGTGAAAAAGTTGACCTCAAATCTGTTTAAACCTGCATTCAAATTGAATCAAAATCACAAATAACAGCCAGTTTTACTCAGTACGTGATGAAAAATAGTCAGAGACGGTTGATGTTTATACCATGATTTTTTATCCTGGCTCTAGGTCGTTGTGTTTACCCTGCACAGTTTGGACAAGCTGACCAGGCTTATTGGATATCTCGATTTGTCATTGCGCCTGTCTTTTGTAGTGGTCACTAGAGGGCGTTGATCCAGCACGGTGCGGACCTGCAGCCGGGGGCTCCCCAGACTCTCTCTCTCTCTCTCTCTCTCCCTCACTCTCACTCACTCATGTTTGAGTGCATGGGGAAGGAATGCGCGCTCCTAGTTATAGTGCACATCAAGTGAAATTGCTCACCAGCTTTGTGATCAAAGATTTAAAAAAAAAAACAAACATCAAGGCAGGAGTCATTATGCTAAAATGAAACAATTAACCACAATCATCTTCAATATGAATATTATATTAAAACTGTCCTGTTGAAGGATTGAGCAACTTTTATCACAAGAAGTGCTCTAATTTGGGCGTCTGGCACAATTGAGATCCTTCATAAACCAATTTTAACTGCATTAACCACCATGGAAGAGTTGCCAGCAGTCTTTTGCATCCTGTGAGTCAATTGCTGCTGACCCTTCCAGCATGCATGCGTGCAGACACACAAACACAGAGAGTCATAATCTGGTTAATGTTTAAGGTGCCAGTGTAGACGCAGCTCAGTGGGCAGCGGGGACAGTAAGACTGAGCTGGCTACTGTAGAATTGGCCGTTTCCATTGTCTTCCTCCGCAGGTCTCAGGGTGGTGGGCTGAGAGAGAGAGAACCACATGCAGGGAGAAACACTTCCCTTCCTCCTAGACTGAAGCTCTAATACTGTCGAGCAACCTCGCAATGAGTCCAACCCCCATCTCCTGGCTAATTACTGGAGATAAAGACAAGGAGAGGAGAGAAAGGAGGGGACCGGTGTGCACAGAGGGGAGGAGTGGGGGGGGTCGAAGGCAAAAGGGGGGGGGGTGGTGGGTGATGAAGATGGTGGAGAAAAGGATGGAGGGGTGGGAGGGGGTGGGGGGCAGCCTTAGTGGTGGTGCCGGATGGCAGTTTGTTGTGGAATGGCTAATTAAATAATGCCATAAAAGGACCCCGGCTCGCTTTAACGAAGCCCGTCAACCTCTGACGAGTGGGGCTTGGGGTGCTGGGATGGGGGGTGGGATGCACCGTGGAGGCGAGAGGTGGGGCTGGTGCTGAAAATTGGGCTTGTATAACAAGGGGACTTAGCTCTTTGGTTTTGCAGTGATTGTTCACGCTCCCTTAGGTCTCAATAGGGCGCACGGTGAGGGTGCGTTGGGGGGCAGCCCTTAGGCACGGATAGGACCCCCTTCTCCCCTTCTGCTGTGAATGCTATACACACATACACACCACCACGTAACACATACACAAACACACACACACACACACACACTAACACCCCCACATCTTCTATACAAAGGCCTCTACCCAAGGTCCAGGCAGGAGCTTATCCAGTGCAGGGGCACAGCAAGGGGCAGGCCTGGCCAGACTGGCTGACTGTGCCCACTGGGGGCTGGTAGAATGGCACAGGGGGGGTGGAAGGAGACGGACAGCTTGGAGAGGAGAGAGGGGAGTAACCTGGAGAGGTTTGGAGAAGAAGACAAAAACACATCACCAGGCAGAGCTGAACTGACAAAATCAACATTGTTTTTGCATTTCATATCTTTCTCTTGCTGCATTTAATGAGCTAATGTCAGGAGATAAGGGATGTTGAGGAATTTGGCATGGTGCTGCGGCCATTTGGAAATAGTCTTGAGTGGCAGAGATAGTGCAACTCTGAAATCCCCAAGCCCACCCTCCCTTCAAATCACTAGACATGCTTGGAGCACGTCTCCTAATTAGTTTTGTGTTGTGGCGTCTCCAGCAAAACACTCGCTGTTGGATCTTTGGCAGGCGGGCAGCTTTCAGAACCAACCAGATCCTTCACAGGTTCTTTGGAATTGTCAAAGCTGCAGAAATATTTTAGAAGTATTTTTAACTAAACATTTCCAAGAACTGTGAGATTGGAACCACGGCGTATTAGCCCACTTAAATATTTTTGTTGTAATAGCTGCATGGACAAAGTCAATTTATTATATCTTTGGATTGGCCGGCTGGATATCTCTTGTGTTGCATTCTCACACACACCCCCATGCCACAACAATTCAAAACAGAGAGGTTCACAATGCAAATAAATAGCTTTCCACCATTGCCTGTCAACATTGTATTCCCTTTATGCCCTCGCCATCTTCTCGAGCCTCGCTCCCCTCTTTTCTCTCCTCCATATTTCGACTTTGTCTCCGAGCCTTAACCCAAAGCAGATGGCTTGGGAAGCATGTCAAAAATCTGTCTCCCGTTAACGCTACTTTTGAAGCCCCCCTCTACATTTTTTTTCCCCTCCCTTAAAATTCATCATAAAGTTATTTTTGCAAAATACCCAGTAAACAGCATCAAAGTAATATGTTTTCCCCTCTCCTCTGATGACAAGCAGAAGAAAAGAATACAGCATTCAGTGTGTAGCTTGTTATTGAAAGAATGCTGCGCCACACTGATGTGCAATCTGAAGTCAATCTGGGCACGGCCCCGCATCCTTTGTTTCCACATTCCAGCCGTGATGGAGAAAATGCTGCTCGATGCTTGATCACAAGCTGTTATTAATGGTGATCATATTGTAGACAGCTCGGTGGCTTTGTGATGTGATAGCAGGGCCCTCTTTGAACTCAGGGACTGACGAATTCGAGTGAAGCCAGAAAACCATCACTCTGGCACATGCACACACTCTGAATATGAATATTTTGTTTTAGTACGTGGTCAGTCACTCATGGTTGAAGTTGTTCAGTTAGAGAATTTGCCTGTTTTGAAGATCCTGTGTAGTGGAGCATCTGCAAAGACCAGGAGTCAAAGGATGCCTCTGGATGTTCTACGGACAGTCATCCTGTTGGCTTAAAGAACATTTCTGGTTTATTTCAACTTAGAGTTTATTTCTGTAGTTTTGACATTTCTCATACAGGTTAAAATAACACTGCACACAACGAGGTGATGACTGAGATCTGGGGTTGCAATGAAAAAGCACAGTCAGATGATCAATTTGGTTTTAAATCGACCTTAAAGTTAGAAAAACGTAAGATAATCCAAAGCAAACTGTTGCTCAAAACTTGCCACAAAAAATGCTACAGAAAAACTCTTTCAAAAGCTTTGCACCATTGATTGTAAAAAAGAGGAACAGCATGACAGCTCTGCAAAAGTTAAGCCCAAAATTATTGAAATATTTGATCGCCCCCTGGTGTCTGGCTGCAGTACTAGTAAAACATCGGATCCCTCCATGTTAGCAGACAGGGCATCAACCAACGAAAAAAATCCAACATGGAGATTGATTTCACAGTTAATTCAGGTTATAAACAATTTCGTGATTGACATCTAACTCTACTGCACAATTAAGTCGGGTGGATGTGAGGAGCAACTCCATCCATAAATCTCCACTGTGCAGAGTCTGGCTCCAAATGATGCCACCAGTGCAAGATGGCAACATCTGTATGCACAACGGACAAGTATGGAGACACGTTATCCATCTCTAGATGTCGACGCTTTGCAAAGACACAGGTCAGTGTAGTCAAATCTGGCATTTCAGGGAACATAAACACATTTAGAAAAACACATTTAAGAGTGTAGGATTAATAGTAAAAGCTGTACAGAAGTAAAAATACAACTGTGATAAATGGATGTGAGTCTACTTAAAATTTATGCTTTTGCCGGTGGGGTTACTTGGAGTTAAGGGCTGTTAGTTTCCGTAAGCCATTCCCCCTCTTTCTTCATGAATCACTGCTATTCTTCTGCAATGATGTCCGGTAACTTTTAATTGAGGAGGTCGGTGTGATCTCACAGAATTCCAGGGTGATTACCCTTATTCATGTCAAGTTGAAATGAAAAAAAAAAAAAAAAAGGATCTCAGCAGCTTGGACCATCTCCTCTCCTTTCATTTTATTCATTGCATCCCATTTTGGATGAGGAAGAGAGTGCCCCATCCTTTTTTTTTATTCTCTGCACCTCCTCCTCCTCCTCCTCCTCCTCCTCTCCCTCCCTCTGCCCCCATGGAGCAGGGAGTGATGAGGATGGAATTAAATTGATCACCGCCTTCCGGAAAACAACAGGAAAAAATAGTGCATTCCGAACGCCAGGAGGGCGTTCCCCGTGGTCTTCCCTATATGGCAGGATGACATCATTGGCCTGCTGCCCAATTCCCACCGTTCACAATAGGGTCACTGTTGCCTTCTCCACGGTGGCACAACAGCCAAGAGAGGAAGAGAGAGACAGAGGGAGCAGGACGGAGAGGGAGGAAGAGAAAGAGAAAAAGGGGGGAAAAGAAAAGGGATGCCAGCAATGTTAAGACCTAAAGGCCTTGCGCTTCACACACACACACAAGAACACAAACACACGAACGTCTTCAGACAGCCACGCTGACCAGTCCTCCGCACATTCCTCTGGACAGACTTGGCCGCTCGAAGACATCAAGCTGCGTTTGAACGGATGCCACGGCGAGAGATGAGAGAGCTGTGATGGTGGAACATACAGAATATCACAGTTTATTTGGACAGTTAAGTCATGTGTTTTCACTGCTCATGACTCCTCAAGATTCAATCTGTCACTCTAATCTACTGTCTCATCAGTGAAATCATTGTTGGCGTGCGGCATCCATCACACTCCACGTGCTTGTTGTTATGAGAAAAACTTCCTGGGCTCTCGGTTTACACGAGAGGACGAATGGAAAAGGAACGACAATGGAATAAAGACTTCAGACAAAACATCGTTAGAACGAACGAGTAGCTTTAAAGTCCGCAGTTCTGCTTTAAAAGATCACATTCTGAAGCACTATTGTGTCAAGACGTTGTCATTATCCTTTTTTATATCACTAACTAAGAGAGATTTGATGTAAAATGTGACCACATGTCTTTCAGAAGCCTTGTCCAACTTAGGTAAACCCTGACCACAAGTACTGGCAATTCGGTCATTCTCCCGACCGCTAAGCCATTGTGTTCCCACAGGCCATCTTGTCGAAATGAAACAGTTTGCCCACAGCCACCGACCACAACAGATGTTCCCTTGCCTGACACTCTCCTCAGCATGTGTGTTCTGTTGAGTCTAGAGCCAAGATACTTTCATAGACTGGCACTGCGTAACAAAAACAAAGGGAGGGAAATTCTACGATGGCGTCTTCACCGGTCTGTGACAGAATTCAGATTGAGGAAGCCCCCGTTCAGACCTGGCAGCCTGTTTAAACCGCTTTAAAAATAGATCTTTTCTGAAAAAATTAGGAGTCCTGGATGAAATGCAGTCAAATAATCACCGCAGGTTGCACGGCCATGATGAACCGCATGGTGAGTCCCGCCGCCACCGCCGCCGCTAACCCCAATCAGGCGTGTGGACAAAGGGGGCAGCGTTGGGCCCCCGCTGCCCTCTGGCCCTCTCGGTATGTTTGCGGAACACACAGGAGGGTGAGGAGGTGACAGCCTGCCGAGATGCCAGGAGGACTGGGAAGGCTTTGGGAAATGTCTCGCCGATGTGTGAGCGCACACTGCCGCCCGGGGGGTGCCTGCCTGCCTGCCTGCCTGCTTGAGAACCGGACGGAAAGGGACGAGGTTGGGGCGGTTTGGGGGGGGGGGAGGTTGACAACAGGCTGAGTGTGCGCTCAGAGAGATAGTTTGTCCAAGGGATGTACCAGATGTTGACTCACACTGGTTTGCTAATCGGGAGCCACAAGCCCCTGGAGCCATGAGTAAACAGGAGCGTCTGCCTTTTTCTGTCACCGCGGGGAAATGAAACTGGGCTTTGTGGGTGGGGGGGGCAAGGTACATATGAAAACAGAGGGACGATAAAGTGAAAGTCAAGAGAAGCAGTAGTGGTGCTGTGGTGAAGAACAGCACAGCAACAAAGGCCTCAAGTCCCTCCTCAGGCCTGGAGCTCAGACTGCTCATGTCTCAATTCAGGATGAAGGCGATTTTTTACAAAAATGGGAACTCAGTGGGAACAGGGAACACCCATTCCCACCCACCTGCCATTGTGAATAAAGAATCTCTTCATAATTGACAGCCCGCTGCAATAAATGTTAAAGTAGCTACAGACAGAGCAGTTAAAATCACTGACAGGGTGCCACAGAGCTCAACAACAGAACTGGATAATCAATCCTAAAAAAAATATGATCGATTTTCAAAATTTAGGTCGAACAAGGAGTTCTTTAAGTATTCATGTCTCCTGTAATAAGTCGGTCTTTTAGTCAGTTTGATTAATCAGCTCATTATAGTTTAACTAACCAGTTCCTGAACGTTGGCAGACAGTTTTGTGACTGAACTGGAAAGCTTCAGCTGCTGGCACGTTGGACCACGAAGCAGGAAGCAGACAACAGATAGCTCTCTCCATACGCAGAGCGGCAGACAGAGGCTGTTAAACGCATTTACACTCCAATAACTTTCACAAGTCAGAGGGCCCATAGACAGAGAGAGAGAGAGAGAGAGAGAGAGAGGGAGAGAGAGAGAGAGCAAGACGACAAACTGCCCAGCCAAGTGGATCAACAAGGAGCTATTGATACCAGAGATCTGTGCTGGTGTCAGTCTGAGAGCCAAACAGATCACAATTGTGGTTTGTGCCAATAACCTTGTTGACCTTATTTAACCTTGGATTTGGCCAGTTGAGTGCTCAGACTACAAGTGTCCATTCACAAAAGAAAACTGGGAAATCCATGTTTGTGTGAGCGCACTCTGAATCTGACTTTTGAGATGCCCTATGTGGCCAAAAGTATGTGGAAGCTGGTTGGTCACAGTTTGGATGAGGCGTCTTAGTTTCAGGGAAATCTTCACTCCACAGGGTACAGTGATGGTGCGCATCCAGCTTTTGGGGCAGCAGTATAGGGAGGAGTTTTTCATGTTTCAACATGGCAAAACCCCTTTGCACAAGGCCTACAAAAGGAGTTTGACAGGCCTGCACAGAGCCATGACATCAACACCATCCTGGATCTTTAGGAGCAACTGAGGACTGAGAATCAAGCCTTATCATCGAACATCGGAGTCCAGCCTCTCTAATGCTCCTGTGGCTGCAGAAGTTCGGTATCCATGGGGTTTAATTTAGTATTTTAAGATTCTAAACTTCACAATTGATGTGAATAATAAGTTTTTATTGGCTGCAATTGAGCTCATTCCCTCACTTTCAGTGTTTTAGTTGCCTAAATTTAACCATACCTGATCTCAAAGGACCATGAGCTTTTCCTAACCGTGACAATTCAGAAGTTCCCTTACACTGAAGACAGTGGGAATGTTGTATGGGAGCAAATCCTTGCATTTAGGTTCTAAAATCAGCAGCATGTCATTGCTCATGGCTTTCAAATGAGACTTTCAGCAATCATATATGCTTTGGGCCATTTTCTATGTCAGATCTGCCTTGTTGGTAATTTTCTGACATATATTTAGTGTATTACGGGTCTTTATGTTCGCTACCTCTCTCTAAAACAGTTTCTAAATGTAGTTCTGAGCTGGTCCAGGTGTGTGATAGAGGATGTCATGCCGGACATAAAACTGTAATGAGACAGAGAGACAGAAGGAGAGAGACAGATTTCAGGAGCCGGGCACCTTTCTTAGTCTGTCTGGTAACAGTGTGTGTGCATGCATGAATATGTGTGTGTGTGTTTGTGTGTGTGTGTGGTGTAATTACAGCCAGGTCCCCGGCGTGGAGCCCAGTAGAAGTATCGTCAGTCTGTCTGTGGCATGCGGTGGTGCTGACCTTCCCTCTCTCCTCTCCTCTCCTTAGGCCTGGTGACTCTCTGACTGGCTCTGGCTCCAGCAGACACCCCACCCGACAGCACCGCTCACACACAGGTGCTAGCGGGACAGCTGGCTGCTCATTATGTGCTATGCTTGTTTGGTAAAATGCTCCCTATGCATCTATCAGCCATTAAACATAGTAAATCTGATGATTTTGAATGATTATTAGATATCAATACAACAGGTCCAATGAGTAACTGATGTGTCATTAATTTGTAAACTTGGTGCTGAAGTGTTTTCCCTTAAAATAGTTCAAATAAGCATCTAGTTTTGTTGAAAACAAGAGCTTTTACTGAGCCATTAAAACACAATAGGAACATTTTGTTTGTGTGTGTGTGTG
>JAQNCA010000017.1:11320301-11344082 GCA_029783725.1 Acanthurus tractus | reverse complement strand
GTGCGTGTGCGTGTGTGTGTGTGTGTCTGCATGTGTGAGTGAGTGAGTGTGTCTGTGCGCACAAGTGCAAACACAAACAAGCCTAGGAGCCTTACTGGCGAGTTCTAATCATTAACAGAGGAAGGGAGCAGAGGCTCAGCAGATTACAGACAGTGAAAAGTGCTTACAAAGATGACTAATATTGCATCAGAATTACCACCCCTTCATCGCCTTTAATATGCTTTCACTGCCAGCAGAAAACAGAAAGAGATGTGTGAGTTTGTCAATAGCGTGTGGAGGAATGCATTGCTGGTATGCATGATAAGAGATTATGTTATGAGTTATGTACGCGTCGTTGCTTTGGCCAACACTTGCGGTTGCTTTGGTGGCAGCTCATGTTGTCGCGACAGCGGCTTTGGCTTCCACAGCGACAGATGTTGATTCCCATAGAGTGACTATTGAAACCCAAACAAACCAAGTCTGGTATCAATTCTGAGCTATGCTAAAGACTGAAATCTACACTGGAAAAAAATGATTCGAGACCTGTCAGTTAGTGAGAGATGTGGTTTTGGGCTTCACTCGCATCATAACTTGTAAACGGTACAAGTTGTGATTGGCAGAACACAAGTAAGTTTGGCTTTCCACATATCAAATGAGATTTGATTGGCTAAAAGATTGGGCAAATCAACGTGCTTTCTGTTGAAAGCCAAGGTAGCATTTGCTATGGTGGGATTCACCTGTAGGAAAGCCAAGGTTTTATTAACAAAAGCTGCCAAAATTTACAAGAAAAACACGGTTAAATACAAAAGACTCAATACGTGAGGGAGACTTGCTCTTATTAGTACAGAAACAATGTAGTTACCCCAGAGGAGATTTTGGATGTTTCTTAGAGAAATAAAAGAGCTACTAGACTCAGTTCAACGCAGAGATTATGTTTGTGCAACTAGACAGACTGTCACAAAAGGATTAATAGTAGCTTTTAGCAACTTTGCATGACCTCACTCTAAAATATGTCTTGGGTTTGATTGCATTGTGCTAATCAGTCACAGATAATGAACACACTCCATCCAGCATGTGGGAGTTATTGCTATGCAGTAAAATGAAGAAATTAACTTGTAGCAAGTGTGTTGAAAAGACTTTTCTTCACATCAGGAGAGCATTGCACAACACCATGTCCTCGTCCTGCCGTGACTGGGTAGATTCTACAGGTACGTTGTGTTCCTTTACTCACAGTGGGGGCTCTCCTTGGCACCGGCTCGCAGCAGCAGCTTGGCCATGGGCACATTGTTGGTCATGATAGCGATATCGAGCGGCAGGAGGCCCTCACTGTTCGGTGTGTTCAGGTCCAGCTCCTCCAGACTGTACTGGGACAGAAGGAGCTGTACCAAGTCCAACTCCTGGTGCTCCACTGCCTCGAATAACGCTTCATTACTCTGGAACTGTAATACAAAGAAAGTTTACACCAAGTGTATATATTCAGTATGTGACTCACAATATATTTTGTCTTGGTCTACAATACTTAGATGGGTGGGTGTATGATGTTACTACCTGAGGTTCTCACACTATTCAAGTCTATATGTTTTCCCTGACTATTTTTAGACTACAATGTTCCTGGGCTTATTATTTTTTCCTTCTCCTTCTCTCGGTGACTTACTATGGTGGTTTTGCGCAGCCTATCCTTGTCTCCCCCCCGCCCTGACACCACGCTGTCCTCCAGGGCAGGGGGGTTGGTGCCTGTGCGGAACTTTCCAGACAAGTTGCGGTAAAGGCGGCGAGCCGCGCTTGGCGAGGACAAGCTTGCCGACTTGCGGGCTGGGGCCGGCTGGTGGGCCTGGTCCCCCCTCATGGGCTGCGTCATCTTGGCAGTGTCAGCCCTGGAGGAGAGATGGGGGGATGAGAGACAAGAGGGATACTGTAGGTTTGAAAAAAATATGAAATAGGACATTTGAGTCAGGACATTGACTCTGGAGAGCTTGCTCTTGAATCCATTTTAGGAGTTTATATCTCTTAAAAAACAACCACTGGCCTCAGAGACAAATGTTAAGGTGCAACAAGGTCAAAAAAGAGAGGAAGGGTGAGTACACTTCTCAGAAAAGCATTAAAAAAAGTTTATCCTCTGCTCTTCTTTCCAGCTTGCTTTTTCATCTCCATAACTCAAACTGTGAGCTGCCTTTTTCTATCAAGTTTGAATAATGAAAGTGAATGTTACAATAAGTCAAAATTGTTGTATGGTAGCATACTTGTTGCACAATAGTTGAGGGATAAATGAAAAGAACCTGAAAGGAAGGAAATCTCACCATTGATTAACTGACAAACTAGATTCTAACTTTGGAAAACAGCATCAGATTTTCATAGGGCTGAATGCAGCGAAACTTCCAGTGCTATCACAACCCTTAAAATGATTATTTGCAATCCCCTGAGAAAGGGGCCCAAACACCTGACAGGGAACCACTGATCTAATGCATGATTTTAAGATACACTGATATGCCAGATGGGCACTCATTGGCATTATCAGTCCTTAGTCTCAGGTGCCATACAAGTCATTCTGCACTGTCAATGTGTGCTTTTTAACCCTTTTGCCAGAGCTGCTCTGTAATGTCCTCGCTCAGGTTTTTCAAAAGACTCTGCATCTCTTGCAATTGGGGTCTTGGCATCACTGGTATGACAGCGATGCTGCCCCTCTCCAGTCCACCATGGGAACTATGTAGATGACATTGTGTTTCTTAGGTGAGTCTGGTACTTGTGGTTCACACACACTTAAGTGCTGAAGGAAATGTCAGCAGGACTCTACAGGCGATGGTGACAGACTCCGTGACGGGTCCCACCAAACAGACGCAGAGAGATAAATGAATTCCTTAAGGATGCACTTTTAAGACCTTTCTCTCCCTTTGCTCCTCCCTCCTCTTCTAACAACTCTTCTTATGAACTTTTTTCTTTTCTTTTATCATCGTCTTCTCTCTCTTTTTTCTGCTCTGTTCCTTTTTTGTGCATTGCCTTTTGCTCTTCACCACTATCCTCTTCTTGCCTCCATTTTCCTTTCCATCATCCCCAATATTCTCTCTCCCTGACACCTGAATTGCCCCTTAATGCAGTATGATAACAATAAAAAATCTTTTTATAAAAGATTCCACAATAAGCCTTCATATTCGCTTTATTTTGATCAGAAACAACGATTATATTTTTTGATTTGAATGGGAGCAGTTACATCCTTTGGCATTTTCAACCTAATCATCAGAAGACTTTTCAGTAACCAAAAGGTCAACATTTGAATCCCTGCAGCAGTCAGCATGTTCACCTCCAGCTATGTGTCCTGCGTGAGTTCTGGTGAAATGCATGCTTATTATCAGTCACTCTGGAAAATATCATCAGTTTTATACCGCAAATGTAAATGTTGTTTTGAAAAAGCAATGGTTTGAACTGGGGCAGTGAGAGGTTGAGGAAAGTAAATAAAGGTTAAGTTACGTTGGGCCATCGCGCCATATGCCAAGAAGTATCACACAGGCCAAGAACAGATTTGTCAAGGTGAGAACATCTGTAGGAAAAATGTTATTTATACTCCCGCTCTGTTATGGACGTGTGAGCCCACACGAGCATGCACACGCACACACACACACAAACCCTCCCCCAACACATGCATTTTGTACAACAGCTGACAGCGGCTCACATAGTAGACTTTAAAGCAGCTCCAAGCCCCCGCAACAAGCCCTTTTTCACAGGGCCGATACACCTAAAATACCCCCGATCCCCGTCCCTTCCCGCTCTGTCCCATCCATCTCCACTCCATCCCGTAATAGAGGCCTTATTTTAGACATCCTCGTGTTCCCGGCTGGGCCTAACCTATTCCAGGGTTCCAGATAAAGCGCGGCAGGTATTTGGAATAATTTTTCCATGGGCCTGGCCCGGAAGATAAAACAAGAGATATATTTGTAATGCGTGTGCCGGTATCCCATTTCAAAGAGAAAGCCCATTGGAATCCAGCCCCGGGCTTATTGTTATTTGCCTGAGATGGAACAGACAACTTTTTTCTGTCGGCAGGATGGTGCCCCATCACTCTCTGACGACATTAGGGAGTGTATAATGTGGTGTGTCTTTACTTTCAAAGAGATGCTGCATCCTACACGTGAGATTGGGATGTCATTCCCCAATGACATGCCCCCTACCCCAGAGAGAGATGAAAGACAGTCCTGACACAAAAACAAAGGCAAAGCAACAAAGTGTAAAATTAAGTGTATTAGAAAGAGAAAGTGTGAAGATAAAAAATGAATGCAAGGATTTCAACACAGACTTTCAGCATCAATTTATCATTTCATAAGCTGAAAACCCTATGGTGCCCGTATTCTTTCTGACATCTTATCACATGAGTTAATATAATCAGTGAAAATTTGATTTTGTGCAACTCATGGTTCAAGGAGTTTTCAAAATAACAGCACAATGAAGTTGTTTATTTGTTGTGTAGCCCATCACTTGCAGCTAACTGTAACTTCTCACTCTTCTTTCATTAGACAATGTATCATTACTTGTGTCATGTAGACAAATATTTGATTAGCTACTATGAGTAACGCTAACCTCAATGACAAATTCATGGCGTGCCTTGTGACTGCTTTGCAATAAAAGCCACCCTGAGCATGAGATTACTAATAAAATGCTTATAATGTAAATTAGCAGTGGTAGGAAATGGTTGGTTTGCATTAGTACCAATAAAGCTCTGATACAGAATTAGGGAAGTGAACAGTAAACAATGAGGCTCATATCAAAGAGATGAAATGACCAATTTCTGGAATACCGCATGTACTATTTCCTGTTACTCATGAAATCACAAAGCTGGAGTGGGAAGGCAGACTCCACCACTTATAATTAATACTATCATAAGAAGTAAAAACAGAATTGAAAACTACTGTACACTGAATTACCATCACTGTGAAAAGACTGACTATCAAAATAGGGTCTTGACATAATTACATATTTCCTTAAAGTTTTTGAAAAGGCATATAAAAATGGTTAATTTTGGCATAATAATGGATAAAACATTCTAATTAAGTGAGAATTTACAACAGACGATGGTTATAGAGGTTATAGAAGTGATATATTTCCAGACATGTTGTCTATATCATCAGCACCTTCACCATCTTGAAGACATTGCTTCTGGTCTACCACCGTTGCAATAATCTGAATAAATGACCAAAGATCAAAGCTCAAATACGTCACATACACACTTACATATGCAGGCACGCACACACTCACAAAAACAAAGTCTATGTCACACAATTTCCTACAGTTTTACCAGGTTTGGGAAACAGGAAGCAGTTGTTCTGGGAAACCAAAGTCTGTAGTGAAAGCCAGACTCCATGTTTGGCCCCTAATCAATCCCACATCAAATACACCAAGCCCCCGCTACAGTGAGACTGCATCAGCCCAGCCAATAATCAACACCCTCAAGCTGCAAACACACATACACACAGCATCTGCTTTATTAGATATATCAGCCTGTTTACACAAACAGGTTAGTCCTCCAGACAGTGAGTCACATGTAAACAAAGACTACATATAAACTACTCAGACAGAGTCTAGACAAACGGTGTTTGACTAAAAGTCATGATGGGAAAGACCTGTGTTTTAAGAAAACCTAAAAGAACATTGTTGGTTCCAGCAATGCAAATTTTTCTGGCATTTTTGTGCGAGTTAAAAGGCAGCCACAAGTATGCACATAACAGCTCATAATAGTGGTGAGCAAAGGGAAATCTCCCTCTAATACTTCAAACAAAAATCTGCAAACTGACAGCAGAGTGGAAAATGTTGCTTTCGTCTGATCTTTCCCAGTTTATGTAGCAAAATACAACCGATTCGGTGAGAACCATTAAAAATAATTAATCCATTCAATCTTTTGTCAACATTACATGTGTAACTACAGACAAACAAGTATGGAAACACAAACATTTACAATTTACAATTCAAATCTGAGCAAGTATGAAAATCATGTACTGCTAATAGACACCTGTCATGTACTTGGGGGTCAATTTAGCCAGAAGATGAGCTGGCTATGTGCTTCTTTGTTCTCCAGTTAAGTTTCTTTGATTCTCAATTTCTTTCTCATTGTTGTTGTAACTCCTACACCTTTTCCCTTTTCTCTTCTCTTCTTGTTTTTGTTTTTCTGCCCTCTGCCTCTTGAGGAGTTACGCATTCTCGACATTTTCGAATGCAGCTTAAGGAAAGTTAGGAAAACAAATCACTTTAAAACAATTAATTGTTCAACCCTGCTGGGTAAAGTAGGAATGATTAAGAGAAATAAAAGCAGAAAAATGTTCTTGGCCAAAGCCACCTGCTTCAATAAATGTAGACAGAGTTAAATTTATTTACATTCAAACTATAAACTATGAAAAACTTCTTAAAAGGCACAAAAAGTTTAAGCTTCACACTTTGTTGCAAAAAGGTGCCTACAGGCATTGTTTATTTGTGTATATGAATATATGCATGAGCATGTAGGAGCCAAACAGAAACCTTTCAGAGAATGCTGCCCAAATTAGCTTCGGCAGCACAAAGAAAGATTGTCTGATAACGAGGAACAACATTATAATTATGTTTAAGTGGCAAAAGCTCACAATAATGCTTTATATGGACGCCTACGTAGCCATATTTGTCCCGAAGAGCCTCAAAGCGAAGAAAGATTTGACAAAAAGCCTCCTATGGGGCCAAAATCAGTTACATTCTCTCTGCTTTATTTTCTTCAACACCTCCTGCCTCCCTCTGTTTTTTGTCTTTTTTTCTTCTTCCTTCCCACAAACTTTCTCCACCTAACGCCCCAACTCCATCCTATGCCATCACAGTGTGTCACAAGGTCTCTAAGGTCAGCTGTGTGCTGACAGGACCCCCCTCTTTTTTTCAAAAACCCCTCACAAGGGCTACTTTACTGCCACGAGGACACATAAATCTCTGCCCGCATGTTAGTGTGTGTCTAATCGTGTTTATTACGTACAGGCACAAATGACCATTCGTATTAGCTGACATGTATTGCATTGGTTGTCTGCATAGGTCAAGTCCCATAAAGCAAACAAAGAGCTGGAGGTAGGTAGATGGATAGAGAAAGAGACACATAAAAGGCAAAGAGTGGCACCAGAAGGACAGTGCTCACTGAAAGCGGGGAGGTGGGGGTCAGAGAGGCAGACAGTGAGAAGAGAAAGTTGCACAAACTCTCTCTCTCTCGCACACACACACACGCAGACACACACACACAGAGTATGCTGGCTGCTCTAAATGTGGCTTGTAGAAGGAAATTCTGAAATCTGAGTCTTGGCACCAGACAGGCTGGAAGCAGGCAGGCTGCTGGACGCAGAGAGAGAGAGGGAGAGACAGAGGGAGAGAGAGAGGGAGAGAATTCATATATTGGTCCCCTCTCTTTGGCTCTTATCAGCTTATAGGCAACATGAGGCCACACCAAACTGTGACCTGCAGCCCCTCATGTACACTGAGCTGGCATGGCAATGCAACAAATGCTTACATACACACTCAAGCTTACATACTAAAAGTATGCGCGTGCACACAAGCAGTTATGTCTAAGGATTTCACATCATTTTTATAGCCAGGAAGATAATCAGAGTGACTCTTAAGGCTCTATAGGGGAATATTTAATGGATTAGATTTTATTAAGGGGTGTATTAGGTGTGTGCACGAGCGTTTTAATGTTTCTGTGGTGCACATTTGTTAAAAACATCCCCTTTAACTTCATCCCCTAGGTGTCCGCGCAGTGAGATGCGGATGGATTACCCTACCAGATGTGCATTGGAAAAGTGGCCTGGAGGCAATGTACCTGATCAGCAAGATTATAAACATGGACTGTGGTATTTGAATGATGTTCTTTTGATAATGATCAGCCTCTTAAGTGCTGAGAAAACATCACTGAGCCTGTTGCACCACAGGCAGCAGAAAACAAAACTGATACCAGACAGGATAAAGCCACGGGTTCTTTTGTTTACACCAGATTTACACCAACTGGACAATATTTTTCCACTGTGGAGTAATCCAGTTTTCAGTAATCCACAGTCAACTGTTGCCTCCACTTCCTCTTTTTGATAACGTGAGTGTACTGGAATGGTACTCAGCCCACCACAGTTATTCTGAGGTGACATCTAGTTAAGTGAGTCAGGCTACTTTCTTGTGACCTCTTGTATGTGTCTGAAAATCCAGAACATTGGTTGATTAGTGATGTGCTGTACTGAGATTCACTGGTGTCTGGGTTTGTTCTTTGTCAGAGTAAGTCAAAAAGCAGTAGGTTAACTGGAACAGCCCGTAGGCGCTCTACTCGGTCCTTCTCTACTTAATTTAAACTAATACGTGAATCCCTTCAAAGAGTAAGCTGTGTGCATAAATGGTGAGCTGGTACAGACTGTTGACACCAGGTAAAGACTATGCTGGTAGTGCACATTCCCATATGAACACGGTCACACTGCCCTTTAGCTCTCTCTTTTTTACACACAGTCTCTTTTTCTGCATCTCCTTTTATCTTGTCCTCTTCTTCTTACTTTCTCTTGGTCTCCCTTGGGAGAACGGCAGAGAAAGAGTGGGCAGTCCGCTGTATGTTTAACCTTTGAAGTGGGCCTGCTGTGCCGAGCAAGGCCTGCCACCTGTTGGCTCTGTGTGTGTGCATGTGTTGTGTGTGCACGCAGAGGTAAATCTCTCTAATTTTGATGAGCAGAGACAACAGCGGAGTCACCCTGGGGATGTGGCGGCGGGCAGCGGCCGACGTTCTCAGGAGGGGGGGGGGGCTTCCAAGGTGGGATCTCACAAACACACACACGCACACAAACATACACACAACCCTTCCTCTGTCAGAGGCTTGGTGACACCGTGTCTCCCACGGTGATCGTGGGCCCAGCCTGGGTGGCTCCAGGCCTTCTGTGTGTCTCTCAGTGTGTGTGTGTGTGTGTGTGTGTGTGTGTATATGTGTGTGTCACACCAATGGGGTCCCTGCCTGGGCCGCCATATGCCACCCACCCACCCAGCCAGGGAGAGGAGAGGGGCGGGGGCGACCCCTGGCCACTGAAGCCACCAGTTGGCCCATTCTCTCAGTCACACGCCGGCCGGGCGCCATGTTTAAAGTCCCACGGCTGTTAATCTGGGATAGAGATGGAGGGAGGTGGTTGGTTGGGGGGCAGGGGTGGGGTTATTCTCCTGACTGTGATAGAGCTTTTGTAACAAGGGACAACGTGCATTGCTAACACACAAATATACCCACTCTGGATCTGGAACTGGATGGCAGGATGGATGGGTGCATAGAGAGTGTGCGGCAGTGTGTCACAGGATGATGACACAAACCCAACAGATATCAGTGTGTTTGTGTGTGGATGCAAATGCACATGCACAAACATTACACACATAAACTCATACAAACACAACTGAATTTCATCTATAGTTTACTACGCAATAAATTTAGCCATAAAAAGAAGTGAAAGAAGACCGTAAATAATTATAAAATTTATTTGACATGGACATTTATTTGAACAATGCGGGAAAAGCTATGATAAATGTTAACATCAATGGCAAGTAAATCCCCTTTGTGAAATCTTTGTTTCTTCGTGAGGGAGGTCATGGGAAATACTGACAGAAAGAGATAGTTGTATCAGAGCTCTAACTATGTACATATAAGTATAATATATGTATTTATACTGTGGAATCTAAAAAGTTGTTATTATGCTGATTTCATACAGACATAAACTTTTTTAATTCAATGAATCACCCTGGTTGAAGTGTTTGTTTGTTTGCTTTTTGTAGGACATCCAGATAAAATAAACATTAAAGATTCATAATATGCAAAAAATGACATTTGGTAAGGCTCAGCACATAGAGAACTTGTTTTAAATCCTGTCAGTCAATGTGGCTGGTTAACAGAGACTGTGGCACAATTGGATTTAGTGAAATAAATAAGAGAAAGAACATCAGCTGAGTGACTAAAGGTTGGAGAAAGATAAAAAGAACACAAAAAAAAGAGAGAGAAAATGCAAAAATTCCTCTGGATTGACAAAACTCTTTACTGTCTCTCACAGAGCTTTGGTTCCATCGTACGCTGATGTGGGTTCGGAGGTCTCTGCTACCTAAGCTTCCTATCTCAATCTGTAAACCATTTTCCAAGACTAGTTTCAAACCGCAAGCCTCTTGGGTCTCCCAGCTGATTTTCTTTCTGCCTCTGACCCTGAACACAACCCTCACACACTCACAGCAAGTAGGCAGAGGGGTGCAGTTTCTCCAACCTCGGTTGTCTTTTATCAGCTTATAAGCAACACATGGAGCCACGCTAACCCTCTGACCCCACTCTCTGTCTGTCTCCGAGCACACAAACAGGAACAAACACACACCGCCACACTACATTAACTTGCTTTTTTTTCCCCATGCTGTTTATTTCGTAACTTCTCCCTCTCCTTTTTTTTTTTGGACTCTGCAGTCAGGTTTTTAGGGCTCTTAGTCACTCGCTCTCTCTGTCTCTCTCCATCATCTTTTCAAACTGCCTGTTCCTCTACTTCAGTCTCAATCATTCTTAATCTCTTTTCCTCCACCCCTCCTCTTCTCCTCTTACCTATTTCAGTCCTCTTTGACCCTCCCCACCCCTTCCTTGTTTCTTTCAGAGAAGTACTTGTCTCCCTCCCTCTCACTACCCTCCACCCCCATCCCCCTGTCTCTCTGCGCCTGTGTGCTGAGTTGAGGTTTGGAGTAGAAACCAGAGTATCAAGTCGGAGACACACAGGACAAGAGGGAGCCAGCCTCATAAATCTCCCTTAGTGCAGCCCACAGCATCCAGAGTCCACAACAGAGTGTGTGAGTGCGTGTAAATAAGTGCATGTATTGACGTGTGTGTGCTGAAGCTTTTGCATGCTCGTATTTGTGCACATGAGTAGGCAAAATATATGTATGTGTGTACATACTGAGCAGTCATGTGAGTGTTTATGTGTGAGGAGTAAAGAATGGTCATGGGCCTGTCCAAAAGCAGAGAGTTAAGCAGAAATTCTGCTCCCTCATGTGGACTGGAATCCACAGTCTCTCATCTGGCCAACAACCCAGTTTCAACAAATTAATACAGCAGGCCAAGAAGCAGCTAAAGTACAAATTTAACGGGACACCTGAAACTGTGTGAGACAGAGGTTGTTTTTTTTTCTGGCAAGACGTTTCCCACATCCTTGATGTTTCGCCAAAATATAATTGTTGGTGCTGTATGATGACACTCAAATAGCACAAATTTTTCATTTCAACTGGAGGAACTATATAAATAAATAATGAAGAAAAAAACTTTACTGCAACCTCAAGTTTATACCGTAGACGTTCTAAAACTTTCAGATGCGGGACTTCCCTTTTTTAAATGTGTCCTTAAAAGACTTATTGTCCTCATCAGCTTAACAGAGCCATGTCATCATAGAGTGACCCCCATGCTGTGGGGCTCTGAAGCTCTCTTTGAAGATAGCTTGTTTGCTCAGTTCACTCAGTTTGCTGTTTTGATCATGGCCCTATTGGACAATCAATCGGTCTGCACCAGGATGCTAAAGCATATCAGAGTGTTGGCGTAAAAACAGCAGGCAGTGAATCTGAGCTCTTCCAACCGGACACAGTCAGACCAAGACTGAAGGCATCCTCAAAGACAACTGAGACCATTTCATAACAGGGATTACAGAACAGAAGTGATTTACCTGGACTTTGGCTCTGGATACTATTGAGACATAACAAGCTGAGACAGAAGAGGTATAAGGTCAAAGAGGAGTAAGAGATGAAGGAGATAACAGGTGTTATTTTTACTTCTAGTTTGGTGAATAAGAGTTTATTTAAACTAAAGTAGAGTTGGTGATTGTTCAACTAGTAAAAAGACAAACCAAGATCCTTTTGGCGAGCTCTGTTTTCTTTTGTACCTGTTGATTTTGAATGAAGTTATTTTTACAATGAGTCAGGGCATTTAAGCTGGAGACAGGACGAGCTGGGGCTAACTGGTTAGCATGCTATCTTTGGTAGATAAATCTGCAACACATTACATAGACGTCATGGACATAAACTCAGAAGTGTTATTTTTCAAGCTCCGGTCATCATGTTAGTTTATTTTTTGAACATTTGGACATAAATTCAGGCCATATGTTGTACATTTCTCTTTAAAAAAAGTAGAAAAAGAAATAAGACTGAATGGTATATATTTTCCAAGATGAAAAGGGTATCGCCTGCGTACTGACTCAACACCGCAGAGAAATAATCATTTAAGCAGGGTTCCCAGTGGGACTGACACTTTGAGTGATACATTATTTCTGATTCTGATTTCAAACAGGCAAAAACCCACATGTGAAATGTATATACCTCTAACTGTATGTATCTATTTCTATGTCTATAAAACTATATTAAATTGTTAATATATTATTTATTATTCTGCACTATGTCTTATTCAAACTGTGTTTTTTACCATTATGCATGTCAAAGCATTTCATGGCTTAAGACATTTTAAATACAATACCATTTAAATGCAGCCATAAGGCAGAAGTAAAGTGCCAGACATTCCAGCACAAGCGGGAATCAGTCCAGTCCTGTAGTGGAGCTTTAACAGTATGTTCTGATCAGAATTTCTAAAGAGAAAAATTAAAGGGATCTATAACCTCTTTACTTCTTTGAACTGACAGCTCTCAGCTAAAGAAGAAAGGAGAAAAATCTAAAGAGAAGATGAAAAAGACAGAGTGTGGGGGAATATTAAATCAAATTAGAACCAAATGAGGCGAGTAGCACACTGTCCAAAACCACTTTACACCCAGGCCCCTTGAGCATTGCCCTTGTTTTTCCACTAACACTTTACTTTTCTCTGTGTTCTTGTTTCTTCCCTTTGTGCACAGTTCATAAGGATTAGTAACCCCTCCATTCGCAATTACACACCCAACAAAACACAATGCTGGCTATTAAACTGTGTGTTTGTTTAGGTATGTGTGAGAGCATTAATATAATACGTACAGACATGAATTTTGACCACTCTGTGTGTATTGCTCAGGTTGTGGGTATAAATCTATTTACACAGTCACATTGTGGGGCTTGCCGTCTTTTGGAGACGCAAGTTTCCATAACATAAATCATTAAAGTTAAGGGTGAAGATTTAGGTCAAGCTTTGGGTTAGGGTAAGGCAAGCAGTGGTTATGGTCAGGGTAAGGGAATGAATGTAAGTCTGTGTAATATCTCTAAAGGTAATGGAAACATGGCCGTGTGTGAGAGTTTGAGAGTGTTTTGATTTATTGACTATGGTAAGGGGAAGCTAGTTTCTCTCCAGATATCGAAGTTAAGACATCATCCTGAAATTGCTCTCAGCTCTGGGTCATATCTGAAGACAGGGTGGCACCAGGCAGAGCAGAGGGGCCCTTAGGGGACAGTATTGCACAAACACACATACCATAATCCAACACTTATTGGTGTGGTACCAACTGCATCTCAACAAATTTCAGCTTGTGTTTATGAAGTGGATATTGTTTGAGTGCTGAATGCTACATTACATTTCAGTGTTAAAGCACTTATGTATAGAGTTTCCTCTCCAGGCGTACCGTGGGGGAACTGTTATGGGAAATAAAAAGTACTTGGCTGACATACATGAATGCTTCTCCATTGTACTCAGGGGGTCTGGCGATGGGCTAAAGCTGCCTCTCTGTCACCATGAGAGGATATGGAAATAAAGACTTATTTACTGGCCTAACACTGGAACAGAATCAGTGTCCCTTTACAGCCCCCGTATTGACTTTCAGACTCAACTAGATGCCTCCAGTGTCCACGTCATACACAGGAAACAAGGCAGCAAATACATGCGCCAGTGGGAAACAAAGTGGATTAGTTCAGAAATTGAAGTTATGTTCTCAAAATTTAAATATTAGTGACATACAGTATCAGCAGTAGAGTGAGATGAAATCAAATTCTCAAATAGCTTTTAAAGAAAAAGAGGTCAAAATGGACTTTTACTTACAGTTCTCACCTAGAAATCTCATAAGTCTATAATTTTGACCAAGTGATTTCACAGATGTACATGGTAAATATTATTAATTGTTCTTCTGGAAAAAGGGGCCAATCTTTTCAGCAATCTCACAGGCAGCATATACCTTCTTAATTCTCTTTAATCCTCCCTCTCTCTTTTTCTGCTCTTTTTCCACCCATACCCTTGAGCCCATTTACTATGATTACCAATAACAATAACACTGCCATTATCTTTTATTATCGCATTTTCCCAAGGCCCTGCCAGCTCTTGCGGACTTTGATAAAGCTACAAAACGGCTTCTGTTTCAAGCCCGTATATGGGTTGCCTTGGCTCAGAATTCCCTTAATAGTCACAGTTTGTTTGGGTATCTGACTTGAATCGACATAAATGGCAATGGTCCACTAAATAGATGGTAAAGTGTTAAGCCACCTGAGAGTGCTTTACTGCGGAGGGCTGCTGGTGAGTTTCCAGCTTGGTATTTAATACAACTGTGTAAATTTAATGTGGAAGGTTTTGATTAAAAGTGTGAAAGGACAGGACAGAACACAAATGAAACACAATGAAACATTAGTTTAAAATTTGTAAGAGTACATTTCCACATTTCAATCTCATTACATGCAAAAACACATTTCAGTGCTTTCTTTAATGGTTTTAGGGCTTCTGGCTAAAGAAGACTCACAAAGGCATCCAACAGTTCTGAGACAACAATTATTCATTTAGCTCTATTGGATCTATTCTCTAATTCCTCTGCACACAATCTGCACCATTTGCAACACAAATGCATCCTTGGACAAGTCACATAATTGAAAAGATGGGGAAAACATTCACATGTGATGTTTAACTCCTATTTGATGTAAAATTATTTTTTTATATTGCCCCCGTTTTTAAGCCATTTGAGAACCATCATTTCTTCATGCAACTTCGTGCTTCAATTTTCACCTGTGCACTAAGCTACACCTCAAGTCATTAAAAGTCACATTCTAATTAATATAATTGGATAAGAACACTAGTTTTAAAAATTTAGCTCTGTGAAAAGGATTACTTCTGAAAAATTCTCATAAAGAGTGAGCAGAACAATAAGACAAATTGCTTAGACAGACCACAGGAAATGCTATAAATGTCAAACAATTCCAAAAATGCGACAAACTCACGGGATGTTTGCAATAGATGCTACTTGCACACATGTTTTCCTACTGACCCTTTTGATGACTGTGCATACCAGAGGATCTGTGCTGGTCTTGTCAGGAGCTGGACTGACCTTGTTTCATCCTCCAGTGGCATGACTCAGCCCTCAACCTGGAACCTCTCCTCCCGGGGTCTCTTGTTTATTATGTCACAAAAGGCCAGTCACACTCCTGTAACGGTGGCTCACCCCCAGAGAAAGTCAGAATCCAGCTGTAGCCGAGCCCCCCTCATCCCTCTCATAAATGAGCATGTCCAATCTACCCACTGTGTTTCATTAAAACCAGACTACATCAATCAGGGTCTGAACTTTAAAGGCCAGGTCCCCTCTCCAGCAACATGGGAGAAAACATGGAGCTGTTAAAGTAAAGGACCTCACACTACACATACGCTCATGCACTTAACACCACATTTCTGCCGGCAGACCACACATCGCAACATCAGTCCGAGACCACACAGTAGGTCTCATAAGGTCGACAAAAGACCTGGTAAGACCTCACACCAGGCCTTAGCATGATTCGATAGGACCTCAGAGATTCCCACACCTGTAACTTCCCAGACACAAAATGACTCTACTGAAAAGCTACTGTAGTCCCCGTACAGCAATTAGAAACCTGGAAACTGTTTAGACTCGTGACTGTTTGGGAATTTTTTACTTGACAAAATTAGGTGCAAAAGAAGCGTAAGATCCGTTTTAACCCAGGGCTATTTTCCCATTGGTGAGAGAAGTATAAAGGAAAGAGCCAAGAGTACATAGCAGGAAGCTCAGAGGGGATACCAGATGGACGGACGGCAGGATGGATGGGTAGATAAACGAGTGGAGGCCAGGCAACAAGAGGGGAGACTGGGAAGGAGTCCCATGGGTGGGGACGGGAAGGCAGCCTTGTGATGGAAAGCTTTCAAACTCCTTTCATCGGCTGCCTGAGGACTGGAGCTTTATAAGAGCAAGATGAGCCGGCGCCACTGGAGCTGCTTGGCGCTTTTCAACGAAACCCAGACGCAGAGACATAGCAGGACCCTATCACCACTCCACCCACTCTCTGCACCCACCCCAAACACAAGCCCCCGGTCCTACCTCAGCCTTGACTTTGTACACACACACATCATAGCAAAAGCTCAGTTGCAGTTATTAATGTCTTGTTAGAGGTTACTTTTTGGATTTTAACTGTTTTTATTCTCCTACTAAAAAATTATGCTTGTGATGTGAGTTTTTAAAGTCTTATCTCACCTCATTATCTTCAGTCTGAGTATGAGAAGTCACAAAAATGGTCTTCAGGTCTGATTACTGCGACTGCTTCCAATATTTTTCATCATGGGAGCAAGTTGTAAAAGCCAAGAACACAGCCTTTGATGTTTTTAAGGGGTCATGAAAAAATGTGATTGAGCAGATTGAAAGATGGTCTTTGGTCTTACCAGTCAACACTCAGAGATCGTCTCCTGTAGGATGGAGGTCTGTCAGAGGAAGTCTTCTCTGTTTTGGCCACACGCTCTTTGAGGGACAGACGATGGGTAAACTTGGAAATCCCTGACTCTGACCTTGGCAAAAGAAGAAGGATAAATGAATTAGAATAGCAAACTATTGAATGGTTTATGCATGAACTTTAACTAATTGCCTGGGTAATCTTTAAGAAACCTTCTGTCTTGCACAGCATTTCCCTGATATAAATTATGCATTCTTGCATAAGAATTCAAAGCAGTCAATATCCACTGCATTTCACTGCAGTGCCATTTTTAATACTCTTTAAATATATAAATAAAAATGCACATCATTGGAAACAATAAGAAAAAGGGACTTATATTTTTACTGTTAGTTAACCACCTACAACACTATAGAAAGACTCCCAATGCCGGCAAAGATTTAACATCGCTGGAGAACACAAACGTGTTCCACTTACGCCTAAAATTGAGCTAATTTTTAAGACATCACAATACTCAGTGGAAACATATTCCATAAAGCTGATAAACAGCGTAACAATGCTGCAGTTCCCAGAGGAAACATTATGTTTCAGGGAAAGCCGCATACTTCCTGCCTAATTTTCTCCAAATCTTTTATCAGAGAAAAAAAAAGCAAAACATGAAGTCACACACATTTTAATCTTCTCTGCTGGGCTGCCAATGTCCCAGTTCAACTTTTTGCTCAAAATTAAAAACAGGAAATGTAATATTTCTTCCAATCCAGCCCGAGACACGTTTGATGAGACTCAGCATTGCATTATTGCTGTGGTTACAGTGGGGACTAATCAACATGCAATAATATTTTCTATCAAAGAGCCAGGCTCACATAGGAATACTGCAGAAAATGTTATGCAAAAAATCTCCACACATATCAAGCAGAGGTTTATGGAAATATAGCAAAAGTGAAAATAATATGTGGATATCGCTAGACTGTGTTCAGAAATTTTAAAACAAAAAAAAAATTCATAATTTAAGAGATCCAAACAAAGTGATGCCCAAGCAGTGTTTTTCATTCTTACCCTAACTAATCACACACATTGTTTCCATTTCATTATAAAATGATAAAACAATCCTTATGATAACTCATACATACTTGCACACATACATAGATCTCCTTTCGACATGAGCCAAAAAGTGTTTTAGTCTCCATGGTGAGCTCAGTTGGAGTCAGGCTCCTGGGATGGGCGGATTGAGAGGAGCGCAGACTACTGGGGCGCACACTGCCACTCATAAACAACACTGGTGTTTTGCCATCACTGTCTTTCTCTGAGATGCCACAGAAACTGCATTTTACATAAGGCTTTGATAAAACAGGATTGATGAAATGGTATACATTAGGTCATTCCTTTTATTTGATTACTGAACAGTGACATGGATGAATGACAGTGTGGTTATGCATCCAGTTGCAATTAATTCTATTTCCAAATTGGCATAAAGTCACATGCTCATTTTTTGGCATCCTACTACAGAGCTCTGACAGGGCCTTGAATGAGTAATCAAACACTCGTGTCCAAGAGACCACTTTAGTTCAGAAAGAGGCCTGAGAGTGTCCTGTCAAGTCTATTGCCTCCACTAAAGACCGATCAGAACTGAAGGAATGATTACTCAAAAAGATGAAATTGGATCAAGCCCTTCATTTCATCACTGACTTGTAAATGTTCCCAAAGGTGTGAACAAAAGACTGCTAAAGTTACAAATCCATGCCAACTTCCTTTGAATATCCTCGCCTCTTTTATAAACTGATGTGAAAGTAAAAGCTTAATATTAAGATTGCTTCACTGCCAAACTTTTATTTCATCCATCTCTTAAAAATGGGCAGAATCCACCTCTTTGACAGGCATCATATATCAGCACTCTCTGAGAACTGACTTAAAAAACAAAGACCAAAAAAAGAGACAAATGAGGAGTACATTTTAGTATCAGATAAATCTCTCACTGAATGATAGTGGGCATGACATCAAGGCATGTGGATCATAGACTACAAACAAACCTACAGAATGATCAAACTTTACAATAAATATGGTTAAGAAAAGACCCTCTAACATTGGGAAGCATTTTCTTTGGATAGAAACGAAACTCTTCCTCTTAAGAGCAGCTGTTTCACTGTAAAGATGATGCCATAAGCTGAGATGAAAATACATGAGTTCTTTTTCAAAATGACCTCATGCGGTAGCTTATCTAGTACAACAACCCCCAGCTCTACTGCCTTCGTTCCCACTCCTACACCCTCAACTACTGTTTCCTGACCCTATGCCAGCCTCTCCAAAGAGTTGGTTGACCTCGAAAACAACAAAGAGGCATATTTTCCTGTATGAATCACACAAATGGGGTGTGGGATTTTAGTCAGACGGCAGAGCAACCCCTAATTGATGGTATTAAGTTAGGCTGGGCTTCTTCTTCTTCAAGGGCTTTTAATTAAATTAGTAGCACTGCCCTGTGCATGGAAGCTACTGCCAACCATTGATGCTGATGTCCTTTCACATAAACTGTAGATTTTACTGGTCTGAGAAATTCTGATGCAAAAATAGACCTCAGAAGGGATGTTTTTTAAATTATCAATACCTGTTAATATCTGCCTTGGTTTATATAAATCTAGTACGTTTGGCCTGTGACCAAGAGTTACATTAAGAGTCCTTGTAAAACTTCAAACAAACTTTTGGATCAAACGCATGACACAACATGACCATAGGATAATAACTTCAACGCCATGAAAACACACAGGATCATGACTTCAAAGACACAAGGGCCAATGGACATAGAAGAGGACTCAGGGAATCCCTTTGAGGGGTTTAGAGGCAAAATGGACATGCGGAGCAGGTGGGTTTCTGTGGAGGGGATCTGCTGGCAACTGGCTGCCTCTTGGCTCCCTGGGAGCCTTAACCCTGGCTCCGCCCCATGCAGCTGTCCCTGATAACATCATCACAGCAGGCACACTGTGATGATGCAATCCCCTTAGAGGCCCACTCAGGATATCCTAGCCGATTACTCTCTCATCAGAATTATAGATTTTTTTCTATTTTAATTTTCCTGGTGTTGATTGCTGTTAAAGAATTCAGTCATTTGAAAGTTTGTTTTTCTATTCAGAACTGAAGCTAGTGGAGGATACATTCAGCCAAATTCGTAAGAAACTGTTCTGACCTTAGAAGAAAATGCCTTTAGACCTGCAAAGCCAGTGTACACGCATTTTTTTGTGTCACTCCCTTGTCATTTTCCCTCTCACACCTCTGCCGCTTTGCCCTACTCTCATGGAACACAGACAAAAGCTATTAAATCATTTTTAGACCACATGCAGAACGGTTGCAGATCACTCGCTGAGCAAAGCTGCGCCGCATGTGTGCACAATTGAGTGCAGCACTGCAGTAGAAGCTTTCTTTTCCATTTATTTTCTGTTTTACTGGGATCTGTTTTTATTCTGTTCCAGTTTGTGCCTTTTACTTACCTATAAGAGTATAACAGAGTTGCTCTAAGGACGTCAATGTCTGTCTCTCTTTGAGACAGCTGAGTCACCATTTGATGAATTGCAATGAAATTTAGTACACATTTCAATGGAGGATGAATCCTGATGACTCCGATAATCCCCTCTTATCCAAGGAAATATCTGAACATCTGATGGATTGGCATAAAATTTTGTACAGACATTCATGGTTCCCAGATGTAACTTTTCCTGTAGCTCGACCATGAGGCTGACATTTGTGGTTTTGAGTGAAATGTCTCAACAACTATTGGGTGGACGGCCATGATTTTTGGTACAGGCACTCACAGCCTCATCAGGATGGATTGAAATTTGTTTATGACCATGCACTTGGAAAACTAATGACTTTCCCGTTCCTGTGGTTCTTGAAGTTTAGTGCCATTACTAAAATCTGGCTTGCTTGTGCACCCAACTAAGATGGTATAAATGGTAAAAATGACCTATTAAACATTAGTATATTTGACATTGTATGCATGCCAACATTGGTATTTACTTCAGAAAGTTTTTTCTATGTTTACTTGGTTTACAGAGACACAAAACTGAATAGTGTGTTTTTAAACTTGCTAATTAGACATTACAGTCCAACCTCCACCTTTTTCAAAACCTATAATTTTTTTCCCTTGTCCCTACTTTAATTTTACCCCAATGAACACAAGATATGATAACTGTTCCTAATATATCCTTCCAATTTTAAAGCCCACTGCCTCATTGCAATGTGACTTAGATTATGATCTTGCCAGCATTAGTAACTTTCCCCAATCCTGCCGCACAAGAGTGCTTTTGTCAGCACTGAATGGCTTGTGTGGCGATACAGAGAAAATGTTGACCCACGCTCACATACACACCTCAAGCCCTTGCACACATTTTTCACACTGTCACTGCTAAAGGATCACTTTTCTTGCAAACAACTCACCTCATGTCACTTTCCCTCTCAGTTCTGTTGCCATGGCAGCAATTAACTGTTCAGAGGTATTCATGTGCAGAACAAATTCTGCTAAAGAACTGATTGTTCTTGCTCACAGTACACAGAGCTATCGAATGTGCACTTTGACCCCACTCATAGCCTCTTAACCCACTGCTATTTGAGAGCAGAGTTAAGACTGCATGGAATTCTAGCAAAATTACCACGGCTCAAAGAAGTTTAACAATGAGCTGCAGAGAGAAAATTATTTACACTTTAGAATATTCATCATCCTTATTACAGTTTGTGTATCATAAGCATGCACAGATCAGTCGCATTCCAAAAATTGGTAAAATGCATGATCCAATTATTATTTTGCTTTTTTATTTTGCTTTACCTTAACTTGATTTTTAATTTATCAATATTGTTTGTTACTTGCAGCTCTGTACTTTCTTTAATTAAATACACAACTTCTATGGTCTATACTTTGTTTTGCATACCTACTCTCCTGCATAATACCTGAAATGGAGGGTTAAACACTAGAAATTCATATTCTTAACGTCTTACTTATAATTATGTTCATGGTCTTTTGCTGTCTTTTGGTTTTAGTGCATATTATCATACTTGGTCCTCTTCTCGTGTGAAACTGCTGAACTGCTAGTTCCCAGCAGGTGGTAAATGTATCAGAAATGAGACGTTAAGATTTGGCCTTCAGTTGTCAGCATAAAAAACCTAAGAAAGATACTTCAAGAAAGATAGATATGAGCTATGAGTAACAGAGAGCAACTGTGTATTAATTAAAGGTCAGTTTTGCGTCTCTGGTGGTGACAGAATGTTTTTTGACACATAAAACTGTAAAAACAAATTTGATCCCTGAACCTCTTTTCTTCATATCTCGGTGTAATAATACAGGGATCCATTTGCAAATGACTCAGTTATTGCAACAAACTCTTTGAGACGATTCTCCCTTCCTGAAATTCATCTCTATTACAGAAAATTTCCATGACTTACTGTGCATTATTCTACATATTTGATCAATGGGAAATAATGACAAGCATGCTCTGCAAAGCCTCTCAGATCATACAGAGGGTTTTGTGTGAGACGTGTTAAAAAAGAGATCCTACTGAGACCAGCAGATCGCTATGCATTACATAATCTATGTGGTCTGTCTGAGGTTGTACTGCCCTTAACCACAGATCTAATTTCAGATTACTAAGGCACAGACACTACACTAAATCATAAGCAGGACAGACAAATACCTGACCCTGTTTCAGCAATTATGGGCAATGGCTGCCTACCTAAAACAACTGTTTTGGAAAGAAATGAAAACAAAGCGCTATAATTTTCTTTCATCTCTGTCTCCTGCTATGGCTTCACGTCCTTGCCAAAGGAGCTCTAATACGGCAAAAGGAATGTGGGCCCACACCTATATAACAGATACATGTAAATAAAATGGATGTGAGCACAAATGCCTGCTAGTGTGCACACGCACACATAAACAAATTCAGTTTAATTCAGGAACATACCCCTCAATGTGTTTCATTAGGCAAACAAAAAGGCTTTCAGTGGTCCAATCATAAAAGAACGCAGCCAAGCTATGAACATTGCTAATTAAAATCTGCTCAAAGAAAGCCTTGTTTTCCACCCACCATCTCCATCCAAACCCATGTCTGTGTGTACGTCTCTCTACATGGTGGAGGCCGCTTTTATTTCACTTGGACTGCTGTCTCACCAATAAAACATACGGGTATTTCTTCAAACTAACAAGCTTCTCCTTCAGTTGCGATACGATTACATTATCAAAGTTTTATCAAAGTGTAATGTTTAATCGTTTGTAGCAGTGGGGGTCAGTAAATGATAAGCACTATCAAAGCAGTCTGTTGTGTAATGCCTGATGCGCTCTGGCGTCTGACGAATTTGGCTGTTACTATTAAGCTGCCGAAAATAATGCATCAAAATGACACAATGCATGACTAAAAGGAAGTCAACAGGGAGCAAATATGTTGAACAGGATTATTCTTCTGGCACCCACATGGGTCCAAAGGAAAGGACAGCCAGCTCATTGCCTTGACAAATGAATCTTTATCAATAACTGCCTCAGCTTCTAGTGCTAATGATCTAACCATGACGCTACGTGCCAGAGGAACGGACTCTGTTATCACCCTACGCACATCTTCTCATATGCTGTCCATCCACCCACCACGGTAAACAGAGATATTTCCATCTCGCCTCCTTTCCTTCCATGCCTTGTATTGCACGTTTCTGAGTCACACTTATTGTTTCATCGTCTTTTTTTATGCCTCCCTTTCATTATTTTGCTCTCTCTCTCACTCCTGTTTTCCACGAAATCGGCACATATAATACAGAATTTGTCAGGGAGACAAAAATGAGGGAGGAATTATGTGTTTTTTTTCACTTCAGTTCGCTCCCTGCGGTGATGGGTTTGATACCATTCCCTCTGCGCCCCCTCTGCGTTTGATGTTAAGCATAAGGCTGACTCAACACAGTGAGATACACCAATGATGGATCTGCAGTCATATTAATCTTGAATTGAGCTGACAAGCCAGCAACCCATTAGAGACTGTAGCTGGAGTACCATACCACTAAGAAAGAAGGGGGCAAAGCAAGCGGCACCATAGACAGTTTTCTCTTTCCACTTGCCTTTGGTTAGGTGGGATAATAATGTGAATGTGATTTGGAGAAGGCTGATCCGGGGTAATTTAATAGCTATCACATTAGGGAGATGTGGTTACACCCAATTGAACATACAGCAGCAGACATGCACGGGCACATTACACACCCACACTATGAAGTCACACACACACACACACACACACACAC
>JAQNCA010000017.1:11299930-11313557 GCA_029783725.1 Acanthurus tractus | reverse complement strand
GAGGTATATTCGTGGCTATGGATACCATTGTTCCAAACAATAGAGCCAAAAGACCAAACTGACAGCAAACAGAAAAAAAAAGAAAAATAGAATACAAGTCAAGTCGTGACACTGGTAGGTTAAATTGGCAGGGGAATCCTTCTAGAAGGAACACGTTTTAATTGAAATCTATAACCTACTGTCATAACCTTTGTTCAAGCCCCCCTTGTCTTTCACTTTGAGCCCACAGATCATCAACAGCAATCTATAGTGCACCTCAGATGTTAGATTGGTGTGTGTACTTTTTAAACAGCGACCCAAGAAAACCATCACAGTACTAGTGCAAGTTATTTCTGTATCTTTATTTTCACATTTGGTGCTGAGGCGATAAAAGTAACCAAAAATAATCAAACTGCGTTGCTTAAATATTGTGATAACTTGATTGAGTTACCAACTGCATTTAGTTATTGTATTTAAAGTAACACTCTTAACCCTGGACACAGGGGAAATAAATCCTTTCCTTCAGTTACTAACACTGTTTCAGCAATCCTCATTTTATTGTATTGACACCAGCTAAGACAAAAGGCTCAGTGGTTAACAGTCTGACCTCAGAGCAAGATGGTCCAAGTTGTAAATCACAAACCCAAAGAAGATGTCATTGTCAAGATATGACTTGGCAGTTGCACCCTCAGTTACTGAAAACCATGACGCAACTCTTCTCTCACAGAGTTACTGCAGTAGTTTTCTCTCATCATTTCACAGAACTGATTTTTCCGATCAGTAGATACATTCAAAGTAAAAAGCCTGTGAGAGCTTTGTGATTGTTATCATTGCAAACAGTGCCATGGCGAACAACTGGAATGACTGAGAAGTATTACTGTGGATTATGAGCCAGGGTTAATCCGAATTAACTTCCTTTTCAGACAAAGACCCAAACACACACACAAACTGCAATTCTATCACATATAAACGCAAATTATCTGGGTCAATTTCTTTGGGGTAAGGGTTATATAAAAAGACCTCCTGATTCTACAGTTTTTAAAGTGAGCTGCCTTATGTTTTTCTTTGACCAAAATGACATAATCAGTTGCTAATAATGTTTTTAAGTCAATATGTATTCAGAGCAACATGTGTTTAACATGACTCAAGAATAATATAAAAAAAAAAATTGCAATATGTTATTAGCTAGGCTCCAACCATTCAGGGCTGAAGCAGCAGTAGCCAACAGGACTTACAGGATGGACCCAAGGCTAATAATAAAACTAATAAAAAGTTAATAAAGACCAAAAAGAGACTGTAAGTTTTAATAGAAAGATGTAAATGCAGGGAAAAGATAAAACTTACTTCTTACGCTGATTCTCCTTCCGGTCAGCTGAGCCCAGACTCTGAAAAACAAAGAAAAGAAAAACAAATATTACAATCACAATTTACAAAGCTATAACGAGGTTCCCAATCCTACAAAGAGGGCTCACCTGCATACTGTAGAGCCATGTGATGGGTCAGAGGGACAGAGAATTGCTCATTATCATACATGTACATAGAATACATGGAGCAGTTCCCTGTGTATTTTGTTGCATTCAAGTTGGCTTGTTCTGTAGACTAAGATAACTTCATTCAGCCACCTAACAAACAGCTGAATGATAACAGCTGATGGCAGTAATAGTTTACTGCAGGCAGAAAAGACTGTGTCCAAAGTAAGTTCTGCAGAAAATATGTTGCCCTAATTAAAAATATCAGCAGGTTATTTAGCCTAAAAAACACACACTAATTTCACAAACACAAAGAAAGAGATATCCTGCTTTCTCCTTTAATGGAGTTTGGTTTATTACAGTCGAGGTGACCTACAGTTAATGTATGTCTCAACCCTTCCACTTATCTGGACAGCTACCTTCAAGGCAACACCAATCAAATGATCGTTGCCACTCCGGAAAAGCCAATTACATGGGTGATGACTGTGTCTGCCGTGAAAAAATAATTAGCTCCCTGGCTACAATTACAAACACTGGATTCATTTTACTCACATGCATAAATCAAAATGTGGTGTCTCTGTGCATGTCTATGTCTGTGTAGGAGGAAAAAAGTGAGCGTGAGATGAAAGAGAAGAGAGTTTAAAAGCCATTTCCCTGATGATGAAGTCAACTGAGTGCAGAAACTCTAAGTGCAAAAACTATACTTCCTGCCAGCTCTGCTCTACAGGGGACGTTTGAATACATCCATCCCTCTGGCAGAGCCAACTTACCACGCACACATGCACACAGCGCACATAGACACAAATCACTCCTTTGCACAAAGGGTTAGACACACACTGATTATCCCAGCGCTTTCCACATCTTTCGGAGGTGTATAGCTCACAGTGATGACATGCTGAGACAGACTGAAGGTGCATGAAAAACACTTACACACACATATAACTGTTCCTTGGCTAGAGACATTTTTGGCATGAGACTCTGATGCTGTTTTGCATTTTCATCTTTGGCAAGAAAGCTAGCTCAGGCCAAAATGAATTGGCAAAGCAAACTTCAAGGTCAGGAAAATATCAGATAGTCAAAGAGCTGTTTACACTTGTCGTGGAAAATGAGGCCTGTCTCCAGGTTTATCCAAAACTGGAACCATCAATAGATAACTAGTGGTGTTAAGTGACTTTTTTTCAAACTTCTTCCCTATGACTGGTAGTCAAAGTGTCAGAGTGGGACAGTGCTGCAAGTGTAAGCTTGAAAAAGGCATAGGAAAAAGGCATTCCCTTTTTTGTGAATCTCAAACTGGACATCATAGGGAACGGTAAGTGTTTTCCAGTGTGTGTTTTCGTGCGCTTTTATGTGAACTGTGCTGTGACATTTGACCAGAAAGTGACTCCTCTACTCCGGCGTTTTGAGTGTGTGTGTGTGTGTGTGCTTTAATGTGAGCAGTGCTGTGACATTTTGACCAGCGACCGACTTCTCTGTGAGCATAAGTCTGCACATGAATTTCACCTCCTGGTGGGGGCAGGATGGGCCATACAGAGCGAGTGACCTTTCACCTCCCAGCTTCCCCACAGAGCCCTCAGGTAGTTCCACTCTGCCATGAGGATAAGGGCAGGGGGGTTTCTTTCATTTAAAAGAAAGGTCTGTGGGAGGTGAAGGAGGACTATTTCGGAGCCTCAGTTCAGGCTGAATTAATTATTTAATCTGAACATGAATAAGGAAGCAGAGAATTGATTTCTTGAAAGGCAGAAACTCAGTGTAATTTCTGTCCCTCTGATACATTTCTACACAGGGGTGTAGATTGGTTTTATAGTCAAAATCAGAGGATTTAGGCCCTACAGTAGTCGTTATTTGTTTGTGTTTTTGGGATAACTTTGGGATGTGAAAAAGTAGCAAACACTGACATGTTACAACATTATAAGATGATGTGGTAAACCTGTAAGCAAACAGTTGCTTGGTTACACATCCATCAGTCATGCAGCTGAAACCCGCTGTAGAGCTCTGTGAACCAGACTGGAGCTGCAGATTCTGATAATAATTCTCTGTCAACACTGCAAGTCAATGATACGTTGTAACCATAAAAGTTTTAATTACAGCAGCTTAAAGTGAAAAAAAAATGTTCCCAACAGTTAATGTGACAATAAAAACAAGAATTTAAGATATTTTCAGAGTTACAAAAAATGATGAGGTCAAAATAAAAAAAGATGTGTTGATTATTATCTCTCCGTTTAAGTCTCCATATCATTCTGCAATGGAAACATTACTAACATTAACATATTTCAGAATTTTTTAGTCTTTCCCTCTAAACAACAGATTTTTCGGGAAAACAGTATACTATGCTAGTTTATGCAGCTATTAAAGGGAATAAAAATTAACCATTACAATGTGATATCGTAACTCAGCAAGTTATTGCGATGAACCTGCCTACCTTGATGTGATCTTTTCATCAAATTAATGGCTTCAAACCTTATTTTGCCAATATTTACTCCAGTATCTCAAAAAATTTGCTCAAGGATGTTGGTGCAACCTCTCATCAGCACCCTCTCACTTCTGGGGCACCTGAGGCCACAGAAACAATCACTTACAGTCATATAATCACTAAAGTAATATTTAAATCAGGACTCAAAGATCGTGCACAATCTCAGCTGCTCATAAAGAATCTTTCCCACTTAATGCATGAATCGTTTCTGTCACTATGTGGTTAATAAACCCCCTGAGACAAAATCAGGTTTCTATAGATTCAAGGGACATCATACCTGGCAACTAATAGAGCTAATCATATTTGTTATGAGGAACATTTGTCAGACAAACAGCTGGCTTTACACAGCAAGTCTAGAACATATTTACCGTTATGTGCTGTAAATTTTTAAAAACATGAGAAGAAAGTGACCATGATTCCTAATATTACTCTAAATACTAAGAATCACTCAATAAATTTATCCTCAAATCATTAATCAGGTTTCAGTTGTACACACACACTTAAGTTTGCATCTGTTAGGAGAAAGTGTGTGTTGGTGTGCGAGTGTATGTGTGCTTGGAAGCAAGTGTGTGAACACATACCTTTACAGCAGTTACATAAAACCTTGGCATTCCTTCACAGTTTTGAAATGACACGGACAATAAAACGCTGTATTTTTCCAAATGCTTCAAAAGCTTCATCCTTTTAACATTGCTTTCTTCAAAAACAGACTCACGAGTAAACAAAATGCACAAGTAATAATACACACAAAAACACCGTCACATCGACAGGGAACATTCACTTTAATTCCAGCGCACACATACCTGTCGAGTCCAACCAACTGAACCCAGTCAGACCCCACTATCACTACCTTCCTTTTCTCTCTTGTTTTCAAAATCCAAAGTCCTCACTGCAGTGCTCCAGCAGCGTCTGTGATTTCTGTTCACCTGTCCTACTTCAACTCTTTACCTCCGATTTCCTCCCTTCCTACGTAACTCTCTCTAAATTCCTCTCTTTCTGTCTAAAGCCGCTGGTCACACGAAGGTTTGTGAAGCTTGCTCCGATGGTGGCTGCTACCTCCACTGACTTGTTGTACTTTAATTGTGGTTGCTAGGCGATAAGCTTCTCCAATTCTGCACACAGTGAGAAGGGTAGGACAAGGGAGGAGGGGGAGAAAGTGAGAGAATAGTTGGCCGGGGGTGGGGGGTGGGGGGTAGGTAAGAGGAAATGCTCATTATAGACACAGTAGCCTGAGGAGAATGATCGACGGGGAGGAGAGACGTTTACAGGGAGGGATGGAAGATGTGCAGATGAGATACATGGATAGATGGAGAAGAACAGGTGCACTTCCTTGTTTTTTTGTCTTGGACCATTTTGTGCAGCCAGAACAGCAGCACACTTTGAATAATTGTCATCATACTTTAAATGGACAAATTTAAAGAATTCTTGTACAAACATCTACTCAACGCCCCATCACTTTTTTTGTGAGTGTAAAGCTCTTTCTTTAAATATATTTGTTTCGGTTCACATTGGCTCTTTCACTCTTTAAATGCAGGATAACTGAGACTGAGGCATTGTTCCCCAATTATGTTTGAAATGACAACAGAGATCTGGAATCAGTAAACAAACAATTAACTAATTCTCTATTCTAGCCCTTTGCCAATACTCCCTGGTGCTAATTACTGTCTATGCGGTACACAGGTATTTAAAGCAAGCAGACAGCTCACATAAGCAGTTTTGCTTATCGAATGTTATTATTATGGGTGTTTACAATAGCCAGTATTTATCATAACCCTGAAATAAAAAAATTAAAGACTGATATTGTGTTAACTATACACATATGATACTGCTGTGTAAACAATTCAGCACATCTTACATAATTTTTGTAACAGTTGTGTAGTGTACATCTGATATCGTGACAACTATAGTTGTTATGTAAGTCTCTTTACTTTGAAAAGAATTCAACACCACTACTGCACTAAACTACTAAAATAATGAAACTTTGTGACATCTAGAGCAAGACAGAACTGAATTTTGCACAGAATAAGATCTTTTATTAGGAAAGAATATTAGTTAGTCATCAGCATTCAGTCATCAATGACAAAAGTGCATAATTGATGCTTGTAATATGTCATCGTTTAAATTTATCCTGAGGCAAATCATGCTTCCTGTTACAGTAACAGCCCACCTGCTTGGACTTTTAGCTCTGGTGAATGTCAGTATAAATCAACGATGTGCTTAGTAGCTGCTGACCTTTAGTGCGACTGTGGGTAACTGCTGTGATTGAGTCTGTGTGTGTGTGTGTACGTATTACACAGAACGTGTGCGTATATGATGCTGGCATGGTGAATTGTGACTCACTGTGTGTGTTCGGAGTCTAGCTGTGGGCACATACAAATCACTGCCACCTCATTGTCTTCTGAGTGAGTACTGTGTAGCCTGAGCTCAGAGAGGTATAGTGAACATTACTCATAGCTGGAGGAAATGTCAAACTCGCTCACATTGCTCGTAGAGGATGCACAGGAAATACCGTCATACTTTCTATTTTTTATCTTCTTTTATCCTCCCCTTCCTACTTATGTCCATCCGTCCCTGCATGTACCCTTGCTTTTCATAACAATAAAATCCAAGTGCTAAATTTCTGGGGCTGAGACTGGAGGAGGTGCGAGCTCCCAGCATGCACCACTAAGGGGCCGCAGCAGGTTGCCCCAACACCTGTCAGTCATACGCTTTTCTAATTATAGATGAGAGCAATCATATACCTTACTCCTGTCCTTAGAATGTCAATACCCCTTTTTGGTGAAAAAAAAAGCATTGGAAAAATGCTACTGCCAAACTCAACATTTTTTTTACCTATTCAAAAATCAAAGGAGGATAACATATTAGGTTCGTGTAGGTCTTCCCCAGAGAGAATAACAGAAGATGGCAAACTGTGAGACCCAGCCAGTCACCAGTGAATATCTGTGAAAAATACTTCACCACATGTTAGTTAATGATGTAACTAAATGACTCCCTCAGTGACATATGTGCCAATTTGTGCCTTTAAAAGCAAATCAGAAAAAGGTCTTAAGTATAGTTTTATTTAGAAGAAAAAACATTAACACCTGCTTTTACAATGGAGAATCCACTGAAATGACCACAGGAATGAGTTTTTTTTAATGTTAATATTTCACACAAAGTGGGCAGTTCTACTCCTTATTTAGGAACCTTGTATTTAGCATGAAGTAATGAAGGACACAGGGCTATAACTGACTTGTTTTTCCATTTTTCTGGGCTTGCACTAAAAGGTAGCTTAACAAAAGGTAGCTTAACTGTCAAAATTTTCCACATTATGAAATTAGTTTACACTAACATCACGCTGGATGGACTACAAAAGAGCAAAATAACTGAAAAAATAACATAATGACATAAAAAGTGACACACGTGTCTGATAAAACCCATTGCCTGAGGATCCCACAAGGCTTTGTATATTGTGGCTTATTCATTTTGACTGATAATTACTATAAAGGTACTCATCAAACCTTATTTCTTTCATATTTTATATATAACAGTGCCAATCATTGACCAACATCATAATATTTGGCTGACTAGCAAAGGGATTTGAGCTCCTAATAGCTAAAAAACAACAAAAACAACAAAAAACATGTTTTTTTGTTTTTTTATTTTATGCTACTACACTCGAAAAGACCTCAGAATTAGCATTTACCACCAGTCAAATTAGAGGGGCTGCTGGCCACTATGCAAAGAGCCCCCCAAAAAACTGCTCTTGTTCATAACTCACAACACATCAAAATGCATCCAAACACACACTCATCACTCATTTCCATAAATGCACACTTCCACACACAGATTTAGCAACTTCCTTGAAGGGCTCTCAATGGGCTCCTGGTGGCCTTTCAGTGGATCCTTCCTATAAAGGCTCCTGGGAAGACAGAGCAATAGCTGGCTTCAGGATACACACTATGCACTGCTAAACCTCCCGACAACAACAACGTAATAGTGCTATGACTAATAAGAATAACTGCATCTTATGAGGGTGCAGTTATATATACAATCATTAAACTACTATTAGATTTTGAGTGCTCAGAGTAATTATTATGAAATATACAGAAAATTACTGGAAAAGAAAAATATTCCACTGACTTGCTGGACAAGTTTTTTTTTTCCTTTTGATAGAGGAACAAAGCAATAAAAACAAGCAAATCTGTCTCCAAGCATAGAATATTCATTAATGCTGAGCTACAATGCTTTTAGACAATAAAGTAAAATAGCTTTGAGTTACAGCTCATCCAACTCTGTGCCCAACTAGACACAATCTGCCAATAAATTAGCCAAACTGTGAGTTTTACAGCTATTTACACTCTGTCTTACTAGTTGTTACACCATCGGGGTCAGTGCATTTTCACTGCTTAATCGATTGCCAGATACATTTGGACTGAGGGCAACATTGTGCATGCCATGGCAACAAAGCACAACACAATTATAAACAACAGCTCATAGCAGTCAACTGGGGGCCTCCTACGCATCTGGGCTGGTGGAAAGAAAAACAAGGATGAGAAGTTGAAAAAAAAGAAGAGATAAAAAGAAAACAAAACAATTTAAAAAAAAAAACTTAAGTTGAATGGGAAGAAGAAGAAAGAAAAGATGGTAAGAAACTTAAGTAAATTAAAATCATGAATGCATGTCTAATAGTTCAGTTTGAAAGAAAAAAGCAGTATGTCCAATAAATATACAACAAACTGAATGCAGAAGTGATGCGGAGAAACACTCTGTTCTTTCTTTCATTCTGTCTTTCTGTCTGTCTTTCTTTCTTGTGCTAATCCATTTTCCACAGTGGTGTTAGACAGAATTAATGGGGCTCTTAAAAACTCAGACACTTGTGAGGCAAAGACAAAAGAGGAAAAGAAAACAGATGACAAAGGAGAGCTGAAAGACAGATACATTACATCAGTAGGAAAACAAATGGACAGAGAGAGTCTATGTCTGTTATACTTAACAGGTTGACAGGTGTTTGCTAAGGAAAAAAAAGAGAAAACTTCAAGATGACTGAAAGAGACAGTTTTAACTGATCACGCAAGAATGTGCCACCTGATCTGACTGACCAATCGAAACATGTCAACAGCACTGGGTGATGAGAGGGTGACAGGGCGGGGTCTTCTCTCTTTCTGTCTCACTGTCTCCACTTTTACAATGTCATTATTTGTACAGGATTCCCCCTCCCAAGTCTTGTGGTCGGGGGACCAAAGGGACCAAAACATGGCTCATAAATCAACCCAGCAGAAAGAGACTATGGATATTTACCCATAAATCACTGCGGCGGAGCCACCTACAATCAGACTAATAAGGCTGGAAGACGTGCTGTCATCCAAGCCATGATGTCACCCAGCCTGAGCCTGTGGGTGTTGATGTTGGTGGTGGGTCTCTAAATGTGTGTGTATGGGGGGGATGCCTGCATATGTGGCTGTGAGTCTCTAGCTAAGTTTGTGCATGTGTGTGTGTGTGTGTGTGTGTGTGTGTGTGTGTAGGGGGTTGTCTGGATATGTGGTGGTAGGTCTACGGCTCTGCTTGTGTAAGTGTCTGTGGCGAGTGTGTGTGTGTGTGTGTGTGTGTGTGTGTGTGTGCAGTGTATGTGGGAGGCTGGATGTCTGTTTATATGGATTTGTGTGTACTGGGGTAGCTAACGTGTGTGTGCATATTTGTCTGTCAGTATATACTTTCATCATGTCTGCCTCTATGTACATTTTACATTAGTGTGCACACACACGCATAAACACACACACTGGTATTGTACGCCTTAGACTGGACTTAATACACACGTGTCAAACACACACACGCTGACATTCAGACGCATGCACACACACACTGGTCCTGCGGTTAGTGCTGGCTTACAATGGGTGTGGGATTCCATAGAGAAAATCTAAACAAGTCGAGCGGTTAGCACGAGTCTGCCACGTTTCCACACAATGGCGCTCATTGACATAAATAACTGGGGACTTTGTGAAATGGGACACCCATTAACTTCTCCTCCACAGATAATTGCCCATTAGATCTTGGAAGAGCACTGGATTGAGAAATAACTCAACTCTGACACTAAATGCAACTTGTAATAATAAAAAAGTCACATTGTGAAAAGGGGCCTGGAATCCGTTAAAATGGGTTGGCTTTTCGTACTATCATCCAGCCAAGCACTTGGATTATCAACAAAGAAAACCGTGGCTTGTTGCAGGAGCTCTGCAAGTCTGTGCCTTTGCCGGAGCACTTAGAGCTTTGAACATGGAAAAGATGATGACAACAAGGGAAAAAGAATGAAAAAAAAAGAAGTGAGCTGCAAATTAGAAAATAAGACAAAAGGCGGGAATGACTGGCGTAAAAGAAAGTTAAAACTATGTAAGAAAAAGAAATGGAAACTGAGTAGTAAAATTAGTTGTAGATTAGTAAAACTCTTAGAAAAGTAAGTCCCTAGCAGCAGGATGACTAATACACATCTATAACACATATTACTGATGTAACCCATGACGTACATAATTTACTTATGGACACCGTGACAAATCACACAAACGATGAATCAGAAAACATTGTTATTGCTGTGCCCGTGTCAGCGCTGCGCTTCAGCTTCACTGTCACCCGCCTCTCTCCGCGTGGATGCTGCTGCTTGTGCATGTCACTAAGGCATGAGGAAAGGACAAATGATCCAGAGTAACATGACTCATTCATAAAATAAAATGCTTCCTGCCCACAGCCTTCAAGAGTACACACAATACTATAAACAGTCACTTAGAGCAACACAGGGTGAGTCAATTTCTATGTAAAATATGAGGACGATAATTATACGCATATGACTGCACGGATCAATTCTGGGGAGTTCAGAATAGATCTACAGGCAGTGACACATCACTGAAGAGGCAAAGACAATTGGACTGACATCTACACACAAACAGAAACACAAACGCAGAAAGATATATTAACTCCACCTACACACGCCAGTGGCCATGGCTCTATTTATTTTCCCTCATTAGTTTTAAACAGCCCATCCAGTGGACCCTGCTTTTAATCAGTGAAGAGAGCTCAGCTCAGCGCTGGCTTCGTCCTCTTTGATGTCCTCAGTCAGTCCAACAGCCAACCAGCGAGCCAGTGTCTTTCCTCTCTTTTCTCTCTGCTACTGCAAACAGTTGCCCATTCTGCCGCACTTTGCAAAGCTCTTTTCCGATTAAGTCATACATCTATCAGTGTGCTGCAATAAGTGTTCAGATTTCTGTTTAATTACTGGTGTGTTGACGGAAAGGCCAGGAATATTCACATAAAAGTGTGTGTGTGTTTTGGGGTGTTTAGAGCTACAATGCTGGTATTTAAAAGGAGCGGCTGTCATAGTGTTAGTAATTATATTCTTAATAATAATAATGATTATAAAATACCGGGCAAACAGACGACTTCTATGACCCTAGTCCAGCTTAAAATGTCAGCCTCTATCGGTTTCTACATGAATTGCCTCTCAGCCGTCTTATTTTAAGGACTTCTGTTATACAATAATATTATTGAACGAAAGGCATTTGAACTGAGACTCAGTGTAGAAAAAGTCACAGAGGAGAGGTTAGGAGGTCAAACTGAGGCATTTAACCAATTATTCCTCTATAACCTGAACCACAGTCATATACCCCATATTAAACTGTAATGGAAATAGGAGATTTAACCAAAAATATGGTGTTTGTAACATACTCAATCAGAACATATTCTTTAATTATGTTTTTTCTCTTTATGACTACCAGATAACAACATATCTGTTATCTGCTTTCCAACTTGAATTACCTGTGAGGCATCCAGGGTGAGGTGTTGGCCAGAATAATGTCCTCTGGTGACCACAGGAAAGTGTCAGGATTGTCATATTAATCTACTTTGGATTTACCGTTTTCTAAAAGTTGAGTAGATTATACTTGAAAAATGTAACTTTACACGCCTTGATTTCAGTCAGCTACTTCAGATATGACAATTGGTTTGAGCTTCTCCTGTAGGTATAAATTCATGATAATGTAATGAAGCTAATGAAAAAAATTTTGGAAAATTTTAATGTTGCCCTTTTAAAGTCAACAGCAACACATTCTCACTCCAAACTCATCACATATGGCAGCTAGTTCAGAAACCTTTGGTGTCAGGTTTTTAAAGTAGGGGGTACTCTTAAGCTTCTGTTAGTAATGCATGGGGCTTTCAAGGAACTTCAATAAAATCCCATATGTGGCAAAATTAGAGGCTCATGGTTACAGCTATGAGGAACACACCACACTTTGTTAGGGGTAGTTTTTTGGCTTGGACATAACCAAACTGCTTTACCTATGAGTAACATGTTTAAAGCGGCAGTCTTCACAAGATTAACCATGTGTTAACTTTGGGTGTAGCATCAAACACCACAAGTTACCCACCCCTTTCAAAAGTGAGGCCGAAAGGGTCCTGACCAAGCATCAGTATTAGAGGTGAGAGTGTCAGTGCGTTGAAAGGTAACGGGTAAACAGCAGTTTTAATTAACTGACAACTGCTATCATAAGAATTAGGATTTGGCCTTATATTTTGAAGGACTTCTGACTTTTTTTCCTTTTCAATAGGACACTAGAGAGGTACCAAACAGACATGTGACCATGACATGCAAAAATCTGTTGCTATTCTGGAATACACATGTTGCTAGTTTGCAAAAAAGACATTTTCTCCTCTGCTATTTCCTTTGGATGGACAAAGAACACAAGCAGTAGACTAAGACGAGAAGGAAAAACTAATCACATTCACATACAACAACAACAGCACCAACAACAAACCTGATCAATAAGTTTGCACCAGATTAGTTTTTTTTATAATAAAATATTACTTTTATTTTTGTGAGCTTTAATGAAATAAATGTCAGTCTCCGCAATGTCTTCATAATTATAGCAAAACCATTAGTGTGAATGGGCGTGTGTTTGCTTTACAAGATAGCACGGGTCGACTAATAAGAAAAACAAGTCTGACATGAATGACATCATCACAAACTGACCTGCTTTGAATTTCTAACTGGAGGCCTGAAAATACACTGCTAGCAAGGCTCGCACTTCATTGTGGTGGATAGCTGGACTCATGCCTCCATTCATTACAAGTGAAATGTTGTAATAAAGAGAAACAACTGGTGACTAATGGCAAATTACAGTCAAAATGGTCTGAAAATAAGTAACAATTCATTTCAATTTAGCTTTATGTCATCACCACATTTACTTTTTTCTTCAAGTTCGCGGAGAAAGAGAAAATATTATTTTTCAAAGCGCCATGGTAATGTTTAACCTGTCTTTTTGAATCAGGTGTCGAGAAATATTCGCTGTGATACTACTGGGTGGCACAGTGTTGTACCAGAGTGTGTGTTCTCTCCTTATCCCAAAGTGATTTATTTCATTTTAATACAGCGTGTTTACTTTGGAGCGTGATATATATTTGGTCATGAGACATTAATAGAGTAGAAAACATGTTGAAAAATGAGCTCGCTGACGTGTGTATTTGAGTACTGTATGTGCTTGAGTGTGTGTGTTTGTGTGTGTGTGAGTGTGCATGTGTGTGTGTGTGCACACTGCAAGAGAGTCTTGAGGCCCATGCTGTCACTCAGCCCAGCTCACAGGGTGGTCCAAACACTGAGCCCTCTTTACTCAGTCACACACACACATACACACACACACACACACACACACACACACACACACACACACACACACACACACACACACAC
>JAQNCA010000017.1:11285226-11299830 GCA_029783725.1 Acanthurus tractus | reverse complement strand
TGTGCACACTTCAATCGAGTCTTGAGTCCCATGCTGTCACTCAGCCCAGCTCACAGGGTGGTCCAAACACTGAGCCCTCTTTACTCACTCACACACACACATACACACACACACACACACACACACACACACACACACACACACACACACACACACACAAGCACATGCACACAAACAAACAAACACTCACTGGTGTACATGTAATGACATACATAACAAAGTATACATAAATATATGGCCATATATATGACCATAATGAAGCAATCAAATAACCTCAGCGCTTCCCCTCTTCCTGTCCCAAACCGTACACCTAAATATACAGCCACAAACTCCATCGCACAGCAGCAAAAATGGAGGGTCCAGAGGAAAAGAACAGCGGTACACAGCAAGCCTTTCATGCTTCACACTTGGTGTAGTTTCACTGCAGAATGCTGGGATTGACAGCACAGTGTTAGTCGGAAGGTGACAGCGTCATCTGGCAGTTTTTTGATAAGTCCATAAGGCAAATTGGCAGTGCTGGTCCAGAGTTAAAAGGGAATGTTTTCTGGCCTGGCATAATTTTATTATATCAAGTAAGAATCTACACCAAAACTGTCATGATTTGTAGTTTGACTTTAGTCACTTCCTGTTTTGTTTTGTTAACCATTGTCTTGTGTTTTTATTTACCCATGTCAGGTCAAGTTTCCCTGTCAAGTTTGTGATTACAGGCCCCACCCTAATGTGTTTCACCTGTGCTGATTACCCCACCTGTGCCTCACACGGTGTATATAGTCTCTTTGTTTCCTCTTTGTCATTCTTTGCTCGTCTTTTGTCAATCCCTGGTCCTGTTTTTGTTTTCTCATCCTACATTCACTCATTCCCTGCTTTTGGTGTCCTTGTCACTGTCCTGTCTGTTAACCTTGTGCTTCCCACTTTGTTGTTTATTTTGGTTTTTATTTCAGAGTTTTTAGATTTCTCTCTTGAACATTCGCCTCAGTGATTTTGTTATCACCCTTTTTTTTTTTAAAAAGCTGGCTTTTAGTTAGTTATTTCTCAAGTTTGTGTTTGTGTTCTTTTTTAACTTTGTCGAAAACTGCTCCAGAAATGCAGCCTTTCCTCTTGTCACTTGATAAAGCTTCTTTCTATTTAAAGAAACTGCTACCTTCTTGTCAGTGGAAGAAACCAGTCTAACAACATCTGTTGGTTACCAACTTTCCGAAAGTCACTTGACACCTAGACGTAGGCTGCTTTTTTGTTTTCCAGTAAATTGGACCAGAGTGACATTGACTTTGGCCTGCTTATGCTAAGCTGGGCAAGCAATAAACCTAGTCCCCGCAGCCAGATATTTAACATTTGATTATTCAGCACTTTGATGGTGTAAAGATCTCACAAATTTTAATATCTAAGATGACAGCATTTCTAGGGTAAATAACACACAGCCGTGTCAGTTTAAAATCTAAATATTGACCTCATTCAGCCTCACCACTCACCACTACACAGACACAGAGCACTATAATTGCTGACTGAATCAGAGGAAACCGACCAACAGGAAAAATCTGAAGTGAATGGGTGAAGAAAAAGGGTTGAAGTCTAAAACTGCAGCACAGGAACATAAGAGCTATATCAAAGGATGTGGAACAGAAGTGATAAGTAGCTAGATGTGTTATTTAACATATCAAGAACTGAGCCTTCCCGTGAGCCATTAAAACTGTGAGTATTGCCGCAACAAAGAGAGAATTTAAAATATGTTAAAACATAAGAAAATAATGCTCCTTTCATTAGTACAAGACCATTGCTCGATTTTCCATATCTGCTACACTACAGGACAACAAGGCACAAAGTGAACTCATAAGTGATTTATTTGGGCTATTAGCACTGATGTATCTGGATTAGCTCCACTCTCGTCTTCCAGGTGAAGGGGAAATGAATCGTTAATATTTGTGCTACGCCACAGTTCTCTTGCAGCATCACGGCTCGCACAGCAGGAAGCACAGGGCTCCCTCCCATTCCCGCTATTAGACATTCACTGAACAAATACTGCAAATGAGCCCCGCTTCCCCCACAAAATGGTAATAAACCATAATTGCCTGTAATTTGAATACATTAGTCGTAAGAGGGTCCTGTTGCCTTTGTGTGCAATCATGGTAGAGTGTGAAGACTAAAATATGACGGTAAGAAAGGTGTGTGAGTCTGTAAGCCACTGAGGGGCTGATTTTCATGTGATTCATGAATTATGCATTATACGATGCAAAACAGTTATACTCCACATACAATAAATGTGTGTATATTTATGTCGCTGAATAAGGATCTCAAGCACATTGAGGCTTCTGTCGCATATGAGAATGTGTTTTTAAGACCATAGTCAGGCTATAAATCTGCAGTGGATTGTAAAGCTTTGAAGTACAACATTAAATAAAAAATTGAACAAGTGGTTGCTTAAAAAGATGTTTTCTTGAAGGAATAACTGCAAGAAAATGGAAATAATCAGAGAATGAGGGTGGCTGTTGGTTAAAAGCAGAGCCACTGATGTGATGAAAAGGCCACAACTGATAGATGGAGGTCAGAACCACTTATAAACCGTTTGCGAGACACTAGACAACTTCTTTATTCATTTTTTTTTGGGGGGTGGGGGGGGGTGGGTTGCCTGTTTTCATGAGTATGTTCCCCTCATCAGTATGTCAGTTTGGAGACCAGCATGCCTTGTGTCTGTCAGTCTTCTCCTCTTTTCTTCTCTTTCATTTTCTCATCGCACCAATTTCTTTCATTCTCTAGAGTTGGAGGCGCCATTGTGTGCTTGTGGCTTGTTTACGAGGAACACTGATTCACCCAGTGAGGTTTGGCTTGCTTGTACGGGGACTGGGAGAAATATGAATGAATTTGCAACACCCCAACCCTCCACTTTCCCCCCTCTATTCCCAAATTCTCCCATCATCTTTCTTCCTCTCTACATGCTCCTCAGCCACCTCCAGTCACACTTTTCCACTGGTGTGTGCGTGTGTCAGTGAGAGTGTATTTGTGTAAAGCCGGAGGGGCAGCCAAGACTGGCCAGAGGCTCATTTTTGTGGCCAGGCCAGTGTGTATCCCGACGGCTTGCAGGCGTCTCGGGGGCCAGCTCCTCGTTCCAGCTCCATTCCCTCACCCCAGGGCCTCTCCAGAGAGTCTTTGCAACCAGCCACTGCTTAGTCATTTTGAGATTCTCCAAGACAAAAAACAGTGCTTAGTTTTAAGCATTTATTAAAAATGACAGGCTGGGTTTGTAAGACCTGTCGGGAAGAGGAGGATGAGGAGGAGGGGGAAAAAGAGACATGTATCCAAAACTGGAAAGAACATTGAGAGTGGGTTTCATGGCTGGGTTGGCGATGGGAAATCTTGGACTAACTTGAAATGGTATCTCTCCAAAAATGTCAAGGTTAAAAATGTCCGCCTGCCTGCCTGCCTCCCTGGCTGCTGATGGCCATGTTCTTTATCTCTCGTGTGCAAATCCTGTGGTTGCCATAGAGACCCACAATATTGCCTCTTCTGGTACATTGGATTATTATTAAAAAATAGCTGGAACCCTCAAACTCAAACATGCTGAAATGAGAACAGAAATCTATATTTATCCTCAATGGGGAATAACTTCAAACTATAGGGCACGTGGTGAAACGCTGGAACTACAGACACTATATTAGCTATTAATAGCCATGTATCATTAGGAATGGCAAGCAGGCACTGGAACTTTCTGAGTGAGTAATGAGCTCTAACTTGAAGATTCTTTTTAAAAAGGCATGAGGAGCTAAGCTCCAGGTTTTGGCTCACCTCAATAGTTCACGAGCAAACAAATAAAACAGCACATGGTTTTCAGAGAGTTCACAAGTTCAGTACCTCAGTGAAGGAAGGGGGTGGTATTTGATTTCTCGCTGACACAAGAGGAAAAAGTTGGGGGTTGATGAGCGTGAGCAAGAGGGAGAAAGGGAGACAGGGCATGGAGACAGCAGCATCCTCTACTTCACACCTCATCTTTCCCACGGTATTTGGTTTGTTTACAAGCAGTGGAGTCAGTGACAGGTTCATTCCTTGTATCCTGGCTCCGACCAGAGCCAGGTAGGAGGCAGCCAGGCTGGACTCTGAGGCCTTCCTGCCGCTCAAAGCCCCACACAGGCCAGCATGACCAACAGGCTGGGATTTCCATGTCATAACATACCCCTCCCCAACCCCCGACTGATGCCAAGGCTTTCTCCTTCCTCTTTGCTGTCTCATTCTCTACCCCCACCCTTCCTTACCCTTTTTGCCATGTCTTCATCTCTCCAGGGGGCTACAGTAGATAGCATAACTCACTCTGGAGGTCCCTCCATCCCTCCTTTTCGTCTAATCGTTTCTCCAGTTTATGCTGTTTTGGCGTTGGTGTCCGGATGCTGATACCCAAGACAGCTAACCTGACCCCTGCTGACTCCATTCTGCCTCACACTCCCCAGAAACAACCCCCAACCCACAGTTAGCTTCAAATCCTGTCAACTCTCTCCCTTACAACTCCAGCTCCCCCCTCACCACATTCCCTTCTTGACCCTTTTTTCCACCTGCAGGCCTCTAATTTACAGTGTTTGTGCGCACTGAGATATCCGTGAACGGCTGGCTATTCTGGGCATGTGGAACATGGCATCAATGCCACATCACATCCATGTGATTTCCCTTATGTGCACCCCACTACCATACCACGCCAGCCATTTCCTGTAGAAGCATTTATGCAGGCTGGCTCAGGTGTCTTACCCAGTAGCAGTCACAGAGTCTGGAAAACATTTTGCTTCGTCACTTAATGCTAGTGCAGTGATACCAAGAGCTTTGGGAGCACTTTTAGCCAACAGAGGAGATCCTCCAACCATCCACGGATTGATATGTTTCAGAGAAACAGGACTGCATCTTATCCTAAATTTGTTCAACATGTTCCCCTCTAAACTCAAACCAAAAACTGCTTAGTTGTGAAGAATAAGAATATTTTATTTGATTAAAAGCATAAGACATTAGTGATTCAAACTGTCACTTTGACAAGTTTTCCTACTCTGCAAAAAACAGACTAAGAAAACAACAGAGAGAAGAAAAAAAAAAGTCAGAGATTAGAGATTCTGTGTTCCCCATAACATGCCTTTCCATCCCAGGCATTTGCATGAAGAAATACCACAGTCTCTGCAGTGCTACAGCTCTTGTAAATAATCCGAGTCTGGGCGCCACCTCAGAATCCCCAGCCTGGTCCCCGGCCTGGTGGGTGCCATGTCAGTTCAGGAGGAGGGGTTTTGGGGGGGGGGGGGGGTTGGCAAGAAAAGGAAAAGGAGGGGAAGGGAGGAGGAAAAGGGGCATCTAAGCTTTCTCTTGCATCATCACGGGATACTACTTACTGCAAGCTGCTTGAGTGAGGGAGTGGGGTATATTTCTCTTCTTTTACGTTCTTGCCGTCAATTTTCACTTTACACTACTGTAACCTTCACTTCTTGCAGAGCAACTTAATAAAGTCCTGAATGTTTTGATCTTGTTTATTTCTCATACTTTTTTTTATTACTTTGTGCTTTTTTATGATACTCATTTTTCAGTGCAAATAACTCCTTTGTGTTTATAGCTTCTCCGAAAGCAACTAAAAGAACTGCAGGACACTGACTATAATAGAGACTCTTTTTTCCCATCACATGAGATGCAAGCGCTTTCATTTATTCATGTCTGGTTGAAGACTTCCAAGGAATAACAAGGAATGTTTATGGGCAAGACAAAGGTCTGGCTGACTATGGCTGTGGAAAACAAGCTCTGGTTTACACAGGCCTGGCACAATGGAAAGAGAAGAGAGAGAGAGAGAGAAAGAGAGAGAGAGAGAGATACTATAACTACTGCATGGTACAAAAACAAACTGCTCTTAGATTGTTCACAAGTTGTATATAAAATATTTGAACTCAAGCTCTTGTCCTGTGATACTGTAAGCACAGTGGATGCGACAAATACATACACACACACACACACACATACACACACACAAACCTACATGTCCCCAACGAATGCAGCTTCTGGTATGAAAATGCAATGACAACTGTGCATAAGTGCTCTTCATTCCACAGGGCTTGCAGCAGCAATCAGAAAGGCCAGACAAATACAGTACATAATACAGGGGGGCTAAATGAGCTCCAGGCTGCAAAGGCCAGGGAAGCTAAACTTGACCTGCCTCTTGGCCCCAACATGAAAACAGCTGCCAGGCATCCCGATTTCCACCACATGAGCAGGGGCAAAATCTTCTCTTACTGTGAGATGCATTCCCCACAAATTTATCAAAATTGATAAACTGTGCAGTGTGTGATATGTACTTGTGACTCATTTTACTCTTTTTACGGCAGCATAGGAAAGAAGTTTTGGTTTTTTTTAGGTCGACAGTTATGATGAACAAACTTGCATTTCATTGCATTTCAACAAAAACATGAGAGCAAAATGTTGATAAAGCCCCAATCTTATCTACTTCTATCTTTAAAATAATTTCTTTTCAAATGAAGCAAGGTATGAAAGAAAAATATTTAGGTTACATTGAACAGGCTGCTCAGGCGTGTTTCCTAAGAGGCAGTATTTTACAGTATTACCTAATTATTTATCCTGATTCATTTAATGTATAAAAGCCTGTCCAATGACTCTGTGAAGTGACTACTTAAAAGACATTTCATGAAGGAAATAATGAAGAAAATTAAAGTTTTAAAAGAAAACCATTATCTCCTATGTGTTATGACATGCTTGATTACAATAGCACCATCATTCCACAAAAAAACACAAGGTTTGTTGAGACAGATGGACAATCCTTATGTTAAATGCACCAGACCAAAAGCACAATGCACAATTATGATTACCAAAAAAAGAGAATTTCTCCTAAACAAATAAATTACAGGTTTCTCTCTGTAAAATTGACATCTTAATGTCAAATGCAGCCAAAAGCAGGTTTCTTGCGCCTAGGTATCTGGAAATGAGAGGCTGAATTGTTGCAGGCAGCTGGCCCCGGTGCCTCAGGCCCCAAACGTCCAGGACTCCTGCTTGGCTCATGGGCAGGGTGGCAGGTGAAAGCCCCAGATTGTTGGCATTGCCCCTGTCCCATGCACTGCATCCAGCTTCTCAAATTCCATATTGGGCAAGAGGTAGACACAATAACAATTATCCATTCATACTGGCACGATGCTGGCACTTCCTTGACAGCACAAACATACAAAGAAAGAATAAAAGTGAACAGACTTCAATTTCGTATTCTGGCAGTGGCCAAAGATAAGTAGGTTGATTTGATGAATACAGTCACCTAACATCATCTGTTCATACTTATCCAGAGAGTCCTGTTAATTGCATGAGCAAAGGAAGCAAAATGAACTCATTTCCTGACAGTTATTTCACATCATATTTACACAGTCATACAACTGTACGATTGTATCTATGAATGTATCTTGTCCTCAAACAAATGAGCAAAGAGCCTTGCCTTTCAACAAGTCAAAGACACAGTGAGAATATATACATCAGACAAATAAAATTGCAGTCAAGCCTGAAATTGTTTCAATGAGGAAATAAAAAATCTCAGGCTCTTCTCATTACATCCTGCCTGAAGCTGTTGAGCGGTTTGCTTATATGAGCGTTGGTGCTGAATATTAATGTGCGCGCATTATTTGATTGTTTGCTTTTAATTCATAAGGCATTGCAATATAGTCAGTGGCTGAGGCAAGCTGAGACTGGTCATAGCAGTTTGTCAGCCTCTAGTGGTTACCTGTGGAATGAACAACTCCTAAACAGTAACAAATGTAGCAGTAAACACCATTTTGACTACACTGCTACCAACACAACTGACACACATGGTATCCTGTACATATTTTTGAATGAGTAGAACTAACCAGAAATGTGTAGTTTATGATACTGAGACAAAGCAGAAACGGTCAGACAAGTAATTCTGTATTCCTTGCCCAAAGCTCTGCAGCCTGGATGACTTTCTATTATATTATCCATTTAACACAGGCTTTTAACTCATTTACATCAGGCTGAACAGATGGCTAGAAGAGCACCAATAACACTGACACTTGACAAGTAGGACAGCAAACCTGTAAGTTCAATGACATTCTTTTTTGACACCTACTTCTATAAGTGAAAATGTGTTATTGATTAACACAATGCTCACCGAGGTAAAATGAAATTTGAGTTGCGCATCACGCATGATGAAAGGCTGAAACGGTGAGATGCTGTTGCCTTTCACATTGTTTCATACATCAACTTCCATTCATCAAGCCATTCATCTTTCACACTCATCCCTCCTTCTGTTTCATACTTCTGTGTCACTGTCCCTGGTGGGTTCGTGTCTCGAAGTTCCATCTGTCAGCACCATCCAGGGGGGTGACAGAGCGGATGAGGCCCAGGGGAGAGACATCAAACGTGGGATGCTGGCCTTGGTTCTCCCCCATTCCATCTCTATTTGAGTTGCTGGCCCCGCCATCTGTCTGCGCATGATTTGGAGCTGGCTGTTGCAGGAGAGAAACAAAGGCTCTCCACCAATGACAAATGACAATCTCAGAATAAACACACAAGTGAGGGAGGGGAGGGAGAAAAAGAGCTGAATCACTCTTTCATCATCCATCAGCCTCTGTTGGTCCTCTCATTAACCTCTGGTCTCTGCCCCTTACAGTCTCCTGGTACCTGTCACTCATTTTTGTTTTTTCCAAGTTTTGCGAAGATATTAGGAAATTTATCTTTTTGCAATAAGACTGAGAAGTGCGAGTTACTGAGAAGTATGAATTTTATCTCTCCAAAAGTCAGTCAAATTTTAATTAAATTACAAGTTAACAACATCACTAAACGTTTGATTGTACATTTGCTAAGCTGAGGTAAATGGCTCTCCTGAGCTGCAAGTTAAACTACAATATTCATGCATATTAATGCTGAAGACACAGATACCACCAGCAGTGCAAATTGTGAGTGCATACCAAAAGCACACCGACCCAATCTCTACTCTAGCTCTCAGCACCAGCTAAAACCTGCAGCCAGCATGCCGAGGCTCCCTGATCCCATTGCCGGCCCAACCAAACACACACATGACAGATGCCTCCTGTGCTGCAGCGCAGGCATTTAGAGCATCTCCTCCGCCACCAAAGGCATATTCCTGTTATAACCAGTGAGGATTAGGACCCATTGGAGGAAGCTAGCATGTGCGCTGGCCTTAGGCGGCTTGCAGAAAAAAAAGCATCTCAAATTGAATCAATAACCACCAGCCGCCAACTAATCCTGGCTAGCCACCATAAACACCGCTGCAACAGTCCCCTTCAAACCCCCGCCAACTCTCCAGTCCAGCCCCACCCGGCTCAAGCTCCAGACCCCTTCATCTTTTTATAACCGCACCCCAGGGCCATGCAGGGGCGCTCAGGTAAGAGCTTTCAAGCAGGGTAGGGTGAATTGTATATTCAAAGCAAGAGGGAATGAAGGGGCACACGCGTTCGCCCAGGTAATCCATCAGCAGACAGGCCAGCTTTGGACTGCACAGCGACTGGCAGTCAGAGAAAAGCGGACAGCTGATGCGGGTCGAGCCCAGCTACAGCACGCCAGACGGGATAAAGAGATATAAGCTCCCCCATGCTCAGTGCTCCCCCTTATCCCCCAACCATAGACCCATGTCATCCCAAAGCTCTTTCATCTTCAAACCCAGTGGGTGCTAAAGCAAACTTTCCACTTTGGCTCTCTAGGGGCTGGGCATTGTGGAATTGCAGAGAGACCTTTTCTCTCTGCACAGAGCCTCAAAGAAGAGGTGCCACACCCCTTGAATGATTGGTGGAGAGTGTTCAGAGACCAGTGATGGCCTTGCACTGCATTTCTCAAACTTAGGGTTGAACCCAAAATGGATCACTGTTTTTTATTGTGACACCAAATGTTAAGATTTGTGAACTTATTTTACAAATTAAAAAAGAAAAAGAGCTTTATTTTTTAACAACAAACCTGGACCTAAAAAAAAACGTGCTCATGCTCAAGCTCTCAAGTTGAATGTGACTCCGACGATTCCCTCATTCTTGAAAGAGAGGCGAAAGAGAGGCCTCAAAGCATTTTATGTGGTGGAGCTGCTCAGTAATGAGAGCTTAAAAAATGAACAACATGGAAAGACATCTCCAAAAAAGCATTCTCAGCATTGGAACAAGTCACATGAAATGTACCAATGCAAAGAAGTGAATTTCCTTAAAGTTATCGGCAGCAACAGGAGGCGTAATGATTTATCCTATATGATGACTATAAAACGCACCAGAATAAGAGTCATCTGATTCGAAAATTGCATTAAGGTCAAGTTTGGATAATATTATTGACAGGCTTCTGATAAAGTTGCTGTGCTTTAGAAATTGTTAAAACAAAGATCTGCTAACCAACAGTCCCTCTTATGATGTCCTGGTGTGTGTTTAATATAGAATTTCAACAAAAATATCACAGTTATTAATGTGTTTTTACAGTGAAATCAAGTTTTCAATTGGTTTCATGGCCTCCAAGTCCTTGAGGTCTCTGGAGCTCCCACAAATTCCTCACAGCCCTCTCCTGTCTCTCCCCTAAATTAATATCATTTTTCGATTTTTAAATTTTGGGTTGGGACAGAAGATGCAAGCTGAAATGAGGATCAAGCCATGGAGTTGTGGGATTTCCAAGCTGTCAGAAAAACTGAGCAAATTCTATCCCCAGGCCACTGGCTCCACACAGGAATGTGGGGCATCCACTTTAATTGTGCTTTTCTCCCGATCCCCATCTTGCAAAAATCAAATTTCCCTTTTCCTACTTGTGGATTCCCTGAAGAGCTTGGAGTAACATCTTTAAATGCAACTCAAGGCCACATATAAAAGTCATGGTGAGTAAGAGAGGAGGCTTCGATGGGTAGATAACCGAAAGCTTCAAAGTCAAAAGGACTATAAGAGACAGCCGGACAGTAAATCAGGGAGACACTTCAAAGCAAGCGATGGAGACAGTCATGCAGATAGACGGATGGCAGGGAAAGACAGACGTTTAAACTCAAAGAAAAGGATCACGGAGCAATTCAAAACGGCAGACAAAACAAACAAACAATGCCATCCGAGGACAAAACAGCCTAACAATAAGCTACATAAACAAGCTATAAAAGTAGACAAAATATGACCAACGGTTAAACACACAAATACACACACACACAGCTGTTGTTAGCAGCCAGCCAGGCAGGCTGACAGAAAGGCAGACAGACAAATAGAGTGAGAGATCCCCGTGTGAAAGACAAAGGAGGGTACAGTAGTGGGTAGCAGCAGCCAAGGGAGACTTCATTAGTGAGGTCAGTGCCCCAGGGTACTTAGTGTAACACTGGAGGCCTATGCAGCCGGCCCCCGGCCCTATGCCGAGGTGGATATTGCATCTTTGCGATAACATCTCCCTACATAGGAGGGGGCCCCAGCATCACAGCATAAAGACCCCTGTTTTCGGCAAGTTTGAAATAAGGCTTTGTTCCCCCCAAGGCCTCGGTCCCCTCCCCCCCACCACCTCCTCCTTCCACTCTTTCCTCTTGGGTGGGCCAGAGACTTTCCAAAAAACTGAGCAACTTGTGTCTGGGGATAGACCCCCCTCCTGCGCATACACACACGCAAAAACTCGCTCACATGCGCGTATATAGGCATGTGCACACTTATACACACACATGCATAGACACACATATCTTCCACCACCTTCAACTCTGGATCCCGACAGTGGCGTCCCCTGGCTTTTGGCCACGTCTGTGTGGAGCGGTTGGTAAGAGAGGTGGAGATCCAGGGCTGCTGGGGGAACAGCTCCAGGAGGGGCCTTGGTGGGCTCATCTCACTCCAGGGAGAGTGCGGGGCCCACAGAGAGGTGTATGTGTGTGTGTGTGTGTGTGTGTGTGTGTGTGTGTGTGTGTGTGTGCCTGTGTGTGTAAAAGCCTGAGGGGGCCTGGTCCTGGTCAAAGGTGCCTGGCTGCCTGGGCACTCCAGGGAGCTCCACAGACAGGCAACCTTTACATGGAGCCTCCCTCAGTAAGGCGCTCCACAGTCTGTTACATACAGTTTACTGTAAAAGCCCTCACCACTCATCAATAGCCATACTCACACTTGAACACACAGACAATAATAGCAACATTCATGAATTGGCGATTTGTTTTTACCGACAAACATGCTTCACAACAACCAACATAGTATCAGGATTCTGGAATGTAACTATTTCATGAAGTAGGATAAAGGAAAAATCCGCTCATTTCCTTGTCCATTTCTGACACGTGAGCGGTTTGTCAAGGTCTTATGTTAGGATGGACAGTATAAATATCGCTGTTGTGATGCTAAGATGGGTTGCCAGGTAGGAAAGACATGCGTGCGCCCATTTATACCCACATCAGCTGGTGGATTTATAGGACCCTTAAAACGGATCAATCATTTTCCACTCCCAGGTTTCTACACCTCTCATCCCCTCTTTCCACACTTTCCTTTTTGATTCTACAGTCGAAGTGTATATGCCTACGTGTATATGTGCACCTGTGTTGCACAAGTGTGTTTGTATATACCTTTAATGTACCCTTGTGCGAGCACATACATGTTACACTGGTGGCGTACGCGTGTGTGCACATGGCTGCATGTGCTTAGCGGCTCAGTCAACTACCAGCACTGGGTGCTTTTCATGTTCATTATCACTTGTTTTATAGTGGAATATTTAAGTCGGGGGGCCTTGGCGCGGCTGCGTCTATAGTTAGAGAACAAAGGAGAGCGCGGGGGGTGTCAGGAGGGTGTGGCATGCCGGAGCGCAGCGCAGAGCTTTTCAGTAAGTGTTGCACCCCACACTTCATGGAAAGCCAGGGGGGCTGGCCAGGCCAGCCGTGCAGGCAGACGGAGCTAAATTCAACTCATTCCTGTATTAATGGGAGCTTATGTGCCATTCCACCTCAGTGAAGAGGGCATTAGCTAGGGCCAGACAGCCAGGATACACCTCAAAATATCTTCTCTCTCTGGCCTTCTCTGTCTCTCATGCATTATGTATTTTTTTCTCAGATGTGGGTTTGGCAGTACAACTGTTTAGGCTAAGACTCTGTCTGTGTGGCGACACGATCCAATAGATTGCTTTGTCTACATTTCAGCAATTTATTTCCAATTTATGTATGTGATGCCTTAAGTATACCAAATAGCGCACTGGTTTGCTTGCTATGTAAGTGGTTTGGCGTAAACATTCATACCACTAAATACATTACATTCCATACTAAACTTAAGGGTGGGTTTGGTTTCCCAAGTGGAGTTGATCTATAATTTTGCAAGGGTTTTTGACTTGCTAAGCAATTCAATAGTATCTATCAGGAAGCTCTGACATTGCAGTTCTATGTAATATGACAAGAGGTCCCTCTGACAAAGAGTGAGCTGATCTTCTTGAGCTCTTAAAAGAAACCCACGAAAACTTTCATTGTGCCAGCATTCAGGTGTGGTCAAACTAGCACGACAAAAGTGTGATCTGCATTGGAAGTTACCCTGGTACCCATGAAATCTGGACCTGGTGAAGTCACGGCTATAGGTAACTCGTTGACCCATGTAAGGGTTGCTGCTGTTGCTCACAATGAAACTGAACATCAGTCAACATTTCAAGTGAATTTAAAAACCAAAGCATCAAGGAGAGACTGGTTTAGACGTACAGTCCTGTGCTTTCACTCTTATTTCCAGTGAGAGATTTACAAACTGAGATGTCTCTTTTTTAGTTGAAGCAAGATTGCAGGTTCTTTAGGCAGATTTAATCAGTGGCTCTTAGCATAGAGTTAATGACCAGTGCAGTTCACATATCAGAAAGGGTAAAACACTGCTGAGACGACAGGGAAGAAACTAGAAGGACTGAGCATATCTAAGTTGAAGGAAAGGACATAATTGTCTGAATTATCATAATACCATGAAGTAAAATATAAATAGTACAGTAGTGTTAAGGGGTGGGCCACACATCCTCACAACGCAAATATTATTGTATAATCCACATTAATAAAAATGGACAAATTAATAGCATATGGTGAGAGACAAGGTCAGGATTTAATTATTAAATCAATTGAGCTGCTAACCTCATTGGAAGCTTAATTAAAAATGTTAAGTAGAATTGTTATAAAACACTTTTTTGTACAAGCCCCACATGTGGCGCTTTTCTGCTGTAATGATTGATTATCAAATTAATTATATATAAGTAATAGCTCACAACATGCCCTGTTATGTAGTGATTATTTCCCCGCTGAGGGATGTAGTTTGATTTGATAACATCAAAATAATCAAGGCCTGGAGTGAACTATTGCCTTTTCAAAACTGTTAACAGGTATAGCTAAGTGTTACAGATATAAATTATTAAATTAACATGCTCATGAGGCACCCCTAAGGCATAGTGCTAACAAAGAGTCCCTTTCAGCATCCAGCACTTAGTTGAAGGCATTAGCGATATGCTATCTTAAAGACTTGACTTAGCCTGCTATTGACCTGTTAGAGTAGCCTGGCCTATCCCACAAAAAAAATCTCATAACTTGTGGTAATAATCTATAAATTGAGGTAATCTGTCATAAATATATATATATATATATATATATATATATATATATATATATATATATATATATATATATATAGAGTTTTATGAGTGTTTGAGCTGTGTTAAAAGCTGAAACTA
>JAQNCA010000017.1:11246911-11271061 GCA_029783725.1 Acanthurus tractus | reverse complement strand
ATAGGAAAGTGCCTATGTGGCTGTTTTATCAGACTCGCTCTTATTTTTCACCAGTCACTCTATCAGCAGTGACAGAGCACATCGTAATCATCCAAGCAATCCTTGCATTATCAAACTTGCAATATGGCATTTTCGGTTTTGCTTATTTCTTCACTGTACAAATTCTTAGTTGTAGTGGATGAGTATAAGATAAATGTAAATGAGAAAATCCACAGTAAAGCTGAGATCAACCATTTATTTTGGACAGCTGAGAGTAGATTTAAGAAACAAATTAGCCTTTCACAGTACTAGAAATGAGTACAACAAAACTGCTTTATACAAACAAAGTAATTTGCACAAGTACCACTTGTTCTTGACCACAGGACTACTTATTGACGAAGCAGTTGCTGTTCCACCTTTCATTATCTTCACAAAGAAAGAGAAAGATGCTGTAAAGACAGACTGACAGTTCTTGAATAGGGTAAACTTTGAAAAACGAGAATGAACAAGACAGAAAGGATGACATCGCAGGAAGGAAAACAGCTTCCCCTAACTCATCATCACCAGGCTAATTACTCCAGTATTTACCGTGCTAATGCCTTTAAGGCCTTGAGGCATCCTGTTTTGATTACGGACACTGGAAGTTAGGCAGCTCGAGGGAGGCGAGGAGCTCTCAAACTGCTGCCAGTCAACATCTGTCATCCCTGGCCTTTGAGTACACGATGTTGGAGGAATGAGAAATATATTCCGCACAGAAACAATGACATTTTCATGATAATGCTCAAGAGAACCCCACCCACTGCAAACCCTGAGCTGGTATTATACTGGCGCATCGCTAGTGACAACCACTTCACCTTTTAATGACTGTAATCAGAGAATTAAATGGCCGTGCACACCGAGACCCTCTACTACGTGTCCCTGCTGTTATCTCACTGTATCACAGCACCAACACTTCAAAACACAACGCTCTGTAAGAATATAAGTCAGAGATAAGGGTCCATTTAACCCTGACTTTAAATGGTAGTCGTCTACAATTCAAGAAATGATTCATCAACATTTATAATTTAAAAAGTGTCCTCTAGTACACTGAGTGCTTTAAGGTCACTGGGCTTTAGCTGAGACACAGAAACAGTTTAGTAGGTGGTTGGTGGACTAAACAAGATCTAAAGTAAAAAGTAAATACTGGACTTAAATACTCTGGGCAGAGGGAAAATGTATGCCAATGAGATGTCCCTCTGTGTTTTTGCAGTTTGTCTTGACATCTGTGGTTTAATTTTAGTAAACTTACTGTTAGTGCAGCCTAAATTTGATATTTATCAACTTCAATCACTTCAGCTGGCTACATAACTTAATTGTTAAATTGAGGAAGACAATAATAATTGAATCTTGTCCTAATTCTATGTACCCTTTTTGGTCTGACTCTATCGATCTGCTTTGACATCCATTGGGTTTAAAAGCCATCTGAGGATCTACCAGACAGTGATTTAGCCAATGAAAAACGAATGGAAAGCCCCACGATTCATTGCAAAAACAAGGCTTTTGCTAAACAAAAAAGGAGCTTTAGTCTGTAGGACAAAACTGACTGAAACAGATGGGAAATAAACAACTTAACGGCTGTCAAGCAAAGAGCCTATTTCAAACAAGATGCTTTCCTTTCCTCGCAAGGACGCAGTTGATTCTGTTTTTCCAAGATCACAGAATCATCGAAGGTATTTTTGTGAGCAGATGGTAAAGCAGTGTAGATACTTTTTTTTTTTTTTTTATATAAAGCAATTGTGTTGCAGGAGCCCTGGAGCTGTTGATGCAAATCTTTGAATAGGCCTCCGTAGTCTCTACCACAGGTGAATGTGAGGCAGATGTGCTCATTTAAAAACAGATCATGTGGCAAGACAATCCTCAGAGCTCACAGTACTGTACCACTTCTGAGCTTTCCATTAAAACATGCCCAATGCCATTTCAATATCTGATGACTGTATTTACGTAAGATGTTCTCTGACAATCTTTTGTGCGTGTGATGTGTGTTTTATGAATGATAATGTGTGAGCACACTCTGTGCCTGTTTCCTGATGGCATTAATGATTCCAAAGTGAGACAAAGCTTAACCACAGGGAACAGTGACAAATCTCTTTAACCAATCCGGACTACTAAGAGCCTTTTAGCCACAGCAACATGCTGAATATCATTCACCTCACTAAGCAAACTGGTTACCACTGAGTTTCCTGCCAGCTCTGTATAAAGAGGCCCGCATGCGTGTGAGTACGTATTTATGTACATGATCTGTTTAAAATTTTTCTTGTGGTTGTTCCTGTGGGTTTTCAAGGAATCAGGAAATTATGACAAACAACTAATTGCCTCCCTGGTTTATGAATAAATGGAAGGAAAATTGACTCCCCTTGTTTCATTTAATAATGGATCTTTGTGAGTCATCTTGCAAACACAGAGTGTGTCAGACTCAAGTGTTGCAAATGAGCACAAACAAAGCATTATGCAGCTACATCCATTCAATCAAGAGAAATGATACGGTCTGTACTTTGATTATGTGGTTACTCAGCCCCTCCGCTCGCCACTGTTACGCTCTGACTGCATTTGCACTCTCAGACACATTTATATTGAAATAAAACTCTCACACACACTCACACATATTTACAAAGGTAAACAGATTTTCACTCAGTTACTCACACTTGCAAACTCATTTAAACAGATCCAATTTGATTAAACTGCATTATGTTAAGAGATTAGATCATGATTGATGAAAACAATAAACTCTGAATGTACTTTGATTGCTCATATGAGGAACATTGATATCACCTCAGAAAGGCTTGCTGAGATCAGTGGTTGCATTTCGTGACAAGCTGTGTCTCTGGCTGCAGTCAAGACACTTTTAAAAAAAAAAATTATACTTCCTTCAGGTATAATATATCATCACCTCAAAATACTTCTAGGTGCATGAAGGTGACTTCATATCGGTGCCCAGGTGTCAAAGCAATACTGTGGAGCTGCATGAAGGGAGCAACGTTATCAGGCACGAAATTCCAGCACACTCACAGCAGGAGACAGTCCTGGCTATGTATACCTAACACATGTGCCGTATGTAAACACATCAATTCCTGCAGAGATGCTTCACCATATACGGATAGATTGACTGTCATGTTTCTACGTAGATACAGCAGTTCATGCAAATGCTATTAACTTTTTAAAGCAAGTTTACACTTCTAGCTATGCTAGCTTTGCACTTAAGCCCACAAAGTTATTGCTTAACATTAACATAAATGATCTGAGCTCTAGCAAGCTGAAGTATACAGTGTCTGTCAGCTTAGTAAAAATTAAAAAAGCTCTTGCGAAGTCCCAAGCTGCTTTTTATGTGTGTAATATACTGCGAATAATTGCTTTTTTTAACATAGGAGTTAAAAGGGAAACAGCTTTATGTGCTGTACGCTCCAGAACTAGAGAGGGATGACCTTGAGCACAGAAGATATGCGGTCCTCTGAGTGTGATACTTTGGAAGGAAAGTTGCTGGAGAAGAGATAATACTGTTACAGTAGATAATTACCTCTCACGGTAATGCACAGTTTGGCAACAGTATGAATACAGGGTTACATTCTTTCTCCCTCCTCTCTCCTTTTACTTTATCATACACATAATCTCATACACACTACAAAACCCTGCTTCGTTTTCTCTTTTATGATTACAGCCTCTCACAATCTCTTATCCACATACAGTGATCAAACAAAGTGTAAATTTAAATTTGTGTCTTCTTGATATATTGCAGACATGCATTTAAAACACACCGGAGCACATTCTTTTCACCTTAGCACGCGCTGCTGCCTCAGTGTGCCAGCATAAAGGCTTGCTGCTCTGCTGTGTCACTGTCAGCCTCCAAAGTAACACACTTCTATGCTATAACGTTGCAGCACAGCCGCTGTTTATGTGAGCCAGCAGGCTAAGCCACAGTTGTTTTTGTCACTGTAATTTTCATGAGCATATAAGTGATGGGCAACAACGAGCTGCTCTAACTGTATTCTCCTTGTATCCATACCCAACCCGCCAATGCCTCTGCTTTCATGCAGAGAAAGAAAAAGGAGAAGAAAGTAAATCGGACAGAGAGAGAAGAGAGGCAGCATGAATAAATTATCTGGAAAACCTAAAAAAAACCATCTCTGCAGAGTATGAAATTTTTTGTTTTTCTGTTTCCTCCCAAGTTAAAAAAAAATGACAAGTATCTCTTAAAAGTGAGAAGAATTTATAGGGAAAGGAAAGGGTGAGGAAAAGTGCCTTATGCATTCATGCTGACCATACTGTAATTCCCATGGGGCTGAATAAAACTACTTACCAAATGTATTTTAATGTGTAAGAGTGTATATTGTTGGATGTGATGCTTTATATTTTACATCAGAGAAACAATGCCTTAAAAAGTAATACTACAAGTACTAAAGGTACTTAGTATTCTAATAATGTCTTAAATGCTTTGCGCTCAAGATTGAAATCTCACCCTTAAACAGGAGCGGCAGGTCATCAGATCCAGTGCTGTCCCCATGACGCCAAAATATCCACTTCAGTGTTTAAGCCAAAAAGTTCAAAGTTGGTATAATCCGCTTCTTTCCTGCTTATTTAATTAAGTGATGGATCTCTAGGTCTGACTTTGCTCTTTAATCTAAGCCACAAAATGCTCCAACCCCAACCAGCGAGGTCTGGCTCATGGGCCGATGATAATAAGTGAGAAATCTTTTTGAAACCTGATGTGTGAATTCCATTTAAAATCCAGACAATTTGTCTTGCGTCTGAAGATTAGATCTCAAAAATGACTCCCCAATAAATATAATGTCTTACTTAAGACAACATCCAGGACTAAACTATAGAAAGAAACTTCTCCCACCAGACAGTCCCCCTACCACTGCTGGTGTCCTGTTGCACCTGTGACACCGGAGAATCAATTACAAAGCTCAGGCTGGTAATGAGGTCTCCAGTTACCTGATCCAGTGACCAAAGGACTATACAGAGCTCTTCAATCTTTAATGTATAGTCACCATGCCTGCTGTCTGTGCCTGGCATCACTGATCCGGAAAGATCCAATGAAACACACAGTGAGTCTGTTCAAACTATGACTAAATATTCATAAAAAAACAACAAAACCTAAAAATCATATTTCAATCTAGTCACAAGTAAGACAAAAACTCATATTATTGCCCAATTAGACAGAATATGGAGAATTTTGTCAGGGCTCAGCAGTTTTAAATTCTGGAAACTAGCCAGTGGTGCTGGGTTGCCAACACTGGCAACTTGATTGATGACATTTCAGTTGGAGATTTCATAATTAGTGTGATAATAGTCCTGTGAAATTATACCCTTTGTTTCAGTGATATTTTTAAACCAATTTGGAGAAAGCATAATTTCTTTCTAGTGCTCTCTCCCTGTTTATCTCTCTCTCACCTGCACACACACACACACACACACACACACACAGAAGTAGCTTAATCATAAATGGATTTTGCGAGGAGCTCTGCTACACTAAGCAGATCTGTTTTTTTATGTCTAACAAACTGTCAAAAAAAACCTGACCTCCCCCTCGGAATGAAAAGTGAGATTTATGTGGTAATGTTATAGGCACTGAGCTGCAAGTTGGGCAGAAAAAGGTCAATCCAATGTTCAAAAAGATGAAATGAGATAAGACAGATTGTCAAGAGAAAAAGAGACATATCTGAATTCTTGAGACAGAGAGAAAGAAAGCCATGTTGTCTTGATTTCAGAGCTGCTGTGAATGTCTGCATCATGGCACACTGACAGCAAGTGGCAAAACTTAAGCCATATTCTACTAAATGACCATATGTATTGTAACAGCTTTTTGAGTCCCCCTTCAAACCAACCTAGACTTTAAGCAATTGCAGCTCTACCAAAATGTTTTAACTGTGTTAAGACACGATTTTTCCAGTCATTATAGGATAAAATAGAAAAGAAAGTTGATCTACTGAGCGAAACTTGAATGTCATCTTAGTTTGAAAAAAGGGAAAATAAAGAGAAAATCAATTAAGATCAAACTTACAAACTTCCTCTTCAGCTTGCCCTTACTGCCACGGGTTGGCTTGCCCTCGACTGCAATGCCAGAGTTGTAGTCCGAGCCAATGTCCAGGTGGTCATCTGCAGAAACGCTCTTCCTTAGGTAGGCAGCTCGCGCCCGGAAGTGGGAAAAGGGTGACTGGGAGCGAGGGCGAGCCTCGGTGCACCCACCATGCTCAGGCTCTTCTTCACCCTCCATGTCATCCTCCAAGCGCCACAGTTCTCCTAGGGGGGAAAGAAGAAGGGAGGAACATAAATGACAAATTGTGGAATTATTGTTCAGTCTGGAAGGAGAACAATAGAAGAAGACAGAAAGGAAAGACGAATGGATGCTAGACAGACTGGTCAAATAATGAATGTTTGTTTCTGTAACATAATTACTGCAAAGTCACTCCACAAATTGTCAACTGTCAGCCATTAGTGGGAGTTCACAGAATATTCCCTGAATGTAATTAAGCTTGCTTTCACCTTCTTAACAACTTGATTATGAATCCTTAAGCTTGATAGAAGTGATGGTTCAAGTAAAATGCAGCAGAAGAAACAAGTTTTCAGCAACAGTGGTGTTTTTTTTATCCAGCTCCAGCAGAATGACGGGGCTTTCACAGTGTCACAACAGAGATGGATGTGTGCTGTCAGAACGTAGCTCTGCTGCACTAATCATAGCCGACTTCCATCTCTCTGCATTTGATGTTTGTCAGACAGCCTGTCAGCGTCTATCGCCTGACGAACAGCACCCATAAAACACTTGCTGGTCTTTCAGCTACTTAAAGCCCCCGATGCATGCTGGGTAAGCTACAGAAACTCTGTCCATCAAGGCGAGGGACAAATTGAGTTATATGCAGCTAAAAGGGCCAAGTTAGAGGCTCCATCAGTATTTTTTTGGACCATAAATGCTGAATCATGGACACATGTTTTGGGCTCATAAATCAAAATATGTTTTTTAATGGCATCAGATTAAACTCATTGGAGGGTTAAAAAAACATAAATAAAGATAAATTCCGTTAATTAGATATGACCTAAAGAAATGGTGCAATGGTGCTTCAAATGTCTCTTAAATAACATCACTGTTCAAACAAAAAAAAAAAGAAACAAACTTGTCTCTTGCTGATAAGGTCAGTATCAGTGCTAACTGCAACCTAAACAACAGTTTTATGTCAGCTAGAAACTGCTAATGCTAGCATACAGACAAAGCATTCCTTAGTGTTCCTCTTTCAACAACTTCATCAGCATTTTAATACCCATTTAATAGATTAAAATTTATTATAATTCTGACATTATTCTAATGGATATGTGCTATCCTCATCTACTGTGTTATATTATTCAAGTTTAGCAGGCGTAAGCATCTAGCCTGTTTCTGTAAACAAATATGTACCAGACTAACACTCAGTGACTCTGTTTACAGTATGTCGGTGCAACAGCTGTTGAAAATAACAGATTTTTTCTTAAAAACACTGATGATGTAAAAAAGTATTAGGAGTTTAAAACCTTAGATTCAGATGTTGCTTCGTAGCTGTATCAAAAGATCTGTCAATCCATTTGAGACTTGCATCATATTGCACTTTCTTATCCTAGTCAGACACACTTAGATAGTTATTAGTTATTAAGACAGTCAGAGCCAATCAGAGCGTACTTTTTTTCCAGTCCTCTGATTGGTTGCCTTTTTGACACATTTGTAAATCAGTGTGCCAACCTGAGCGAGCGTGGAGAACAAACCTGAGCACAGTTGAGAGAGACGGAGAGAAGGAGCGAGAAAGCACAGCGGTCTGCCAGCGCACCAAGAATCAGTTTGTGAGAGGACATTTGGTAAAACTGAATGAAAGCAGTTATTATTGCCCGTTAATATGGATAATAGCAAACATGCAAACACATGTATTGAGTACAAAATACATTTATGTTTGCTCAAACATACTGATGTGCTTGCAAAATATCTTTTTCTGTGCTCAAAATCTGCAATTGCGCCCTCAGGATTAAGACACAAATATAACGCCGTACTTATCCACCAAGTTTCTGAAGTTAGTGATCGGTATTTTGTCTAACTTGTGAGCTTCACGTCGACAAGACCGATTTGTATTAAGCATCTGAATTGCTTTGTAATGACGGACTCCATTAAAACATTTCAACAGCAGGTCTTTTGGCAGCAGCAGCTTTTGTGTGTTCTCATGAATGACTTTCAGAGTGTGAAATATTACAGCATCAGTTCCACTGTCTGAGCAGCAGCCAAAACGCATCTGGCCTCTAAGACTGAGCCAAACACACTGAAACAAAATAACTGGGCAGCAACTCTCAATGTTTTGTCACTATTTCTTTAATGGGATTTTACTTAGATATGTGAATGAAGTGAGTTATAAGGACATTTTGAAAAAAAAGTTGTCTCAGAATTACTAGAGAGATAAAAGGAGAGAAAAAGATGTAGACAGAGAGAGGCAGCATCATAGTCGATGACAGCTGTTGCTTGGCAACAAGAGGCCATGTGACACCGAAGTCTCAGTCAATTTGTTATTTCCCACATAGCAGCAGTAGGGTAGTGGAAAACAGAAAAACAGACTCCGATAGGTGAAGTCAGGACATACAGTGGAAGCACTAGCATGCTAAATAAACCAATTACAGTCAATGATATGAAGTCCGGCATCATCAGGAGTAGGAACAGTAAAGATTTATTGAATTAGGACAGAGAGGGCTGAGCTTGGCTCAGAGATCTACCAAAGTGGGTTAAGTGAGGACAGTTCAAACAGGGAAGGGACATTGTGAAAAAGACAGTGTCGTGTGGAGATGTGGCTTTGTTATTCTTTCATGTTCTCTTCTTAATCTTTTCATCTTTGACCTGAACCTCTGCACACTCTTTTGATAATAAGTGATAATCAATGCAGGGAGTCAAGTTTGCTGTCTTGGCTTTCACAGCACTAAAATGGCAATATGCTTCTCAAATTTGTTATATTCAAGTGCTTAAAAACAATCAAATCAAAGTAAATTAGCACATAATTTTGCCACTTAGGATTTAGCTTAAATAACATTGCTAAAACTGTTTCCAAATAGGCCATTTAACTAAACTGAATCCCACTTTATAGTATATTTATGCTGACAATTAATTTTAGGGCTGCTGACTCTGGGGTTAGCACAAAAAGAAAGTTGTTGTTTTATTATCATATGAAAACTTTGTGCTTGATTGAGTTTATTTGGAAGTCTGTACCTCCTGTGTTGCTGCCTGTCGTCTCTGTGTGAATCCAGTGAGACTTTGGTTTACTTCAAGGGGATGACTTTTCCTTGTTCTAATAAGTTGTTTTTCTCTGATGTTTGCAGTTTCTTTCCCGCCTTTGTAGAGTGATACATTTCCTCTCTCTCAAAAACTACACAGAGGACAGAATGTGGTTTCAGGAAGCACAAGGCTGAGGGTGTGTGTGCATTTCCCGCGCGAGCATCTCTTGTATTAGACATCACAAATAAGGATAATAATAACACGTCATTTTCTCTTATCTTAACACTTGAAATGTGACAGTTTTCCATCCATCTGCCGGTGTCGAGGAGCTTTGATCTTGCCAAGCTGAGCAGCGTCAGCCAGCAGTGACAAACCACGTTCGACTCAGTATGTCTTGTCAGTGCATGTGCATGAGAAGAAGAGTGTGTGCAGATTGATTGATTGATAAATTGACTGAATGACTGATTGAAAGACTGATTTCGGCTTCTCCCAGTGTACAGAAACTACACGGGCTTTTACATACCATCATCTCCCAGTATCAATTATTATCAATAACTGGACAACTAATTTTAAAAAGGGATCCAAGTTGAATTTAATAATATAAAAGCCAGAACAAAAGCCTCATCAGCTCCTATTTGTTATTTATTAATCGTATCGATCCAAATTACATTCAAACCATATTTTTCTTAGCTTATTTTACAACCTTCCTCTATGCCCCTAGCCCCTCCCCAGGGTTGAGACCCCATATCATTGAGAGCCTTGGAAAAAAACAGCACACAGTTGCGAAAATAGGCAGGTAGTAGCAAATGGATTGTGTAAATACCAGAAAGCAGATCTTATACAGTAATAAGTTTTCTCTGTTGCAGTCATTTTGTGTTCAGTGCCTACATGGCATTTGGGAATAAAGGCTTTTTGTATTCGTTCTTGCAGGCCGCTGGGACCCTGAATTGGAGCTCAAACTCAGAGTGTGGTGGGTGTAAGGTGTCGGCAGGTATATGTTTAGCCTTTCTGTGTACAGCATTGTCAAATATACTGTAAAATGGTGTTTAACCTGAGGCATGTCCTGCTCTGTCTTTACAGCTGTGCACTCTGATGTGATGGATGCTGATCTGCTGATGGCTGCATATTCTTCCATGTCTCGGATGCAGCGTTAAAAGGCTAGAGAGAAGATTACTTTACAAATGACCCACTTTGGAAAATCGTGAGAGCTGCTAGAAGCAGAATCTCATGATTAATTATCCACTGAGAAATTATGAATGTATTAAAATGTACTGTAAGTAGGTCACATCTGAAACTGTTTAAAAGCAAGCTCAAGGTTTCACATCCTTAAGAATGCTGGAAGAATATTAGGGGAAATTCCTGTTTATTTTAATATGTTGGATTTCATTACAAGCCGTAATATGTGTCTTTTTATCAATTTGTTTTAATTGTATTCATTGAGTTTTCTTGTCTTTGAACCTTGTGTTTCAAACATCTGGGACTGTAGGAGTTTATGGAAAAAACTACTAATAATCTGTATAAATGAAAGGGTTAGACCAAAGCCTACTGTTTCCTTTCACAAGAAACCGTCACCGCAAATGTTTTTATCCTTAAAAAACACCTCATCCATGAAAAGCATGATGAAAGCAGGATCTGCCAGTGGTTCCAGCTTCAGGATTCACCATGACAATTTTATGTGAAGGAATGGTGTTTGATTTATCATGAGCTCTTGTGTGCTCTCCATCAGGTGAGGCAAATATCAAAGAGAGCATTTGTGGAAGTTTGAAGGGAAACGGAAATGGGGCACGCTTGACATATCAAAGAAGACTTTAGTCTAAGCTTTAGAGGAATCATGCCTTTTGAATCTTCTGCAGCCTGACACACTTCCCTGATCAAAAGTTCAAAAGGCACACACATCATGAATTAAGAGGTCATAGAAACAGCAGATTCTCTCCAAACCAAACAAATCACCAGTGCCACTAAGAGGGATTTAACATGCCCAGCTAAGGGACAATTGCAAGTATGACGCCATAAAGTGAATACGTGTAAATCAATAGAAATCAGCTGCTAAAGCTTCCGGCTTCCCAAACATAAGTTCGACAAAAACAGCCATGTCGAGATAAAAAAGGAATATCTTACCATAATTGTTTAGCGAAGTGCATTTGGTGGAGACTTTGAGAGAATTTACTTAGGCTCTGTCAAAATCGGATTAGTGATTTGCCAGAGATATTATGTGAACAAATGAAATGAAATGAAAGAATCACACAGATACAATCAATTCTACAAAGTCTAACAATAAAAACAGCAACTAGGATAACGGTTATGTCTCCCTGAATGAGTCAAGTTGCCATTTACATTCATGTCAGGTCTTCCCAGTGAGAAACATGCCATTTTTACTTATAGACTATTTTTAGCACAGTGTAAAGAGGACTGATCAAGAGCTTCATCTTGTGGTGCAACCATAATACCCTGAAGCTCAGCGTCAGTAAAACCAGTGAGCTTGTGGTGGACCACAGTGCTTCAGTGCAGAAGATGTATACAATTGGCACAGTTTGCAAACATTAGTAGTGTCTCTCACTCTGAACAAAAGTAAAATATGATTACAGCTTATGTTTATCTTTACCTGCAGGTGGCAGCGTGCAGGCCTTTGGGTGGCTGGTGGCAGCAGGCGAGTTCCTCCTGCGAGGAGGACTCCCACCAATTAGATCTGAGTGGTGGACCCTGGAGACTGTAGGAGACTGGGGGATGCTAGGGAGAGTGCGGGACTTAGCCAGTAGGGGTCTCTGCAGCTTCCTTTCCAGCGACCTGGTTGGACAGCACAGACAGTCAATTACATAAAGCTCTTTGTTTTCACTGTTTACTGCATCTAAAGAAAGCATCTTTATTGGTTGCTCAGTGTGTCTGATGCCATGTTTTTTATATAACCTCAGGTAGCCAATTCAATTTATTTTGGCACAAACTTGCAATAATACACCATCATGTACACACAACACCCATCCATACACACAAACATGGAAACACACTGGCATACAAACATGGAAACACACACACACATGAAGTTTCTGGTAATGAGCAACAAGAGAGCAGCTGCACTGATCAATAGTGAAATTGCTTCCACCTCAGCCTAATCAAACTGAAGGCCACTGAAAACAACCAATTTAAATTGTTTTCTTTCATATTAGTTGATAGCACACACCCTCCAGTGGGACATCAATCAATATCCACATTCGCAAGCTTAACGGCAAATTTGTTAGAAGCCACAACCCAGTCAAATAATTTGCATATATCAATTTTTCAGACTCAACTGACAAGGAAACGTGTTATTTTATAACACTTTACAGTATGTTTTAATGTGGCTTTTGTATATCAATGTATTTTCAACAGAGATTTTTGGACCATCACTGTAAGTACAATCAAAGTAACATCCTCTGTTTCCCCTCAAGTAGACCAAAACATGGTTTTCAATTTAAATCAACATTTTCTCCAAGCACATGACATAAAGGATTTAGATTCCTAGATTTCAAATATTACACTGTAACAGAAGTGATTCATATTACATAAGCAAATCTCTGTCCAGTACCAGCTCTGATCTGCTCAACAGGATCGATTCAGTAAAACGTGGCCAGCCCTCCACACATCAGAGTTTGCCTGGAAGAAGAGTCTGACCTCCCAACTCTTGCGTGACAAGTTTGGGTACAGAAAACATGATTCCTGGCAGAAAAATTTAGCAGAGGACATGTGAGCTGAGTCCTCTCTATTTCAGAGAGATGTATTAGTCTCATTTTTAATTTGACAAAAGCACTGGGGGCAGATTAGGGCACAGCATACAATACACTGTGTGTGTTTATATCAGTATATAAGCAGCATATGTATATGTGCAGGTGGATGTATATACATATAATTAAGAAAGTAAGTCTCTAAGTTTCTCTTTATGTGTTATTGTTTTTTGTTATTTTACACACCACATTAAATGACACGTTTGTGTCATTATAATTTAACACCTCAAAATGACCCTCTTTTGTTTTCATTAGTGAACATGTTTTATTTATTTATTTTTTTAATACAGAGTTCAACAACATAGTCTCTATGCTAAGCTAAGCTCATCATCTCAATCATCTCTTCAGTAACTCTCTGCAAAAAACTAATAAGCATATATTTTAAGGATGATTTTCAGAGACACTATGTTTAATTTATGCTGATATATCATTCAAATCATAAAGGCATTTAAATGTCTCATATGTAAGGTATATGTGTCAATACTGGCAACTGTGGTAACACAGATATAACCCAATAAGTACATTTAATCAAATAACAACAAAAGCTGAAATAAAAAAGCCAGTAATGCATCCTTTTAATCCATACATGGGATAATATCTAAGCCATTTAAGTCTGAGTTCACAACGGAATATTAATCATTAATGGATCAGTGAGAGAATCAAATGCTGCAGTATCATTCGCTAGTGTATGTGTTACATAATGAATAGTATCCTTCTTTGCGTCTAGCATATTTTACTCCTCAGTTAAACATAAAATATGCCTGTGTTTGAGTAAAATACATCAGTTCTCTTTGAACTCCCTTGGATGTCTGGCTCAGGATAAATTTTCAGGCTTTGGGCTATTTATCACCAGGGAGCTTTCAGGTAAACCGACAGCCAGCTCTAAGTCAGCACATCCTGAGGCTTGAGAGGTAAAGCACTGACATACAGTATGCCCGCTGTCAGCTAGTAAACTACTCCCCTGATAGAGGAGGTAGGTGTTGCAGTTGTGAATATTTGACCTGGGATCAGTGAATCCCTGAATGAGATTCAAAGTAGAGACACAGAGGCTAGTCTGAAGATAAATAATGCTTTTGTGTTGTTGGTTATCAGAAAGAGCTGCTACTGACTGTGTTCATGCAGGTATACACACAGAAATACACACACACACACACACATACTTTGATGATAACAGAAGCAGGCAAGTCTCTCACTCCTAAGCAATCCATACTGACTTGCATGAAGGAGCATTTGCCTGAAGCAAACACACATCCATGCTCACACACACACAGTTGGCATAAGATGAAATAACTCAGGGTCCATTGGTAAACACATGCACACAAACATACACACACACACACAGACACATATGCGCACAAACACAGTTGGTGGCCTCCAACCAGTACATCATGATGATAACATACTGGGCTGAACAGCCAGCCCAGGCCACTCTGACAATTTGGTCCTCACTCATCCCACCAAACCTGTTGCTAAGCGACTCTCTCTCCAAAAACAGGGGGAGAGGAGAGGAGAGGATAGAAGAGGAGAGGAAAGGAGAGGAAAGAGGAGAGAGGAGCCTAATTTTTGCTTCCCAGCAGCAAACGCATTTGCACAAAAACAATGTCTTGCCCCGAGTTGTAAGCATCAAGTGTTAGACATGATTTCGGTTGCCAAATTCATTATCTCTGTTGCAGCAGTCAAGGGAGATAACTCACTTTCTTTGTTTGGAGTCTGTGCGTACGAAAAACATTATGTATGAAACAATAACATCAATTTCTCAAAAAACAAAAAAGAATGACAGACAATGAGATGCTTAAGAGCAGGAAGAGGAGAGATATAGCAAAATAATTCTGGGATAATCGTGCAATGGTAACATGTGAAATTACATTCTGTTTGACAAGACTCGCCAGAACATAATAATGATATTTACTTGACCAATCTGTATGCGAGTGAACACGTTTTGCGCATGCTTTGAGCACCTGCCCTCTGGCTCTTTGGATTCTTTCCTCCATCTTTTCTATCCATGATTGACAATGAAGAGAGCTCAAAAGACTCTGCAAGAAGCTTCCATCACTGCCTCGCTCCAGGCCAAAACACTCTTTGCTATCACTTCCACAGGAACAGGTTTTAATACAACAGGTGTGCAGCAACTTGCATCAGGGATCTATTTTAACTCTAAAAAGTAGCACATTAACCACTTAACTGTTAAAGTGCAACTCTTGAAATATTTTACAACCCTTAAACTAATTTACACCTATTTCTGAGCAGTAGAGTGATGAGTTTATACCCTCAATCTTTACCCAAGTTGCTGAATATGTTTAAATATCAATATTAAGGCTTGACTAAATAGGATTCTGGTCTTTTATGGATCCTGTATCATGGTGAGGGCACTGCTCTTGAATGCAGATGCAGTGAGAACTATCCATGGTGCTGCATCAACCTGTTCTACACATTACACACACACACACACACACAGCACATGCACATCCTCGTGGAACTATCCGCACTACAAGAGGCAGACAGTTACAGACTACAATGGACTATAACCATTCAGACTAATTAGTACTATTTGTCTTTTCTTTTTCTAAATCCAGTCTTACACATTATCCATCTGCTGCATCGGCACTAATGAATGTTCTATTTAATAATGTAATGTTCTGCTAAAGCTTGGTTAATAGCAACTCAATCTTAAACCAGTAGCAGGACATGGTGCTCAGTCATGTATGACAGTCAGTGTGTTCTCAATGTGACCGAATGATAGTGTTTGTTCTGGGGGGTGAGATGTTGTTTCTCCATGTTCCTTTTTTTCTTCTCATGCTTCTGTTGTCATTTCTGTCCTTGATTTTTTTTGTCTTTCCTTCAGAAATTTCCAACAACTCTCTCACATTTTGTTTTCTTCATTTTGTTTCCTGTCTCGAATTATCTCTTTTCTGCACTCTAATCTTTTTAAAACATCACCTTCTCAAAAGCTGTAATCTACACACAAACTGACCCTTTATCTGAGTGAACAAGACAAGGAAAATTCCCAGGAGATTGAAAGAAACAAGACTGAACCTATGAGGCAGAAGGTGATGGACAGATTGACCCCTGTCTTTATCTTTCAGTGAGACACATTGGTTGTGGAGTCCATAGACTGAACAGATTGAATGAAGCAGCACAGAGCAGCTTCAGTGAGATTCAGGAGCAAAGATCAGCCATTGATGGCTTGCAGATTTTTCCCTTCGCAGTACAGAATTACGGACAATTACATTACTGATTCGTCATCATTCATCATTCATTGTGGGTTTAACAGCTTGTCACCATTCACTGTGACTCTATCCAAGAGAGGGCACAGTCAGTTCCTACCCTCTGCAAAAAAAAAAAAAACTGCTGAAACTACAGTTCTTTTTAATGGAAGTTAATTTGCGCGTTATCTTAAATCAAACTTCTTCACAGCAAAACTCAAAGACCTGAAATGATGTGCTTCAGCAACAAGAAATAGCAAAGCTGCACTGCTGAAAGCAAAGCTGTGGAAAAATAGCCAACACCACAACAACATATAACTGGCCAAAATTTTACAGCATTTCAGTGGCATTTAAGGTGATATTTACAATGACAAAGCTTGCTGATGAGGTTAGTATGAGCTCAAGTTATGAAAAAAATATTACAAATAACTTAAGTAAATCCGCTGGGAGTGAAACTTTGATGGCTTTAAGGCCAGTGTGGGGGGGTATATACTATATAGCGGCAAGTCTAAATTTGGAGGCAAAGCTGTTAATTAGTCTCAGCAGAGTTTGACAGATGACATGGGGACTTGCTAGACAATACTGGAGCATTAGATAGAGGCCATGAACATGGTTTCCTTTCAGTCACACTTTTTCTTAGCACATAAGACAAACATGCATATTTTTGCATCTCTGTAAAACATAAATCTCTAAGTTAACAACAACACTAATTGGTGTCTTTCTTGGCATTTTTCTTTCCGCTCCTATTCCATCAGAAACAAAAAAGGCCAAGCTCAGCTGTCCTGGTTCAACATTTACAAGCAGACTTGTCGTCGCTCTAACACCCAAACCCCCGCTGGCTCGTCTTGGTGTATGTCAGAGTACAGAGAGAACAGGCTGAGAGAAAGAGGGGCTATAGAGAGGGAGAGAGAATGATAAAAATAAGACAAGAAAGGCTGAAGTCAGAGAAAAAAGATGGGAAGAAACAGAGGGGCGTAGGAAGAGGGTGGCTTGTGAGAAAGAGACAGCGAGTGGGAGAGACAGAGACAAAGACACTGTGGGGATGAGAGAGATGCTGGATTTGTAATGGCAGGGACTCTGAGAGCTTTTTTTGTACCACATGTCCACCCACGCTAACACTTGTGCTCTGAGTGAATGATATGTGAATTGACAGACATTACTTCAAAGTCTGGAGAAGCAGCACTGGTGAAAGTTGATGAAATTATTCTCATTTGTAATTCTATCCTGGTTAACATTTTAACATCAACTCAAACAGTTTAAGAAAGACTTTATTCACAGTGGTAACAACCTGTGAGTAAAAAGAGAAACACTGGATTTTTATGACATTTTTTTACTCAGGGTCCTACTTTGACAGCAAGCATGCTAATTCCATTTTCATTTTGATTTAAGGATGCTTAAATCAAGATTTTGTAACAACTTAAAAAAGCCAAGCAAATAAAGTTTGTGGGGTGTGAACAGCTTCTGTGTGATGCAAAATTTACTAGTTAAATAAAGGTTTTGCAGTGCAAGTAAATTTAAAAAAAAAATACACTTTAAACGCTGCATAAGACACAATTTGATCATTGCAGGTGCTCTAGAATTACGGTAAAAACACAAGGAGAATAACAAACAGGCACCATATTATTTAGAGGTCACTGAGATTATGAATGTAATGTTTAGGTCAGGAGGAGACAGGAGATAAAAAATGTAGTTACACGCACTTCATGAGTAATTTTTAATAAGGCAGCACTGGTAGTAGAGCAGACTTTCCTGCATAAATTGCTGCTTTAAATCTCCAGACTGTCTGGGAAATACTGAGAGTGAAACCTTAACAATGATCTTTTCCCTCTCATCAACACCTATTGCTCAATCCGCCCTCAAGCAAAGCACTTACAGAAATCCCTACATAGTCAGCTCCTGCTCAGTAATCATCATTAGAGGGTAGTGGTTGTCACTGGGAAGCTCCCAGTAAAGGAGTGGGAGTGTTTGATATATGTGAGGCAGTATGTTGGTGGAAAAGAAAACATGCACTCGATGGACTTTGACCAGAAAAACTCTCTTTCCTTCTGTCTGTCTCCCCTTTTCCTCTATAGGCAGAGTATCGACCTGAACCTCTCAGCTGCTATCTATAGCAAAGCCCCTGTATTCAACGATACATCACTGGGAGGATCCATAGTAGCCAGCATCATGCCTGACAGTACACATCGACTGCACCTCCACACTTATGTAACACAGCACTTGTATACACATGCATATAGGCACATGCTTGCACATGCACGCATGTATACAAACACCTGTATGCCTGAAAGTCTTGTCTGTGTGCACATACACAGGAACAACTGATATGTTGACTTTTGTTAAAGAATATAAACTTATACCAGCCTGTATTCTTAATCAGATGGACTTTGATTGTAGTAATCTTTACAATTTTTCTTAATAATGAGGAAATGCTGTTAAATTATTAAAAATGCCAAACCCATTGGCATACTGTGAGGATCAATAGTATAATCTCTTCCAGACACAGCATGTGTCAGAACAACAGCAATGTGACACATTTTTTTTGTTTCACAAACACATATAGAGACAAGACAATGTATGTTCACAATGGAGACAAATGCACTGTGTGCCATGCACCCTTGTAGCCTGGCATACCTGTGCACAGACACAGACGCACACAGACAAACGCACAGGTTACCTGGCCTCTGCCACAGTGCAGCAGTAGCTGCCGCTGCGCTGCGAGCTCCTACCCACCCGCAGCTCCTCTTGAGACTTACGGCGATTGAAGTAGTCTGTGAGTTTCCCAAAACTCGCCATCTTTCTGCTTTCTCTTTCCCTTCAATGCCAACTCTCCTTTTACCTTGTTTTCCAGTTGATCCGTTTAAATAACGTCTGTGGTTCTGTTCTACAAAGCTCCTTGGCACACGACCTTCCGATATACAGTCTTCCTCTACCTGAATTCAGTGGCTCAGCATCAGCCGTGGGTCCGAGTCTCTCCGTGCTGCCTCATGCTCGGTGTGTACGGCACTTAATGAGCAGGAGAAGGAGCTGAACCCCAGTCTGCCTTTTCTCTACCTCTCTCTCCTTTTGATCGGTCGCCACTGGACGTGAACACACTCACACAAACACAGACTGACTCTCTCGGAATAGTAACGTTGCAACTGCCTTCCAATCGACACAGCAGGAGGAGTGCCCCCTCACTGGAGAGCAAACAAGAAGGAGGAGAGGGACAGAATGAGAGGGAGAGAGCGTCGATCTTCTTCTGAGCTGGTGGGAGAGTATGAGCTGCTATGATGCTTGTATCTAAGCCCACCCCCCTCTTTTCTCTCTCTATGTCTCTCTCTGGTTTTTAGCGCATATTGTCTGTGATGCTTGCTCTCTGTTTTTCTGTCTCTCTCACGCATGAATTCTTTCACACGACCATATGACTCTCGGTGAGCACACTCACATGCTTTGATCAAAGCTGAAGAGCAGGTGGCGGTGGCTGAGCTTCGTGTATGCATCATTCTGTCTCTCTCTCTCTCTCTCTCTCCATCACACACACACACACACAGATTCAAACACGGACTTGAAATTAACCTGAAGTGCACCTGCTCCTCAGACATTAACTTCCCCAGCTTGTCTGTCTATAAATTTTTAGGCGTTTCTTTGTGCGTGAGTGTGTGTTATATACATGGACTGTTTTCTCTTAAACTCAATTTTCAAATTTAGCACCAATTTTTCGATACTTAAGATTAATTAAAAAAGGATAATGGCGGACAGAGGCAGCAAGGGAGGGCAGAGGGGAAGTGCAATAAGGAAAAAAGAAAGGGGAAATAGAGGGTGGGCTCTCTGTGAAGAGCTCATTAGTGAGCAAGTGTGTGTATGTGTATGTGTACATGTGAGCAGCCGTTTCCCACACATCCAGACACCATACATACAGGCATTTCTCTGTCTATTCACTCTCTCATTCTCACTTTTTCCAACCCATAGTAGAAACAGGTGACATATCTTCCTCTCTCTCTTCCTCGCTGCTTTCACTGTCAAACTCTTATGTTTGCACTCTCCATTTTTCCCTCCTTACCCTCAAGCTGCCTGCTTTTCCTCCCTTTTTATGTCTCTTTCCACATGCCTCTCTTTTAAATGCTTTACATACCCCGACTTGCAGCAGACCCTTTTAAGCACACTTCAAGGAACAAGACAGCCCCCCGCTGCAGTTTTCACCCAATTTTACCATTTCTATTTTCTCTGACAATAAAATACAGCTCTGATTAAAGTATCCAGCCTCAATGGCACCATGTACAGTATTTATTTAAGGACTAATGTGGGACAAATGACAAAGTACAATTACTGGTCAGCTCACAACTACTTAATCAGCCTCACAAGAAATAAATGGACTTTAGTCAATACAAATATATACATGGCATTTTCAGCATGGGTGAAATAAATCAGCAGGTTGGTGATCACACACAATAAAATCTTTCCTACTAAAACCATGTTAGCATCAGCACAACTGCTTCAACAAACAATTATTTTCTCCATTTATTGTTTGGTCTATAAAAAATTAGAAAGTGGTGAAAATTAAAATACAAAATCTAAAGATATTTAACACATTATGATAGAAGACAAGAAAGAGCAGCAAAATCTCAAATTTTGGAGGCTACAACCAATAAATACTTGACATTTTTGCCTGAAAAATGGTAATTAATCCATTATTAAAACAGCAGTCAATTTTGCTTATCTACAGACTGATCAATCATTGCTAATACTTTGAGGGAGCATGAATTTTAAGAGAAAAAAAGGTAACTGATTATATGCCTGATGTCAAAATGGGGACAACAAAAACTCCCAAAAAAAACATATTTCATTCAAAGATACATTTGGAGAGGACACACATGTGACCAAGCCACAGATGAGACGTTAGAAATGTCACAGTGCTGCTCTAACATGTGCCCAGTAATTGCATGTTATTCCTGGTAAAAAAATTACAGGTTAAAAAAACTATTAGCACAGATGGATTTATACTGCCAAGACAATTTTAGTTTTATCAAAAGTGACAACAAAATCAAATTATCAAAAAAAAAAATGCATTTAAGAAATTTGCTGCAGTATTGGTGGTGCAGATTAAAGATTATAAGTCTTAGAGGGTGTTTTAGTGTTTCTGTCTGCGTGTGTGTTCTTTTTCTGTATGCTGTGCTTTGATCCCACGCTGTAGTTAATGTTGTGTGAAAGGTGTGGGCTATGTGAGATTTGCAGGTTCCTGGGCTAAGGACTTGAGCTTATTGATCAACCAGCATCCCTCCTTCCCTCCCGATAAAAATTCCCTTCATTCCCTCGTGATTCCCCTCCTCCAAGTGCCCATTGATCCGAGGAGCAGCTTGGTCTGATTGCCCAGGAGGCATAATATTCTGAGTCTGGGTCTCTGGTTAGACAGAGAGGGGGGTGAAAAGACAGAGAGAGAGCGAGAGAGAGAGAGAGAGAGAGAGGGAGAATACCAAAGACACTTATACATATTAGTTGAACATAGTGTAATATTAATGACCCTAAAAGCCTCTGCATTCCTCTTCTTTGCTGACACTACAATTTTATTCTAATATATCCTGTGCTGCTGCATTTTAATACTGTGTTATCAGAACTAATTCTTTCACATTTGTATTGCACTAAAACTTTATCAACAGCATCTCATTTTTACCTTTTCAGCTATACAGGGAACACATTGTGAATGCTTGAGGTTGATGTAATTTCGAAATGTTGGATAAGGAATAATACTATTTTATGTCCACAACACTGCCTGTACCCATAACCGCAATAGAAACAGAGAAATGCTGACAGAAAAACATACATTTAAAAATTTCTGTAGTGTCCACACTCCATATGCCATAAGAAAAAATGAGCCTACGTTTATGCATAATACAAAGTTAAAAGCACTGCTTGAGTATTCCTGTGAATCTTTGAATCTTTGAAATGCCTTTATCAACAATGCAGTCCTAAGAAGTCTTTCACATCCTTTTTGGGCAAAGATAAAAACGTTTGGCTGATAAATGAGGTTTGCCTGTTTTAAATAGCTGGAAGGATGTCAGAATTGGAGTCAAGAAGACAGAGAGAGCTGGAGTCCAGAGAACTGAGGGAGACACAGCAAAAAAGACACTTGTGACAAAATTAAAAAGGGGAATAAAATGCACAACAAACCCTAAAGAGGAATTTACCACAACGAACTACTGACAGCCCAGGCCTCTCTTTTCCTTTAGTCTGCATTTGGCAGACAGCTTTGGCTGATGAATAAATCATATACTGTTTTTTTTTCCGGGGCTATTTTCATTCAAACACAAAAACATCCTCGTTTTGGCAACATCCATTTGGAATTACGCAATACTTGGCTTCAGAAATTTGTTTGCGCTGAACTAAAAATGGAGATGATGTCATCTGTGGACGGTCAGCAAGAAGTAAGTGATGAATAATTTAATCATGATAAATTATGAATGACTAATTCAAATTAATTCAGCTGTCAAAACACACAGCCTGAGGTGGTTCATTTCATTCAGGTTTTGGAAAACCTGAACACTACCAACAATTTGATCATTGACAAACAATACTTATCAAAACACAGAGGTTAGGAATCTGTTCACAGACACATGAAGTCATTTGTTCACTGTTTTCCCCAAAGTTCAACAATGTGTGCTACAATCCCTCTAAAGCTATTCACACTGTTGGCCTGGAATGGGTAAACTAAAATATGCCTCCTTCTTTGCAAATTTCAGCAGCTGTTTATTTTTTTTATATCCAACAGACAAGAGCCTCACAGAATCAGAGCTGCAGAAACAGACACCACAACAAGATGCTTTACCAGCATTCATCGCATGCTGCCAAGACACAGCTGCCAGGAACTTAACTGGATTTTTCCAGTGATGGGCGAGTGTTCCACGTCTTTAACTTTGCATTTGTATCATTTTGCACATATGCTGGCTGATAAAGAAATTGCTGCATAGAAATTCCAAATACATTTGCAGGGCATTTAGAAACAGTTTCATTCCCGTGCATTTGTACCCTGAACAAATTGTGACTTGACAACAATTGTTTAGTATTTAAAACTATGGAATCTCTGAGAAAATTAATGTATGGTTATTTGAGTACACATAATATCTTTTTTTTACCTTAAAATATTGATGTAAGTCTCATCGTCAGACATACTGCATCTGTCAGGCTGTAATTTAATCATGAAATCAATATTGACTCATCATACACAGTGATAGTGACAGTAAATATTCAGTAAGCGCTCAGTCTGCAGACACCTTGATACATCACTCTGCTCCACAGCTCATTTGACAGGAGAGAAACTGCCAGCTATGAAGAAAGTGAGAGACAGTTTAAGAAAGCTTCTTTCTGTAATTACTGTGGCAGCACTCAGCAGTCTTCCCCTGCTGGGATTAGGCAGACAGGACCATTCACAAGACGAGACACACTCTCTCACACACACACACACACACACACACACACACACAATCAGAGCTATTAAAATGAACACCATCATTTTGGAGCACACGGGAAGAATCTTTTATATCCTTGTGGAATGATAAGTACCCTCCATAGAACCAGACACACAAACACAACACACACACATGCCGCAAGCTGAGGATGAGCACTGCCACCGTCGTTATGAGTCATCAGTAAGGGCCTAAGGATAATCTCCCTCTCTGCAGATGTGTGTGTGTGTGTGTGTGTGTGTGTGTGTGTGTGAGTAAGTGATTGAGTGTGTGAGTGTGTATTGCAGTTTTGACGTCGTCCCTGCCTCAAGTTCTGCCTGTGACCATGTCATCACCCTTTTAACTTTCCCTTCTCGTATTTCTCATCTTTAGTCATTTGTTGCTTAAGCTCTGAGTGTCTTTTCTCTGCTGTCTTTTTGTGTCTCACCTGCCGTTAGCAGCTCTTTGATCATGCTGCCATAAAACCCGGTATTCTACTCCCCTTGGAGTTGCATATAGTTGCATATAGCATAGAAAAGTTAGTGAAGGTATAT
>JAQNCA010000017.1:11206235-11232602 GCA_029783725.1 Acanthurus tractus | reverse complement strand
GATTTTCCAAGATATCACTTTAAGTTTCAGACTTGCAATTAATTTGCAAAGTTCAATTAAAGTTAATGTAACCGTATTCACATTGACTCACTTCCCCAACTCAAACCGTGAATTAGGTTTTCTCTGATAGCTCAAACTCAGTCAAAATAAATTTATGGTGGTTGATTTCACACAGGACAATTATCTTAATAAGAAAATGGGCTTTTTTTAGACTTTACCCCTGCTATCTCGTTATTGAAGTACACAGACCTTATGCATATTGGCGTAATCCTTTGACTTCCCCGGTTCAAACAACCCGGGTGACACCGCATTAACGATAATCCTGACTAACTGAAAGCTTCACATGCTACTCTTTATCCTAATTCAATTAAAATTTTAGTCATGTTTTCAATACAATGCTAAAAAAATCTAATTAGCAGAAAAATGCAACTACTGAATAAGATAGTCTACATATGTTTACTTTTATGTCAGCAAATATGAACTGAAAATACAGTGTAATTCTGAAGAAACCCTAGGAAAGTTCTCAATTGTAATGTTTTATTGTCAAATTTGAATTAAGCCTAATCTTGGTTTAGCCTATATTTTACTGGAAAGTTAAATTTAAATGGTTATATTTTTTAGGTTTACTAGAAAGTATTAATTCCCCTTTGAGATAAATACTTACTTAGAGTAGTTTGACATTTAGTAGAATATAAAAACCCAAGCCATACAGTAATATTCAAGCAGGTATTCTGTAGATATAACATTTGATTAAACTCAATACGTCAACATAAACTTAATGTTGGATACATACACAAAAGTTTCTGAGAAAATTGGAGGCATATTTTGGCTTTTAATTTCGAGTATCAACATATCAAGGCAATAGCCATTTATTCAGATACCTTTACTTTTATCAATACATTGTAGTGCAAAAGGTAAGTTATAGGCTGTAGCTGTGGTTGCTGAGAACAGGCTAGAGGTAGTAGAGTACAGTAAGAATAAATCTTTATTTCTCCGTTGATATTAATCTGCAAGGCTTAAAAGACAGACCAAAACACAGTTAAAGAGAGTATCATCAGAACATTGTAGTGGCTTCTGAGCACAATGGCACACCCGGAGGCCATCAGAAGTAGTCTTCGTACTAATAAGGGCAGTTACAATATCCCATGATTAATGGTTTTCTTGGCCACAGTGGTATTAAAGGCCCACGACAATATGTCAAACTTAATATTTCCTGAGGGCCAATTCATTCTTAGGCTGCAGTTCAAGTACTTCAAAGCAACTGCACATAAGACAATAGATCAAAGAAAATGTACCAAATTAGGCTAGTACATCAGCATCAGTCATGCATGTGGTGGTAATGGTTGTTGCAGTTGCAGCATCAACAATACCAACAGTTGGACTTATTACACTTTTTATGTTATGTTATTGTTATGTTATGTTATGATACAATATGATATGCCCAATTAAGTATCTACAATAAATAGCAAAGCTCTGTTTGCATTACAAGTAATGACTAAATAGCAGAAATATAGATATCAATATTGCATGTAACCGCAGAACACACAACCCTTTCATTAACCATATCATATTGGAAGAAACAGAACTATGCCTGTAGTAATAACATTAGAAGTATTTTGTAGAGTAAAGTTTTTTATAGCACCCAAATGTTGTTTTTTGTTATGTGCCAGTGTTACTTACGTTATTTCCCTTTGCGCGTGATCCCATAACCAAAGTAATAAGGCACTTGTTTCCTGGGTCACTGAGGACTATCTCCATAAATTCTATTATTTGCTGTACCCTCAATCTTACTTTATATGTAAAAATGTTCAAAGCATGAAATTGGTAGAGGGCACGAACCCTTAACGGTGTATGACCCCATCCCCAAATTAATACCAATGGTGTGACAAGCCGGCTCCAGTTTTTGACCACTAGATGACACTAGAGGGCCGCTATCTGACACTAGATGGCGGTAAAAGGGGTAATCTATTCCATCTATTCTGAGGTTTAAAATTCAAAGAATAAATCTGGCCATTACAACCGTATATGTACAACATTGTCTACGGATGATAAAGCTAATTATTTCTATATAAAAATGTTTTAGCTTGTCGAAATACACATGTATTTTGTTATTTGTGTTGACCAAATGTGACGACCATCATACCCGGATATCCTCGTTGAAAATGTCCGTGTTGAACATGGGAAATGGAGTCTTCTACTCTCGCATTCTTTAAGGAGTTTTACGTATGTTTACGCGCGTTTACGAGGAGCAGATCAATTCCGGTACGCAATTGACGTACGTGAGCTCTCTATTTGCTCCTTTGAGATTCCCCTTCCTTCCTGGGCTGTTTGAGGTAAACCTACGCGGTCGCATCAGTCCCATTAATACCTGACGGAGTGAAAATAAACTGTTCATAGACGTTTTGCTTACAGATGTCTGAAACATGCAGTGGCGGCGGAGCGCGCGAAGCTAAAGGTTGGAAACGTTACAGAGGTTAAAGTACAACCCGGGAGGAACTTATCGTCTCGATGGCTGTGAAAAGTTAACGCACAGACGACTGAAAAACAGGAATAATTCCCCTTCAGCCGAATTGAGGTAAGAATGACCGATTCATGAGTGTAGTTCGTGAAGTACACAGCTGTCGTTCAGCGTCGGTAACGTCGACCAAAATGACTGAATAAGAGGGTCTTTGTTTACAAGGTCCCCGGCGCCCTCGGCTCGCGCTGTCTCAGTGGGATTGTTGAGAGTTTTCATCTGGCAGCATTGTATAGCTAATGTCAGTGTTGGTGACAGGGCTCACAGGCTTACAGTTTGTCCACAAATAGATCGATTATGTGACAGTGTCTCGTATTTAACCGATCACGTTGGAGAGTCGTTCGCATAACGACTGTGGAGTGTGTTTTTATTCTAGCTATTTATTTACACAGAACAGGATAATTCGATATCATGGACACTTTAATCTACCAGTCTTTCTTGGTGAGTTGGGCAGGATATACACATGAACCTGAATATAGAAATACAAAAAACACATTATTCTGCACATGGAAACTAAAGCAGAAGAGATTATATTTGACCTGAGGCCTGAGCTTAACTTATTCCGTAGAATCAGCAGTAAAATACAACTTGAACTGTAGTGTTCACATTATTTTGTCCAAAGTGAAATTGTAGAGTGCAGTCGTATCATTTGCGTGCTGCTTTGAGCTTGTCCACTGGGGAGGGAAAAGGTTTGTGACTGCAGTGTCAGGACGTTTTGGGTGGTGTGGAAATGACAACTTACAATGATCCGTGAAATCAGCTCACATCCTCCCTTTCCCTTCTTGCCCCTTCTATTTCCCTGGAGAATAGAAATGAAACCGAATCTCTTTCTCTCTCCCCCTTTTCTCACCCTCTCTCCCTGTCTCGGACTGTATCAGTTGCTCTATCACTGGGTGCTGACTTGTAAGAGGACAGGTGGCCCTTGGACAGGTGCACCCTTAACAAAGGGCTGCAGTCCTCTGGCTTCTTATATGGTTTATGTGTGTAGTTTTTCTTCCCTGTAGTTTTGCAGCCTTATGGAGACAATCTGTGCAAGCTGCTTTACATATCCAGCCAGTGCGATTTCTGCTTTTATGGACAATGTTCTCATTATGATTGTGTTATTGCAATCACTCAAATACAAGTGCACAACCTACATATGCTGTTTCCTCTTTCAGCAGAGTTTTATAACTTACACAAGTAAGCTGTTTGTGACTAAGTTTTTTTCTGACGTAGGCATTCTTGACACAGCTCCAGCCATGCATTCACAGCTGGGGCTGGACAGTCTACATTGGCAACTGTTACATGTATAAGACTTGACTGTTTTCTGGAATTTCACTGGAAGTTTACCAGACAAACAAGTTTCTGTCTCAGCATATGGAACAGTAACAGGTGTAACACCCTTGCAGCCACAATCAACCTGGTTACACTGGGATCTAGTCAAATAACTCAAATGAATAACAATACAGACAATCTACTTAAGCCTCATTGGTGAGTCATTGCAAATGGTCAACCTACTGCTTTTAATGCATCAAGGAATGCATAGAAAATATCTGGTGTCTGTATTTTCACAGTATGCTAAGACCTGTGCTTAATACAGCCTGCTGTTCTGCTGGTGAACACTGTGAATTCGGAGAGACAGGGAATTAGAGATCAGAAAAGAGGTCAGCAAAGTGATATGAAGTGGAAGAGAGAGGAGAGGGAAAGTTTGAAGGCTTATCTCGGTAATGTGCAGGGACAGCTGAGCAATGATGAGTACTGCAGTCACCATCGTCTTCTATTTAACCCTTCACTGCCTTCTCTGGCCGTGGACATTTAAGCTTAAGTACACCTCTCTGTCATGAAATCAACGAAAAAAATATTTAGGCTATCAGACAGTTGTGTAAGTGTGGCATGTGATGTGATTTTATTGCCAACTGTTTTTTCTCGTAATGAACATGCCTCCCCCCCGCCCAGGCTGGATCTGAAACCCATCACTGGTCATTACTTGGGATCCTATTCACATTAATGAATGAGATCTCCACGGCTCCGACTCTATTGAGGTTCATTTAAATCTCTTGAACGCAGCTCTCCAGTTTTCTCTGCTCTCCTGGCCAGTGCGCCTGCGCTCTGCTGACACTCCAGTAATCCGCTGTTAGGAGGAGATTGCATCCTCGTCCACTGCGCTCATGCTACCAGTGAAGGAGAATTAAAGCCTTGGAAATATTTTGAACGCTAGGATACGAAAATAAAATGGGACCATGACGTACCATACTATGGAAGCAATGAATACAGGCGTCCTGGGATGGAGCGGTTTTACAATATGAGCGGGCGACAGCGGGACTTGAGCGAGGATGTCTCCTAACACAAGACAACAAGGCTCAGCATCTACAGCCCAAACGCTCGGGATATGACATGATCGCAGGCTAGAATGGAGCCGGCAGAAGACTGCAAAATTTGCATCTAACTGCTCCTTCCTACATGAGACCTCCTTGGCAATTTCGTGAACCTGTATGTCGCCTTCTGCACGATACTCTCCCTGGCCTCTTTACCGCTGTGTGGACACAAAGTACCTTTTTTTAAAAAAAAACAAGTGACGCTTTGCATAGCAGTTAATAGACTGAACTGAATGCCCACATGCTCCGGTGATATCAGTGATTAATTACCATGCATCAACCACTGGATCAGGAAAACTATAGATTTTAGCCCACGTGATCGCTGCGTTGGTTGCTTCAGGGTAAAAACAGCTATCGATACTCGTCTAAATGCACGCGAACGTGGTTTCTCCCTCTTGACAGCTTCTCCGGAATGATACTACTTTCGTTTCCTCATCTGCTTTGGCGGTAGAGACTTGCTATGACAGGCCTGCAAGTTCCACAGAAATCCCAGCGCAAGTTGATGAACTAGACTGACTGGCCCCGGCGTTGTGCTTTGGGATCAGACAGAAATTAAGCTGCCTCTCTTAGACAGCGGAAACTCGGATCATCTCCCGTCCTTGTGTTGGCAGAGCACTGCACCCTGAAACGGAACATTCCTCTCGGGTATTTTGTCGGATATTACACACAACTTGAAGCTGGGGTGTTAACATTTTTTTATGCTTCAACAACTGTTAAAGTTTAAAGAGCAGCTCAATTAAAAAAAAAAATCTATACAAAAAAAACCTGATTTTCTTTAGGTTAAACTCTGTAGCTCACAGGTTCCTCTTTTGCATGTGGAAATCCCAAAAACTGAACATTCCAGAAGTGTTCTAAACTGTGAGAACGCCCTCCCTAAGGGCTTCAAACATGAGGTTTTATCCAGTGGGAGAAATGCAGCTGGGGTGTTTAACTGGTGAACTTCCACAGCAGCTGTTAGTCAGACTGGATATCTGAAAGATGAGACCTGGATACTAGCATAGCTTTCTTCTAGTTTTGCCGGCACCCATCCCAGGAAATGCAATGCCGTGATTTCCTATGACGCCAACACTGTAAATAAGTCTATGAATATATTTTCTCTGACTTTTATTCCAGCAAGATTCAAGATCACAATCAGCTTCATGGGCCATGATGTTAATGAGTTATCCTGGATGTTTTTTCATTTTTGTTTTTCCCACTTCTTGAACCATAAGTTTTCAAGAAGTGAACTGTATGGCAGTTGAGATGCTGGAAGACAGTGAACTCATTTCCTTATGTAAACACCTTTCCCTGCTATTGCTGATTGATTTGATTTTATAAATATGTGCAAAGGAAAGAGAAATCTGGCATGAGACTGCATCGGCTCTGGAGATGTGTCACAAGGAACGCTGGAGGAATTATGAGTGGCACTATGAACGACATGGTGCAGAGTGTTGCAAGCTTAAAGCCTACCAGAGAGAGAATTATGAGCCATTGCTGCAAGAAAATTGTATTTCTCCTCTCTGAGACTCACTGCTGAATTGGAATATGTGCTTTTATGCATCCAATTACAATTTGAACTGAGAACTTCTTTCTCTGTGCGCTGTGGGAAATCCACTCTGATATGCATACTTGGCCACCTGCATTTTATGCTCATACCCTTGTCTTGGATTCCCTGTTCCTGTGGTTTTTGTGTTTACTTTGGCATCCTCAGAGATCTTTTGCCAAAGTAAATTCTTCCAATTTACAACAAAAAGTTGTCACAAGGACATTTACAGCAAATATGTGGTAGGCATTGTTGCTTTGGTCAAAACAGCATCTTGAGTATCTTCCTGATCAGTATACTTTAGTATGTCTTTCTGAATACAACTGTGCCAACTTTTGTGCTCGTGGGAAAAACAAAGCAAAACGGGATTTCAGCCCCAACCCCACCAACAGAGTGTATTCAGAACTAGTTTCCTATTGCTGTGGTGATGGGGAGCTCAGCCTCATCTCTCACTGCAGAGACCGAGTCAGACCATGGCTTCCGCAGCACCCCGTACCCATCTTCACCTCCTGTTGGCTGGCTCAGGAACAGCCACAGCAGCCCAGTGTGGGGCACCACCTTCATTACGCGTCAGCAGCAGCACCCATTGCCTCATCGAGAGCGCAGGTAAGAGCCAACACTGTCTACTCAGCTGGGTGCCAACACATTTCTCAGTTGAGTGCACTTGAGGCACAAAGCGGCCAGGGCTGGCCTTACTTGGCCGGTTGTTGAGGAAGTCACAAGAGGAATGAGACGTGGAGTTGTATTACATGGGAAAGCTGTCATTTAAAGCTGCAAGTGTAAGCTTACCAAGTGGCATTATTTTTAGGCTCTTGTGTTTATTTTATCTCAGCCTTCACTATTTGGGTAATTTGCACCTGAACTGGCACAGTTCTCTAATGCAGTTCATTTGAGAAACTCAGTATTTTTTCTTTCACAGGCTTTTAGACATGCTTACTGAGGATTCAATAACCTCACAGCAATGGATCAAATCCCCTGTTTCATCAAAGCTTATCTAATCAAAGCCTGCATTTTGATGTTTTTCTATGATGCACCCAAAATCTGGCTAAGCCGGATTTGTAAGCCAAAATCCCACCCCATTGGTTCCCCTTGCACAGCTGTACAGTGTGTGCTGCACTTTATGCAGCGCTGAGTGGATTGCCTGGGCACATAGAATGACCTGACCTCTGTGAACTCAATGAAAGCCAGCCCAAGGGTAATTAGAAGATGAATTTTGCTGTCATGGTTTTTACCAGGCTTTAAGACGAGCTTCGGTTCAGCTTTGTTAATTAAGGAAATTATTAATAACAATGGATATATGAAATGCATGAGGTAAACAGGGCTACACCATTGTATTGTTTCCTAGGGTTGTTGTCAGTGTTATTTTTCACAGTTGAAATTTCAGTGGTCTTAAAATAGAAGCACCAGTTTTCTGCCATCATATTTTATGATGTCACTCCCCAGCCCCAAACGTCCAAAAAAGAGAATTTCTTTTTGCTCCTTGTTGATTGTAGGAGTTGGGCTGCAGCATCATTTGTGCTTGTTCACCCCAAAACAGCCTGAATACTGTACATTGGCTATAAGCTAGTCAGTGACAGCAGTCACAGAATAAATGTATGTTTTTCTTCTATGACCCCTTTTTTTCTCAGTGCGTTAATTAAAGTTCATTCATTAGCATTAAATGTAAAGAGCTGAATTACAGAACAGTCAGCATCTACCATTGGCTTGCTGCTGAAGTCATGTTGAGGTAAAGATAAATCAACTTTTTAACTCCAAAAAATAAAAAAAAACAACCTCCTGCTGGTAAACTGTTTGGGATCAGAGCAAATTCCAGCATGGTTTGAGTGTTTATTCCTCCAGAAGCTCCAGTCTGGCCCCTTCTCTCTCCTCCAGGTCTGGAGTAAAGACCCCCAGCATCAGCAGCTGTCTGCCAGTTTCTGTCCCTCTGCCCCACCTGGTCCAACCCACAAAACACTCTGCAAAGGCCTGTGATTTGCATGTAAATGCTGACTTAGAATTTGAATGTCAACATCATGAACAAAGCTCAGAACTATTCAGTCCAGCCCTAATTGTTGCATTTAGCTAGCGGCCACCCAGAGAAAAACTTGAATGTGGATTAAAGCTTTCTAGTTTGATTGTCTAAAGTTGTAGGACCACTTGCTAGGAATTTCTTTAACAACAAACTTTACTGTTGAGCCAGCAGAAGTAAAACTGTGTAATTAAGTGTCGGCTGCATCTAGCAGAGCAAACAATTTGAGACATACTATTCATATAGACAGTTTTGTCCATAGTGACTGCATGTAAAATAAATTACCGTATCTAGAAGAAAAACTGCTGCAGTGATCCATCGCTGCAGTCATTGCCTTCTGACAACAGTGAGAGGTCTAAAAGCAGTGTGTATTAGGCTCTGTGTGAATGCAGCTCATCCAGCATTTATGACTGACTTTCTTTCAAAAGAAGATCTTCTCAACCACCCTCACAGAAACTTGTTTAGAAGTGTTTCCAATTTTCCTTCAGCTTTTTGGGTCATGTCTCTCGGAACGAGAACAGGCAGTTGATATCGACCGCCTGTAGTGTATTGGAGTTGTTGCTGAGTCACTCAGGGCATCATGGTCCGGTTGTTAGTTATTGATTTTCAGAGAGCCTGATCACATTTCCCCACAATGGATGTCATTATTTATTTAGCATCGGTCTCCAGTCGGGCTTTCATCTTTCTTGATTCCTGCCCGCCACTGTCAATGCTCTCCTTGCAGTTGCTCCACATTTAACAGTTAAGGCTGTCATGGCTTCCATTGTTTACTCCTCTAAGAGTTTTAAAATATAGACGGAGCTGGTTTTAGCCCATGTTTGAACATGGTTTCATCAACCATAGCTCTGTGCATGAATGAAGCTCTTGTGTAGGTCAAACTGTGTGTGTAGTTTGTTGCATCATACAGTCAACTTGTTTTTTTGTTCGACAGTCTCTTCCGTTGCTTTCTATCATCTGTGTAGCAACAAGCCTCTGCCTCCATCACCAATCAGACTACACCCTCAGTCAGCTGTGCACATAAACACATACAGACATGCACAGATATGTAGCACACACCATTTCAGTCTACTGCTGGGAGGCAGAGAGGGCACACAAATCCTGACAATAGATGTTTTAGAAACACTGCACAGTAGCACTTGAAACATGCCCTCTTATCTACCCTCCTCCCTCTCTCTCACACACACTCACTCCCTCTTAGACTTATGCACACATACACACTGCTGTGTGAGCCTAACAACGTTCGGCAAGCTTTGCTGAGCTGTGACAGAGCATGAAATATAGAAACAACAGAACGCTATGAGCCCTGCTTAACTTCAGCCATTCTCATACAGTTTATTCTCTAATATATTGTCCTATAAAACATTTTTTTCCCCTTGTTTGTCTTAGCCTGGAGACTGCGTGAACAGGCTTGTCCTTGGGTAATTTTATTTTGTTTTCATCCAGCCGCGTCCTATTGACTTTGGGAAGTGTTTGTGTGCACTGAATCAGTACTTCAACTGTAAAGATTCATTCAAGACAACAACCTACGCTGCAAACTAAGATGTGCTACATAGGTGTTGCTGTGTGAATTTTCCGTAACTTTGAAATCTAATTTTTTTCTTGATCTTTACAGCAGCACAACACAGTTTTATCCCAAAGCCGATCTTGTCGAAGAAAAACAAGAAACTGTACTTCACTTTAATCAGCCCCGCACTGGTAGTATGTTGGGCTGCACATGGCCTTTGGAGCTCTGAGCCCTTCAAGTGAGTGTCTGCTCTCTCCTGAGTCGATTCCAGTGTCTCTACTGCCCCAGCATGATGAATGATGGTGTTTATCGCAGCTCCATTCCACCGGCTCTTCTCCCTTTAATTGGATTAAAACGAGTCCACTTGGATTCAACCAGCACGGTCACTGGCTGTGTTTATGTCTGAATTATTTCAACACGTCATCCCTTGATATTGCTCGGTTGACGAAGACAAGGCCATGTCAGGACAATCTCCAAGCCTCCAGAACAGATTTGGCACATGGGCTCTGTCTCACAATGTGGCTTTCTTTGGAAAACAGAGTATTGATGTGGCAGGGAAAAAAAAAAATCGCCTATTGGCACAGCAGCTGACAAGATTCCAGATTCCCCCGCTCTTGTTGCCATGGAAATCTGTAGCATATGCTCAGTAACCTAATTTCATTGGGCCCTAGATAAGACCACACATGGTAACCCGTCAGTCTCACACACAGTAAAAAAACCTGTGCCGGCACAGAGGATGTCTGTAGGAACACCATGTTACCTACTGATTATTCACTTCAATGTTTAGTGATGCTAGTGAACTAGAAAAAACCTCTTGCATGTGATTTTTACTGGTGTGCCCTGGTAACAGGAAGTAAAACTCCACTTGTTGCCTGTCTGAGAATTTCCCCTCTTGCTGGAAGGCAGTGCTGTGTCAGCGCTGCTCCTACCCTCCAAGTTCGGGTGCCCGCAGGAAATCAAGTTAAGCACAGTGGCAACAGCACTGTGCTCTTGCCATTTCTTCCCCTTCTTCCTCACCGATTCTGGAGCTTCCTGACAGCTTCCTGCTTGCTCTTGCTTTGCCCTGCACTACTGATGTCCACTGAAACCCAGTCAGACAGTTTCCTCTGTTTAAAGATTCAAATGTCTAAAGCTGTCTCCACCGTTGACAGATCCACTTGTCAAAAATGGGTACTGGTCGTGAAATATTCACAGAGGGCACAGCTGAGGGTCAGAGGCAAATTTTTTCTATTTTTGTTTTTCCCCTTTCCTGACCAGTATTTGCATTCCTGGTAATTCCACTCTCATATTCAGCACAAATGGTTATTAGTCCACATCTTGCTTTGATAATAGTTGTGGGTTATGAGACTTTGATCATGAGGTGTGTGATCAGCTGGGTCGAGCTTACATAAAAGCAGCAGTGAACTCTCTTGAACTGTTAAGACACTGTAATGTTTCTTTTTCATAAGAGAGGAGTATTTGTTTAATTTTTAACATTGCTCCTATTGTGCAGCCTCAGCGATGCTTATTAGAGGAATGCTCTGGCCCAAGGGGCCTTTTATATTGTTTGCTCTGTGGGAATCTGTCCACCATAACACTTTTTAAAAACCTATTCTGTCTTCTTAATCATTTTCAAGAAATCTATCATCATAATAAAAAGAGTCTCACTCGATGTCACTTCATCAAGACTTCTCAATTTATCTTGTGTTGTCCCCAGTGACCGAAGCTTCATAGTTCCTTGTTTCACATCACAAAGTCTCAGCATGTCAGAGCAGAAAGGCTCTTATCTCAGGCTAAAGTCTGGGTTCTAGATAATCGCCTCAGTTGAGTATCAGTCAGCTGCTGAGCTCCATCAAGTTTGTTGTAATGGATGAATTCTGGAGACCTGTAAGGGTTTGGTAATGAGTCATAATCATGCCACAACATATTGCATGGCAGGTACTAAGGAGGCTCTCACAGTTAATCCTTAAGTTTCTGACCCTGACTCATCAGTTCCTCTGTAAGACTTGGAGGAATGCTTGCTATGGCAAAATTACTTTTAAGTTGAAAAGGTTGCTCTCACAAGTAAGAAAAATCCCACAATGAAGTGATAAACAAACCTTTTTGCTAATAAAACTGCTGCAGACAGACTGAAATCATGACCAAAGGGGTGAAGTAAATTCTCTGTTGGGTTTCTAGAGTGTGGTAAAGAATGTGTGAAAGTGCTGATCTGACGCCTGTAACCAAAGTTTTCTGGGTGTGTTCAGTTCGGATGCAGCAAAATGTTACAACATTCATTATCATTTTTCACAGCTTGTCTGAACCAAGGGCACAGTGGCTCCTGATAAGTGTCATTTCTTTATAACAAGCTCAGCTCTGTTGTAAACAAGACCACCACTCAGCTGGCATAATTTTTCTGTCTGCCAGAGATGTTTGTGTGGTTAAACTGAGAAAACATAAAACAGCACAAGCAGTAATACCAGCACTTTATAACCCTTGGTAAGGCCCTTGCAGCTGCTAGAAATGAAAATCGCTCCCTGCATCCCCTTCACTTCCAGGGTTTCAACTATTAAACAGGTTTATCATAAAGTGCCCAACATGACATTTTTCTTACATAAACATTTTATAAGCTGCAATATCTAGATCTCCATTTCTCTCCCTGTTTTCACACAAAACTGTGCCTGTAAATATTTATCAAAGGAGTGACTCACTCCATTTAAGTGTGTTTTTGTTGCGCTACATCTGGAGCCTGTCTCGCTAAGTTTCACACAGTCAGGCTTTCTTGAGTTTTCCAGCATCACGTAGGCTATTAAAAATGACTAATAACCAATGTACTAATGTTGCAAAAGCTGGTGATCAGGATGTTCTAATAACCCAAGAGATTGCTTGCATTTCAAAAGATGAGGGTTGCAATTAATAACAAGTCAAATGCATGTTTAAGCAAACATGTTTGACACGAGTCAACATTTCTTTGATTAATTATATGCTAAAAAAGTAATAGCAGTAAAAGCTGCTCTAGAAATGCAGTATAACATACACCTCAAATGTTAAGAGGTAGCCAAAGACATGGAGGAAAATATGCTCTTTTTCCCTTTTCTGATTATTTTCACTATTGATATGCATTATTGATAACCCTATTGTAAATTTGTGTATGTGCTCTAAAATGGCTTTAACCTGCTTCCCAAATGTTCAGTTGTTTATGATCTCAAACCACTGACTGGCTTGGCCATGATGACCTAGTTAGGCGAGTTGAAATTACCAGGAAAATACTTTAATTACCCCAACACACCCCTTTTTTTCTTTTGGTTTAGCTTGCAGACCATCAATCTTGTACTGTAGTTTTTGCAGGCGGCATATGACTTTTTGAAATCTGTTTTTGTCTGTCTGCTGAGTGTGTTCTCTTACCAGGAAGTTCATTCGGTCCTTATCATGTACACGCTTATAACGAAGTGTGGAAGTGTAATTTGATTGTTACTTTATCAGTATAAGAGGCAACTATAGACTAAATCATTTATTGGGATGAATGCATTATGTGGGGTCACTCATGTTTTACAGTCAGGGCTTTGAGAAATGCTTATGTTTTGCAAAAATCTCTTTTGCAAACAGCTTGTCAAAAGATGAACTGCCATGGGGACCCTGTGTGACACTTGCTGTGCACTGACTGACAGGCGCTGCATTACATAATATCTGTGAAGTGCTGACTGACTTCTTTTGTGTTTTAGCTTTGTTTATGTCAGGTTTAATTTATTAGACTGTCTGAACTGTTGATGAAAAATTTAGATTATGACATTGTTTATTCAGTTACTCTAGATGTTCCTTCTTTATTAATCATGTTTCTTGCCTTAAGATTAGAACGGAAGCAAACACATGTCTGCACTGTACAGTGCTGTTGAGTACACCAGATACAGGATCATCTGATGTTATTTTAATAGTGTGAATGTTTATTTATTCATCAAGGAAAAGGATTGTCAACACTAACAACCATGATGGCAGCCAACCTGCTAACAGTCAGTGTTGTGGTGCCGCATGATTTTGTGTTGAATTTTTAAAGTAAAAATACTGCCTCCAATGGCCAAAAAGGGAACCATGCTTTCCCCTTAGGCCTCGGGCTTAGGGCCAACCTTGGAAAGGCAGTGCTAATGACTGTCGCACAAAGGCCAAATGTCTCACAGCGAGGCAGGGAGAAGCTGGCGAGACTCGGCTCACTTGATCTCACCACAGAGTTCAGTATGTGGAGTGGATCCAAGTTGCCAGCCATAGGTGGGTTACACACAATCAGCAGTGCTTTTGTAGACTTGCTGCAGCCTTAGCATTTCTTTACCTTACTGGCCTGAAGACTTCCTTGCTGACAGTTGGAAGTTAATGTAAGTAACCCCCCTGTGATGTTACTGGTTTGTTCTTCTTAGTGAAAATTGTAGAGCTCTCACTTCTTATAATAGTCTGCTGAAGTGCCCTATGATTGTCTTACACCCAGTGAAGCATTGAGAAATTGGCCAGGGGTCCTTGATGCTTTTACCTGAGTGAATTCAGACTAGGAGTATGTACTTTATAGGGAACCAGCTGAATTGAGGACCTCATTGGAAAAAGATGGGTTTGCTGGAGGTGAGAGACTCTCTCTCTCTACCCCTTTTTGTCTTCATCTCTGTCCCCCTCTCTCTGTCTCTGTCCCTCTCTCTCTCTCTCTGTCTCTCTCTCTCTCTCTCTCTCTCCCTTTCTCCCTCTCCCCCTCTCTCCCTCCCTCTCTCTTACACTGTAAGCTATTGGCTACTGGCCCAGGTCTGCGACACTGAGGAGCTGAAGTGGGCACTTTTAGAGCAGCTCCACTGAACAGAGGTCCAAGGACAAAAGGTGTGTGTGTGTGTTTATATATATATGTGTGTGCGTGTGTGTGGGTACACTCCCCTGAGTGAGTGGAGCATGTACACAGGAAGCATCCTTTTAAGTAGGGCCTGAGGACCACAGGCTGTAGTGTTTCGTCATCTGCTGCAGGCATGTACTGTACATACAAAGGCATGCATGTGTGTGCACTCAATAAGCATTCACAAAGCATCACTCTGTTTGATGGCAAGACTTGTGTTTGTAGTTATTCATCATGCTTTACATTCATTTGATAGGTGTGATGCTTACAACAGATGAAAAAAGCTCCCGTGTTGGCTGCTTCAGACAGAAACATAATGAATTTGCAATCCCTGTGCTCCGTCAAGAACCAAATCAATTGCTTTGACAAAGTCTCCATATGGCTGACACCATGACTTTGCTCTCTCGCTGGAGATGAAAAAGGCCTGACAGTTATGAAAATGGCCATGGGAAAGAAGCTGTCATCAAACATGAGGTGTTGACACTTGTTGTCATTGTCATTGTTGCTGTTCGCAGCCCTCAGATAGGCAGGACTTGGAGAGTAAAGCACGGTGTGAACATGTGCTGTCCATGCTGGAATGGGGCTGCCACTTTATGGGGGATGTGTTGCAGTCTAAGGATGCAACACACATTGAATGGGGATAGAATATTTTCAGCTCGTGCAAAAAAATTTGAGACAAATGACTTTGATGCCTTTTAAATTCTTGCTCTTTGACTAATTAACACTTCTGACATGTAAATATTAAAGGTCAAAAACCCATAATATTGTATAGCTACATAGGATATAGCAGATAAAGTACCGTAAGCTTATGTTAGAGTGCAAATTCAAGGCCAAGGGAATATATGCAGCGCGAATGGCTGCTGACATAGAGCCCTTGGACTTCTTCTTCCAGATTTCGCTGCCCTGGGGCTGAGGACACACACTAACTAAGGCTTGAATGCAGTCAGACAATAAAACAAGCAACTATGCAATGTCTATGGATAAATATAGCTACATGCTTGTACACACAAAAGAGCACACACCCAGCAGCAAGGACCCAAACACACAAAGACACCCAAGGAAACACATTAGTATCCTCCTTGCTGTCATATTTCTCCTTACCTTAGGGAGGAGAGTTGACAAGAGGAGAGGACAATGTGCTGGGAGCATGAGGTTGTCTTTATAAGGTTCCCCCGGGTTCTGAGGATTCGCCTGGTTTGAAAGGGTTTAATGGAGTTGAACTAAGGGCAATTAGCCGTCCAGGACACATGGCGCTGTGGTGGGGAGAGCGGGACCTTCACCAACCAACTTGCAGTCACCCTTTGAAGACACTTCTATACTTTATCAGTGGCATAAAAATGTCATGTGGGCTGAGAAGGATTTCAGAATATGTTTTTCATAACAAAACAGGGTGTCTCCACAGGGACTATAGACATTTTTGCAAATAGCCACAAACCAATTCATCCCCATAAAAACATTTATCGAAGCAGCTGTAGATTTTGGCATGGGATAAATGTGACCAGATTCACCAGCTCTGCGGTCATCTAGTGGGCGGCGTCTTGGCCCCTGGGATCAATGTGTAGAGTGTTGCTGTATTTTAGCTCTTAGCACCATAACTTCCACTGTCCTGGTATTTCCATGTTACCTTCTTTGTGTTGTTGTTTACACATGAGTGACTTGACTGACAGTGACATTTAATGGGCTTGTCCAGAAACCAACCACGGTCATCTCTTGAGACCATCCTTCTGCAAACCTCGCCCAAGGCCGTATATACCTACTATCAATAAATCAAATCGACTGAACCAAAGGCCCATGGAATGAATTGTACATACAGGTCAATCTACAACAACAAACTGCTTTCGGGCATTATGTGTTGGAGGTGGAAATCAACAGCGTAGCCTGACTAGATAGATGAATTGCTCCCCTATGCTTCTGAATCAAAATTGATTTGTTCTCCTCTCGTCATATTTCCCTCTGCACTGCTCACACTGTTTAAGTCCCGTTCAAAGATGTTGATAGCAGTTGTTGCTTTAAATAAAGAGGCATGAATGATTTGTCTCTAAAATATGCCAACGTCATGAGTGCTGCCAGAAGTAATGTCTCATGCGTCCAGAATTCATTTTGAAATGAACTTGGGCAGGCATGAAGTTGACATGACCTTAAGTTGCATCCATCTGCCCCACATTAGCATTCACTTAGTAAAAGGGGAGAGGAGTGCTAATATGAAGTGGAAGAGATCCCATGTGTTTTTTCCTATTCCAAAAAGTGTCAGTCAGGAAGACTCAGGAACACCTTCCTTAGTATTCTGTGGCAGTGGCAGCCTCCTCTCCTCCTCTTCTCATCTTCCTCTCCTCTCCTCTTCTGTGCTCTCCCCCTGTATATACTGTCTTCCTGGCTCTAATCATGTGGCCATTGTATATGGATTTACTGCCCTCAGAACCCCCAAGAGGGAGATTTGATTTTTTTCCCCTGCACTGGCTAATCTTTCCCCACTCCTCTCTATTTTTCTTTTCTAATTCTGTCTGCCTGTCCTCCTCTTGCTGTCTCAGATGTTTTTGCTGTCCTCTCTTCCTCTTAGAAAGTCACCCTTTGTTGACTGAAAGCATGTATTTATTCTCTGGCTTCCTTATTTCTCTCTCTTCTTGACCCTATCTTGCTTCTGTCTTTGCCTTTCCTCCTATTTCGCTCCACTGTCTCTTTGCTTATTGCTCAATTTTGACTGAATAGCACAAATGATTGAACAGTGTCCTACTCAGTATGTATGTATGTGTTATTGCAAAGCAATTACAATGTATTACTGACTCATTTGGTTGTTGAATTTGTTTTGATTCATTGTTTACTGTTTTCCAGCCACTCCCACTCTCCTGGCTCCATGGCAGCAGCAGTGCGAGGCAGTGAGTGGTCATGTGGACGCTGCACCTTCTTAAATGCCGGCGCAGCACCTCGCTGTTCAATCTGTGAAGCACCCCGCCAGAAACCCGACCTTAACCAGATCCTGCGACTGAGCAGCAGTGAGGAGCATCGCTGGGCCTGTCCCCGCTGCACACTCAACAACCCCCAGGGATCTGGAGCCTGCTCCGTCTGTGGCTTTGGTCCATCCCCTGCCACTCATACACCCCCCACAACCACCATAGCTGCCACTGCCAACGGCCTCCCACCCACTGCAGCTGAAACCCCAACACCTACCGTCACCCCCACAGTTCTGCTTGAGCCTCATGGACAACATCCGGCAAAGGAGGAAGTGCTGCGACGGTCTGAGAGCAACGGAGAGGTTGTTGGTCTTGAGGGGCATCTCTCAGGCTGGGCTTGCCCTCGCTGCACACTTCACAACACTCCAGTGGCACTGTCATGCTCAGCCTGTGGTGGGCCCAGAAAACTGTCCTTGCCCAAAATCCCCCCTGAAGCACTGGTAGTACCTGAGGTGCGCACACCTGTGCTGGGGTTTCCTGCTCATACAGCAGTGACTACACCTCTACTCATAGACCTAACAGATGACTCTCCCCCAGCTCCTCCCTGTGATCCTCAAGAACCTTCCCATGTCACCTCACAGTCCCTTTCCTCCCCTTTTGCGGCTTTCTCCTCCTCCCTCCAAAACAACCCTGTGCCCCGCAGCCGGAGAGAAGTGCCCCCTCCAGGGCGCCCACCAAACCCAGGCACTAACACCCCTAGCCCCACATCTCCTTCAGCGACCAGTGTCCCACCCCAGCCAGGCCCACAGCGGCCAGCCAAGCCCAAACATGCCCAGCCCCAAGAACCTTCATATCCCAGCAAGCGCCTAAGTATCCTAGAGGAGGAAGACCCTCCACACCATCCACTGACTCCCCACCTCCCTGTTGCTTCCTCATCGACCTCCACCTGGAAGTGCCCTACCTGTTCTTTGCCCAACCCTGGTAGCTCATCTAAGTGCGAAGCCTGTCGATCATCGCGGGCCGGTAGTGACCTCATTGACCTGGTAGGCTGTGAGACTGTACGATTTACTCCGGCCAGTCCCTCCAGCCCAGACTTTAGCACCTGGGCCTGCTCCAAGTGCACGCTGCGCAACCCTACAGGTGCACCCAAGTGCTCTGCCTGTGGTTCTTCCAAGCTGCATGGCTTTCAGGAGCAGCAGGTACCACTGCCCCGCTGCTGTACGCATTGTGGCCTCCCGTTGGGGTCTGGCACTGCATCGTGCTCCTGTACACCTTCCAGTTCATCATCCTCCTCGGATCATAAAACAAGAAAACAAGCCCGGGGCTTCCCTTCCTCCTCCTCTGCTATTGCTTCTAGTTCCACCTCCTCCTCCACCTCATCTAGCCTTCAGGAGAAGGTAGGACAGTGGAGCTGCCCAGCATGTACGCTGCTTAATGACACCAAGGCCAAGAACTGTGCAGCATGCCACACACCCCAGCAGTACCTCACCCTTCGCAAGGTGGTTAAGCCTCTGAAGAGGAGGGAGAGCATGCATGTAGAGGCCCGTCGACGAAATGATGAGGGCGAGGCCAAGGAGCTTTGGGAGAACATAGTCAGCTTCTGCAGAGAGGTAAGGAGAAAATTGAGCTGTAGCTCAGAAACCCAAGAAACCACTTTAATGAGGCAGAGCCACTGTGTGTTTCATTAGTAAATTATAAGCACTTGTGGTTAGAAATGGTAAAATCTTTTATGTTTCTTGGAATTTCATCACTTAATTTTAGATTTTTCTTATTTGATTGAATTCACATTATCTCAACATATAACTCAAATTGTTCTTTTGTTATCTAGCATTAATAAGTCAATTATGGTTTTATTTTAGATCTATTGTTTATTTTATTTAGTATTACTTGGCTTCTCTGAAAAGTCAAAATCTGCTCGTTTCAGTGTGTAATGCATCACAAGGCGAACGTTGCCTCTCAGTGCACAGTTCCTTCATTGTAATTCGTCTTTTTGTTGTGTTTCTGGCATTGTTCCCACTCTCTCAATCTCTTTAATTTCAGAGAAATGCTAATAGGCTCTGTCATTGCCTTTGTTTGCACTTGCTTCGTTAGCAGAGTTTTAAATGACCGGCGGGTGAATGTTTGCCGCCTAAATGAGCTGCAGATACAGTGTCTCATTTTCATACCCAGACACAACCTGCCCTCAGTCCCCTAGAAGTCACTGCAAAAAATCCTGGCTCAGAATTTTTAAAGTCTGTATCAGTAATGTTATTCTTGTATTTGGAGGCTGTAATTAATCCAGTTTTATTGTTTGTTCTGATTAGACTTTTGAATGTTAAGTTTTTTTCATGCAGCCTAGTTTGGGTCACCCTTTATTTCCTGTCCTCAGTTGGCACCAAGTACAACCCATACTTCTTAGTCAAGAGGATATTGGACTACTCAATAAAATACATGTGACTTTATTACAGCAAACCCGTCAGAGAGAGATAAAAACAGTTTCATCATTCTAAATGTAATTTCCCTTAAATGTGAACTTCCCTGCGTCAATTTTGCTAAGTTAATAAAGGACCTGAGCTGTGTTTCTTCTTACACAGCAAACGCTCCTTTTAATATCAATATACACCATTAAACATAACATTTAGCTGCATAATTTTAAATCATTATGTAATTTCTATTTTTCCAAAGGGACAAAAACCTAATTATGCTTTTGTAATTATGTGCTTGTCTGTTGTCATAACAACGTACAATAATGATTCACCTTAACTGCCTCAGTGCTTCTGCATTTAAAGGTCAGAAAGACTTTGAGGTCAATAGTGTTATTCATGAGCACTGATTTGCCTGGCTCACAAATCACAGCTGTTGGGAGAGACAGAGATGTCTTTTCTTAGCAGTATAACTAAAACTCTGTGAAACACTTTGTTTTAAAATGTGTTTTGGGTGATCAGGTCACAAGTGGACAGCAATAAATGCACATTTAAAAGACCATCAAGTCCAGTGTAATTCGAATACTCAAACCCACTTGCTGAGATGGTCTGAGATGATTTCGACCAACATAGCTTTTGTTGTGTGAATGCAAATCTGTCCTTAGGCATCCCTGACAAGGATGTAAGAGGAAAATGTCTCATCATTGCAGGACGTGGTGGTTGCGTTGGTGGGGAGGAGCACTGTTGTATGTGGTTGGAGAGCAAATGAAACTGGATGTTTGATCTAGTATTACTTTTCTTAAAATGTTGTGTTTTTCTGAGCTAGCCTATGCAAACAAATCTGGTACTTTGGTTATGTAATAACTGTGTACATGACCTTTGACCTGCAGCAGAAGCAGTGTAGACGGTAACAAAATCTGAACACTATCAGCTGGACACTTTGGAGATGTGTAAGAGATGCAGGTGTGAATGGCAACATGTTTTGGCTGTCCACTTGCGTTCAAATCTCTGAAACGCATTTTAAAATCAAGCGCTAACTGGGTCTAAGATGTCACAACCATTCTGTTCTCTCTCTGTCTGCACTGCTGAACCTTTGATTAGCCTGTACTAAGTTGTCATGAATATGCTATTCATGGCTGTCAAAAGGAGTTATTTGAGACCATTTAAGATTGCTAACACCCATACTAATGAGTCAGATTCATTTGGATGAATTAGACCTCAGATAAATGTGGGCATTGTATAAACCAGAAGTGCTTAGTTTAGGTCATTTTTGGGGCAAATTTATATTCTCTTAATTCATTTGTGTGTCTGATGCATGCCCACTTACTGCACCAGAACAGCACATATCATGCCACGTTTACAATAGCAAGAAGTGAGCTTTAGGATGCATTACTGACGGTTTCTTTGAAAGTCACAGGGCTCACTGCTGCGAGCGTGGGAGGGAAGTTGGCTCAGTGGGAATAAAGGATATCAGAGATCCCTCATACCAACCTTCACTTCTTCTTCCCTAATTTAAGATCCACATTTAAGCTTGTAGTTCTTTTATCATCTTTCCCTTCTCTCCTCCAAAATATTTAGGGCTCCCTGTCTTCAGCTCTGCCCCTGTGCGCTCTCCAAAACACTTTCCCCACTTCATCTTGTTTTTACCCCGTCTCCCTCCATCACATTTATCCCTACATGCTCATCCTGTTTTTTTTTTTCCTTCTAATATCTCAAAATATGCTTTCCCCTTGCCACCCACCGCACCCCCTCCACCCCCGTCCTTCCCTCTCCACACGACTGCACTCAATTCTCCAGCGTAGCAGTCGATGTTTGTCTGAGTGTGTGTGTACGTGTATGTGTGTGTGCATGTGTACGTGCTAAGGTGAAGACAGGGCTGGCCTATTTTTAGAAGCAGAGCTAGAGCAAAGAGAAACAGAAATGATCCGCTTCCCTATAGTGAATGTAATCACCAACAGCATCAACGGAGATGGAGCGCGGAAGAATTGGTAAGCAAGAGGTGCTAGTCTTTATAATCCATCTCTGTCGGGGCATTAACACTTGGCAAGCACCAAATCGCGGGTGGGGAAGGTTTATTAATGATAAAAGCTTTTGGTTTGCCCTTTGAAACTTTCACTGTAATTATGTGGTCAGTTGGCACAAGTACACACCTCGTCAGACTGCATATTTTAATTTTTGAAGCTCAGATTTTCTTTCTAGATAGGCTTGTTTTGTTATAGCTGATAGTGCTGCTGATAAAATACACTGCAAGTTAATGGAGAGTTTGTTCAAAAATATGCTTGAGGAAATATTTTTTCTCTCCTCACCTGAGTGATGTTGTTTCTCTTGGCTCCTTGCTTCTCCACTTTCCTTGATTGGTTTGAGGAGTGAGTGGTTTGTGTGTGTGTGTGTGTTTGTGTGTGTGCGCTTGATGCCAGAGCCCTAGAGCGTGTCCGCTTACTCACTGTGCCAAACAAGTAAATGCTACTAACAGCCATCAGCGCCGCTTGTGAACTGTAAAACCCAGCATGGCTGGAACTGGTTCCTCTGTTCCCTCTCCATGTCACTCTCTGAGGGAGCGACAAAAAGCTGCTACATGGCAACGATTTTGACTTTGATTTGTTTTATTTTCGTTCTTCACATTGTTCTTTCTTTATACTACTTGTTACTCGGGAATTTGTGTGGGGTTTTGGTTTGCATGTTAGATTGCAAGTTCTGACTGCCTTCAGTGACAGGTTTTCACCGACTGTGACTGTGACAGTGTTGCACGTACCACGCTGTTCTGGGACGTTTTTGTTTTGTATTTAATAAGTGTTGCACTATGAAATCCCGCTCTATAGTTCCTTGTCACCACATTTCCGAGATCAATAGGTTGTCTGTAACATGTAGATATCTAGCTAAAAGCCTGCTATCCTCAAAGAAGGCCTTGTGCGCCTGCCAGCTCTGTGTAGTCTGGGAGATGGCGGGAAGGCAGCAGGTTTTCTTAGCTCGGCGCTGAATTGGATGATTGCAGTCTAGTTTGCATGCTGGCACGTGCCCAGTGATAGAATCAGAGACAGCAGCAGCAGGTTCACTCAATGAGGGCAGTCAGCTAGACTTACGCTGGCAGACGTCACAACCAAAACAGAAAACAGGAAAATATTTTTATGTATGCACATGTTAATCATTACACAATCAAACAAACATGATAGTTGGTACCCAAATAGTGTCTGATCCCTTACAGGCTATTTATGTCACTGAAAGGATTATCCAGTTTTACCAAGTCTGCGTTCTATTTTTAGCACAACTCTGTTAATAGATTTTATATCTGTGGAGGAATCTGCTTTTTTTTTGAGGGAATGCTCAGAAAACAAATACAGTTTTACAGTTTTACATCCATGAGTTGTGTTAAAAGCTCTTTAACAAAAAAACAACAACCCTGTGTTGCAGATGTGAACAGGCTAATTGCAGCATGTGCAACGCTGTCTTTTCCTTAAGAGCAGATTGAAGCAAACCATTATGCCGATTATCAAGTCTGTGAAGTGACTCAAAACAATCTGCTCAAACATGCTCGCAGAATGAGAGGTGATGACAACAGGAAACTGTTTATCGGAAGCACCTTCTGTAAGTGAAAAGGATGGATTAAAATATGTTGAAGCACATGGTGGAATTAGCAGCATGCGCCATGTACTCGCATCACCAGGCCCTTTTTTGTTTATTTATTAACTGAAATTTGCTTTTAGATGCAGATAAGGAGGTATGGAAGTCATGAATGTCTAAAATAATGAATTGATTCTTAAATACGGAATGCAAAAGACTGCAAATGCACAGAGTATCACATTCATTTTTATGTGTGATCAGAAATGCCTATTACAGGATAAATAGACAAATTTCTGACTGCCTTAAATCACCGCCACAATTGACAGACCAAATCAAGCTAATTTAATTACATCCTTGGATGCCAGAGGCTTGGTGCAAGCATCTTTGCATACTAACTTATGTTCTAACTAATTTGTGTCTGCCCATTAGAACTGTCAGGCTTTAATTTATCCTCTTAGCTTTACAAACGATGATGTTTGTGTTATATTTTAGATTTGATTGCTGCACAGGCTGATATCAAAAAGAAGCCACAGCATGTGTTTTATAGCCAGTAGCCACAGCTGAGCTCTTTTAGGTGCAGTTGAACTCCTAAATCCCAGGTCACTGCTGACAGTTTTGTATCCCTCTAATGTTGTTTATGTACAAATTTTGCTCTTTCAGTTATGTTAGTTTAAAGTTCGGTGTCTGTATGTGTCCAGGGCCACTCTGTGATCAATTCACCCCTAAGCCCATACAATAAAAGTCTGCACAAAGGTCATACGTAAGCTAGTGAAGTACAGAATCGGTAAGCCACATGGAGACCTCGGACAGTCGGGGCGGTGAGCCAGCATTCAAGTGATTCTGTCTGGTAGCTAATGCTGCATCGAGGCTACGGAATTGGATTGTGGGGGATGGCAACTAATCAATTCGATTCACTGTGAGCCTCTAGTAGAGTGCCCACATTACATCCACTGCCTGCCTCACTACATGACTGGCCGGGTCCACTCCTGACACCACAAAAAGGAAACCGGATAGGGTTGTGTGTGTGTGTGTGGCAGTTGGCCCTCTCAGGTTTGTACAGGAGAGTTTTAGATGGGCTGATAGTGTGACAGATAGGGTGTCTTGATCTGTTAATGTATCCATGTAGTGCAGGTGCTGCGTACAGTAGAGAGGCAGCTACATTTTCGTGTGCTTAAATCCACTGTGTCATTTTAAATGCTCCAATACTGTGCAGGAAGTATGTGGGGAAAAAAGTGAAGCATTTGAAATGTTTTGGAAGCGATTTGCATATGTGTCCTGTACCCTGGCTGGTGCATGGCTCCAAATTCCATCTCCTGCTGTGCACATAGGTGATGCCACACTGGATGTGGAAGTGATTTCTCCTGACATATGACTTAATGTGGAATTCAGCAGTTCGTCCTTGTTTCACACAAAATCCCAGGCTCATGTGGCCGCCTGAGTGTCCTGCATTAATCATAATCCACCTGCCAAATATGTCATATTAGAAATGCAAGATAGAGATTAACAGTAAGTCCTTAAAGCTCCAAGTGTCCTTCAGGTTTGCATTAGCTGTTTGAAAAGCTCTATTTTGAAGTGCTCTCTGCAACTTCTGTTGGCATGATTAGAAATGGATTTTCAGGGTTTTTTTTGATCAGATAATGTTCTCCTAGCAGTACTGTTATGAATCCATTTTAAATTGGAAGTCAGTAGTCCTAGCCTTATTACTTTTCCTCCTCACCCTCCACTCTCTCCCTCTTGTCCTTGTTCAGAACGCTGTGAACTTTGTGGATGACAGTTTCCCCCCGGGACCTCGCTCCGTGGGCTTTCCCGAGGGCGACAGTGTGCAGCAGCGAATCAAAAAGTGGCTCCGTCCCCATGAGATCAACTGCAGCAACTTTAAAGACCGAGGTGTCAAGTGGTCCGTCTTCCGCACGCCACGTCCCTCTGACATCCTGCAAGGCCTGCTCGGGAACTGCTGGTGAGCTGTCAGAAAGCTAACACAAGGACACACAGGACACCCATCAGTCTGAATAAGTCAGAAAAGTTTACAGGCCAACGGTTTATTTACAGAAGTCTTTGAAAAAGGCAAGAAAAACAAGGATGAGTTTGCCCTGATTAATGCTTCGACCCAGGACAAACAAGAATAGCCAAAAAGCCCCAAAGTAAAAGGGACATTTTTCACTCTGTTCAGCCTCTGTTAAAGTTCAGAGTTGGGGAAATAAAACAGACAACACATACCATTTCATGTCCATGTGGTTTTTGTCTGAGTGTGCTTTAGATTAGCACTGCAGCCTGAAGATAGCAACGAGACAGAGATAGAGACAGTGACAAAGAAGCAGTGAAACATTAAGTAAAAAGCAAGAGACCAAAATATTTGGAGGTTGAGAAAAAGGAGGGAAAGGAAGCATTAAATGATAGAAGGAGCAGAGTGTAGTTGGACAGATGCACAGATACACCTGACAGGGAGATTATTCATGGGAATGTAAGTCTGGAAACATACTTTATCTCTCTGTCCTTGTTCTTTGTCTCCTTTGGGGTGTGTGCTTATATGTGTGCTATCATTTACTATCACCCCTCCACACACACACATACACACACACACACACACACAAAACAAAGAACAGTCACTCACAAAGTTGTCCCAATACAACTTTTCGCTTCATCACCAGCACACACAGCTTATCAAAAATAACCCTCCCCAGAGCCGAATCCACTCACTCGTGACAGGATGTAACCCTAATTCATCTCTCTCTCTCTCTCTCTCTCTCTCTCTCTCTCTCTCACACACACACACACACACACACACACACACACACACACA
>JAQNCA010000017.1:11162887-11183700 GCA_029783725.1 Acanthurus tractus | reverse complement strand
CACACCACACACACACACACACACACACACACACACACACACACACACACACACACACACACACACACACACACTGTATTGCAAGTGCTGTCCCTTGAAATTCTCAGCTGCCACAGTCTCTCTCAGAAAATTTACTATCAGCAGACATTAAGGCAGAAAAATAACAGAACTGCTGACAAGTAAAAAACCTTGAAGAACTTTGACATCTGAGAATGACCACAAATAGTTCAACAGTCCGTGCTAGTGCTGAAGTATCCCTGCAGAACTACTTTATGCATTACTCTTTAATGGCACTCGCGTTTTCCCACCTTGTTTTGTCTCACTTTGTCCACTGTAAGCCTCTTTTCGTGGCTTTATAAGCCCACAGTGTGCTATTGCAGAACATGATGGCTGATAAATGATAATATGGAAATGTGAGTGCCTCTAAGGCTGCAGATGATTGCAAAGTAAAGTAATAAAGTTTCCCAAGGCAGCAGCTGGCACTAGCTGTCAAACCTAATCCAACACATTACCTCATCACACTAACAGTGACAACGCAAAAGCCCACATCCATTCAAAGAAGTTGGATAATCGTAAATAACCTCCAGTTTCAACATACTGCAGCTGTTCTTGCTAGCTGTTGTCTAAGCAGGAGAGAATTTATCCTTAGTGTCATAAGTCTGTCACTGAATGCGAGGGTCAAAGATGGGCTCTGTACGCTTGCAAAATACTATTTATGTCTTAGGGATATTCTAGCTGATATGTCTAAAAATAAATAGGGTATCCTCATTTGCAGTGCAACTAATACACCTATAAATGATTTTCTAATGTCCGCATCTGTTTAGGTAGTTTGAAGTACTTTGGTTTGCATCAAATATCTGAAACATAAAAGCATTATCTAATTACAATCCACTGATGACTTAGGCATTGTTGTGCTGAGAGCTGACACTTACATTAGCATGCTAGCATGCTAACATGCTCAAGATGCTAACTCAGAGGTCAAGCATGGTGACTTTTAGCAGGAAAATGTTTAGCATGTTCAATATCTTAAATGAGCATGATAGCATGTGAATAGTAATGATCAGCACTAATAACAAAACATACTAAGATTAAAGGACAAGATGTGACTGAGTGTGGGGTTGATTGTCACCGCCACACGAGCTCAGGAGGAAACAATCCAGTGACTCAAAAGTCATTTACTTCATCATTCGTTTTCCAGATTTGGCAAATAGAATTTTTGACCTTATTGGTGATCTAAGAACCATGTGTCCTTTCAGAACCTTGAATATCTGCAGCAAATTTCAAAGATGCTTTAAAACTATCTCATTCTGGACTGTGATGGACCGACAACAGACAGATCAAAATGGCTATCACAAACGATGCCTCTAGCATGGCAAAGAATTTTATGGGGATGCAAAGATGAGAGTTTCCACTTTTATCAATTAACGTCTCCCTTTTTGCTTGTTTTAACTTCCATGCCATGCTATGCCATCCATAGTTTGCTTCCATACATTTCTCTGCATTGCTTTTAACCCCATCTTTTTTGTTATAGGTGCTTGAATGTGTACTACTGCACCAAGGACTGTCAGAAAAAGGACTGGCCTCTGCATAAAAAGGTCTGCAAGAAGCTGCGTCTGGTGGCCATAGACAGACTAGTGGAGTGGTTGATGTTCACTGGTGAGGAATTAAAAGGCAGTACAGTTGAATTAAATTCCTTAATATCTGTGTGAGTTCACAAAACAGCGAAATCACATTAATGAGATGGCATATTTTAGAGCTGAGCTGCAGAAATTTAAATGCCTGAGAGACAAAAACTGACAGAAAGTCACAGTGCAAGACTGGTGCATTTCTGAAATTTAGATTAAAGTTCTTCAGCCTTTGAATCTCTTTGATTGCCTTTCAAACACCATGTAAATGTACCACAGAATTAACACTAATCTGCGTCCTCAGTTTTGTGTGGAATAAATCTATTTGACTGTTCCTCTTCCACCCACACAGGAGACCTCCCATTCTCCACTGAGAAGTGGTCCAAGTCAGCTGCTGAGGTGAAGAACTGGGAAGACTGGCTTTCCATGCAGGGGGACCTTACGCCACGTCTGGATGGCATCCTGTTGGGTGCAAACATGGCAACGCTGTGGAAGAATGCCAGCAGGCCAAGGCCCGATGACTCTGACCTGCAACAGTCTCTGTGGCGGGTTCAGAGCGAGTTCCTCTCTCGGGTTCTCACAGTTGGGATGGCCATGCGACACTTTGGCCTTGACCCGTACGCTAAGCCGCTCACTATTCACTTGGCAGGGGCATCCCACAATGAGACCATGGGAGCGAGGCTGACGGACTTTGATGAGCTTAACACCATGTTCCCCAGACACCTGGGTATTGAAATCGTTATGGTGGGACCAGAGGTGGTGGATGGCCCCATCGTGAGGCCTCCTTTAAGGGCATTTGGCCCCAAGCAGAGGGTCTACATCAGTGCCTACAAGGGCCTCTACCACCAGTTCTGGGAAGAAGTGGTGGAGAAAGAGGAAGCAGCCAAACCAGATTTAGTGGTTGGATTTCATCCTGGTATGTAAATAACCCTGTAACTAACTCTAACCCATCCCACCAAACATCAACAGACAAAAAGGAAAGAGATGTGACTTTATGACCACTTAAATCTTTGAACAATCACACTTCAAAATGCCTCAAAATCAGCCAGTGAGGACCATAATGATCACTGAGGCTATAAATAGAAACTTCTCAGCTTAAGTAGTCAACTGTCTTGCAGAACCAGTGACTTGTCTCCCTTCAGGCTCGTCTGACAATTACCTCTTTCAGAGTGCAGAGCCAGTAGGAGACGTATTACTCTCTAGATCTGGCCTATTCATTAGCGCCAAGGCTTTTATTGGGGATTTGGGTGATTAATGGGAGCAGCTGGGAAAGAGTTTGGCTTCTGATTGCTGGACTCAGCATAATGTCGGTAAGCTGCCCTTTTGAAAGAGGAGTCTCAGTTCCCTCAGTTTCACTCAGACGAGCATTGCGAGCCACTGATGTGAGCAAAATCATTGATTTAAAACAATCTCACCATGCCTGACCCCATTTTCCACTGGAGGACATGCAATGTTCTAAGCTACTAAACTCCTTTCCTTGAATTATGGATATGCTTCATTCTTTTAGAATACAATGCAAACACACAACAGCAATTTTTTCTCCATTTTAAGACAAATAGCATATTGGCCTGAAAATCTCAGCATCTGTCTATCCATTTGTTCGCCCTCACAGACAGATACCTCATTTATGAGGAACTATAACCCCACACATACTAAGCTCTTGCACTGAATCACTTCTCTGACCTTCTAACCTGCAGCACAGCAGTAAAGCCCTGACCCAAACGCATCCATAACCCTTGGCTCAGTTATTGCTGCAAGCTCCGCTGGAGCTAAATATACAGGAATCAGTCATCCTGCGAGTAAACTGCCTGAGTGCCTGGCTGCGTTTCATACTGCAAAGCTGGCAGAGCACTGCATTATGACACTGTTTAAGTGATAGAGGAGCAGGCAGCATGACGAAAGGAATAAAAAGGAAGTTGTTTATGTGCATGAAAGTCATAAACAGGGGTGAGAGAGAAAAACACTGCTCCAAAGCAGTGAAAAACAGAGAGTAAGAGAGGGAGGGTGATGTCAGCTGTCAGTTCCAACAAAGAAAATGGATGTGCCTCATAAACACAAGCACAATATCAAGATAGCTTTTGCTATCTTTAAAATAAAGTGGATTTTCACAGTCCTGAAGGATATTTTTTAAGACCAGGAAACAAAGTAAAGCTATAACCATTATCAGCAAATTTATCCAGCCATATGGCCCACATTCACACTGGAGCCAGGCAATTATTGCAGTCATTAACAGTCAGACTGTAACGTCTCTTTGTCACCTCATCTCTTCCTGAGGGTAAAAACGCCTAAACTCTTATTCCCTGTTAAATGTTTTATCATGACGAGGAGTGGAACCTCAGGGATGTCGGTATCATGGCATGCATTATTCAAATTAAAATCCTTTCTTTCTGCAGTTGGAGTTCTGTGGAAAGACGTGGCAGGCGGCGGATAACATGATGCCATCTGTGTGCCTGTGTCATGAGCCTTGCAATGCTCTGCCTCTTTGGCCTCTCAACACACTTAGAACCAGCATACACACCAGTATGAACAAAACAGCTGAAGCTTTAATAAATTCATAGCTCGCTTTCAGACTTCTCACATGCATAGCTTTTCCTGGATGCAGATTATATTTAAATCTGTGATTAATAGTTACCTTGGACAAACTAACAATGGGAGATTCTTCCGATCAGGGAAATTCTTTGTTTGTCGCATCACTGGTTTTTTCTCACTCAAGGACACTTAAGCCGGATGGATTTACAGTATTTGAAGCCATGTTATGTTGAGCTTCAGTCATCTGGATGAAGGTCGAGCTATTCACTGCATCACCCTGCTGCTCAGAGAAAAAAAACATACTAATGATATAAACCAGAGTCAGGGGAAAGTGACATCTGTCACTTAATATGCTGCAGGATTATATACCCAACCCCAGCTCAGATACAGCCCGATTTCTGCACTGCAAATGTCCTCAATTTTCAGCTGGTATGCACAGTTAAGTCAGAATAAGCTTTCTCCAGTCCAGCTGAAGTTTTAAAATGAGGTCAGCTTATTAGAAGCTGGATTAACTTTGTCATACTGACTGATAATTAGGCTGACTGCTAAACAATGCCTGTGACACGTTCAGAACGCAGGATATTCTAGCTAACAAGAGAAAGACGTGGGCAGCTGGAGACTAATCAAGTGTAATCTGTTCGATTTTCACCTCACTGGGGTCATTCTGTCACTCTGTAAAGACTTGGTGTGGGTGTATGGTGAGAAGCAGACAGCTCAATAAGGGCTTTCTTGTGTCGGCGTCATTCAGCTAATTTATTCAGACTATGTATGGTGCAACAGTAGCTTACTCTTAAATAAAGGCTATGACTAGGCATCTACATGAGTGCACTGTTTTCTGCCTTTAGAAAGAACATTTCTGAAAACTTTACAATAAGATTTCGGTATTTTTTGAGCATTCATCTCATGAGGTGAAAGGTGGCAGGACTGAGTTACAAAAATCATGATGTCATGTATTTTAAAAAACATGAATATAATGTTTCATAGACCCTATGAGATGTTTTTGTCATGCCAGTGTGAGGATGTTTGTCTGGTGGGTTGGTCCACCATTTTAGTCAAGAATAGATGGACATAAAGTTTTGACACAGTTGTCAGTGTTGTTCAGAAAATGAGTCCCAATGACTTTGGTGATCTTCTGACTTTTCTTCTTGTGCTGCCATCAATTCCTCATTAGAGGCTTGAGTTAAATGTCTTAACCACTGTCGGATGGACTGCTGTGACATTTTGGTCCTTTTTGGGACGAAATTAAATGACCGTTGTGATCTCCTGACTTTTAATCTGGCGCCATCATCAGGTCAGAATGCTAATTTGTCCAAAACATTGGCTCACAATGAATACCTGAAAGAGGGATGACATTCCCAACAATTTCAACAGTATTTCATGCATAGTGAAATGTTTCAATGAGCATGTTAGCATGCTAATTAGCATTTAGCTTTAAATACCACTGTGCATAAGTACAGCCTCATAGAGATTTGTTTTAGCTTAGAGTTTTGCCTATTTAATACATGAACTTTATTATATTATTAGGATTTTTTGATTAGATATCCCATTTTTAGGGGCTTAAACTGTGAAACAAGACTGATTTTGTGTATTTATTGTTGTTTTGTCACCCTGTTGTCTGGTAGGTGTTTTTTAAGGTTGACTTTTTATTTTTCTTTTGTATCAAAAAGACACACTTTACCTGGTCCTGTCTCTTTAAAGACCTTATTATATATCTCTCACACATGTTGTTATGTTTTTTAACAGGGTTCCATGCTAACCAGGGTCTGGTAGAAGGCTGGCTGCCCACCCTTCTGCTCCTCAGAGATTATAACATCCCTACTTTCTTCACCATGTACAGGTTAGTTGCATTATTGTGACTCTGAATTAAACACCTGTTTCGCATTTTAAGTAGGGATAAAAACATTTCTTGCCCTTTAAGCTACAGTAAATATTTTAAGTTCTTTGTGCCAGAGGGACCCATTAACTTACGATGTAAACCATCTGCTATGCAAAGCTCAATATTGGAACTGTCTGACCTGCTGCACCTCCTTTTTCTATATTGCTGTATATTAAACCTTGTCCACCTCCATTGCTGCTCTTCACCTGTCTGACCTCATCAGCCCTCAGTCTCAACACAGTTATTGTTGCCCTCATCCCACCACGCCTTCTGTCCTTTCTTCTGGTGACAGATACCAAATTTGTGTTTGCACAAAGGCCAAGTTGAAGAAAAGATTTATTTCTTCTGCTGCAGGCACTCTCCACAAACTCCCCCTGTAGACTCTAACTTGATGATATAGCAAAGTTATTGATGTTGTTCCCTTTCTCTTCTGTCGATGTTGTTCCTCTATAATTTCTCACAAACTGATTTCTTGTGGGTGGATGTTAAAATAAGACACTAAGGTGTTTAATCTCTCTTCAGTCTCACACAAGGGTGATAAAACTAAACATACTTGATCCACTGATTTCTCTGCTATTCCTTTGTCTCCACAGCGAGATGGAGCTCAAGTATTCGCTCCAGATCCTGACAGAGTTGGAGATGCACATCAGGGACAGTGGGCCAAATCCATTCACCTCCCAGAAGCCCGAGCAGGTCCAGGCCTGCCCAAACAAAACCCCAGTCTACTGCAACTCTCACTACATCTGTTTCCAGGGACCGCTGCTTCAGGAAGACTTAGAGGAGCCAGACAATTAAGACACCATCACAAAGAAAAGCCTGTTCTTGTTGTGCCCAAAGTCCTCAACTTTGAAGATGTGGCTTTCAAAACGGAATTGTTGGACTAACTGAGGTTCTTGAGTGTCTTTCTGCAGCCCTTTTTTGGCACATTTGGATGCTGAGGCTACATTCTCATTGAGCAGAGAGGGTTTGTCATGGAGAAAGGCACCCCCTCACTGCAACATTAGTGCACTGAACACTGTTGTTTCTATTCTGAAATAAATATTTAATGGAACAGAGTATAGAAATAACTTAGAGTTCATTATTTAGGATGATGGCACCTCAAGGGCATCAGCGTTGTACTGCTGGTTCCCTGAGATGTTTTTTTCTTGACATCATGGTTTTACATTTGCATCAAGACCAAATTCAGTTCAGGCATCATTGGACTTTCCCTATAAATTTTCCTTGGGCCACACCTGTTCCCCAGTCTCACAATAGTAGCATGTAGGACTGTAAAAAATGAGTCTGAGTTCTTAAGTATGTGGCATGTTGACAATAGATGTCCTGTTGGTGAACTCTACATTAGTTCATGCTACATAGCTTTTCCATGCTAAGTGGAGACTCTCCATATGAAACACTGCCTATTTCCAAAATGTAATAATAAAAAACCATAGAAACTAAGGGGCATTGGTTTACCAGATGTTTTAGTTGTATTTATTACATTTACTGCAACACCAGACAATATTGTGTATCTAAAAAACAGGATGAGTGACAGGTTGGAAATTGCAATGAGTTACAGTAAGTCATTCCCTGTCTGACACAGTTTGCTTCACCTAGTGCAGGTGTAATGTCAGGGATTGCATTATATTATGGATGGACAAATCACAGCATTTTGCCTAATCAGTTCCACAAGAACTGACCCACAAACATTTGAGGTTTGTATGCCATTTTTCCTTGTAGACATTTAACCAGAGAGAAATGACTTTATTTCACTTTAGTTATAGTCAAGCATTACAAGCATTACAGCAGTCAGTGAATATGTTCGAATAACCCTCACTTTACTAAAAAATTCCATTGTGCTCTCCTCACATGCATTTAATCAGTTGTGAAAGGAAAACAAAATTCCATGTTTCACTCATTGGTATAACCTAAATGAGGTGTGTGTGCAAATTGAGGATCTGTATGTAATAGTCCAGCTTTGAAAACTGCTACCTGTAACAGGTAAAAACTTGAAAATGTCTACTGCTTCATGGAATAATGTGTGAAAGTAGAGCCTAATGTGTAATAACATTAGACCACCCTGTAACCTCTATTAAGCATAACATGATATCCCTGAATGGATGAGTTTCTTCTTTTTTCATAAGAAAATGTCTTGATTTTCCTGTTGCATAGGCTTTGACAGTGTAATACGATACTGCCCTCTAGTGGATATCAGTAAAAGCACACAGAAAGTAAAGTTAAAGTTATAGTGGGACAAAACTTGTAAAATTAATTAAACTAACTTTTATTTTGATTAAAATTAAATCTGTGTTTACGCTTTCTCTGGACGATAGAATGGCTGAAATTAAACGTACCATTGCCTAGAAGATATTTTTTTTCTGCTTTTGAACATCGCTTAGACACACAAAACTCAACAAATATGTAATAATAAATAGATGTTTTAGAAATATTGGTAACACTTTATTGTAAAACCCCAAACGTTTGGCGTAATTTCCTTACATGAATCATGTAATTCTTCACAACTCGATTTGTCATTTGAATCAATCAGCAATCTGCATATGAAATACTTACTGGTTCCCACCGCTTCCTAAGCCAAAGCCTGATAAGGAGAGTAACAATTAGGAATTTTAGATGAAAGTAGAAACTATTTGTAGGTCTGCTCTAAGTATTTTGTAAACAATTGATACTTACAAAGTATTTCAAAAGAAAATAAGAAACAATTTGTACTCGCCTGTAAGTATTTTGTAAGTACGGTGTACTTCAGAGAAAAGCAGAAGCAGGGTACTGCAGACCTACAAATAAGCAAAACCAAATAGTTGACAGCAATGACGCCCTGCAATTTTTTGTAATGGTATAGCGTTTGTCTGTGATTAAAAGAAAAAAGTGAACATTATAAACAAATCTGAGCTTAAATCTGAGTGCGATGAAAGAAAACAAACAAATAAATAGCTTAATTGGATATTTTTAAAAACCGTATTGATAACTTTTTGCGTAGGTCCAGACAGCCTGAGTCTTTCTCTCGTGGGGTCACGGAGGGTCTGGAGCTTTCCAGAGGGGACAGCGCAGGTGTCGTGGTCTATATCTGGCTCCAGCAGCCCTTCGAACCACAGGAGCAGCAGAAGGGGGAACAGCCAACAGTGTGTCTTATTAAAAAATGACGGAGGCTGAGAGGTAAGTAAGCTAGGATTTGGACCATAGACAACACTTGTTTTTATCTATATTTCAATTTGGTAGTCCTTTTTTTTAAATTTACATTTCAATCTGACGCAATAACATTTGCAGACTGGAGCCACGCGCAGCGACAAAGCCGCGTGGCAGCTCGACATGGCATTTTGAGAAAAGTTAGCATGACTCCAAAGTCTGACTTAAGTTAATGCTTCCTGCTGTTTCACTCGCTTTCTGTCCGTGTTGTTGCAGTTTAGCGTCAGACTACTTTTTCTGAGGGATTTCGTTGTGTAAATCAGTCTGTTTATGCAGTCCCTCCATTTTTCTACTCACTGGGGCAAATGTTCCAGTCTAAAGATAGAAACTAAAAACAGTACTATGACCCAGTTGGCCTACTGAACACTACAGCCGGTTGGATATTAACTTGTGTCTATAAAATAACTGTTATCTAAATTCATGATGAATTTAATGTTGTATACTGTAATTTCTAAGTATTTTAAGTTCTTCTCTTCTTTTTTTTCTTTTCCAGAACTGGTCCGGAAACCAAGACCAAGCCGATGGCCTTCAGGTCTCAAAAAGAGATGTTTGAGAAGATGGAGGAATCTTTCAAAATTTGTGCTTTTTGTGAGAAGCGGCCAAAACAGCTTTCAAACCCTCAGAACCTGAAGCGCTGTGCCAGGTAGCAACAAATCACCAAACCACCTTTTTTCTTTCATCAAAATCAGCGATTTTGCAATCACAGATCTCTCATTTCTATGTTTGCACAGATGTCTAAATGTTTACTACTGCAGTAAAGAATGTCAGAAGAATGACTGGCCCAAACACAAGAAGTTCTGCTCACAACTACGTCAAGCTGCCATTGACAGAGTTGTGGAGTGGCTTTTGTTCAAAGGTAAAATTTATATGAAGAAAGACTCCATTTAAACTGTAAAAGACACTGAATTAATCCTTTTCTATGAAAGGAATGAAGGAAAGTACAAGAAGGGATAGCTACCTAACCTCACAAACTAATTGAGCTGTTTTTCCATTATCAGAGGACCTTCCATTTCCCACAGAAAAATGGTCAAAGCCCGAGTCAGAGGTCAAAGGTTGGGATGACTGGCTTGCGATGCAGGGAGATCTTAAAGCTCGTCTCGATCCCATTTTACAAGGAGCAAACATGAAAGACTTGTGGTCAGATGCTGGGAGGCCTCGGCCTGAGGACGAGGACCTGAGGCAGTCCCTGTGGAGGGTCTGCAGTGAGTTCTTCTCCAGGCCGTTGACCATAGCCTGGGGGATGAGGCTGTTCGGCCTTAAGCCTTATTCCAAACCTCTCACCATCCACCTGGTGGGAGCAGGGCACAGTGAGACGCTGGGAGCCAGACTGACCAACTATGATGAGCTGAACAAGATGTTCACCGGACACCAGGGTATCGAGATCGTTATGGTGGGACCAGAGGTGGTGGACGGCCCTATTGTGAGGCCTCCTCTCAGGGCTTTTGGCCCCAAGCAGAGGGTCTACATCAGCGCCTACAAGGGTCTCTACCACCAGTTCTGGGAGGAGCTGGTGGAGAAAGAGGAAGCAGCCAAGCCAGACCTGGTGGTTGGATTTGACCCTGGTAAGAAGATGTTTCCCATTACACATAAATATACCATAAAGACCAACATGTAGCTAGCCAAACGAGCCACTGAGGAGAAAGTTCCTGATTGTTTTGATCTGTTTTTTGATTTAGATCTTTTCCATCTTTTTGTGTCAAGGATTTGATGCCAGTCAGGGCCTGGATGAGGGCTGGCTTCCAACACTTCTGCTCCTCAGAGACTATGAGATTCCTTCTCTTTTCACTGCTCTTAAGTGAGTGTTACAGTGGATTACACACACACACATTGTGGAATATACCTTGCAACAGAGTTACAGCAGTTGATATCAGTTTATTACCTTTATTCAAATACTGTGCTTCAGTGTATTCGTGCTTGTAAATATATTGTACAATAAGTAGTAATTGTAGATCATTTCTATTTAATGCTGCTTTTTTATTTCTACTTTATTAGTTTTCTGAGGGAAATACTGTATATTTTGCTCAGCAATTAGTTTCACAAATAAAGTCACTAGAGACTTTTCAAATTAAGACTGAAAAGAATCAACATGTGATCAGTTTCTAATATATGAAGCAAACAAATCAAACCTAAAAGGTTAAAAAGAAGTTACTTTTTTCTCTATTCTGCTTACATGATAATTCATTAATTAAACTGATCCGCTACTACAATTATATAACATTGAGAAGAGCCATTCTGTATGATGAGTATGTTTACTTTTGATACTTAAAGCAAGATTTTATGTGTTATTGCTATGTGTTATTTATGTTTATATGTTTTTATTACATGACAGCTTTTGAGCTTGCTACTTTTTGGTTAAGTAAATCGACCAACTCTTTGGAATCTGATACTTATGAACTCACATTTTAAAGTAATTTATTTATTGCAGTTGGAGAAAATTTAGCAAGTGTCAGATTGTACTTCAGTAATCAGATTACAAATGTTTTGGGCAAAAGAGCTGATGACTAGGAGTTAACAGAGACTGTGCCAACTTCTGAATTGATATCAAACACACACTGTAGATAAAGAGACTACTGATTAACACAATAATATTGTTGTTATTGCCTATACCAAAACTTTAGTATGGTGTGAGGAGACTGCTTATTTGTTTCTTTTGCAATTGAAAGTCATTGGAATAGCTTAAAATGCAATACTGGGCTATTGTTTATTTTTAACTCTAATCAGGTAATATATGATCAATACTAAATAATTAGTGATTTGTAACTGTTTTAAACTTTCTTTCATTGCTTTCAGCATGCCAACCCTTCATTTAATTTGAATATGTATAGTATATAAATTGACATATTGGCCTTTAAGCATTTAATTTGCATTTTATTGCATGAAAGTATGCAAATACACCAAATGTCTGCTGTCAGCCAAATCTGCATGTTCTGCTCCAGCTGCTCTCTTATCGTTCCTGTGAGTTTATCTGTGATGTGTGCCCTGTGTAAAGGCTGCTGATGTTTCTCTTCCTCTGTCCACAGTGAGACAGAGATGACCTACTCCCTGCAGATCCTGCTGGAGCTGGAGATGGACATGAAAGGAAGTGGAGCCAACCCTTTTGCATCACTGAAACCAGAGGTGGTGGGCTCATGTCTCAACAAGCCTCCCGTCTTCTGCAACTCCCACTACTTTTGTTTTCAGGGTCTTCTGGAAACTGTGGAGTTTGAGGAACCAGAGGAGGCCTAAAGGAGCCAATGTGTCTGAACTATGAAGCATTGCTTGAAATAATTTTGCAATAATGTAGAAAAAAAGGTCAAAATATACTGTGCAAATCTTGCATTGTTGTTAAAAGTTACTTTAGCAACATCTCTGAATTTTAACCAGGACATTTGCATTCACTACTACAGTTTCAAAGCATGTAACTGCCAGAGTTAAGAAATTTGAATATTCTCTCTCCGAGTTATTGTTGTACTACAGGGAGCAATAAAACTTTGTAGAAAAATTAAAATTTCTACATTAAACACTTTCACTTTATTAATGCAAGAGTAAAAGCGTCCACTGTTGCTTATGCACACTTTTTCATCATATAGACGTCATCTCAAACTCTGCAACAAAAACCTGCAGTCATTTTAACATGACAAAAAATACCAAAAAATAAAAAGGAATCCTTTCATAATTAGGGTCACATTCATGTTTTAATAACTTTCGACAACCAAAATTAATATCATGTTTCTTGTAAAGATTAAAGCATTGAATAATTTTATCATGTCACAATTAGTGCTTTCATCTTAATCTCTTAATCATGTCTACATTTCTAGCGAGATTTGAAGGATAAAACCAAGTCCACAATGTATAAGATAAGATTAACACTAGCTCCTACAGTAACAGTATTCATGTCTAAATAGGAACAGTGATGACAGATGTAAGGATTGTAGTTATAGCGTCTGTAACCAAAGACACACCACAGGATAATGGCGAGCACGTACGACAAAACTGCCACAATGTTAAACACAAACTCAATCAAATTAAGTCCGAATGGAATCAGAGACTGCAGCAGTTTGAGCAGATTAAGGATGATGATGACCACAGTGACCAGGAGGCAAACGACAAACACAATGAGGCTGCAAATCATCCCAGCAGGACGATAGGACCATTCATTGAGTGCAAAGTGGTCAGTGGCAGCAGTGATGATAATACAAGCTATAAAGGCTTCTGCTGTGCGGAGACCCCCTCTCAGGCCGCACAGGTAGCCCTTTGGACATTTCATCCTTTGCATGACAGCATCAACCACAAAGACGACGGTGGCAACCAGAGAGGAGATGAAACACAGTATGCTGACGACGCAGGTGAGGCAGACAAACACAGCTGCAAAGATGATGGTGGCTGAGGTGATCATTACTGCACACAGGGTGGTCAGTCCACAGCACAGGTCTGCCCAGTCCGGGAGGAAGGCGGCCAGGAGGATGTTCCACTTCCTGTCCTCCATCACGGTCAGAACCACAGCCACAATGAGGCAGAAAACCCAGACGAACTCACACCAGACACCCCAAGGACTCACCATCCTGCCTCGGAACATGACGATGATGAAACACAAAGCGCTGAAGATTATTTCCAAGAGGCGCAAGATGCCTTTAAGGCCACTGAATGGGCCACACATGATGCTCAAAATGAGGCCAAAAAGTCCAAAAATTAAGTCAAAAAACAGGAGAATGTATGTCCCAAGAAGACCCGTACTTGTTTCCACCTGTACCTCTACAGTTACTGTGTGAATACATTATCCTTGTTCACACACCTAGAAAGAATGCAGTCCTACACGATAAGCAGGCACAATTTACACACTTTCTATTATTCAAATTTCTTGAACTTTGAGCTGCTCTTTAATTAGACTGCAAGTGTGGAATTGTTATCATGACTTCCTGGGCCACTATGAAACTCGCCTGCATTTTTCTTCATGGTGTAATATTATTAGTAGTAGTTGTTATTCGCAGTGAAAGTAGAATTCTATATTTGTCACTTACTGAAATATAATGAATTTGTTCTCTTCTTAATATATATAAGAGACTCTATTAGGAGCAGTTGGCATCCATCGTATGGTGCCCAGGGACCAACTCCAGCCTTAGGACAGTGCTGTGGTTAAGGGCCTCCGTGCTATCCACTGATCCACTGTGCTTCTTTAAGTATTTTTTTAGATTCTGTTGTTTACTGTTTTTTATTTTTTTGTTTTTTGAATGCCTTTAGTGAAAGGACACTCTTAATAACGTGCAGTATTCTGCAATACATCCTTTTCAAAATTTCACTGAACTGTAGACTTTTTCTGCAGTTCATGTCTAGATTTATTTATTTATTGTTTATTCGGTGATTTATTACGCAAGAAAACAGAATATTCAGAATGCAACATCAGTGAATAACATTTACTCTCTAATGTGTTAAAATCAGCCTGAGCAAAACAAAATATGTCCAACCTTTTTATCCTGCTGACTCTCATTTAAAAAAATAAAATCTAACTTTGGAGATTTTACCTTAATATCAAACAATTCTTAAAGATTTTTTTCAACATAAATGGACACATCCACTCACTCTCACTCCTCAGACACATATTGTGTTTGCAGTAATAAGCTCTTCTATCTAATGCAGAAAAAATCAAATCACAAATACGTCTTTATCAGAGTGTTGCTTTATTTCTCTTGCACATCAGTTACTTTTGGGATTGTGGCCCTCATTAAAACCCCTGAAACATAGGAGAACAAATGTATGCAGCTTATATTTCAATCACAGTGATACTTTGGGAAATACACACATAGCTGAACTCTGTCATTTTTGGAGTGATTAGACATCATACATTAGAGTTTATATTGAATGATTGATAATAATGCAAAACATATAGATTAAAGTTCATGTAATATTTATGGTTTAAAAAAGTATGTGAAAAAGTAAAAAAGAATAATAAAAAAAGAGTAAAAACAGAAACCTCATTGCTTAAAACAGTGCATTCTTTGCTCAAAGTCACTATGGCTGTGATTTTGCTGTTTTTGCTACTTTTTTGTGCAATCTTCAGTCTGATCCTCAGCCGGTTTGATATTGTGCAGATGGTGTAAATTCTACTTTGGTGTGTCAATCAATTTTTTCAAAATCACTCAATCAGGCCTGTTTTTTTAAACAGAAATAGATGTTTAAAGCCCCAAGTCATGACTTGTGTACAGCTACAGTGCTGCTTTAGCTTGAAGAGAGAGTGTGTTACCACTCCACTACACAGGCTCAGATATGCAAAATGTGATCATAGGACTTCAAGGCAGAAATGGCACAGTTCACCAACTTTCCACCAGTCTTTAAAAGCACAATTTAAACTAGAAACCCCTTAAATTAGCTACAAAACTAAACTTACAAACACACTTTTGTTTCAAAGCTATGAAAAAAAGGAGAGCATACACATTTTTAATCTGTATGGATTAGAATAGACCTGAGCATTAGAGGTGTATTTAATGCTCCTGGGTTTTAAGAAGTTTATGTGCGTTTAAAGTTACAGATATTGAGCAGTGTGAAAATGAGGTCCAGTGTAAAAAGAATGAGATTCACGTAGGTGAAAAAGGTAACTATAAACTCTATGGCCCAGATACAGTAACTGGGTGGACAGTCATGGGGACGAGGGTTGTTTCTGAATATAAAAATGGGCCAGACAATAGCAGCAAATATGTACAGCAGAACAGAGATCACCAGAAATATAAATACAACCCTGTCCAGGTTAAAGGGCAAACATTTCTTCAGTTTCTTGAGGATGTTAGTGGCTATGATAAAAGGCAGGATGAGAAAAGGAATAATATATGCAACGACACACAGGATCAGAGCTGGCTTGTCTCTGTAACCAGTCAGTGATATGAAAATGATGCAGCTCACAAAGGCCTCCATAACTTTCCAGAATCCAGGCAGAGCAGCCAAGTAGCTCGCTTTCCTCTTGTCCATGCATTTGTCCTTCAACACCTCCAGTGCGTAGACCAAGCCAACCAAGCAAGCAAATATAGTCACTATCCAGCCATACACACATTTCCGGCAGGCGTAGAAGTTGCCGTAGATGATGGCAACAGAGATGGTCATAAGCGTGGAAGACATGGCCATTCCTGTTGTGAAGTCATCCCAGTCCATGCAAAACATGCTGAGTGGGATATTGAGCAGAAACATCTCAATAATGGTGATGATGAGGGTCATGATGGGGCAGAAGGACCAGGTGAACATAGCGTAGATCCAATAGGTATGGTCGCTCCCTCCTCTGAAGAAACCCAGGACAAAGGTGGTCAGAGACAGGATGATCTGAGCCATGTGCAGTCCGCCTCGGCCGGATAACAGGCTGGATGGAGTAAACACAGCCTTGGAAAACGTGTCCTTCACACTTCCCATAACTCCCATTTTTAAATAAGCTGAAGAGCACCTGAAGCACCTTTGTTTCAAATGTCCTCTGTGACAGCTGGTAGAACAGACTGAAGGGTGGTTGATGTGAGCGGTTGGACTGCTTCCAGCCCTCTTTCTCCTGATGTCATTTATTGCCTTTCTGGTTTGCATACCTTGAATAAACTGCATGTAGTGATAAATGTCTGCAGCAGATATGAGGCAAATGAAATACACAGAGTAAGTATGCCTGTGTAAAACTTTTGTTTTAACTAGAGAACCATTAGAGAAAGTAAACCATGAGTAATATTTTTTTTGCTCAAACTTGAATAGAAAGCATCTGTGCATGAAACCACAAAGGCTGTGAGACAAAAAGAGCATGATTTTTGTTTGATCCTCACTTTTGCAGAATCAACACCACACTGGTCTATGCCCTTTTTTGACAACTGAGTTGCATCACCATCTCTGAAATGTGACGTGGATACAAAATGTGATACCAAGTCGGCACTTGTGCCTTATGGACGTCTTTGACCATTTCTCTGTGCAATCATAATATGCAATTTCACCAATACATATGTATACATTACTATATGCTAGTTAACAGTGCTGATAAATGACTCTTTGATGCAAAGCTGCATTATTAACAGCACAGACTTATCAAAAGCTATTTACTTTGGCTGTGGAGTCCAAGCACGCTCTGAAAAGCCTCAAAATACAGCTGTTTTTACTCCCTTAGTTAGGTACGTGCTGCACCGCTCTCTTTAGATAGTAGACCATTTCATTCATCCAGACTGTTTGCACTTTGTTTCACTTATTATATCTTATTGATGGCCTTGTCAGTGGAAATAGCAACCCTGGGGTTAAGAAAATGAGTGATTATGACCCAACAGACTACTAATGCTGTGTAGGCTCCATAACGTTTTTAATTTGAGGATGGACCGATTAACAGAAAAATGGGAAAGGGGGCAAAGTTTTTTTTTGTACGGATACACCTTTCTGTGAGTCCTATGATGCTTCGAGCCAGCGCCTTTAAATTATTTAGCAGCGCGGCTTCATGCTCACCGCTTAATGTATTTCCACTCCTCAGTGGCTATATGTGACATGCCTTTATTTAATTATGTTAACGAATCGTGCTTTATTCGGTTTGCATGATTTTTTTTTCAGCAGGTCATTTTGTTGTTCTGACGCTTGTTTCTGAGGGGAAGGTAAATCATGAAACACAAAGAGGAAGTTGTTGTCAAGAGCCAGTAGCACTGCCAGCATCAAACAGTCAGAAATATGTCTCTACATTTCTCCTTTAAAGCCGTAGACATTTAAAAACAACTCTGGAGGAAGCTGTCGCGTTGTTAGAATTATATTTAGTTGTAATGATCATTTCATTTTCCTGGGCGATTTATTTTATATTCGTTTCGAAGCCATTGTTTGGGAAAAACTAGCTAACGTTAGCAATGGGTCGATGACACAGATTGCACTGCTGCAGTAGAGTTTGATTGAACGCCGCCTGCTTCTTGCATCAGAGAGGGGGGGGGAAAGAGGCAAAATGGATTTCTCCAAATTCCTGGACGATGACTTTGATGTGAAAGACTGGGTGAACGGAGCTTTTAAAGTGGTGCAGAAGGACGCGCCGGGGAAGGCGGACACGCACGCAGCCACACTGGTCATGAAGCTGCAGCTGTTCATCCAGGAAGTCAACAATGCCATTGAAGGCGAGTGGCTTTAGTAAATTAATGACAGTCTGTAGGATGTCCTCCTCCTGCTGCAAATAATTCATCTTGTTTTATGCTGCTATCGCTCGGTTGCCAGTTTATGTGTGTACCAGATAAATCTAGCTGCATCCTGAGCATTGTAGTATAGTGACATTGCGACTAATCATATCTATTGACTGTATTGTAAGATTTTGTGAGAAAATTCCGTTTCTAGTGGTGACAGCCTCCAAAATGGCACTGAAATTAGATAATATTTCTTGAAGATATTTACTGTATGAACCTCTCGTAGGATACATGAAATTGCTGTAGTTTCAGAGTGTATTAGCTCATAAACTGGTAAGCAAATGCAGGTAAATACTGTCTTTCATGCCCTGACTTGTGCATTGGGACTTTGACTCAAGAAATCTTTGCAATTACATGTATCCAGATAATTATCTGTTGTCACAGACTAAACTAACAATATTTTGTCGTAAGTTAGGTTCTTTTATTGATTGAATTTGTTCGAAAATGTGTTTTGAAAATAGGGTGCTGACTACACAGTGACTTGTAAGGGAGGAGCTGACTGCACAGCTTTTACCTGAAACAAAATGACAGTAAAAAATCTCAAATATAGAATGAATAGTGATATTTATTTACTTGAAGTTTAATTTACAATATTTCCATAAGGAATACATTCCTTAAGGTCAAGACAACTTTTATGATTTACATATTCATCATTCACACATTCTGAGATGAAATCACACCAACCTGTAAGCAGTAAGTGAGTCCAGATTTATATTTTTTTGAAATCCATACCAATGAGCACACCATGTAACCACTGCTGCAGTTTCTTCATAGATTGGCACCAAATATGATAACATGTTATGAGAATTTAAGTTTTTTCTTCATGACCTTTATTTAACTGCTGTGTTTTTGTGTGCAGAGAGCAGTAATCAGGCCCTCCAAAATATGCCCAGAGTGCTGCGAGATTGCGAAGCTTTGAAACAGGAGGCTTCCTTTCTTAAGGAGCAAATGGTTCTGGTCAAGGAGGACATCAAGAAGTTTGAGCAAGATACTGTGCAGTCTATGCAGGTGTCCATCTGTTCAATCACTCTGTTATTACTACATTAAAAGCATACTGAAAGTATACTTATGGTTCACAAGTAACATACTGCATGTACAAGAAAAATTTAAATTTTCATTGATACACTTAACCTGATGGTATTTTACTTAAGTAATGTCTTTAATGATAAGCACTATAATAATCAAACCTTAATAGTTGCATATGGACTATTTCTAAGGCTGTTTCCAGTGTATTACTTTTATATGTTTTCAATTCACCAGGTCCTGGTGGAGATAGATCAAGTGAAGGGCCGCATGCAGCAGGCAGCTGAAGCTCTGCAGGAGGCGGACAAATGGAGCACGCTGAGTGCAGACATAGAGGAGACTTTCAAAACGCAGGTAGAATTGACAGACAACGCCTCAGGACTTCCCCTGTTAAATTTTTGTCTGGCTAATTGCTATTAAACACGAACCTTCGCTATCCAGGTCCACATTCATTTAAGTGTTTATCAGATCTTTTAATCAAATATGTTAATGTAATATGACTTAAATGCATCACAGATTTATTTTAGTGTTCAAGTTAATGTAAGTGAGCAAGAGAACCAACTCCACTCACCAAGTCAAGCCTTTTCCTTGGGACTTGATGTCTATTTAGGTTAGAGAAGGGCATTAAATTAATGAATTTCTGATGCATATCAATATCATAGAATATTAAATTGTTATCTTGAATACCGTTTTTTTCTTTTCTAGGACCTTGCAGTAATTTCCTCCAAGCTGACCAGCATGCAGAACAGCCTCGCCATGTTGGTGGACACACCAGACTACTCTGAGAAGTGTGTCCACCTGGAAGCTCTGAAGAACAGACTGGAGGCTTTGGCCAGCCCACAGATAGTAGCCACCTTTAATTCTATGTCCATAGGTAAGAAGTGAAGTGGTTCTGTTTCTTGAATATATTCCTATCTCCATGTCTCTGTTGATCTACTGTGTACACTTAGTAGATCTACTGTATGGTTACTTGTTTTTCTTTCTGCAGAACAAGCCAAGCTGTTTGTTAAAGTCTTCACAGAGATAGACAGAATGCCACAGCTCCTTGCCTACTACTACAAGTGTCACAAGGTAGATGCTACAGACTTCTTCAGCCACTTAGTAATTTATTAACGTGTTATATGTTTGGTGTATGCATGCTCTAATGTTCATATGTGAATAAATGTCTGTTTTGGCCTCTCCAGGGCCAGCTGGTGAGCATGTGGCAGGATCTCTCTCAGAGCGAGCTCAGTCTGAATCAGCAGCTGTCTGAATTCTACGACACTCTGCTCTCCTCATGGCATTCTCAAATACAGTGGAGCAGTCAGGTGATAAACACTGCAGCACCCTCTGGATCTGAACAATGAAGCCAACATCTAAGTGGCAAAAAATTGCAGTTCCCCAAATGACCACTAGAGGCTAACTTATCCTAATATTAACATTTCTAAGTACAGTGCAGTTATTAACAGGTTAACAGTA